>CAKLNU010001022.1:2400000-3000000 GCA_922788865.1 Poeciliopsis turneri | reverse complement strand
AAAGTGTTTGGACTCAGACAGACTGAATGAAGATGGTTGGACTCTGAGAGATTGCCATGCTGAGGTTCTCAGCAGGCGGGCGCTGGTTCGATTCTTCTACTCTCAGCTGGAGCTGCTGCTTTGGTAAAATCTGTTTTCTTCCTGTAACCTCAACTTTATCAAACATGGAGTTGGTCAAAGGTTTGGATTACAGCATCAAAAAAGTTAATATGATTTAGGAAATCTGTATTATTTGAATGAACTTCAAATAATACAAATCCTGTCTGTGTAGTTTATTTTTCTATTTTTGTGTAGTATTCACAGACCAACATAATGCTCCACACAGGTCTAATCTTTCACCACTTAAATTTTGTTTTAGGTTGTAAAACATAAAAGAATAAAAACATCTTTTAGTTTTTTGCCCCAAAGTGAGCGACCAGAGGTGCAGGACCAGTCGATATTCGTTCCAGATAAAGACTCGACTCACCGTTTCCGACTGCGGGAGGGAATCCGATTCCACATGTACGTCAGCTTGTCGCCTTGTGGAGACGCTCGACTCAACTGCCCGTACGAAACCGCACCCACATGTGAGAAATCCCATAAAACCCATTAAGAAAAGGAATATTTAGACAGAACATTTCAGCAGCAAGGCAGTTCAAAGTGCTTCACATGATAAAAACACAGAAATACAAAGTTATCTTGTTGGTGTCATTTATTATGGTCCAAAAGCAAATTTAAGCAGGTGGGTTTCTAGTCTCAGTGTTTCAGCAGTTTTCCTTTAAGTGAGGAGAACGTAGAGGAAATGTTACATCAGCAGTGGACGAGACCATTTTGCTCTGAACTGGTTTTGTTCTCTGTTAGATCCCAGCAGGAGGTTTCGCTGCCACCTCAGGATGAAGGTGAATGGTGGCGAGGGAACTCTGCCTCTCGTCTCAACCAGAACCAATCAGAAATGGACCGGAACGTCGCTGGGTCAGCATGTCTGCATGGCCAGCATGTCCTGCACAGACAAAATTGCAAAGTAATTATATTCATTGTGTATTTTAATATCCTATTGCAGCTAAATGTCCAGTGAAATAAAATAAAAACTGTTTTGATAGATGGAGTGTGGCTGGCCTCCAGGGGGCGCTCCTTTCTCACCTGGTGGAGCCGATTTACCTGCACAGCCTGACGGTGGGCAGGCTGAGCCACACGGGTCACCTGGGCAGAGCCGTGACCCGCCGCCTGGCCCGGGTCAAGCACCTGCCGTCCCTCTACAGACGGCAGCAGCTGCTCCTCGGCTGTAGGTTCACCTGAAACCAGCAGCCATTTTTACAACACGCCAAACTCCTTAAACACGACAAGTTTCGACAATGAAACTGCAACACCACTGTCACGCTACAAGACAGACACACACAGAAATGTAAAAGCAAGAATATGAAGCCAAAACTTTTGTGTTTCAGTGTGAATTTAAATATGGAAGCCCATTTCTGCCATGAATTAAAAAAATAAAAGTCATAAGTTCGACTTTCAAAGAGACAGAAAGTCATAAGGTCGTAAATATGAAATTTACATTCATAATGATGAGATAGAAAACATGAGATTTAACATTACATTTATAAAGTAGAAAGGCATAATTTCAACTTTTCTCATCCAAAGAAGCGATGTTTTCTTAGACCTAACATCAAATTAAAGAGGGATCTTATGGAATGCAAAAAAATAAAAAATATGCATCTCTTTTTAAAAAATCATCTCCAGTAACCCATCTTATGAGCCATATATGTTTCACATAATGTGTGTGACTATTTCCACTGATTTCTTACATCTTCAGCAGAACTGTGACGTAACATTTTATCTTGTCTTGAAGATTTGAGCAGCGGAGAAGTTTGCCCGGCTGGAAAAGCAGACGATGTTTGTGTGAACTGGAGTTTCGGTGAACGAACTCTGGAGGAGGTCAGCAGCTCTACAGGGAGGAGCAAAGACTCGGGGAGTGCGTCACGAATATGCAGGCGCTTCCTGTTCAGCTGCTGGCTGAGGCTGGAAAACAAGGTGATAACAGAAACTACTGCAGGTTCACTGAAGGAACATGTATCTGATGCGCAAGATAAAGATTAGACTAAATTAAAAATAGTGCTTTACTTGGTAATTATGAACTCTTCAGTCTGAGAATAAAAAAAAACCAATAAAGTTTCTGTTTCAGTTCTTTCTAAAATGTGGAGCATCCAGAGTTTCAAAGCATTTCCTTGTTCCTTATTGTTCAGATTGACAAATTAAAGGTGAGAGTAGAAAAGCCTTCTGTGACTACAGGACCTGACAGGTTGCATTCTTTGTGATTCGTTGGATAGAGATCAGTTTGTTGATTAGCAGAAAGTCCCACATTGACAGTCACTGACAGCAGGAAATGTGTCAGAGGTAAAAGAGAGAAAATAATGACATCCGGAGTCACGTACAACAGTGCCAGCAAGGCCGGAAGTGGGATTGATTGTAAATTTGGTCACAAAGACAAAAATTTTAAAAACAGTTTTAGATTTGATCACATTATCCAACATTCAGAGTCGAAATGCAGGGATGTGAAATTGGCTTTACAAAGAAACTTGTCTTGACTTGAAGAAGTTAGACTCCTGACATCCTGCTACTGCCGGGAAAACAGCTGCTTTCTCTGGAAATTAAGAGGTGTGTTGCACAAGATCCCTCAACATTTTGTGCAACGCACAACAAGTCAAGAACTGACTGCTCCCAATTATAATAAATGACTGGCAGTAGTCAGCTCTTCCTTCCAGTCAGCAGGAGCTGACTTGCAGTCAGTTTAAATTCCATGAAACAATAAAGTATGATCCACCACCATTATCTATGAAGTTCTTCTGAATTCTTGCTGTTAATCTCAGTAAAATTGTCTAAGCAGGTTCAAATACTTGTCTGTAAGACCTGCAGACAAGAAGACAAGTACAGATAAGTATTTGTCTGACACAGAGACGTTCAATGTAAACCATCTATACTTTATTTCTTCAAGACAATATAAGCCATCTCTTCCAATTCAAGATTCTCTCACCTATTTCAATATGTGCTCACTGACCTGGGAGACGTACGGCTCTACGGCTGTTTCCCCTTTTTCGGTGACTTTGGAAACTAGCTGTTAGTTTCAATAACCAATAACAGTTTCAGAGCATCTTTTGGTCATTTGGTGGTGGGATGAGCAAGATGTACCCTGCAGGCCTACCTGGCTTTCTAGGCCATTAGTGGTGACTTTCATGATCTAGGAAGACTTAATGATGGCCCAGGAAGCCATCATGAAATGAAAATACAAAATATAATTTATCTTAAAAACTTTCCTTACCTTTTGAGTTGCTCAGTTGAACAGCAGAATCTGCCATCTTCAAACCCGAAGAAGTTCTAATGCTAGCACCGTCAACAATCAAGGGCACACGACTGACTAGATGTCTCCACATTTAGAAGGACAGTGAACTTCTCAGCTACTAAAGAATATTTACAGTCCTCACTAAGCTACTTTCCTCTTTTTCTTTTACAGCTAAGCACTCCTGTTTTGGGTCCTGGTGCCACCACAGCGACTTATCCCGCATCCAAGATGGCTGCTGGGCGCTACCAGAAGGCAATGCAGCAATTTAGCAACGCTCTGCAGGATGCGGGTCTTGGTTTGTGGCCCAGGAAAACTCAGAAAGTTGGTTGCATTAGTGTTAATGTGTAAACCATGCAGCAAAATCTCACTATGTAGAAAAAATAAGGTTCTGAGAACCCTGACACGAACTCCCAAACAAGTATTGTGTTATAATCTGCAAGGAGTTTGAAAATAGATTAAATCGAAGGAAAAAGCTTGGCTTGCCTTCGGTGGATGTTACTTTAGTGAAGGTTAAGTTTTCCAGCTTTGTTTCCAGATCTGTTGTCTTGATGAAAATGATGAGTCATGATCTTATACAGATTCTCCTGTGTGAAAAGTCTTAGATAATTAGGTTGTGTCCATCAATTCATTAAAAGTTATTTTGGGTGAATTAGTGTTTACATTTTTGTTTTGATCTTTGGAGTTCCTCAGTCTTACACTGAATCTGAGCCCTGAGCTGTTGGTCTGTGTGCCACCTGGGACGGCAACACAGGACGGATCCTGTGCAAACCTCTTTCTTCGCTGGCGGAGGAAGGTTGTTTCTGGAACTGCAAGACCTTTGGATATCAAAACTAAGCAGGTGACTGTATTGTACTGATCGATCAAAGGAATATATCTTGATCATGGTTTGCTCAGAATTCTGCAGAAGGAACCTTATAACTGCAGGTTCTCCGAGGCTGCTGTTGAAACCACACTGAGGGGGAAGCAGAACAGCTGATGGTTGTAAATAGGTTACGAATCAACATTAAAAGGGTCAATCAGTCAAAAGTTGATGTCTTTTGCATTGTAAAGTGTTTATTTTGTCAATGTGCCACTGGTGAAATGTTTCAGTTTGAAAATACATGTTCATACTGGACTGTGATTTTACTATGTATCATTTTTACGGTTATGGTTTTGGTGTGTGAAGAATTCACAGAATATTTTTAGTGTAGTGAATCCTCTGTATGTGACTGTCGCCAGTCTTGTGTGATGTGGTTATGTAAGCAGCAGCAGAGTGCGTGTCAGTAGATAAAAGGTAGAGGAAAACACAGAATCCATAACATCAGTCAGTCAAGTCAGTTTGTTCAACATGGTTTATTTGTCAATTTGAATAAAATTCCAAAATGTTATCTTAGTTCAATGGAAGGCAGGAAACAGATCCGGCAGTTTCAGCTCTTCTTTTCAAACCTGGAGTTCAGCACCTCCAGTTTACTAAGGTCCACATGTCTTATCCTTCCACTTTGATAAATAGCTACCTGCTAACACAATGAATCCCTGTCCTTCAGGTAACTTAAACCTGTCAGGAATTGTACAACTCAACTCTGCAGTCACTTTCATGATATGTTATGGACGACAGTTTCAATTACTGCACTGAGGTTCAACAATGCCATCACTGTGGTTCTTTCACAGTTTGTATTTATATGATTAAACACTTTGACACGGGCCGTCTCAGTACTGTGGTGAGCACAGAAACTGAACTGAAAGATGTAAAATTATGATTCTGTTATTGATAACATGCATAGTGATGAAATCATTAACAATGACTCATTTTTCTGGAGGAGAACGAATGAACAACCAAAACAGAGGTCAGATTGCAGCGTCAGTAATATCTTTTACTTTTACATATCAAATCATATCACATTTTGATATGACTTGATATCAAATCATATCAAATGGGATCGCATCTCAAAGCATCATAGTTCACAAACGGGCAAGGCTGTCAGTGGGTCTGGTAAAAACAAACATTATTGTTCTGCCTTTCGATGAACATGTCTCTGTTTAACCACCTCCTCTCAGAAGCTCCAGTCTATCCACATTCTTCCTTTAGACTCGATGGTTGAAGGTGGGCGTTACCATTATGCAAATTAGTGTAAGGCTTGAGAGTCTAGATTCTTCTGAAGGAATAAATGCTCAGAGCACATTTTCAGAAAATGAAACTCACACAGTCACTTTGACTGAGAGCAGAAATGGAGCAGAATAAGCTGGACCGAGAAACTTTCTCCTGTTCGATCTGCCTGGATCTGCTGAAGGATCCGGTGACGATTCCCTGTGGACACAGCTACTGCATGAACTGTATTAAAAGACACTGGAATGTGGAGGATCTGAAGAGAATATACAGCTGCCCTCAGTGCCGGGAGACATTCACACCAAGGCCTGCTCTGAAGAAAAACGTTGTTTTTGCAACTGTAGTGGAGGACCTGAAGAAGATTGGACTCCAAGCTGCTCCTGCTGACCACCGCTATGCTGGACCTAAAGATGTGGCCTGTGATTTCTGCACTGGAACAAAACTGAAAGCCACCAGGTCCTGTTTAGTCTGTCTGGCCTCTTATTGTGAGAAACACCTTCAGCCTCATTATGATTCTGACACATTTAAGCAACACCACCTGGTGGAGCCCACCAAGAACCTCAAGAAGAACATCTGCTCTAAGCATGATCATGTCATGAAGATATTCTGCCGCACTGATCAGAAGTGTATCTGTAGCTTCTGTTTAATGGATGAGCATCAAGGCCACGACACAGTGTCAGCTTCAGTCGAATGGACTGAGAGGCAGAGAGAGCTAAAGAAGAGACGAGGAAACATCCAGCAGAGAATCCAGGACAGAGAGGAAGATGTGAAGCTGCTTCAACAGGAGCTGGAGGACATCAATCACTCTGCTGACAAAGCAGTGGAGGACAGTGAGGAGATCTTCACTGAGCTGATCCGTCTCCTCCAGAAAAGAAGCTCTGATGTGAAGCAGCAGATCAGATCCCAGCAGGAAACTGAAGTGAGTCAAGTCAAAGATGTTCAGGAGAAGCTGCAGCAGGAGATCACTGAGCTGAAGAGGAAAGACGCTGAGCTGAAGCAGCTCTCAAAGATAGAGGATCACAACCAGTTTCTCTGCGGTTACAGCTCAGTGTCAGTATTTAGTGAGTCCACACACTCATCCAGCATCAATATTAATCCTCTGAGATACTTTGAGGACATCATCACGTCTGTGTCAGAGCTCCAAGTTGAACTGCAGGACATCCTGAGAGACCCGTGGAGAGGAAGCTTACTGAGTCTCACTGAAGTGAATGTTTCACTGTCAGAACAAGAACCAAAAAGCAGAGCTGGATTTTTAAGACATTCAAAGGACCTCACACTAAATCCAAACACTGCAAATGTATGGCTGGCCCTATCAAAAGGGGACAGAAAGGTGAGAAGGATGGGTGAACCTCAGTTTCTTTCTAGTCACCCAGAAAGATTCTCTCATTGGCGTCAGGTTCTGAGTAGAGAAAGTCTGACTGGATGTTCTTACTGGGAGGTGGAGAGGAAAGGGAGAATTTCTGTAGCCGTCGCTTACAACAGTATCATCAGAGTAGGAAGAAGTAATAAAAGTTTATTCGGAGCTAATGACAAGTCATGGGCATTAGAATGTCGTTCACACAATTTTAAATTTGGTCATAATGACATCTGGAAATCCATCTCAGGTCCAGTTTCCTCCAGAGTGGGAGTATACCTGGATCACAGAGCAGGTATTCTGTCCTTCTACAGCATCTCTGAGTCCATGACTCTGATCCACAGAGTCCAAACCACATTCACTGAGCCGCTGCACGCTGGGCTTTGGATTGGTTTTGCATGTCATGCAGAGCTCTGTGAACCCAAATAGACAGAATCCACAAAATTCTGTGAGTTTCAAGGAGAATTTTAATTCTCTAACATATTTTCTTGATTGTTTTTGGCTTGGGTTTAAACTAATCAGACATCAATAATCAGAGATGGTCAGGACTTGTGTGTCTTCAAACCTGATGTCTTGGTTTTATTGATTTTGTTATTTTTTCTACATGCTTCTCTAAAACAGTTGATTAACACAAGACTATTTGCTATATTTTACTCCTTGTTGCTCTTACTGGGAAAGACTGTGAAATCAGTAATAAAATGACAAATTATTCTTCTGGTTGAAAAAGTGAAAAATGTTTTTTGATTTAAGATTTTGTTTTGATACATTTTGTTGAGTCCTTACAGACATGAGACAACAGATATACAGTAGTCTCTTGGGAACTAAGGAGAAACTTCAGGGGAAAAGGTGTCACATGTCTCCACAAGTTAGCTCTGTTAGTGATAGAATGCTGCCCTCTACAGGACGATTGTGGTCTTACATGGCATTGAATCTCGGGTTGTTTAATAATGGTTTATTATTAATTATATAGAAGACATGTGTGTTTTAATCACTGTAAATAAAATTCCAAATCAATTATTTCTGTGGTTGTGTTTGTGTCTATGAATATGAAGTCTGATTTCAAAGTTGTTTTTTATTTGGATTGATAATAAAATCTTCATCAGCCATCTGTCTGTCCTTGCCATAAAAAAGAACATCAAGTCAGTTTTGCAAGAAAATACAAAAAAAATGTACCAATATCACCAATTGTGATGAAGCAGTTAGATGGATTTATGTCAAACATCAAAAAATATATAGACAAAATCAAACATAAAACAAAGATATAAAGTGCAATAAAATAGCTGCAGAAGAGCTGATAGGCACTGTTAAGAAACTTTAAAAGAAATTATCAATAGCACTGGTTGACAAAGCTTCATTGTAAAAATACAGTAACATGGTTTGCCATAATACAGCATAATATTTTAAATTGTGAAATTAAGTCTGTCCATTTTGAATTAATTGTCTGTGTACCAAATTGTTGGCAAAAACATTTTTCAGAGGGAGAACATTTGCAGTCTTACATACAGAGTAAAGAAGATGTCTAAACACACATCCAGAAATTATTTTTGACTCATTAGAAAGTGACATTATCATTTCTACCAAAATAAAACAATGTAAATTAAAATAAGCCTTTCTGTGCTTGTTCTAAGATATGTGCAATGTGAATATTTATTTTTAAGTTATAAAAGTTTCAACAATCATTTCACACAAATGCATTCAGTTTGGTGCTGAATTTAGGCACATCAGTGCTCGAAAAAATGCTTTTCAATTGTAACCGAAAGATGGTCCTGTTATGCTGCAAGTAATTCACAATGTTCAAACAATACAAAAGATAAATTTGATTAATATTTTAATGTAGCTTTAAAGCTAGGTAAATGTAGTACAGTCGTAGACAAATTAGTTTAAAAAAAAACAAGTGAAGAATTAAAAGGTGGAATTAAACACTGACTCACGTCCCCACAGGTATTATTAGAATGTAACACATATGAGGATAGCAAGACTTAGAAACCAGCACTGAAACAGCTGAAAATAACTTATTGCAGAAACTATTCTTTGTGAATATGTGCTCCATTAATGAATGTTTTTGTGTTTGTATTTTGTGTTTTTCCCACGCTGCGGTTATATTCCAGTCCAGCAGGGGGCAGTAAATGGACCAATCGGCTACTTTGTCTCACTTCCGGCGGAAGTAAAACAACAGGCTTTAGCAGCAAATTGTGTGTACTCGACTGGAAAACGGTTGTGCTGTTTGTCAGCTGAATATTTAATTAACCATGTCTTCAGTTCAACATCTGAAAGAGTTTATCAGAGAGAGACTAACTGCTGCTGCGGAAGAAATCTTCACAGAGGTTGAAAAAACCATCGTCCGCTACGAGGAAGACATCAAACTGCTGGAAACTTACTGGAAACCTCAGATAAAACTCACCAGAATCGGTAGGAAGTAACGGAAGCCGGTTAGTTCAGGCTCCGAATATCAAAGAGAAAGTAACAATGAAATAAAATCAAGCTCTTGGTTGTTGATTTTTTTCCCTCTGTTACCATGGTAGCTGTTAGCAACGTCCAGATGCTAGCTTTATTTCAATCCCTCGCCGTACGGATACTATCATCTCTATGTCACAGATGCATCATCCGATTTGCACCAAACTTGTTATGCATGACTTGTGAATCTCTAAAGAGCCCAATAGAAATTTACACTTGGAGTCAAACTCATATAATGGTAGGAGTTAAAAAGGTAGACTCATTTGATACTAAGCAAATATATTTTTGAAAACTCATAAAATGCACTTTTTAATTTGATTCAGAAATGTCTGATTGATCCCAAGAACAACGATGTTGTTGTAATAACTGATATAGCCTGTAACTGAATTACTGTTGTATTGCAGTCTCATAGTTAGTCCTGTGAAGACACTGGTGCAGTAATCAACAAGTTTTTCTCGACTTTGCTGGGACATTAATCCGGTTAAACCTTTAATCCTGGAAATGTTCTACAGGTGATAGAAGGTCGATTTTATAACGGTCTTTACATGAGTGAAGGTACAGGCCTGAGTCCATCACTACACCCATTTAGGCAATATTGTTAGACTTATTTGACTTTCTCACAGTTGATAATCACCAGAAAAAAACAGACTGGTGCATAAGACAGTCATCAATGTAATTATATTCATGATGTCTTCATTTGCCCCCACAGATCTCCAAAATCCACATGTCTCCATTGAGGAGAAAACTTCTGCCATTCAACAGGTCTGTGTCCAGGGGATGAAGTCCAGTCATGACCAGGAGGAAGCAGAACTTCAGTGGCCTGAAGAGGAACAGATGGAACCAGAACCTCCACTGATTATACAAGACGAACCGGACCCAGAGCCTCCACTGACAGAAGATCATTGGAAAATAGAACCTAAAGGGCCAAGAGAGGAGGAACCAGAACATCCACACAGTCGTGAAGAAAATGAGGAACCACATTACTCACTGCTTAAACATGAACAGCAGGAACTAGAATATTTACCAACTGGACGGGACCAGAAGGACCTCTGCAGTATTCAGTCGGGAGAGCAACTTGTCCAGAAGCAGATTGTTGCTTTTATGGATACTTCTAATTATCAGGAAGGTGATTTGAGTAGAGAACCAAAGCCTGAACATTACTTTCACATCTCTAATGAAATTGAGAGCAAAGATCAGGAAGAAAGAAGCATCACTGTATCGGAAAGTCAGCCTCATACTGACACAAAGAAAAGGTCTTTCAAATGTGATGTTTGTGGGAAATGTTTTGAAAATCAGCATAATTTTGAAAACCATTCCAGAACCCATAATAGTGAAAGGCCTTTTTCATGTGAAACATGCAGTAAATGCTTCTCTCATATTGGTAATTTAAATGTCCATAAGAGAGTTCATACTGGTGAGAAACCCTTTTCATGCCAAGTATGTAAAAAAACATTTTCTCAAATTTGTAATTTAAAAGTCCACATGAGGGGAGAAACCATTTTCATGCCAAGTATGCAGAAAGAAAACATATGCAACATTGGCAATTATCGGAAAATGCGGGAAGTTAGTTCATACAGGTGAGAGGCCTTTTTCTTGTGAAACATGTGGGAAAAGCTTCTCTCAAATTAGTTCTTTAAATGTTCACAAGAGAATTCATTCACGTTAAGGAGCCATTTATTTGCTAAATCTGTGGAAAAGTTTACCCTAAAATTCATCACTTAAATATTCACAGTGAGGGCCTTTTTAATGTGAAATTGGTCTGTAATGATTCATCATATGATTCGAAGACCCTGGTCCAAACTGGGTCACCAGCAAGACAAGAAAAGAATAACAGTGTTGGAATAGCCTAGTCCAGGGATCTCCTTCCCTAGTCCTTTTCTACTGTCCGGAAAGTTTTAGATGCATCTCTGCTCCAACACAGATTAATCAAATGATTGAATTTGTCTTCTGCATGCCGTCAACTAATGAGCCATTCTTCAGGTGTGTTGGAACAGGGATGCATCTAAAACCTGCAGGGCAAAAGATTTTCAGGACTTGGGTTGGAGACCCCAGGCCTAGTCAAAGGAAAGACTTCAAACTTACTGAAATCCAGAGAGCTGTGCAGAAACAGATTTTTGTAAACATAAATAATCTAAAATGAAGATTGTTAGCAACTTTGACTACTTGGCATTGAAGCTTAGTTACCTTTTGTTGAATGTTTTTACATTTAGATTTTATAATGTTTTACTTAAACATAGGGTTTATTTTGAATTAAAATGTTCACTGACTTGAAGTTTTAGTTTTTAATCAGAGATGAGAAAAATTACAATACGTGACTGTATGCAGCTTCCATTGAGTGTTATGTTTTTAGAAAAATTGGTCTTAGGGCCCTTGGTGTTTAAATGACAGACAGCAGAGAGGCTCCAGATTGATGGAAAATCAGTGTTTGGTTGCTTCAGATTATTTCCAGATCAGTTCAGATGTCTGAACACAGTCATCACTGTGTCTATGGTTATAACTTCATATAACTTCAACTAAACTGTGTTTAATAAATGCCAAAATTTGGTTCAAAATGTTGCAGTGACTGATTTATGTTTGATTTATTTGCTTCACTGTTAGTATTTTCAGCAGTCTGGACCATCCCTCTATTTCCTCTGACAACATACAGCTAAGATGTGTCAATCATTCAGGAAATGCTGAAGGAAATCCAGAAATCATTGCTGACTCATAAAGTGATATCATTCATTCTTCCATTTTTTGTACACCCTTATCCCTAATGGGGTTGGAGGTGCTGGTGCCTTTTTCTGGAGAACTGATTTTGTTGGTGTCTTTGTTGTTGTTGATTTACTTGTGATTTAGCTTTAATGATTCCCCACATACTTCATCCAAAGTAGCAAATCGATGTAATGAAAATTACATCATTTTGTTAGATATTGCAGAGATGCCTTTCCCTCTAGTCCAGCAGGGGGCAGTAAATGGACTCCTCCCACCGGAAGTAAAACAAAAGGCTTCAGCAGCAAATTGTGTGTATTTGTATGGGTTTGATTAACCATGGGTTAACCATGGGTTAGACAAAACCGAATGGGTTCAGATTCCTATGCATTTTTGGTAAGTTTTTGGTGTTTTGTAGTTTATTGTCCAATACAAAAGTTTGCATGGCTGAAACAATTTTCACGACAGGCAAAAAGTTTGCGTGTATTTACGCGGATCTTCACGAAACGTTCATTTAATAAATAAAGTGTGCGAAAGATATTACTCTCAGACTGGTTCCGTTTCTTGCGGTTCCACTCCAGTCCAGTAGGGGCACAAATGGACCAATCAGCTGCTTTTCTCAACGTGACACCGAGCGGAAGTTAAACAAAAAATGGCCTCAGCTGAAAGGTGGTTGTGTTATCATATTTAGGCTGAATATTTCAGCACCATGTCTTCAGTTCAGCATCTCAGAGAGTTTATCAGAGAGAGACTAACTGCTGCTGTGGAGGAAATCTTCACAGAGGTTGAAAAAACCATCATTAGCTACGAGGAAGAGCTCGATGCTCAGCGCAGGATGATGGGGATCAGCTGGAAACCAGACATTAAGCTACACAGAGTCGGTTCGGAGCTGCAGAGACAAAGTTCTGGTAGGTCTGGATAAAAGTGGGGATGTTTTCACTGCAGACAGAGATCCGTCAGCTGCTACTGCGAAACATGGATGAACAGTTTTTAGCTGCTTGCTTTCATACTACAAAGTTTTATCGTGTAACTCAGAATAAAGTGTTGCAGGACAAGCAGAAAATGTCTTAGATGGTGATCATTTAAGCCCCCGTGACTAATTATATTAATTGAATTATTTTTATTACAGGAAATTTCTAAATATAAGGATTAAAATCTTCATCACTAAGGATATATGCACGATCTTGAAATTCATAAAGATATCATAGCTAGCTCATATTAGGGTGCACCATTTTATCAGCCAGACTTTTTTTTAATTTTGGGAGATCGATTACCGGTTACTACTTGCATGTGAAAACGATCTTATTCCCAGATATTATCTGCCTCACCAAAGGTCTGAAAATCAACCACTGTGGTCTTCTGGTCTCCCATGAGAGGTTTGACTTACAGGCCAGCCCATCAGGGTATGTCTGCTTCTTTGCAGCTAACAATAGTCTCTTCACTGTTGCCAACTCAGTGACTGTCTTGCTATATTTACCAACATTTAAGACAAAAAAAAAATTGGTATAGACCAAAATAAAAATCAGCAGATCAAGCTTTTTAAAGATGGTAATCAGGACATTTGATTTCTAATTAACTGCAGTTTGTTACAAAGATCTCACCATCTCCATTCAATTCATTCTAAGTTCAGAGGTAGCAGCCTCTGAGTTTGAGTGAAGCTCAAACTTCACTGAAACTCGAGGTTTGAGCTTTTGCAGTGGCTGTAGTTCCCATGTGGTGCAAGCAGAACTCAACAGTTATGAAGTATAAAGGAACTTGCAATGGGCTGTAGATATGGGCAAGTTTGGGGAAGAAATGTTCTCAAATTAAATGTGAGGACATTTGTGCTGCTGCAAAAAAAATATGAATTTAACTTAAGTCTTTTGATCATCTTTACTAGGGCTGCTAATGTGTGGATAAAACTTAACACTGCAATTCTCTTCAATTAAGCACTACAAAAGAAGATGCAAAAAGTGGCGCTTACAGTCCAGGATCTTCAGGAACAGCCAGGTAGATGCATGAGACAGTGATCAATTCAGTTAGTTTAATGATCACTTCCCTTGCCCCCTGCCCCCAGACCTCCAGAAGGCACATGTCTCCAAAGAGAAGGAAACTTTTGCCATCCAAAAGGTCTGTCACCAAGAGAGGAAGACCAGTCACAACGAGGAGGAAGAACAAATGGAACCAGAACCTGAACTGAAAGAAGAAGAAAAAGAAACAGAATCTGCATGGATTAAAGAAGAAGATGAACAAGAACCACCACTGATCAACAGAGAAAAGGAGGAAGCGGATACTTCAGCACTTACCAATGAAAAACCGGAACTGGAACATTTACCATATAGACATAACCAGAAGGACCTCCATAGCAGTCAGGAGGGACAGCTGCTTGTCCAGAAGTCTGTGATGGAGACTTCTGCTCTTCAGGCAGGTGGCTTGGGTGAAGAGGAGCCAAGAACTGAGCAGCTTTCCCTTCATATCTCTCCTGCAGTCGAGAGCAAAGATCAAGAAGAAAGCGCCTCCTCTGTGTCCAAGAGTCAGTCTCATAGTGACACAATGAGACTTTCGAATGTGATATTTGTGGGAGAAGTCTTAAAAATCAGTGCAACTGGTTAAGCATTACCGAACCACACAGGTGAGAGACCTTTTTCATGTGAAACATGCGGTAAATGCTTCTCTCAAATTGGTCATTTAAATGTGCACAAAAAACTTCATACTGGTGAAAGACCCTTTACATGCAAAACATGTGGGAAAAGTTTTTCTCTAAAAAAAAAATCACTTTTCACTTTGTACAAACCAGCACAAACGTAGGACAGTTGATTGACACAAATGTATTTATTTTTGCAAATGTGAGCAGGGCCAGGGGAGTGGTTGACCTCTGATGACCCCTGGAGAACATTTTTCTTAATATCTTGAAAACGATAGCGGCACAAACGAAAATTTTTGCTGCACAAACGCAGCACAACCGTTTGACACCAATTTTGTCTGATTTGAAGAAGGTGGGGGGGCCAACTTCACTAAGGTATTAGACCTTCATTTTGTAAAAAAAAAAAAAAAAAAATTTATAATCTGAGACATGAAATAAATGTTTAAAACACATGAAGACTGTTTGCTTTCATTCTAAATGTATGCTGATAGAAAAGTTTCTAGTGAGCATTATATTGATAGAAAAAGCTGTTTTAGGTTTTAGTGTTTAAGACGAGTAGCCAGCTCCATTGTGACTCACTGTAAAGGCCCCAGATTGATGGCTTCAGATTATCTACAGGTTATCACAGTCTCAGTATTGTCTCTTTGGATGCAGGCTGTAACTACGCTTAATTATGTTAATGGTGACTGGTTAACGTCTTCTATCTGGACTTTTTTTTTTTTTTACTATCTTTACAATTATAGTGGCACAAATGAACATTTTATCTGCACAAATGCAGCACAAACGTTCTACAGAGATTTTGTTTCCACATTAGAATGTAACACATATGAGGATTGAAGGAAAATAAATCTTAAAGAAACAAATATTCTTTAAGATAACGTCTGTTTCATTAATGACTGTGTTTTTGCTGCCAAGCTGCTGTTCCAGTCCAGACCTCCAGGGGGCGGAAGTGGGCAAATCGGCTTGTTTCTCTCATTGTGACCTCAACCTGATGTAAAACAAAAAGGCAGCAGCTTGTATTGACTTAGCAGAAAGACGATTGTGTTGTTTCTCATCTGAATATTTCAGCAACCATGTCTTCAGTTCAGCATCTCAGAGTTTATCAGAGAGAGACTAACTGCTGCTGCTCAAGAAATCTTCAAGGATGGAAAAAAACATCATTAGCTACGAGGAAGAGCTCGATGCTCAGTGACTAATGATGAGGATTAACTGGAAACCACAAAATAAAACTCAACCGAATCGGTTCTGGTAGGTCTGGATGAAGGTTCCGATGTGTTCACTGCAGACAGAGATCCGTTGGTGTCGATAGTTCTGTAGCCTCTGTTTTTAGCTGCTAGCTCTGATGCTACAAGGGTTGATAGCGTTGTAGCTCAGGCTAAAATGTTGCAGCACAAACAGAAAATTCGTTAGTCTCTGAAAAACCACATGGAGTTCAATTATATCCACCGATTAAACATATCAATGCCACCAATGGTCATAGGAGTATTTTCAGACAAATATTTATTTATTATCAAAATTCAAACTCAACATACATTGTGTTGACATGTGTGTATAGTAAAATATGTGCAATGTGAGACTTACTGCATTTGTTCATTGTGTATGTGTTTCAGAGAAAGTATGTGTAATATAGTGGTGTGTGACCAGCTGTACCTTCGGAAATGTCTACTGGCCACTGCTTTAAAGAGAGGACAGCTATCTTGCTGCTACCTGGCCGCAGTCACATGTGCAGCTTTTTGATTCACATCAATTTTTCTGTTGTGGACACGTGACAGTTGCTGGGATGACAGTTCTTTATAAGGTTCCTGGAGGTCAGCGACCTCATACTACATTGATGAATGGAACAGTCATCAATTTAATGATATTAATGATATCTTCCATTATTCCCACAGACCTCCAAAAGCCACATATCTCAACTGAGGAGGAAATGTCTGCCATCCCCCAGGTATGTCACAACAGGAGGAGATCCAGTGATGACCAGGAGGAAGCAGAACCTAAACAGATTAAAGAGGAAGAGGTCGACCCAGAACAATTGGAGGTTAAACCATCAGTATTAGGACATCCGTGTAATAAAGAGAAAGAGGAGGATCAGGTCTTCCACTTATTGAACATTGGGAAGATTCTGAATTGATTAAAAAAGAAGAGGATGACACAGAAACTCAGCTGATAAATGAAGGAAATAAGGAACCAGATTTTTCAGTGGTTCAACATGAACAGCAGCCACCAGAACATGTACCAACTGAACAGGACCAGAAAGACCTCTGCAGAAATCCGGAGGGAGATCAGCTTGAACAGAAGCAGATTGTTGCTTTGAGTGAGACTTCTACTCTGCAGGACGGTAATTTGATTAGAGAACCAAAACTTGAAGAGCTTTCTTTTCATATATCTCCTGTAATTGAGAGCAAAGATCAGGAAGAAAGCAGCTCTTCTGTATCAGGGAGTCAGTCTCATATTGACTCAAAGAAAAGGTCTTTCAAATGTGACATATGTGGAAGATGGTATAAACATCAGGCTAACTTAAAAAACCATTACAGAACCCACACTGGAGAATGCCCTTTTTCATGTGATTCATGTAGTAAAGGTTTCTCGAAAATTAGCGCTTTATTATCGAGATTTTTTGTGGAAAATGTTTCTCTCGAATTGGTAATTTAAATGTCCACAAGAGAATTCATACAGGTGAGAAGCCTTTCTCTTGTCAAACTTGCGGACAGATTTCTTTCAGATTAGTAGTTTAATCACTCACGAGAGAAATCATACAGGTGAGAGACCTTTTTTATGTAAAGCATGTGGAAAAACTTTCTCTCGAATTGATCATTTAAATGTACACTTGAAAATTCACACAGGTGAGAAAAGTTTTAAAACAAGTTCAAATTTGAATGACCACAGAAGAATTCACACAGGTGAGAAACCTTATACATGTGAAACATGTGGAAAAAGCTTCATTAATGTTTGGAAATTGAATTTCCACATTAAGCAAAAACACTTGACTGTTACATAGATTAACTATAGTTTAACTTTTCCTGGTAGTGTTTATCTTTGCAACGTATATTAGAAAAAGAAAATTGACTAAACCAGGTTATAGGAAACCTCTCCCAGTATGTAAATAGCAGCAACTCAGACCTCGGAAACAAACACCTGTTCCATACTGTGGTTGACTGGTTCACCCTTGCTATTAAGAATATGAGCATATCTACAATATCAAAAAATGCAGCTTAGGGACTTGAGTTTGCCATCAAGTTTGGAAATAAAATGTCATAACCGTGTAGATGCTTCTTAGATGTAGTTCAGCATGGTAATGGAGGTTTGATGATGTGGGCTTGTTTTAAACTCAATTCAATTAGAAGTCTTTTTTGTATTAAACTCTTCTAGAAAAAAATGTTGGTCCATCTGTCCAGTAGCTGAAGCTTGTTTGAAACTGGGTCAACAACAGGATAACAAAATAATTATTGGGTTGGAATGTCCTAGTCAAAGACCAAATTTGAGGCTTACAGAGATAATGATGTTCAGAGAGCTGTGCTGAAAGGTATTTCTGATCTAAAGCAGGGCTCTAATAAAGACAGTGAAAATTGCTCCATAGTAATGATGTTTTAGGTTTTATACCTTTTGTTCATATCTATAAACTGAACATCAATACATTTTATTTTATGTATGTGTATTTTAAATGGATCAAAGTTTCTTCTTTTAATTTGGATGTTTATAAGAGACTATTGATTGATAGTTTACTTTATTTTCCCAAAAGGAAGGGATCATTTTTCATGTCTTTACATTTTCCAAGTTGATTATATAGATGTGTCACAAAAAGTGCATAATCACAAACATATACAGCAACAAACATTTTTCCACCATTACCCTCATACAGTCACACACAAACAGATGTAGTATGAATAACTCGCATTCCTCCTTTGCTCTGTTCACCTCTTTAGACGTAGCAAGAAACGTCACATCACCCTAACACTGGAAAATGGATGATTGTCACAGAAATTTGCTTTATGCAATGTGCAACTTTTCGTAAAGGGATAGTATTATGTCATATAGACTTTTTGAGTTTTACATTCTGTTATAATGTTATTTACTCATCAAAGATGTACCTGGAGTGTGACCTTGATTCTTTCGTGCATGTTGAAAAGTTTCTGTAGAAGGCTTTGTGTTATCCAAATAAACCTAAGAATTTCGTGAATTCCTTCTTGGTTGTTTTTGGTGGACACTTTTCAATAGCCTCTACTTTTGCATGAACAGGACATATTCACTGGACTCACTTGATGACCAAGATACGAGTTGAGAAGAGCTTGAGCAAGGCATTTGGCTGCATTCATTGGAGATGTGCATCTGCCAGAAGGTCAAACAATGTTGTTCCGTAGAAGACAGATACACAACAATGTCATCCAAATACACAGCACAACCCTCTAAATGCCCCAAAACTTTATTCGTCCAATGTTGCTGGTCCAGTCCTCAAACCAAAGAGCATAACGTTGTATGAATTCAAACCATAAGGTGTAAAGAAGGCAAAGATTTTTTGTGTCCTTTTAGATAAAGGGACTTGCCAATCACCCTTTCGTAGGTCTATCTTACTGATAAATTACCAGTTTGGTCAATACAGTCATCCATAGGAGGCAGAGGGTATGAATCAGATTTAGTTATGTTATTGACCTTTCTGAAATCAAGAACAAAACAGAAAAGTTTTGTCTGATTTTGTAACCAACAAACAAATTTTGTTTCCTGGTTCAAATTAGCAAGAGATGGGTTTAAAACTGGGAAACAGAGAAATTACATTCTTTTTGTTTCATGGGGAAATCAGTTTATTGTTCAAGAAAATAAAACTCACAGTCTGTTACTGGCAGCAGTTATGTCTGAAGTCTGAGATAAACTACACGACATGCAGAGAGACATATGGACAAAAAGTCAACAAACAAATTGTGCTGTTTTTGCTGCATCTCATTCACTGTCAGTTGAAACATTCTTCCAAGCAGCTTTAAATGTTTAATGTTTAAGTAAAGCTTCAAAGCCATCAAGTAAATGTAAAAGAACAATTAAGAACATCAGTTGTAAAAGAAGTAACAGTTCTACAGGGAACAAAAAGCGGGTTTTGTTTGCTTATTAGAATGAAACGCATTAGGATGGAAGGAAGATTGAAACATGCACTAAAGGTCCAGTTCAGCTCATGTGTTGTTTTGCTGACAAGCTGCGGTTCCACTCCAGCCCAGCAAGGGGTGGTAGATGGACCAATCAGCTTTTTGTCTCAGTGTGACCCGAGCGGAAGTAAAGAGAAGAAAAGAAAGAAAGAAAACAGCTCCAGCCGCAGCTTTTGTTGACTCGTCAGAAAGACTGCAGCATTGTCCCATCTGAGCTAATATTTCAGCACCATGTGTTCAGTTCAGCATCTCAGAGAGTTTATCAGAGAGAGACTAACTGCTGCTGCGGAGGAAATCTTCACAGAGGTTGAAAAAACCATCATTAGCTACGAGGAAGAGCTCGATGCTCAGCGCAGGATGATGGGGATCAGCTTGCAGCAACAAATAAAGCTCAACCGAACCGGTTCGGAGGTGCAGAGTCAAAGTTCTGGTAGGTCTGGATAAAATCGATCGGCGATCAGGACTGAACACGAACTGCTTTCAGCTGCTTTCAGCTGCTTTTAGCTGCTAGCTCCGATGCTACAGAGGTTCGTCGTTTTGTTGTCCAGGACAATTAGAAAATGTTTGTTCGAGTCTCTGAAAACCATTTAAGCCACATAATTAATTATGTTAATGCAGATCATCATATATTTGCATTAACAAGCACTGTTCAATTAATAGAAAAATTCAGACCCATGTCAACTTATACTGGTATGTATGATTACTATATGTCAGTCACACTGCTTGTGTTCATCATGCATGTATACATGACATACATGCATGCACACTGCATGCATGTCATCATGTGTTCCAGAGAGAAGGGGGGTTATGCTTGGCTGGGGTCACATGTGTAGCTTTCTGACTCCCATTAAGCCAGTTATAGATTTTATATGTATAGCCTGAGCTGAATCTGACCCAACTTGGGCTTCTGTGATGCATTTTTAATAAGCATATAACGTAGTACAGATAATACTAAATGTGAATGCACAATGTAATTTGTTTTGAGCTATTTATGAAAGGCTGAATAGAAAAGTAAGTACTTTATCCTGTTGAATTAAAAATAAAAACAGTGCAGAAGTTAAGTAGATTGTAACAAGCGCAGTGCATTGCACAACTAATGCACACCTGCCTCCCATCCCGTCAGTCACACATCCCACAGGATGTTTACTGCAGTTAAAAAGTTACAAAATGGACCTGGAATATGTTAAATAATAGACCATTATGCTAGCAAAGTCAAAGGTTTGGAACTATTTTAAGCTGGTAGTTGACAACAAGAAAATGTGTTTTTGGCTTCATGTAATACAGTAAATCTGGCACTTTTCTCTCTTATGAAGGGTTTACTTCAGTTCAGGCCTCTAATTAGAGCGAATTGGCTGTGTTGGCTCTTGCTGGGACCAGGTGCGTTTGGATTGTTTTAGGTCTGATTTATAAAATATTCTGTTTCAGACACAGAAAGGTTGCTGGGAAGACTGTTGTCTTTGCATTTTCATGCAGAGAATAGTGGAGGAAATGGCCAGTAAAATAAGTATTTCGGCCAAGTGCAGGAAGTTCTCTAAATTCTTCATTAGTAAACTCAGTCAAGACCTTGCAGATCCTGAAGAATGTTGTTGACTCAGTCATCAACAATGCCACAAATGTCATATTCACACTCCAAAAATAATGCACTTTACTAAAAAATAAAACCCTATGTAGTCTGGTCAACTTTAGAAATTGAGGTTTTAATTACTTCAGTTAAGTTTATTTTGTAGGAACTGGAACAAAGTTCACCACTGAATAAATGTCTTAAAATTAGAGGTTTAATTGTTCTTTTTACTGTAATATAATCAGAATTCATTTTACAGTTTTAAACATCTGTAACAGGGCTGCCAATTATTGTGGACAATTTTTTCTGAAAATAAATAAGGACTACAAACTAAGTTTAGATGAACTGTGTGACACCAACAATCGCGGATATCCAAGAACATGCATAATCAGTCATCAATTAAATGATATTAATGATCTCTTCCTTTGTCTCCACAGACCTCCAACAGCCACATTTCCCCATTAAGGAGCAAACTTTTACCATCCAACAGGTTTATAACCAGGGCAGGAGGTCCAGTCATGACCAGGAGGAATCGAGACATAAATGGATTGGAGAACTAAGGGAACTACGACCTCCATGTATTAAAGAGGAAGATGAGGAGCCCAAATCACCACTGATGGATGAACAGGACATTCAAGGAAATAAATGGATTAAGGAAGAGGAGGAATCAGAACCTCAACTGATAATTGTAGAAAAGAAGGAACCAGATTATTCAGAGCTTCAACACGAACAGCATGGACCAGGACATTTACCAACCAGGCAGGACCAGAATGACCTATCCAGCAGTCAGGAGGGACAACATCTTGTCCAAAAGCTGTTTGTTGCTTTGATGGATACTTCTACTCTTCAGGATGATGACATGAATGATGGAAGACCACAAACTGAGCAGCTCTCCTTTCAGATCTTTCCTGTAGTTGAGAGCAAAGACAAGGAAGGAAGCAGCTCCACTGTTTCAGAGAGTCATTCTCATAATGAGGCACAGGCACACTTTTACAGAACCCACACATGTGGGAAACCTTTTTTATGTGAAACGTGTGGAAAAAGTTTCACTCGAATAGATCATCTAAATTTTCACAAGAAAATTCATACAGGTGGGAAACCTTTTTCATGTGAAACCTGTGGAAAACGTTTCTCTCGAATTAGTCATTTAAGGCTTCACAAGAAAATTCACACAGGTGATAGGCCTTTCTTTTGTGACACATGTGGAAAATCTTTTATTCAGAGCTCGGACTTAAATGTCCACAGACGAATCCACACAAATGAGAGGCCATTCTCTTGTCAGACATGTGGAAAAAGTTTCACTCGAAAAAGTAATTTGAATGTTCACAGGAAAACTCACACACAACAAAAAAGTTTTTCATGCCAGATATGCGGACAACATTTTCTCCGTCCTGGTAATCTGATTTCCCACATGAAAGTAAAGCATAACAATGACAGCGAGACATTTGACTCTCACACACAGTTAACATTATAAATGTTTAAAGTTTTTTGCAGTTTTCAATTTGCAAAAATAAAAATGAAGTGATTTTGGGGCGTTTTTGAGTAGCGCCCCAGAAGTGCAGCTAAATAGCCAATCATTAGTGGTTACTTCTTGTTGTGGTTTCATCTGAACTTGGTTCAGTCTTCCAGTTTGCTGGGTTAATTTGTTGCTTGCAGCCATGATTATTTTGTTATATACCAGTGTGTTTTACTTTGCTTAGGTTGAAAGGCCTCTGCTGTCTGGTTTCATTAATTCATTCTCAAACACTTTATTTTGATAGAATTTAGACTTTAAACTGACTGAATTAATTGTTAGTTTAATATTCCTAAACACTACGGTATATATTTTGTAAGTCAAAGAAGAGAACTTTAATTTGTTGCTAATTTAGCCCTACATCTTATTTTGCCAATTGAAGAATATTGTATCATTGTGGAGTTGTACTCATTTTTTGATCGTTTATTGGAATCTTTATACTGGACTAGGAAGGGAAATAATTTTCTTTTCTCCAGCTGCCACTGCTTAAGATAACAGTGAAATAATGGGTTCATCAGAACTGTTTTTTGCCAGGTCTTAAGAGACTTCTATGTCTGAACAGCAGCTGACTTTATGGACAAAAGTCATAATTTGTGCTACAGTCCACTCACGTTATTCAGGCTTTGCCCATTTCCAGATCCTTTCTTTCATAGGAAGTAACTATGAAATACTTAAAAGAAAATGCTGCATGGGAGGATCAAATTCTTTGACAAAGTGCTACTTGACACACTATTTGCTGGTATATGCAAAGCAGCCACTGTATAAGCACCATTTATTTTCCTTGCTGCTGATTGGCTATACTCTTAATAGTGGACTTAATGAAGTCCTCTGATGTTGGCTTTTGAGGTTGTCTCAACATTGTACAATATCTCCTCTGTATATTTCAGTGCATATTAAGGTGTATATCCTGTTTAAACTTTTTAAATTTTTGATGTGAAGAGCTGCAGAGCTTTGAGAAATGTTTGCTTGAGGAAAACAATAGCTTTGCAGACGTTATCTTGCACTGTGTTGGAAGCTGATAATGTGGGCTTCTTGATTGGTTCAACAATCATCTTTGACCCAACCTCTTCTTGAACCAACTGTGGGTCCATCTGTCAAACAACTGAAGCTTGGTCCAATCTGGGTCATCAACAGGACAACAACAAAATAGTTGTAGGGTTCAAATGGCCTAATCAAAGGCCAGACTTTAACGTTACTGAAATCTTGATTTCCACAGAGCTGTACTGAGCGGATTTTGTTTTTTCAGCCTAAATGATCCAAAGCATGGTTCTAAAGAAGACCTCCAACAATGTTGTTTAAGCTTAGTTACCTTTTGTTGATTTTCTTTTTAATTTTTGTAGATTTTAAATGGATCAAAGTTTCTGCTTTCA
Organism: Poeciliopsis turneri; assembly: GCA_922788865.1. Taxonomy (NCBI): domain Eukaryota; kingdom Metazoa; phylum Chordata; class Actinopteri; order Cyprinodontiformes; family Poeciliidae; genus Poeciliopsis; species Poeciliopsis turneri. The sequence goes on along the minus strand of CAKLNU010001022.1, from coordinate 2,975,912 downwards.
GTTTTGATGTTTGTAACAAACTACTGATTGTTGTCGATGTGTTTTAAATGTACAAAGTTTGTTCATTTGATTTGCAAATGTTTTTGTTCAAAATGTTTAACTTTTTCAAATATTTGAAACTTTTGTTTTAGACTTGTGAAAACCAAACTCTTAGTTTAGTTTTTCATGTCACTGTAAAAAATAATCAAGTTAAACTTTTTCAAGAAATGTTGAATTTAAATACATAAATACTCTTTGATTTCATCAAAATTTTTCTGGCATGAATCAATAAATCTTTAGTTTCTGCTTGATTCTCATCTCCCTCCAGATCTCTGTCCAAAATTTCAACCATTGAACTTCATTTTTCTAGTTTAATTTCTTCCGGAGAATTAGTCAAACGGAAGGAGCGGTTGCATTGTTAGAGAATTGTAGTTCTGAAATGGGAACAGAGGATGTGAACAAAGCTGTTCAGCCCGTGTTGGCCACTCTTCCAGACATTATCCATTGTGTAAAATCAGATCTTATTGCTTCAAATTTCAACAGAGTTTACAACTATAGCAAGCAATCGCTTCTCAATAGCCAAGATCAGAGACTCTACTGAACAGGGCTCAGAACGAGGGGATGGTTGTTTCCAGGCACTTCACAATGATCTGAGTTCAAATCCTACAAGTTCGCAGATCAAAGGCATCAAGGTAAAATCGAAATTTGTCAGGGGTTAAACACTTGACAAACTGTTTAATTTGTCAAGTTTGTTCCCATAGAGACAAGCTTGTCTCTATGGGTACAAGCTTTAACTAAGCTCTGCTTCTATATACAAATCCAGACATGATTACTTACAAAGTGACAGCATCTTTTGTAATGTCTCATCAATTTGGTGAAACAGATACCAATAACTGTTTGGGAAATTGATTCCCAATCTATTAATCAGTCACAGGAGTGATAATTTAGTATGTTGAAATGCAAAGAATGTGAATTTAGAGTGGGTTGCCCTTTTTAAAGATGGCGACTTAAACCCACGGAAATAAACTGATGCTTTGCTCTTCTGAGCAATCTTTTACGTCCAAAGCACAGTAAATACTTTTTCATATGGTTGTTTTTTTTTAACAAGGACAAATACATTCAACATTGACTCTTAAATAGACCTAGATGCTATGGATACATGTTTATAGCAATAGCTAATTTGTTATTGAGTTATGTCCCTGTGTGGCCTTCCAGGAAGACAGATTTAAAAAGCATAGAGGATTCAGATATTGTAACCAGTAAAATGAACACATTTACTGTAGAAAACAGCATTGATTAAAATAATATAGATATTTTAGAAATACGTTTAGAAAGAGACTTCGATTTAGAAAAGTTTTGGACAATGTTCTGAGAATGTAGTTTGTTTTTGCTGCCAAAATGCTATTTCAGTTCAGTCCAGCAGGGGGCGGAAATGGACCAATCAGCTTGTCTCAGTGTGGCACCCAGAGGAATAAACTCCGAGTCCTTTTTGCTTTTGTGTTAAGCAAGAAGGACACAGCTGAAAGGCGGTTGTATTGTCGTATCTCAGATGAATATTTCAATAGTTTCATCAACCATGTCTTCAGTTCAGCATCTCAGAGAGTTTATCAAAGAGAGACTAACTGCTGCTACTGAAGAAATATTCACGGAGGTTGAAAAAACCATTGTTCGCTACGAAGAGGACATCAAACTGCTAGAAATCTGCTGGAAACCTCAGATAAAACTCAACCGAATCGGTAAGAAGCGACGGATCCAGGCTTGTTCAGGCTGAGAAAATCAAAGCGATTTAAAATCAAGTTTTTGGTTGAGAGTTTGGTGTTATTATGGTGGCTGTTCTGCGCCAGACTGGCGCCCTGTCCGGGGTTGAACCCGCTTCTCCCCCAAACTAAAGTTTGTCTAGTTGAACGAGGCGAAAGGCCCATTCTGCTGCATTTAACGACTCTGGACTTGTGTTGGACAGTGAAAACAATTTCAGTAACTTATGGAGCAACAAAAAGTCAACAATAACTTTAAGGTTAAGAATTAAAATCCAATAATCCAGGATGTGGGCCACCATGATTTACAGATGTTTACAAGACAGCAGATCATAAAAACTGCGGCGTGAACTTGACTTGCTTTGGTTTTGGTTCTGCACTGATATATTTGCTATTTTACTGCAGGTTGTGTTTTTGCATCAATGTAGTGCTAATTGAGATAGTTTTGTTATTCATTCATAAATGTCTGCTATTCTGAAGCGAATTGAGTATTGTTTCATATTTTCTGAATATTACTGTTGTCACTCATTTTAATTTATTTGTTCTCTACATTTGTAGTAAAATAATTGCTTTTGGAACTAAATTACTGAGTTATTTGATATTATTACCTAAATATTCATTCTATTTGTGGAAAGGCATTAAGTGCACTCCTGGTGGGAATTTGTTGTGAATCTCAAATCTTTATTTTATTTTGCTTACAGTTCTTATTCTAAAAATAAAGTTGAGCTCTAAGCTTTAACCAGTTACATTTGAGCTCTAAATTAATATCAGCATCACATCCTGATGCATTTCAGTTTGACCATCTTGTGGATAACAATGCTTCATCCTGACTTTTAAACTTTTAATGCTAACCTCCATAGATGTTGCCATGGTTACTAGTAAAAAGGGCAGCTGTTCAGTTTTGGAGACTCCAAGGGTTCAGATGTTGTTCAGTGGATTTTGCTCAAATCTAGAGAAACCTCAAGCTTAGTTCCTCCATGAATATTTCACCAAACATTCTTAACTGTCTGGATCTTTTTTTCTAAATACAGACCAGCCAAAGCAACATGTCAGCATCAAAGAGGAAGTTCTGTCTGAGCCACAGATCTGGAACCAGCAGAAGAGCTCCATACAGGAGTCAGAACCTTTACAGACTAAACAGGAGCCAGAACCTCCAAAGATGGAGGAACCTGAGCATCTTCAGATTAAAGAAGATACAGAGGAACCAGAACTCGGAGCTACAGTGGTCTGGTACCAGGAGGAACCCAGACTGCTGGACATCTCCTGGAATTCCCACACTAATCACAACAGAAAGGGTATGACGCTCTGAGCTACCAGTGAAACTTTGATTGTCTGCAGGTTTGAACATTAGCAGAATGTAGATGATTCTGCTGGAGCTGCAGCCAGCGGCTGATTTGAGGCATATAGTCAAAACCAATAAATAGCTTGAATTAGCAGGTTTTGGTCTTGATTGTGCCCGGCAACAGACTGGCGACGTGTCCAGGGTTTACCCCGCCTCTCGGCCAGAACGTTAGCTGGAGATAGCCACCAGCACCCCTCCTGACCCCACTGGGGGCAAGGCTGTAAGAAAACGGACAGATCACAACAATACCTGCTGCTAGGTTTTACTCATTGAGGTCTAGAAATACATCTCTATGCAGCAGACTGGGAGCAGATTCTAGAAATGATCTTAAATCTCAAACGAAAACAGAATTCATTTTTTGCATCATTCTAAAAAGTAAGTGCAGATGTTTCCATTTGGGTCAAAGTGGACTTAATTCCAAGTAAAGGTACCTGAGCAACAGTGACAGTGACTCAGTGAATATGTTGAGTAGATGTAGGGGGGTGAAAACTCTGTTTCTATCTGTTTCATCTGGGCCAGATAAAAATGAAAGAGTTAAATTCCAGTCACTCAAAACTCTCAGAACCCGACTGTCACATATTTATGCCCGAGCCTGTCTGTCTTGTGTGTGTGTGGGTGTGTGTGTGTGTGTGTGCGTGTGTGTGTGTGTGTGTGTGTGTGTGGGGGGGGGTGTGTGTGTGGGGGTGTGTGTGTGTGTTTGTGTTTGTGTGTGTGTGTAGTTCTTCACTCCATTCTTTAGCTGACCCAAATCTCTTGCTGGAGTCCAGTGAATGTTTCCAGTAAATGTCCACAGCTGGGATATTTCAGAATTGTTTACAGCGCTTCTATGATTCCTATTTCCACATCTCTCCACATCTGAAATGCTTCCTGAGTTTTCAGGCCAGAGTGGTTTGCTGTTACAGAAACACATTCTTTCCAGATCAGAATGATCTGAAACATTACACTGACTGAAACTGCACAGCTGTAATTATTAATTAATAGTATAATTATTATCCCACAAATGAAACCTAAACCATATTGCCCAGCCCTACTGTGCCACTTCTGATAAAAACTTTCATACATCTTATTAAAGCTAAAAATGTTTTCAGTGGTAATCCGTATTACCACTGAATACAGATTAGATCTAGTTTTATTCAAAATAAAACTAAGATGCTGTAAGAAGTGAAAAATATGGCAAAAAACAGATTCTCACACAGGACTTGGTTTCTGTCTGCTTTACTGGCCAATGTTGGACGTGCCTACTCTCAAAATACAAGTTACATATCACACAAATCTCAGAGAGCCTTCAGCTTTCCATACTGAGTGAGGCATGTTTGTCCCTGAGCTTATCTCATTGTGTGTGTGTGTGTGTGTGTGTGTGTGTGTGTGTGTGTGTGTGTGTGTGTGTGTGTGTGTGTGTGTTTGTAATTCTCGACCAATCCAGTGCTTTGTTTGGCTGATCAACATCTGTTTCCTGTCAGCCGACATGACTGCTTAAACACAGCTAAATCTTTCTCCTTGCCAAGTGCTGAATTCCTTCCTGACTCTCAGGTCGGAGTGGCCCAGTAAATACACACCCCCACTCACGCACACACACACACACACACACACACACACACACACACACACACACACACACACACACACACACACACACACACACACACACTTCCTCAAATTATCGACATTTAACAGTCAGGCAAGCCCAGTTCTCTCAGTGCCCAACTTTATGGCGACTCAAATGCCTGAAGATCTCCTTTCTGTGATTTTACAATTTCTTGTTCATTTTTTCTCAAGGTTTACATGCAACATGTACGACCTACTGTATTAAAATATTTTCATACTTTTAATTCTTTTTAATTAAAAAGGGGGATTTGTCAGATCTCAGCTATTTTGTCCTTGTGGCCCCTGACTGCGATGTACAATTAGTCTCTGCGATTTAGACAATATTCTGATTAAAACTGTATAAATCAGAATAAGTGTGTAGGCATAAGAAATGTGAGAAGACTCAGATGTGGGTTTAAATACTTCAGTTAGATTTGTTTTATAAGAATTGTTTGTGGTGATTTTGTTAAAGGTTTCTAAATGTGGTGTGAGTTTCCCACTAAATAAATACTCTCAGATTACAGGTTCAGTTGTTCAATATTTTTTAGGTATGAAAGTTTGGTCCTGGAATAAAATCAGGATTTATTTAAATCTTTTAAGGCTCTTTACCAGAGCTACCATTTAGTGTGGATGACACATTGACCTGCAAGCTTCTCCTGTTTTTCAATTAAACAGTACAAACTGATTTTGAACTAACCATCTCATACCTACAGCAAGAGATCAAGGAACAAGCAGGCTGATGAATGAGACAGTCATCAATTTATTTATATCAATGCTGTCTTCATTTTCCCCCCACAGATCTCCAAAAGCCTCAAGTTTCAATTGAGGAAAAAGCTTCAACTATCCACCATGTCTGTCACCAGTGGCAGAGGTCCAGTCATGACCAGGAGGAAGCAGAAGCGCTAGTGAATGAAAAAAGGGAACCAGAACATCCATGGATTAAAGAAGAAGAGGATGAACCAGAATCGAAAGATCCACAAACCAAATGGATTAAAGAAGAGAAGGAATTAGAATCTCTATTGATAGAAGAACATTGGAAACCACAACATCCACAAATTAAAGAGAAAAAGAAGGACCCAGAACTGGTTCAAGAATGGAAGGATCCAGAAACTAAACAGATTAAGGAAGAGAAAGAACCAGAATCTCTGTGGATACACGGACAAAATGTGAAAGCAGATATTTTAGTGCTTAAACGTGAACAGAATATTTGCCAGGTAGAGAGGGCCAGAAGCGCCTCCACGGCCCTCTGCAGCAGTCAGGCGGGAAAGCTGCTTGTCCACAAGCAGGATGTTTCTGCGATGGAAACATCCGCTCTTCAGGAAGGCAATTTCAGTGAACAAGAAAAAACAACTGAGCAGCTTTCCTTTCAAATTTCTCCTGGAGTTGAAAGCAATGATCAGGAAGGAAGCAGCTCCTCTGTGTCAGAGAGACAGTCCAGAACTAACAAAAAGCAAAGGTCTTTCACATGTGAGCTTTGTGGGAGAAGTCTTTCAAGTCAGTGCAGCTTGGAAAGGCATTACAGAGCCCATAAAGGTGAGAAGCCTTTTTCTTGTCAAACATGTGGAAAAAGTTTCAGTCAGAGGTATAGCTTAAATGCGCACAAGAGAAGTCACACAGGTGAAAGGCCCTTTTCTTGTCAAAAATGTGGAAAAACTTTTGCTCGAATAGAATGTTTAAACGTTCATAAGAGAATTCATACAGGTGAGAGGAGTTTTTCATGCGATACGTGTGGGAAAACTTTCTCTCACGGTTTTTATTTTAAGCTGCACACAAAACTTCATACCGGTGAGAAACCTTTCCCATGTCAAGGAAAAAGCTTTCTCAGCCTAACATCATTTAAACACACACATGAAAATACACACAAGTAAGAGGGATTTTCCATGTGAAATTTGCGGTAAGACCTTCATGTATGCTAGTAAACTGGATTCCCACAAGAAAAAAAAACACTAAAGTAAGAAGTAGTCATTTATCTCACACAGATTGACTATTATACATATTAAAGCTTTTCTTTGCTTTTCTTTTCTTTGTAAAATATATCAGAAAAAGAAAAGGCAGAAATTCTGTTTAAACATGGTTAGGAGTGAGGGTGGGATATTTGGTTTATCACACCTTTTGGACCAGATCTTAAGAAACATCTCTTGAGTCTGTGAACATCAGCCATTTGGACCTAATGGACAAATGTCTTTGTGTACCACCGTCAACCCCTGAGTAGTTGGGAGACACCTATTAATGTTCGTTTTCTATAGCGCATATCAATTAAATATTCAAAAGAAAATACTAGACGGGAAATTGAAAAAGCTAAGTGAAATGCTACTTGATACTCTAAATCTGATGTTTGCAAAGCAGCCAATCCATAAGTGTCACTAATTTTCCTTTCCGTGAATTTTCTGTATCCCCAATAGCCGAGATGAGAAAGACCTTGGATGTTGGCTACTGCAGTCATGCCAAGACTTGTTTACACTTAAGGTACATTTGGTGTTTAACTATCAATTTTTTTTTTATAACAAGTAAAATGAAACTCCTAATAACCATTATGCAATCAAATGGCCATAGAAGTTTGGAAGTGAATGGATAAAATTAGGGGTGCGTTGGTGATTGGCCGGTACTTATCTACCTAAGCAAAGGTCTAAAAGTCAACCACTGTTCTTCTGCTCTGCTGTGAGAGAAGTTTGACTGATAAACCGGCTCACCAGGTCATGTCTGCACCTTTCCAGTTAACAATAGTCACCCCATTGCTGCCAATTCAGCCACATTTCAGACAAAAAAAAACTGGTAATGGCCAAAATTGGAATCAGCAGGTCTGGCTTTTTAAAAGTTGGTCATTTGCAATCTGTCAAACTGGAATTGGTGCAGTTTTTTTTTTTTTCTATCTACATCACCAAAATAAAATACATCTCAGTTCTGACATTTGAACTTTGGTTACTTAAGGCCAAATTAAGTAACTGTAGGTAGTGCTTTGGTCCAGTTCCAGACCGGGACCTCTGGATGAGTTAGAATTTTTGTAATTAGTATTTTGACTAGTAGGGTATTTTTTTGGTACGAGGTTTAGTCCTTGTCAAGGCCATGATGTTGCTTCCACACAGATTTCTTGGATGTATTTTTTATGCGATGTCTAGTAATTAAAAGAGTGAGACGTTTAGCTGAATCTGATGCACAAAGAGAAAATAACTGATAAAGTTGTTCAACATGTGATCATTTATGACATCGAAACACATTCTGTGATGTGCAGCATTCAGGGAAGAGCAGGAGACACAAAAGATTCTTAAAGGAATCATTCCTCTTGATTGGACTGAACAATAAACAACAGTAATAAAAATCTGCTTGCATAAACAGCTTGTCTCTCAGTATTTGCTCTGTATGTCTTACTCCAACAGAACAGGATCAGCTCTGAACAGGTCTGGTAATAAGCCATTCATTTGATTCTGGTGTGTGGGAGCAGGGATGCATCTGAAAGTTGCAGGTGTTTAGCTCTTAAGGACTGAACTTGAGTACCGTTGTTGTAGTCTTTGGCTGCTGCTGAACAGTGTTACCTTTGTTGGAGAATTGGAAGGTGCAAAACTCTTGATTATATAAGTAAACCAATAATACTCAGAGATGAGTCCTTTACTGCCAGCCACCAAGGGTTGGGTGATTTATTATTACTTCTACCACGAATGCATCAATACAAAATCATTGTTCCAAAACGTCTTTCCCCAAAATCTCTCCGTTCCTTATCATCAGTCCCTTTTTATACTTCCCGTTATCCCATTGGTCAGCATTGGGAAGTCTTGACCGTGCACGTATTGCTTTGGTTTTACATCAGCATACTTGCAGCTCTTACACTGGGTGTGTATTGGACCTTTTTTAGAGCAATCGACCTCGTGAACTTGAAACATCTGTTCCATCTCAAATTTGCAAAACAAGTCAATTACAATTGTTGTTCTTATCTATCTAAATAACTTTTTACCATCCAAATCATATTTCGGTCCAAGTTTGTGCTTTTCACAGAAGGGAGGAAGGCCATCAGGTCACCCTGTTCCAGTCAGGCTTTAGAAAATTTTCCGCAAAAATAACTCCTTAAAAAGTATTTCCGCGCTAACATAATCCCCCCTATTCCGCTTTCAAGTGGAATCCTAATTAACCTTACCAATTGTTTTTGTTTATTGCTATATTAAGTTCCATGACTACATGTGAATATAATTCTCAAAGTCCACTAAGGAGATCCACAGGGGTGTTCTGTAAATACGGATGCTTGCTTTTGATCTGGGAATAGTAACTTTTAATTTTACTGCTAAAAACAAGAAAAACAAAAAATAATATTATTGACAGTGGCCTTATTTATATAAAAAATAACCCTTGTCAGTCAAAGGCCCTTAGATGTATCCTAACTTTTGCCCTGTATGCAAGCTAATGTACTGGCATCGAAATTTAGCATCTGTGCAGATAAGGTGAAATTGTTCCTTTCTGGAACTTAATGCAGCATGTTTTATATAGCTCACATGTGGTGTGACTACAGTCAGTATATAATAAAGAAACTGCAAGTAGCCAATCAGGACGCTTTCAGAATCATCCTGAGATTTCCACGAACATCTTCAAGTCAAATGTTTGTCATGAGTAGAATACCAACTTTTCATGATTTGCAGAAGAATTTCATGTGTAAATTTATGTGCCGCTTGTATGTAACAACTTAATAAAACCTCTGACAACTGCAACATATATTAAATATATTTCTAGCTTTTTTAACTATTGGAATAATTGTTTATCTGCTTTGTGATGTTTTTTTTTACTTAATGATGGGTGCATTTTTTTTCTAAATGTCATAAACTACGTTTTGTCTTAAAATAAAGACTCATGAACTAATGAAAAGTTGTTGTTTTTTTCTTCCCTACTTATCACCACTCCAGTTCAGTAGGGGGCGGTATTACACCAATTTCGTTCTACATCAACCGCAAAAACAAAACATCGAAGAAGAAGCAGTCCGCATGGCCTAAAATAGATGGCTGCTGCATTGTCCTATCTGAGCTAATATTTCAGCACCATGTCTTCAGTTCAGCATCTCAGAGAGTTTATCAGAGAGAGACTAACTGCTGCTGCGGAGGAAATCTTCACAGAGGTCGAAAAAACCATCATTAGCTACGAGGAAGAGCTCGATGCTCAGCGCAGGATGATGGGGATCAGCTGGAAACCAGACATTAAGCTACACAGAGTCGGTTCGGAGCTGCAGAGACAAAGTTCTGGTAGGTCTGGATAAAAGTGGGGATGTTTTCACTGCAGACAGAGATCCGTCAGCGGCGATAGTTGCTGCAGCTCCAGCTGCTGCTAACAGGAAGTGTGTTAGCTGCTAGCTCTGTTAGCTGCTAGCTCTGTTAGCTGCTAGCTCTGATGCTACAGAGTTTAGCACAAACGTGTTTATGAGTCGAGCCCCATAACTATTATATTACTCCAATTGCTAATAGTGCTGGAAATCTGGAATACAAGGTGTATTTTCTGCATTTGTAAAGTCATGCATGATTCTGTAAATCAGAGCAGTGGAGAGTTTTATGAAGGAGACGCGGAATGAGCTGTTATATTTTCATATGGGCACAAAACAAAGGGATGAAACAACGATAACAAGGAAACGGCCAAAGTGTGTCAAAGTAGAAACATGCAAATAATTTTCTCAAATATGTTTAATGAAATGTCTCTCTTGACATAGTCAAGTTAACTGGATCAGATGATTCCAACAGTGATTACGGGAAATGATTTCTTTGTGTTATGTCTCCCAAACATTCAGTTTTTATGAATGTAGTGTCTGATAGTTGCTGTGGAGATCTGATGACTCCAGGTTGATCTTGGCTGCAGTTCTCTGACAGAGAGACCTGGGATGTGTTGAGCTGCTCCACCATCCTCCTCAGTGTGTTGAGATAAACTCGTCCAGCCTGATCTCCCACACGTTCAGTTACTAACCTAAATGTACAGTAATGGATAAGTTCCCAATTTTAGGCCAGTGTTTTTTATCTTTTCTTGCATCCACTTCCTTTTTAACATCAACACATCTGACTTACTTAAGAAAATGAAATCTTCTCTTTCTTTTTTGAATAGTGGCTCAGAGAAACGAGTCTCCATCTCATATTTATAACCCAGAGAACCAAAATGTCATGTTTTACTAAATTAAGTTCCTACACAGTGTGATCATTTTAAAAAGTGGGGCTAGACATAAGATTACAAGTGAGATTAAAAACATATTGTCTTAATGTATTTTGAGCTCTTCACTGTATGAATGCCCTACAGTTAAACACTTAATTGTAAATAAACAAAATCTGTATGAAACTGGTCTTCTAGATTAAAATCTGAATATATTTGAAATCTTTTTAACATTTTTGCCATGAAATCTTTTTAACAAATTAATGTGGAGGACCCTTCACCTTCTTTTTAGTTAAGATATACAAACTAATTTTAGATTAACTGCATGATGCCCACAGACTTGAATCTGCAGGGAAAAACAGGCTGACCCATGAGATAGTCATCAATTAAATTATATTATTGATGTCATCCTTTGTTCCCACAGACTTCCAACAGCCAAGTGTCTCCAGTGAGGAGGAAGGTCCTGTCATCCAACAAGTCAGGAGCCCGGCAAGTAGGTCCATTCAGGACCAGAAAGAACATCAGTGGACTGGAGAGGAACAGATGCAACCAGAACCAAAATGGATTAAAGAAGAAGAGGAGGAACCAGAACCAACACTGCTCAAACATGACGAATTAGAATATCCACTGTTATATGTAAAAAAAGAAGAGCTAGATTTTTCAGTGCTTCAACATGAACTGCAGCCACCAGAACATTTACCAACTGGACAGGACCAGAAGGACCTCTGCAGCAATCAGGAGGGAGAGCAGCAAACTGTCCAGAAACAGTTTGCTGCTTTGATTGAGATTTCTACTCTTCAGGAAGATGATATGAATAAAAAAGAAGCAAAAACAGAGCAGCTTTCCCTTCATATTTCTCCAGTGGTTGAGAGCAAAGATCAGGAAGGAAGCAGCTGCTCTGTGTCAGAGAGTCAGTCTGACAACAGCACAAAGAAAAAATCTTTCAAATGTGATGTTTGCGAGAGATGTTACTCACAACAATATGACTTGAAATACCATTACAGAACCCACACTGGTGAGAGACTTTTTTCATGTCCATCATGTGGAAAACGTTTCTCTCAAATTAGTAATTTATATCGTCACAAGAGAAGTCATACAGGGGAGAGGCCTTTTTTATGCCAGTTATGCGGAAAGAATTTTTCTCAAATTTGTCATTTAAATCGTCACAAGAACAGTCATACATTTGAGAAGAGTCTTCATGATTAACAATAAATCAACGTAAATAAATATGAGCTTAATATAATATTGCTTCTGTGTTTTTTCTATGTATTCATCTACAAAGACTGAATGACCAAAAACGTTTCTCTCCCATGCCTCATGTTATTCCCGTTCTTCTCGTTTTCTTGGTAACGGCTAAACACACAGGTAGTTAAAAACATCAATTTTCTTCCAATCCGTCTGAACCCAACACATAGCACACAATAGTGCCGAAAGCAACGAAAGATGAAAAGTTTTCAACTTTATTGCATAGTGTCTATAATCCATGAGTTAGAAATGTCACATGCACAAATTAGGATTTCGCTCGGCTAGATGAGAGCTACCATACATTCTCCAGAAGACGGAGAAGCGCTGTCTCCTGTCACCGTGACCATTCCTTCAGTTACCTGCTGGGCTCCTTGTCTCCTACCACAGAGTGTATCATAAAGCCCGGTGAGGAGGAGCAAGCAGTCTGGGACCATGTTGGATTCAAACTACAGTATCCACGTCTCTTGAAGACAAACTGGCTTATAAAGAGAAACTCTTTCATTTCTCTTTTTCTTTTTCCTTTCTTCTTATCTTTGAAAACCTGAATGTTATTTTCTTGACTGCATAGTTCAACCCTCACAGTTGTACTTTGCCTGCTACTGAACTCTTACCGTCAAATTCACTAAGTAGGAGCAAATCATTTAATGCAGATCCTGTTCAGAAAATATGATCTTTGCTTTTTGATCTGGGAATGAGAACTTAATTTTTACTGCTAAAAGCAAGTAAAACAAAAATCTATATTATTGACAAATGCTCTATTTTTTCTATTTATGTAAAAGTAACCCCTGTCAGTCAAGGGATTATCATAATTTTTCATTCCTGTATGCAAGCTAATATATTGACACTGAAAATTAGCATCTCTAGAGATAAGGTGAAACTGTTCCATTTTGAAACGTGTTGCACTGCCACATATAGCTCATTTGTGGTGTAACTTCACAATATAAGCTCTGACACCTGCAACATATGGTGATATTAGATATTTCTAACCCTACTAACTATTGGAGTCATCATTTATCAGCCTTGTGATGTTTTTTACTTGATGATTTGTGTTTTTTTTTTTTTTCTAAATTGCATAGACCACTTTTTGTCTTGTAATAAAGATTTATGATTTCATAAGAAGTTGTTTCAATAACCTGTTTTTCGGCTGTGCACACTCCAGTTAAGTAGGGGGCGATATTTCACCAAATTCCTTGTTTGCCAACCGCAAAAAAACGTCGAAGAAGAAGAAGCCCGCATGACCGAAACTAGAAAACTGCTGCATTGTCCCATCTCAGCTAATATTTCAGCAACCATGTCTTCAATTCAGCATCTCAGAGAGTTTATCAGAGAGAGACTAACTGCTGCTGCGGAGGAAATCTTAATCTTCACAGAGGTTGAAAAAACCATCATTAGCTACGAGGAAGAGCTCGATGCTCAGCGCAGGATGATGGGGATCAGCTGGAAACCAGACATTAAGCTACACAGAGTCGGTTCGGAGCTGCAGAGACAAAGTTCTGGTAGGTCTGGATAAAAGTGGGGATGTTTTCACTGCAGACAGAGATCCGTCAGCGGCGATAGTTGCTGCAGCTCCAGCTGCTGCTAAACAGGAACTCAGTTAGTTGCTAGCTCCGTTAGCTGCTAGCTCTGATGCTACAGAGTTTAGCACAAACAGAACCTGGCCGAGTTTAGTCCCTGACTAAACTCCAATTGGTATTAGTGATGGAAATTTGGAATACAAAGTGGAAATTCTTCATTTATAATCTGATACGTGTTTTTCTAAATAATATAAAAATAAGTACATGCTGTAAGTCCACACTACGGAGCCCCCTAAGGGACATGGGGAAGTATTTATTTTTGCGTTACCTCGCAATAATTATTTAATGCGGCATAATTGAATATTGTAAGCCTTTCTTACAATGTCCATCGTTCTTTCTGCTATAATATGAGGATTTTGTGAAATTTTTCTATGTATGTAAATTAAAAAAAATAAAGATAATATGTAAAAGTTCTTCCTGTGTAAAGTATCATTACTCAGGTGTTAAAGAAAAATTATAGCCACTCCATTCATCCAACCAAAATTTTAGGCTGTTACTGCTTTTCACTCTGGCCGAGTAACACTGTTTTGTAGTAACAGTACAAAACAGTAACACTGTTTTGTACTGTTACAAAAGTACAAAACAGTGTTTGTACTGTTACAAACCACAACATTCTGGTTTATCTCCAGAATAAACCAGGCTGATCCATGAGATAGTCACCAATTAAATTATATTAATCATGTTGGTTTTGTTCCTACAGACCTTCAACACCCAAGTGTCTCCAATGAGGAGAAAGCTCCTCTCATCCAACAAGTCAGGAGCCTGGCAAGTAGGTCCAGTCAGGACCAGAAAGAAGTATAAGATCAGTGGATTGGAGAGGAACAGATGGATCCAGAACCAAAACGGATTAAAAAAAAGAGGAGAAGCCAGAACCTGCACTGCCCAAACATGAGGAAATAGAATATCCAGTAATATACGAAACAAAAGAGAAGCTAGATTCTTCAGTGCTTCAACATGAACAGCAGCCACCAGAACATTTACCACCTGCACAGGACCAGAAGGACCTCTGCAGCAGTCAGGATGGAGAGCAGCTTTTCCAGAAGGATGCTCAGCGCAGAATGATGGGGATCAACTGGAAACCACAAATAAAGCTACACAGAATTGGATTGGAGCTTCAGAGAGAAAGTTCTGGTAGGTCTGGACAAAGGTGCTGATGCCTTCGCTGCAAACAGAGATATTTGCTGCAGCTCCAGCTGCTGCTAAACGGGGCTGAACTGGAACTGTTTTTAGCTGCTAGCTCTGATGCTACAAATGTTGATAGTTTTTAGCTCAGCACAAACAGAAAACGTGTTTATGAGTAAAGCTCCCTGACGAAATATATTACTCCAATTGTTATACTGCTTGAAATCTTGTATGTAAGGTGTAAAGTCTTCATTTGTAATCTCATATCTGATTTTGTAAATCTTAAAAAAATGATTGCATTCTGTCCATCCACAAACATCCAGATCAGAATAGAGCAGTGGAGGTTATTAGGAAGGAGAGGGGAGACGCAGGATGAGCTGTGTTGTTTTTCATAGGGGCACAGAACAAAAAGATTAATCAAATAAGGGCAATAATTCATTGTTTCTTGTAATAACTGAGCCACAGAGTTGGTCGTACAGCCCTGATCTAGCACATCAAACCTGTGGTCCTATCTGTCAAGGGAGGAAAACCCAGTTCATTAATAGGGGGACCATAAACAGGGCGAGTTCCTAGGCCAGTTTTTTTTATCTTTTCTTGGATCCATCTCATTTTTAATATCAACCATCTGCCTTGTTTGTGGAAATGATGTGAGATTAAACGCATATAATGCACGTTAGAATTTGTCATTGTATAAACACCCAAAAACTCCACGTTTAATTGTAAAAGGAAATTAAAATCTGTATGAAACTGAACATCTGGATTAAAATTGGAGTGTATTTAAATCCTTTTAACATTTTACATCCTTTTAACACTTAAGTTTTCTAATTTAGTGAGAAAAACTTAATCTGATTTTTAGTTAAACTCTATAAACTAATTGTAGATGGACAGAAGGATGCCTACAGTCCAGAATCTCCTGGAAAACAAAGTTGACCCATGAGAGAATCATCAATTAAATTATATTAATGTAATCTTTTGTTCCCACAGACCTCCAGCAGCCAAGTGTCTCCAATGAGGAGAAAGCTCCTGCCATCCAACAAGTCTGGAGCCTGGCAAGTAGGTCCAGTCAGGACCAGAAAGATGCAGAACCTCAGTGGACTGGAGAGGAACAGATGGAACCAGAACCTACACTGCTCAAATATGAGGAAATAGAATATCCACTATTAAATGTAAAAAGAGAAGAGTTAGATTCTTCAGTGCTTCAGCATGAACAGCAGCCAACTGGACATAACCAGAAGGACCTCTGCAGCAGTGAGGAGGGAGAGCAGCAAACTGTCCAGGAGCCGCTTGCTGCTTTGATTGAGATTTCTACTCTTCAGGAAAATGACATGAATGAAGCAGAGACAAGAACAGAGCAGGTTTATTTTAGTATCTCTCCAGTGGTTGAGAGCAAAGATCAGGAAGGAAGCAGCTGCTCTGTGTCAGAGAGTCAGTCTGATACCAGTACAAAGAAAAGATCTTTCATATGTGACAGTTGTGGGATATGTTACACACAACAGTGGAAGCTGAAAAAACATTACAGAACTCACGTTAGTAAAAAAACTTTTTCATGTGAAACACGCGGAAAAAGTTTTTCATAAATTTCTGATTTAAAAGTCCACAAGAAAAGTCATGCAGTGGGAAACCTTTTTCATGCCACTCTTGTGGAAAAACCTTCACCCAAATTATCCATTTATATCGCCACAGGAATATTTATGCAGGTGAGAAGGATTTTCATGCGAATCAAACGTTTCTCTAAATTAAGTGGTTTTAAAAGCCACAAGAGAATTCATACAGGTAAGACGCATTTTTAAAGCAAAACTTGTGGAAAGGTTTTCTATGAAATTGATAATTTAGACATAGTTAGGAGAACCCTCATGGAATGAGATGTGTTTTTCACTTGAAATATGGGGGGTGTCTTTCATGATGGTAATTTTGGGCCCCATGACTAAAAATAAAATTGGTTCCCCCCTGTGCAGTTGTCACAATTATTTTGAGCCTGTTTTACCATTTAAAGTAAAACTGTGAATCCTTGCAACTTCCTTGATTTCTCTGGTCCAGTAGTGATATCACAATATTTACTGCTGGTGAATTATACATGCAACAGAGCAGTACTCTATTTGAAGCAAGATTAAAAGCGATAAAAAGTAATGGTAACACTTTACTTGATGGGTTGTGAATAAAGCTGTCATGACAGCGTCATAAACATGAGCTAGACCTGTCATCTACATGAGTAAGTCTCCATTTATATTTGTAACCGTTGTCATAAAAGTGTTTCGGAAAATCATGACACATTTATAGAAAGTGGCAACAAAATGTCTTTGTTATGACAGCTTGACAATAACCAAAAAATCGTGATCTGACATAAATGTTATAAGTATTACAGATTAAACTTAAGCTTGAAAGCTACAGTTTAATCAGTAATACTTTTATTACATTCAATGGATGTAATCAATCAGTCAATCAAATTTGATTTGTATAGCACATTTCAGCTACAAGGCATTTCAAAGTGCTTTACATCATAAACACAAAACACAAAGTCATGCAACATAGAATGAAATACCACCTTTTCCTGTTGCTCACAACAGGAAAAGGTGTAAAACCTTTTAACACGGAATTTAAGCGCCTGTTACCGCCGGACTCCGCCGACGGTTCAAACACGGGTATTTGCCGAGTCCCGTTGCCCACAACAGGAAAAAAAAAGAAAAAAAGTACATTGTTACATATTACATTTCAAATGCAGTTCTAAACAGGTGTGTTTTTAGTTGAGATTTAAAGGAAGTCAGGGTTTCCGCTGTTTTACAGTTTTCTGGAAGTTTGTTCCAAATTTTTGGTCCATAGATGCTGAAAGCTGCTTCTCCTCTTTTGGTTCTGGTTCTGGGGATGCAGAGCAGAACCAGAACCAGAAGACCTGAGAGGTCTGGCAGGTTGATATAACAACAGCAGATCTTTAATGTATTGTGGTGCTAAACCGTTCAGTGATTTGTAAACTAACAACAGTATTTTAAAATCTATTCTTTGAGCTACAGGGAGACAGTGGAGGGACTTTAAACTGGTGTTATGTCTCTATCTTTCTGGTTCTAGTGAGAACGCGAGCAGCAGCGTTTTGGATCAGCTGCAGCTGGAGGATTGATTTGTTGGACAGGCCTGTGAATGTAATGTTGCTACACACTCGTGTACAGTAGGTGGCGCCATAGCTTAAAGTTGCTTGCGATCCGCCATAATAGAAAAGAAGAAGCCTGCATACGCTAAGCTACAAAACTACTGCATTGTCCCATCTGAGCTAATATTTCAGCACCATGTGTTCAGTTCAGCATCTCAGAGAGTTTATCAGAGAGAGACTAACTGCTGCTGCGGAGGAAATCTTCACAGAGGTTGAAAAAACCATCATTAGCTACGAGGAAGAGCTCGATGCTCAGCGCAGGATGATGGGGATCAGCTGGAAACCAGACATTAAGCTACACAGAGTCGGTTCGGAGCTGCAGAGACAAAGTTCTGGTAGGTCTGGATAAAAGTGGGGATGTTTTCACTGCAGACAGAGATCCGTCAGCGGCGATAGTTGCTGCAGCTCCAGCTGCTGTTAAACAGGAACTGTGTTAGCTGCTAGCTCCGTTAGCTGCTAGCTCCGTTAGCTGCTAGCTCCGTTAGCTGCTAGCTCCGTTAGCTGCTAGCTCTGATGCTACAGAGGCTGATAGTTTTGGAGCTCAGGACAAAATGTTGCAGCACAAACATTTTTTTACGAGTTTCTGAAAACCAGATGGAGATCATTCAAGCCCCGTGACTGAATATATTATTCCAAGTATTATCAGTGCTGGAAATCCTGGAATATAGTGTGTAAATTCCTTATTTACACACTCATACAGGGGTTGGACAATGAAACTGAAACAAATGGTTTTAGACCACAATAACTTATTAGTGTGGTGTAGGGCCTCCTTTTGCGGCCAATACAGCGTCAATTCGTCTTGGACAAGTATGGGGCCATGGGAATGCTATGATATGGCAGCCCAAACCATCACTGATCCACCCCCATGCTTCACTCTGGGCATGCAACAGTCTGGGTGGTACACATCTTTCGGGCTTCTCCACACCATAACTCTCCCGGATGTGGGGAAAACAGTAAAGGTGGACTCATCAGAGAACAATACATGTTTCACATTGTCCACAGCCCAAGATTTTCGCTCCTTGCACCATTGAAACCGATGTTTGGCATTGGCACGAGTGACCAAAGGTTTGGCTATAGCAGCCCGGCCGTGTATATTGACCCTGTGGAGCTCCCGACGGACAGTTTTGGTGGAAACAGGAAAGTTGAGGTGCACATTTAATTCTGCTGTGATTTGGGCACCGTGGTTTTCTGTTTTTTGGATACAATCCGGGTTAGCACCCTTGATACATCACAAAGACTTGCTGTCTTGGTCACAGATGCGCCAGCAAGATGTGCACCAACAATTTGTCCTCTTTTGAACTCTGGTATGTCACCCATAATGTTTTGTGCATTGCAATATTTTGAGCAAAACTGTGCTCTTACCCTGCTAATTGGACCTTCACACTCTGCTCTTACTGGTGCAATGTGCAATTAATGAAGCTTGGCCAACAGGCTAGTCCAATTCAGCCATGAAACCTCCCACACTAAAATGAGAGGTGTTTCAGTTTCATTGTCCAACTACTGTACCTGAGATTGTAAATCCTAAACTAAATAATTGGATGCTGCTCACACACCTCTTGGTCTGAACACTGCAATGATGAAGGTTATTAGGAAGGAGTGGGGGAGAAGGATGAGCTTTTTTGTTTTTTTTCATCGGGACACAGAACAAACATGAAACAAAAAATGGGCAATATGTCACTGTTTCTTATAATAATTAAGGCACAGCACCAATTGCAGATAACTTTTGTTCACCTGGAGATGTTTCTACTCTCACCACCATCTCCCTCAGTGTGTGGTGTTGAGATGACCTCATCCAGCCTCAGTTACTAATCTAAATGCACAGTCGGAGCAGTAATTAATAGGTTTTCAGCATTTTCTTGGATCCACTTCCTTTTGAACTTCAACACATCTGCCTTATTAAAGAAAATCCTCTTCTTTTTCTTCTTTTGAACGGTAGATTCGTGAAACAAGTCTCTGTGTCTCATCACATTTATAATCCAGAGAGCCAGAATTTAAGTTTCTACACAATCTAATCAACTTTAAAAAGTGGTGTACAAGTAAAATTAAAAACATATTCTCTTAATGTAGGATGTGTTCTTCACTGAATGAATGCTCTAGAATTAAATGTTTAATTAAAAAATGGTATGAAACTTTACTTCTGCATTAAAATCTTTAGAACACAGCCGTAATTTAGTGTTGAGGACACTTTACCTGCTTTTCCACTGAACTCCACAAACTAACTTTAGATTAATCGTATGACGCCTCCAGACCAAAATCTCCAGGAGAGAGTCATCAATTAAATTATACTAATGATATTCTTTGTTCCCACAGACCTCCAACAGCCAGATGTCTCCAATAAGGAGAAAGTTTCTGCCATCCAACAAGTCAGAAGCCCGGCAAGTAGGTCCAGTCAGGACCAGAAAGAACATCAGTGGACTGAAGAGGAACAGATGGAACCAGAACCTAAATGGATTAAAGAAGAGGAGGAACCAGAACCTACACTGCTCAAACATGAGGATATAGAATATCCGCTGTTATATGTAAAAAAAGAGGGAATCGATTCTTCAGAGCTTCAGCATGAACAGCAGCCACCAGAACATTTACCAACTGGACAGGACCAGAAGGACCTCTGCAGCAATCAGGAGGGAGAGCAGCAAACTGTCCAGAAGCAGTTTGCTGGTTTGATTGAGATTTCTACTCTTCAGGAAGATTACACGAATGAAGAAGAGACAAGAACTAAGCAGCTTTCCCTTCATATTTCTCCAGTGGTTGAGAGCAAAGATCAGGAAGGAAGCAGCTGCTCTGTGTCAGAGAGTCAGTCTGACAACAGCACAAAGAAAAGATCTTTCAAATGTGACATTTGTGGGAGATGTTACACACAACAGTGTAAATTGAAAAAACATTACAAAACCCACCACAAAGAAAAACCTTTTTCAAATGTGACATTTGTGGGAGAAGTTACACACAACAGTGTAAGTTGAAAAACGTCACAAGACATTCATACTGGTGAGAGGCCTTTTTCATGCCAGTCATGTGGAAAAAGTTTCTGTCAAATTAGTATTTTAAATCGACACAAGACGATTCATACGAGTGAGAAGCCTTTTCATTGTCAAACATGTGGGAGAAGATTCAATCGTAGGGATAATTTGAACATTCACATGAAAACTCATACAGGTCGGGTGCTGCTTTGAAGACAACTTGTGAAAAAATGTATTACTTATAATCTTTAGAACCCACATGGGGGAGATGTGTTTTCCAAATGAAATATGGGGGCGAAAGTGTTCTTTTATTATAATAAACTGAATTTTCACATAACACAAATACACAAAAATTAGAATTTGTCATTTAACTCACACAGATTCGCTGTAATAAGTAATAAACAATGTCTTGGATTGTTTTCACTTTGCAAAACACATTAGATCCTCGACTAATTTTGGATACCCATTAATTTTTTTTTATTAAAAACATATCTGTGAAAAAAAATTTTATTTATAAATGTATGGCTGCTTGGATCTATCAAACAACTGCAGAGCTCTTGAGAGAACTAAAATAAATACTTTGTTTTTTTAATATACATTGGAATAACTTTATGTGATTTGTGGCGGATGGTTTTATTTTTTTATAAATGGTATGGATGACTTTTTGTCTGGAAATAAAGACATTAATTAATATGGACTACTTCTTTTCCCCGTTCATCGCCTGTCCACACACTCCAGTTCATTCTGGGGCGTTATTGCACTAATTTGCGGTCCATTGTGTTGTATTAAAAAAATGCTACATTGACAGAAAATATAAAACTATTACTGGGAAATTATGTTACTGGAAGACATTGCCAACAATACTTAAACCCACAACTACAGAGTCTTAGAGTAAAAACGACACCTATTAAAGTTCTATTAATAGAGACTGGAGAGACTCCAATGGAAATGAGACGAATACAATTATCTCTGTACTGAATGGAAAATGTAACTTCAACAATTTTACAAAACTGTTGGTAATATTCAAAATTCCAGATTAATGGATTCAGATGGATTGTAGATAAATGGGCTAAAATGTATGGATTAGAGAACAAGGAAATAGTGCAGTTTAAATTGATTAGTGTTGTTCCTCCATGGCTATTTCTTGAGGTAAATAAAGACATGAGACTTAATAAAATAAAAAATGATAGGAATTTAAAAGAAGTAGGGGTAAAGACAGACATATATTTAAGAAACTCACATTGTGATTACCTTAAAATATATTCAGACGGTTCTGAGAATATAAAAGAATGTGTGGGAATAGGAATATGTATATACCAGATTTTAAAATATATATTTCCAGACAATTATCAGACTAACTAGCTGTTTTTACAGCGGAAATGGTGGCAGTTATGCTAAACCTGGAGTGGGTTGAGGAGAAAGGGAGAGATTGAGAAGAATCGTTGGAAGGGACAGGATTGGAGTCTTAAAGGAATATTGGGAAATGACGGAAACATAGTGGATATTTACAGATTAAGGAAAGCATGATTCAGAATTTATTTTAAGACAATAGAATATAATGGATGTAATGTTGTTACACACTTATGTACAGTAGGTGGCGCCATAGCTTAAAGTTGCTTGCAATCCGCCATAATAGAAAAGAAGAAGAAGAAGCTGCATACGCTAAGCTACAAAACTGCTGCATTGTCCCATCCGAGCTAATATTTCAGCACCATGTGTTCAGTTCAGCATCTCAGAGAGTTTATCAGAGAGAGACTAACTGCTGCTGTGGAGGAAATCTTCACAGAGGTTGAAAAAACCATCATTAGCTACGAGGAAGAGCTCGATGCTCAGCGCAGGATGATGGGGATCAGCTGGAAACCAGACATTAAGCTGCACAGAGTCGGTTCGGAGCTGCAGAGACAAAGTTCTGGTAGGTCTGGATAAAAGTGGGGATGTTTTCACTGCAGACAGAGATCCGTCAGCGGCGATAGTTGCTGCAGCTCCAGCTGCTGCTAACAGGAAGTGTGTTAGCTGCTAGCTCTGATGCTACAGAGGCTAATAGTTTTGGAGCTCAGGACAAAATGTTGCAGCACAAACAGAAAGTTTGTTTCCGAGACTCTGAACTTATCTTGCATAGCTGCATTTCCTTATGAATTCCTGCAGACCCTGAGGTCCTATTAACTGTTCCCAAGTGTCACTTACTGTGAGGCTCTTTCCAGTGTTATGGCCCCCGTTTGAGGAAAGGACTCCAGGAAACATTGCTGTCTTTAAGACATTTTTTTTTAAAAATTGTATTAACTGAGTTCAATAATTTTTGCTTAGTCTGTGCATTTTCAATGCAGTTGTGTTTTTTCCATATGGGTTGGGGTGGATAATTGTTTGTTGTTTATTGATCTGTTCAGTACTTTGCGCTGCTTTTAGTTTGAAGGGTGCTTATAAATCAAATTGATTGATTGATTGATTGAAGGTACAACAAAACACATTTAAACAGTCAAATATCTCCAGCAATAACTTTGGATAGCAAAAATACCTATAATGTACATTTAAAATCTATTTTTGGTTGTAGTTGTACTTTTTACGATCACAAATACCTAAACAGTGACCAGTCCCACTATTTTGGATGGTGAAGTTAGAGCACACAGGGGTGAACTGTCCCAATTCTCAAATTTTTGCATGCTAGATATCTACACACTCGAATCCTGATGTGCTCTTTGACTGAGTCCACACTTCATAGAGGGGTGTAAGGTGCAGCCTGAGTATTGGGACCAGGCCAGGGAGACCTGGAGATGTTTTGACCATCACCACCATCTCCCTCAGCGTGTGGTGTTGAGATAACCTCATCCAGTCTCATCTCTCACACTTCCAGTTACAAATCTAAATGCACAGTCGGAGCAGTAATGAATAAGTTTACATTTCAGGCAAGTCTTTTTAGTATTTTCTTGGCGCCACTTCCTTTTGAACATCACATCTGCCTTATTAAAGAAAATGTGCTTTTCTCTTTCTTCTTTTGAACAGAAGATTAGTGAAACAAGTCTCTGTCTCATCATATTTACATTCCAGAGAACGAGAATGCCATGTTTTACTGATTTAAGTTTCTACACAGTCTGATCAACTTTAAAAAGTGGTGTACAAGTAAAATTAAAAACATATTCTCTTAATGTAGGATGTGTTCTTCACTGAATGAATGCTCTAGAATTAAATGTTTAATTAAAAAATGGTATGAAACTTTACTTGTGGATAAAAATCTTTTGAATATTTTTGCCATGACTGCAAATTAGTCTGGAGGACACTTTACCTGCTTTTCAGTTAAACTCTACAAACTTATTTGAGGTTGACTGTATGATGCCTACAGACCACAATCTCCAGGAAAAATGAGACTGACACATGACATAGTCATCAATTAAATTATGTTAATGATGCCATCCTTTGTTCCCACAGATCTCCAACAGCCAAGTGTCTCCAATGAAGAGGAAGCTTCTGCCAACCAACAAGCCTTTAGCCCAGCAAGTAGGTCCAGTGATAACCAGAAAGAACATCAGTGGACTGAAGAGGAACAGATTAAACCAGAACCAAAATGGATTAAAAAAGAAGAGGAGGAACCAGAACCTGCACTCTTCAAACATGAGGAAATAGAATATCCACTAACATATGTAAGAAAAGAGGAGCTTGATTCTTCAGTGCTTCAACATGAACAGCAGCCACTAGAGCATTTCCCAACTGGACAGGACCAGAAGGACCTCTGCAGCAGTCAGGAGGGAGAGAAGCAAACTGTCCAGAAGCAACTTGTTGCTTTGATTGAGATTTCTACTCTTCAGGAAGATTATATGAATGAAGAAGAGAAAATAACAGAGCATCTTTCCCTTCATATCTCTCCAGTGATTGAGAGTAAAGATCAGGAAGGAAGCAGCTCCTCCATGTCAGAGAGTCAGTCTGGTACCAGTACAAAGAAAAACTCTTTTAAATGTGACATTTGTGGGAGATGTTACACTCAACAGTGTAAATTGAAAACCCATTACAAAACCCACAGTGGTGAGAAACCTTTTTCATGTGAAACATGCGGAAAGCGTTTCTCTCAAAGTTATGTTTTAAATCGTCACAAAACAATTCAGGGTGAGAGGCCTTTTTCATGCCAAAGGGGTTCTTTTGGTTTTTATCGTCACAAAACAATTCATACGGGTGAGAGGCCTTTTTCATGTCAGTCATGCGGAAAGAGTTTCTGTCAAGTGAGTATTTTAAATCGTCACAAGACGATCCATACAGGTGAGAAGCCTTTTTCATGCCAGTCATGTGGAAAGAGTTTCTGTAATTTTTTGAGAACCTTTTCCTTGTCAAACATGTGGGAGAAATTAACGGGATAATTTGAATATTCACATGAAAACTCATACAGGTCAGGGACTGCTTTGAAGTCAAACTTGTGAAAAAAATTTGCTTTGAAAAGTATTACTTATTCTCTTTAGAACCCACGTGGGTGAGATGTGTTTTCCTCATGAAATGCGGTAGGGAAATTGTTCTTTCAGTGTTGTAGTACTTGAGACCATTTTTTGATGGTCTCGTCTGGGTCTCAATACACTCTGGTCTTGGTCTCGGGTTAGGTGGTCTTGACTAAAACACTGTGTTCTTTAATTATAGTAATCTGAATTTCTACATGACACAAATACACAAAAGAGACAATTAGGCATTAATAGGCATTTATCTCGCACAGATTCACTTTAATAAATATTAAACAATTTTGGATTGTTTTCACTTTGCAAAACACATTAGACCCTCACCTATTTTTGGATGCCCATTAATGTATTTTTTTTTTGTAGAGTATATATATAAAATCATTTATAAATGTATGCCGTGTGGATATATCAAACAACTTAAGAGCTCTGACAACTGCAAAATACAGTGATATTAGAGATACTTTTAGCTTTTTTATATATTGTAATAACCGTTTATGTTATTTGTGGTGGATTTGTAATTTTTACCTTCTTGATGATTTGTGTATTTTATTTAGTTATCTTTTTATAAATGGTATGGACAACTTTTTGTCTGGAAATAAAGAGATTCATCAATATGGAGTATTTCTTTCCCTGTTTATCGCCTGTCCACACACTCCAGTTCATTCGGGAGTGTTATTGCACCAATTTGCCGTTCGTTGTGTTTTTGTATTAAAAAATGTTACATTTCAGGAAATATAAAAACATTACAATGTTACTGGAAGACATTGCCAACAATACTGAAACCCACAACTACAGAGTCTTCAATTGAAAAAGACACCAATTAAAGTTCTATTAATAGAGATTGGAGACACTCCAATGGAAATGAGACGAATACAATTAATTATCTCTATACTGAATGGAAAATGTAACTTCAACAATTTTACAAAACTTTTGGGAATATTCAAAATTCCAGATTAATGGATTCAGATGGATTGTAGATAAATGGGCTAAAATGTATGGATTAGAGAACAAGGAAATAGTGCAGTTTAAATCAATTAGTGTTGTTCCTCCATGGCTATTTCTTGAGGTAAATAAAGACATGAGACTTCATAAAATAAAAAATGATAGGAATTTAAATGAAGTAGGGGTAAAGACAGACATATATTTAAGAAACTCACATTGTGATTACCTTAAAATATATTCAGACGGTTCTCAGAATATAAAATGATGCGTGGGAATAAGAATATGTAAATACCAGATTTTAAAATATATATATTTCCAAACAATTATCAGAGCAATTATCTGCTTTTACAGAGGAAATGGTGGCAGGTATATTAAACTTGCAGTAAGTTGAGGAGGTTCGACCAGATAGGGAGGTGATATGCATGGATTCCAAAGCAGTAATAAAAATTATTCTGGGAAAACGAAACAATAGAAAAGACTGAATATTAGAAATTCAGCACAGTTTATTTAGGGGTGGTACTGATGCTTGGTTCTGTTGGGTACCAGCACACAAAGGGGTAGAAGGCAATAAAAAGGCAGACAAACTAGCAAAATGAGATTTGCTAATTTAAATAACGATTACAATTCTTTTTGGAAAAGTGGAAGGGAAATCAGTTAGGAGTAAAAACATAGAAATATAGCAAAAAATAAAATGAAGATAATGAAAGGTGCTAATATGAAATACAAAATCACTATTAACTAAAAATATTGAGAAAAACAGAAGGAAAGAAATAATGATGGGATTAAGAGTAGGTCATATCTATCTAAATGACATTGTATGTCTAATAGGAAAAATAAAGACAAAATGAAGCATGTGGAGAGAAAGAAAATGTAGAACATGGATTGATGAATTGTAAAACACATGAGCCTGAAAGAGAGAGATTGAGAAGAATAGTTAGGAGGACAGGAATGGAGTCTTAAAGGAAAACTGGCAAATGACGGAAACATAGTGAATATTTACAGATTAAAGACAGCCTTATTTGTTCATCTTCAGAATACTAAATAATAATACAAAAAAAAAACGAATTTAATAGCTGTAATGTTGCTACAGACTCATATACAGTAGGTGGCGCCATAGCTTAAAGTTGCTTGCGATCCGCCATAATAGAAAAGAAGAAGAAGAAGAAGCCTGCATACGCTAAGCTACAAAACTGCTGCATTGTCCCACCTGAGCTAATATTTCAGCACCATGTCTTCAGTTCAGCATCTCAGAGAGTTTATCAGAGAGAGACTAACTGCTGCTGCGGAGGAAATCTTCACAGAGGTTGAAAAAACCATCATTAGCTACGAGGAAGAGCTCGATGCTCAGCGCAGGATGATGGGGATCAGCTGGAAACCAGACATTAAGCTACACAGAGTCGGTTCGGAGCTGCAGAGACAAAGTTCTGGTAGGTCTGGATAAAAGCGGGGATGTTTTCACTGCAGACAGAGATCCGTCAGCGGCGATAGTTGCTGCAGCTCCAGCTGCTGCTAACAGGAACTCTGTTAGCTGCTAGCTCTGTTAGCTGCTAGCTCTGTTAGCTGCTAGCGCTGATGCTACAGAGGCTGATAGTTTTGGAGCTCAGGACAAAATGTTGCAACACAAACAGAAAACGTTGTGTTGCAATTCCAATGATTTCTTCATTTGTAAGCTAAAACATAATAGCAATTCCATGCTGTCCGTCCACACACCTCCAGGTCTGAATACAGCAGTGGAGGTTATTGGGAAGGAAAGAGGGAGACGCAGGATGACCTGTGTTGTTTTTCATTGTGGCGCAGAACAATCGAATGAAACAAATGAGGACAATAGTGTAATTCATTGTTTCTGCTACTAAGTGAGCCATAGACCCACTTACAGGTATGAAGCTGCAGATTGCACAGCCCTGATCTAGCTGAAGCTAAAGTGCTACATCTTCATTTTAAATCATTGTTTGAGGTAAAAGCATCGCTTGGTGGTAAAAGAAAGAAAAAATCACTTAGTCTTATCCTTTCAGTTCAGGGGTCCAGACCAGTTCTACAAGAACATTGGCAAACTTTCTTAAAGTACAAAATGCAAATGGTTTTCTGCAGATCTCAAGATTTCCCTCTGTGACTTATAAGCCTGGCGGCTTGCCCTGTTTTACTACTCATGTAGTAATAACTCAGATAACTCAGGGGGAACGTCTGATGGGTGATTTTTAGCCTCAGATTTTTTCCTAGTTTAATGTGGGGGGGATGGATTAAAATCTTTATGTGTTTGAGATCTTTTGAACATGTTTGGCATAACTGTATTTTAGTGTGAAGGACACCTTACCTGCTTTTCCATTAAACAAACTAAGTTTAGAATAACCGTATGATGCCTATAGTCCAGGATGTCTAGAAGAAAACAGGCAGACCCATGAGTGAGTCATCAATTAAATTGTATTAATGATGTCATCCTTTTTTTTCCCACAGACCTCCAACAGATCCAACAAATCTGTAGCCTGGCAAGTAGGTCCAATCAGGACCAGAAAGAAGCAGAACATCAGTGGACTGGAGAGGAACAGATGGAACCAGAGCCTAAATGGATTAAAGAAGAAGAGGAGGAACCCGAACCTACACTGCTCAAAAAGAAGAAAATAGATCATCTACTAAAAAACGTAATAAAAGAGGAACTATATTCTTCAGTGCTTCAACATGAACAGCAGTCACCAGAACATTTCCCAACTGGACAGGACCAGAAGGACCTCTTCAGCAGTGAGGAGGGAGAGGAGCAAACTGTCCAGGAGCAGTTTGCTGCTTTGATTGAGACTTCTACTCTTCAGGAAAATGACATGAATGAAGCAGACACAAGAACAGAGCAGGTTTCCTTTAGTATTTCTCCATTGGTTGAGAGCAAAGATCAGGAAGGAAGCAGCTCCTCCATGTCAGAGAGTCAGTCTGATACCAGTACAAAGAAAAGATCTTTAAAATGTGACATTTATGGGAGATGTTACACACATCAGTGGAAGTTAAAAAACCACTACAGAATTCATACAGGTGAGAAACCTTTTTCATGTCATACATGTGGAAAGAGTTTCTCTCGAATTAGTAATTTAAACGTTCACAAGAACATTCATTCAGATGAGAGGCCTTTTTTATGCAAGTCATGCGGAAAAAGGTTTTTGCGAATTGGTATTTAAACGTCACAAGAAAATTCATACAGGTGAGAAGCCTTTTTCATGCCAGTCTTGTGGAAAAAGCTTCTCTCGAAGGGATAATTTGAGGATTCACATGAAAACTCATGCAGGTCATATGTTTTGAAGCCGAATTTGTGGAAAAGTCTTCTGTGAAATTAATAATTTACCCCACATGGGTGAGATGTATTTTTCACATGAAATAAGGGGGGAAGTATTTTTGTTATGGTAAACTAAATTTCCACATCAAACAAATATGTAACAAGTACATAAGAATGATGGAGTTGGAATTGCCTAGTCCGGAACTCTCCAATCCAATTCCTCAGCATTCAATGTCCTGCAGGCTTTGGATTCATCCCGGTTCCTCGGGGCGCTGCCAGGAATCTTGGCTTCTATGACAAAAAATTAAATTGCTTTCCCCCTGCGCACTTGTCACTATTTTTTTGAGTCTCTGACCCATTTAAAGCATAATGGAAAATCCCAGCAACTGCTTTTTCATTGGTCCAATACTGACACCATCACAATATTTACTGCTAGTGAATTATACATGCATCCGTCTGCATACAGTTTGCAAGATTAAAAGAAGGGAATGTTGTAAAAGCCAATTCAAAATAAAAAACCAAGATACTTAAACATACATTTACTATGATAAAGCAAAAATATAACTTCTAACATGTATAAAGTCAGGCAATGTGAAAAATATATACTGCTCAAAAAAATAAAGGGAACACTCATAACACATCCTAGGTCTGAATGAATGAAATGTTCTCATTGAATACTTTGTTAATAAATTTGATTTCCATTGATGATTTTTGTGTGATTTTGTTGTCAGCACATTCCAGGTGTTGGGGAACCAGAGCACTACTACTGGAACAAGACGGAAATGGGCGAGAGGTGAAAATGTGGATCTGTTGGAATGCTACTACTCAAGTAACCCTAATCAGAGAGGTTACATGCAAAGACTGGGGAAGGAATGGTTACTTCGACATCCTCAGTCAACACTAAGCGCTAAACAACTAGTAGCTCAGTGTTCCAACATCCGCAAACGGCAACTGCTATCACAACTTGAGATTGACGAGATACAATACAAATGCTACGGCAAAAAGGAGGAACCTGGATGTCAGAACTGTGGGGACTTAACTACAAGTCCCCACCCAGTGAGGGGATACACGGCCCCCATGAGCGAATCAGAGCGGAACGAGACAGCTGCTGACCTGAGAGAGAGAATCATGACCCGAATGACAACCAGATCTCCTCGGCGCCAATTACAACGGCTGAGTGAAGTACCATCAGACCCTAACCCAATGAGCTGATCTACACCAAGGCTGGAGACTGAACAATACTGGAAAGGCAAAGGGAGGCGTCCCACAACAAGCAATGCACAGTAGTTGATCTCTCTACGAGAGGACCATAGCAACCTCCCTGAGCAAGCCCCAGTAACCATTACTGTGACAGATGTCCAAGAAAGAGTCTCAGGTATGAAAAACTGGACAGCACATGTTATATAAGCTCATGTCAGGCATCATAGCGGCCAAGATAAGCAACCACATGGATAAGCACAGGAGCACGGTGTAAATAGTAGAGGAGCCAAACACCAACTCCTCGTAGACCGTACAGTTGCCCGAGACTGCAAAACCCGACACACCAACCTGTGCATGGCTTGGATTGATTACAAGAAAGCCTATGACTCGATGCCGCATACTTGGATCATTGAATGCTTAGAGATGTATAACATCAACAGGACTGTGGAAAACCACCCTTGAAGCCAACTGCAAACCACTTGCACAAGTGTCCATCAAATGTGGCATATCCCCACTACTGTTCTGCATAGGCCTGAACCCCCTCAACCAAATTATCAACAAGACTGGCTACGGATACCGACTCAAAAATGGAGCCAACATCTGTCACCTTCTCTACATGGATGACATCAAGCTGTACACCAAGAGTGAGCGAGACATCGACTCACTGATCCACACCACCAGGATCTACAGCATGAACATTGGGATGTCATTTGGACTAGAGAAGTGTGGTCGGCTGATTACAAAGAGGGGGAAGGTGATCCGCACAGAAGGAGTCTCACTCCCAGAAGGAACAATAGTAGACATAGAGGACAGTTACAAGTACCTAGGTATACCACAAGCAAATGGCAACCTCGATGAGGTCACAAGGAAAGGAGCCACAGCTAAATACCTCCAACGAATTAGACAAGTCCTGAGAAGCCAGCTCAATGGCAAGAACAAAATCCGTGCAATAAACAGCTATGCCCTGCCAGTAATCAGATACCCTGCTGGAATAATTAGCTGGCCAAAGGAGGAGATAAAAGCCACAGATATTAAGACTAGAAAATCCATCCCAAATCCAGCACCCTGAGACTGTACACGAGCCGCAAGGAAGGAGGCAGAGGACTAGTGAGTGTGAGAACCACTGTCCAGGACGAAACAACTAATATCCATAGATACATCAGGGACAAAGCCTCAACAGACAATGTGCTCAATGAATGTCTCAGACAATAGGGAACGGAGGTTGAGGTGCCAGAGATACCATCATGGGAGGACAAGCCCCTACATGGGATGTACCACCAGCAAATAACCGAAGTGGCTGATATCAGTAAATCCTACCAATGGCTAGAAAAAGCTGGACTCAAGGACAGCACAGAGGCCCTCATCCTGGCTGCCCAGGAACAGGCCCTAAACACCAGAGCAATAGAGGCCCAGATCTACCACACCAGACAAGACCCAAGGTGTAGGTTGTGCAAGGAAGCCCCTGAGACAGTCCAGCAAATAACAGCAGGGTGCAAGATACTGGCAGGGAAAGCATACATGGAACGACATAACCAAGTGGCAGGCATAGTGTACAGAAACATCTGTGCAGAATATGGACTGGAAACCCCGAGATCAAAGTGGGAAACACCCCCAAAGGTGGTGGAGAATGCCAGAGCTAAGATCCTGTGGGACTTCCAGATCCAGACAGACAGAATGGTAATGGCGAACCAACCAGACATTGTCATAGTGGATAAACAACAGAGGAAAGCCGTTGTGGTAGATGTAGCAATACCAAGCGATTGCAACATGGAAAAAGGAGCACGAGAAACTGGAGAAATACCAGGGCCTTAGGGATGAACTGGAGAGGGCCTGGAAGGTGAAGACCACAGTGGTGCCTGTGGTCATCGGGGCCCTCGGGGCAGTCACCCCCAAACTGGAGCAGTGGCTACAACAGATCCCAGGAACAACATCAGACATCTCAGTCCAGAAATGTGCAGTCCTTGGCACAGCCAAGATACTGCAGGACCCTCAAGCTCCCAGGCCTCTGGTAGAGGACCCGAGCTCAGAGGATAAGAACCACCCGTGATGGGTGAGAAGGGAATTTTTATATATATATATATATATATATATATATATATATATATATATATATATATATATACATATATATATATATATATATATATATATATATATATATATATATATATATATATATATATATATATATATATACCAGATTTTAAGATATATGTTTCCAAACCATTATAAGACCAACTATCTGTTTTTACAGCAGAAATGGTGGAAGTTGTGCTAAACTTGCAGTAAGTTGAAGAGGTTCAACCAGATAAGGAGGTGGTATGCATGGATTCCAAAGAGGTAACATCAAGTAATCTGGGAATACAAAATAATAGAAAAGATTTAATAGTAGAAATGCAGCAGTTTATTTAGGGTGGCACTGATGTTTGTTTCTGTTGGGTACCAGCAAACAAAGGTGTAAATGGTAATGAAAAGGCAGACAAATTAGCAAAAGGGTCTTTACAAGATTAAAATTCCACATGGAAAAGAGGGAGGTAAATCAGTTATTAAGAGTAAAGAAATAGAAGAATGGCAAAAAAGATAAGAAAGAAAGGTGTTTATATGAAATACAGAAGTCAGTTGAAATTAAAAATATTAATATATTACTAATAATATTAGAGACAAACAAAAGGAAAGTCTGTCATACTAAATTAAATTTTATGTCTAATAGGGAATAAAAATAATAATAAAATGAAGCATGTGGAGAGAAAGAAAATGTAGAACATGCATTCACAAATTGTGCAACATATGAGCCTGAAAGGGAGAGATTGAGAAGATAGTTAGGAGGACAGGAATGGAGTCTTAAAGGAATATTGAGAAATGACGGCAACATAGTGGATATTTACACTATGTTCCTTACAGATTAAGGAAAGCATTATTTGTTCATCTTCAGAATACAAAATAATAATAGAAAAAAAACCCGAATTTATTGGCTGTAATGTTGCTACACGGGATGCACAGTGGCGCAGTGGGTAGCGCTGTTGCCTTGCAGCAAGAAGGTCTTGGGTTCGATTCCCGGCCCGGGGTCTTTCTGCACGGAGTTTGCATGTTCTCCCTGTGCATGCTGGGTTCTCTCCGGGTTCTCCGGCTTCCTCCCACAGTCCAAAAACATGACTGTCAGGTTAATTGGCCTTCCCAAATTCTCCCTAGGTGTGAGTGTGTGTCTGGTTGTTTGTCCTGTTTGTCTCTCTGTGTTGCCCTGCGACAGACTGGCGACCTGTCCAGGGTGACCCCGCCTCTCGCCCGGAACGCAGCTGGAGAGGAACCAGCAACTCCCGACCCCATTAGGGAGAAGGGTGACGGAAAATGGATGGATGGATGGATGGATGTTGCTACACACTCATGTACAGTAGGTGGCGCCATAGCTTAAAGTTGCTTGCGATCCGCCATAATAGAAAAGAAGAAGAAGAAGCTGCATACGTTAAACTACAAAACTGCTGCATTGTCCCATCTGAGCTAATATTTCAGCAACATGTCTTCAGTTCAGCATCTCAGAGAGTTTATCAGAGAGAGACTAACTGCTGCTGCGGAGGAAATCTTCACAGAGGTTGAAAAAACCATCATTAGCTACGAGGAAGAGCTCGATGCTCAGCGCAGGATGATGGGGATCAGCTGGAAACCAGACATTAAGCTACACAGAGTCGGTTCGGAGCTGCAGAGACAAAGTTCTGGTAGGTCTGGATAAAAGTGGGGATGTTTTCACTGCAGACAGAGATCC
Organism: Poeciliopsis turneri; assembly: GCA_922788865.1. Taxonomy (NCBI): domain Eukaryota; kingdom Metazoa; phylum Chordata; class Actinopteri; order Cyprinodontiformes; family Poeciliidae; genus Poeciliopsis; species Poeciliopsis turneri. Next base: position 2,941,535 of record CAKLNU010001022.1, on the reverse strand, counting down.
GTCAGCGGCGATAGTTGCTGCAGCTCCAGCTGCTGCTAACAGGAACTCAGTTAGCTGCTAGCTCTGTTAGCTGCTAGCTCCGTTAGCTGCTAGCTCTGTTAGCTGCTAGCTCTGATGCTACAGACGCTGATAGTTTTGCAGCTCAGGACAAAATGTTGCAGCACAAACAGAAAGACATCTGCCTTATCAAAGAAAATGCTCTGTCTTTGGTTTTTTAGAAGAGTGGCTTAGAGAAGTGTTTTTCAACCTTTTTTGAGCCAAGGTACATTGTTTTCATTGAAAGAATCACGAGGCACGCCACCAACCAAAAAATCTAAACAAATGAAAGTTAAAAAAAATTATAATATATGGTAGTTCTTATCAAAGTGTCTCGAATGGGAATCAAATAAACACAAAAATGTATTTGTTTCATATTTTATATTAGATATTTCAAATTGCACTTAACATGTCTACTTCAAAAGTACGCCTGAACAGTGGCACAACAATGTGGTGTTAAATTTAAGATCACATTGTTCACATGACTAATTCTGTCCACAAGCATTCTCTTAGCCAGAATACAGAAAATAATTCCTTTTCTGAGAGAAGCAATAATATTTGGAATAGAAAAAGCTCACAGTAATTGCCTTCCGTTGACATCCACTCATACTAGGGCCTTCATCTGGGTCCGAATCTAGCATTTTTTCTTTTCAAAAACTTGTCCATCACTGTTATCACAGTCTTGCTAGGTACAATGCTCTCACCGCTACCTGTCACATTCATGCATCACTAATTCTTTTGATTTATCGTACAATGCTATGTACCTACTGCCATCCTGTCATAAGGAAATTACATGATTATGCAGCTAGTCACTACTACAATACAGAAAATGGCATATTATTTGCAGTTAATTAATTTGTTTAAAAAAAAAAATCTTTTTACACTTATTAGGATTAAATTGGATAATTTCCACGGCACACCTGACGATCACCTACGGCACACGAGTGTGCCGCAGCACAGTGGTTGAAAAACACTGGCTTAGAGAAACAAATCTCTGTCTCTCATCACATTTATAATCCAAAGAATGCCACGTTTTACTGATTAAAGTTTCTACACAGTCTGATCAACTTTTAAAAGTGAGGTTACATGTAAAATTTAAAACATATTGTCTTAATGTAGGATGCATTCTTCACTGTATGAGTACTTGAGAATTAAATGTTTAATAAAAAAAATGTTATGAAACTGTACTTGTGGATTAAAATGTTTTTAATATTTTGCCATGACTGCACATTAGTGTGGAGAACACGTTAAGTCCTTTTCATTCAAACTCCACAAACCAATTTTAGAATAACCATATGATGCCCACAGACCAGAATCTCCAGGAAAAACCAGGCTGATACATGAGATAGTCATCAATTAAATTATATTACTGATGCCATCCTTTGTTTCTCAGACCTCCAACAGCCAAGTGTCTCCAGTGAGGAGGAAGCTTCTGCCATCCAACAAGTCCAGATTCTGGCAAGTTGCTGTCGTGATAACAAGAAGCATGCAGAACATCAGCGGACTGAAGAGGAACCGATGGGACCAGTACCTAGATGGATTAAAAAAGAAGAGGAGGAACCAGAACCTATAGTGCTCAAACATGAGGAAATTGAATATTCACTAATATCCGTTATGAAAGAAGAGCTAGATTCTTCAGTGCTTCAACATGAACAGCAGCCACCAGAGCATTTACCAACTGGACAGGACGAGAAGGACCTCTGCAGGAATCATGAGAGAGAGCTGCTTGTCCAGAAGCCATTTGTTTCTTTGCTTGAGACTTCTACTCTTCAGGAAGATATAAATGAAGAAGAGGCAAGAACCCTTTCCCTTCATGTCTCTCCTTTGGTTGAGAGCAAAGATCACGAAGGAAGCAGCTCCTCTGTCAATCTGAGTCAGTCTGATACGAATTCAAAGAAAAGATCTTTCAAATGTGACATTTGTGGGAGAATTTACCCACAACAGTGTAAATTGAAAAAACATTACAGAACTCACACTGATGAGAGACGTATTTCATGCGAATCAGGTTGGGTTTAAATGACCATATGAGAATTCATACAGATGAGAAACCTTTTTCATGCGAATCTTGCGGAAAAGTTTTTCTCAAAAAAGTAATTTAAAAGTTCACAAGAGAATTCATACAGGTGAAAAGCCTTTTTCATGTGAATCATGTGGGAAAAACTTCAGACGAGTTAGTCATTTGAATGTCCACAAGAGAATTCATACAGGTGAAAAGCCTTTTTCATGTGAATCATGCAGAAAAAGCTTCAGACGAGGTTGTGATTTGAATGTCCACAAGAATAATTGGCCTTTTCATGGATCTGGGAACTAACTATAGGGAAGAGAATTCATACAGGTGAGAGGCCATTTTCATGCGATTCATGCGGCAAGAGTTTCCGTCGAATGACTGACCTAAATGTCCACAAAGAAAATTCATACAGGAAAGATTCTTTTTTGATACAAATCATGCAGAAAACGTGTTTCTCAATTTGGTCAATTTGTTGTCCACAAGAGAATTCATACAGGTGAGAGGCCTTTTCCTTGGTGATCTTGTGAAAAAAAGCTTCTCTTGAAGAAATAGTTTGAGCAATAACCTGAAAACTCATACAGGTCAGAGATTATTTTGAAGCCGGTCTTGTGGAAAAGTTTTCTCTGAAATTTTTTCTGAACATATACAATTGGAATTGTATTTCTTCTCAGGAGAGAATATAAACTCCTGAGTATAAATTCAGATATACTCAAGAGAACACACATGGGTGAGATGTGTTTTTCACATGAAATATGGGCGGGGGGTCTTTCATTATGGTAATGTGAATTTTCACATGAAACAAATGATTAACAAGTACATAAGAATGATGGAGTTGGAATTGCCTCGTCCAGAACTCCAACCCAATTTCTCAGCATTTAATGTCCTGCAGGTTTTATATTCATCCCTGTTCCTAGCGGCGCTGCCAGGAATTTTGGGCCCCATGCAGAGGTCACTAAAGACTTTTCTATGTCATTTCGACCGACAACAAAAAAAATATTGATTATGGACTATTTTTATACAAATTTAGTCACACTAACATCAACTATTGAGCTGCAATTTTATGCGGTTTAGTTAACATTCACCGAGTTGAACCGTGAATCCAGATCCCATCACACATAAAGCAGATAAATGCAACTAACTTTTTCTCCATAGTGATTCAAACCAGTGATTGGGGCCCCAATAACTTATAATAGATTAAATCAAATGACTCCACTTAAATTACCAGCTCTTCACCCACTGGAGTAGGAACGCACAGTGCCTCACAAATTCCTCTTGGTTGCATCTGCAGTGAAATTAGTTCATCAGTCAGTTGGATCTGCAAATGTGCATTAGTGAAGGATGTGAATTATAACATGTTAAATGATGGACGGACTTCAGAATTTTCCAGTTGTTTAAAAAAAATAACTGGTCAATTAGGAAAATATTCAAGCTCTGGTCCCATGACAAAATATAAAATTGGTTGCTCCCTGCACACTTGTCGCTATTTTCTGAGTCTGTCTAACCCATAAAAACTGTAAATCCTTTTATCTGCCTTGTTTTCTTTGGTCCAATACTGATACCATCACAATATTTACTGCTAGTGAATTATACATGCAACAGTCTGCATACAGTTTGTGATACTCTATTCGAAGCAAACCTAAAATGAGGAAAATAATAGGTAGGAGTTTGGACTGCTAGTGACTGACTCATTTGTTAAGTGTGGTAAAAAGTACCAGGAGAAGTTACATATACAACTATCCTGGTACATATTGGCCTCACTGATTAAATGCTGTTGTACTTGAGGCAAACAGCAGTCTGTGGCTAAGCTAACTAAGTTAAATTGTTAATGATCACACACTACAGTCCATCCAACTCTCTTGAAGAAAAACTGGGTTACAAATAGACACCTTTTCTGAAGGTTTCCCTCACAAAACTGCAAAGCCCGGTGGTCCATTGTGTTTTCGTATTGAAAAAATGTCACTGACAATGTTACTGGAAGACATAGCCAACAATACTTTAACCCACAACTACAGATTCTGAAATTGAAAACGAAGCCTATTAATGCTGTTTTAATAGAGACTGGAGGGACTCCAATGGAAATTAGATGAATGAAATTACCTCTATATTGGATGGAAATGTAACGTTAAGAGTAGGTCAGACCTGTCTAAATATTTTATGTCTAATAGGGAGGAAAAATGATGATAAAATCAAGGATGTGGAGAGAAAGAAACTGTTGAACATGCATTGATGAATTGTAAAACACATGAGCCTGAAAGGGAGAGATTGAGAAGAATAGTTAGGAGGACAGGAATGGAGTCTTAAAGGAAAACTGGCAAATGACGGAAACATAGTGAATATTTACAGATTAAAGACAGCCTTATTTGTTCATCTTCAGAATACTAAATAATAATAAAAAAGAGAATTTAATGGATGTAATGTTGTTACACACTCATGTACAGTAGGTGGCGCCATAGCTTAAAGTTGCTTGCGATCCGCCATAATAGAAAAGAAGAAGAAGAAGCCTGCATACGCTAAGCTACAAAACTGCTGCATTGTCCCATCTGAGCTAATATTTCAGCACCATGTCTTCAGTTCAGCATCTCAGAGAGTTTATCAGAGAGAGACTAACTGCTGCTGCGGAGGAAATCTTCACAGAGGTTGAAAAAACCATCATTAGCTACGAGGAAGAGCTCGATGCTCAGCGCAGGATGATGGGGATCAGCTGGAAACCAGACATTAAGCTACACAGAGTCGGTTCGGAGCTGCAGAGACAAAGTTCTGGTAGGTCTGGATAAAAGTGGGGATGTTTTCACTGCAGACAGAGATCCGTCAGCGGCGATAGTTGCTGCAGCTCCAGCTGCTGCTAAGCTGCTAGCTCAGTTAGCTGCTAGCTCTGTTAGCTGCTAGCTCTGATGCTACAGAGTTTAGCACAAACGTGTTTATGAGTCAAGCCCCATAACTATTACTAATTGTTATTAGTGCTGGGAGTCTGGAATACAAAGTGTAAATTGTTAATTTGTAAAGTCATGCAAGATTTTGTAAATCAGAGCAGTGGAGAGTTTTATGAAGGAGACGCGGAATGAGCTGTTATATTCATAGAAGAAACGGCTGAAACAAATAAGGGCAATATTGTTTCTGATATTAAGTGAACCACAGACCCACTTGCAGGTCTGTAGCTGCAGATTGCAAAGCCCTGTTGTAGTCCTGTTGAAGTACTACATCTTCATTTTAATTTATTCTTCAAGCTAAAAAAAATAAAATAAAATTGATCTAAAGCACCAGTTAGTTATGGTACGTAACATAAAAATAATAAGTTAGTGTTATCCCTTCTGATCATTTCTACAGGGACACTGGCAAACTGTCAAAGTGGAAACATGCAAATGGGTTTCTGCAAATCTCCGTTATGCCTGATCTCTCACATGTTCAGTTACTAAGCTAAATGTACAATCAGAGCAAAAATTACTAGGTTCCAATTTTAGGCCAGTCTTTTCAATCTATTCTTGCATTCACTTCCTTCTGAACAACAAAACATCTGCCTAAGGAAAATGCTCTCTTGTCTTTATTTTGTTTGAGGAATGGTTTAAAGAAACAAGTGTCATTGTCTCATCACATTTATAATCCAGAAAGCCAGAATTCCATGTTTTACTGATTAAAGGGCCTACACAGTCTGATCAACTTTAAAATGTGAGGTTAGAACTGAAATAAAAACAAAACATGTTGTCTTAATGTAGGTTTAGTTCTTCACTGTATAAATACATCGAAAATAATAAAATGGTATGAAACTGTACTTCTGGTTTGAAATCTTCTGAACTTTTTTGCCACAGCTTCAAATTAGTGTGAAGGACACTTTACCTGCTTTTCAGTTCAACACTGCAAGCTAATTTTAGATAGTCTGTATGATGCCTATAGACCAGAATCTGCAGGGAAAACCAGGCTGATACATGAGATGGTTATCAATTAAATTACATTAATGATGTCCTTTGTTCCCACAGACCTCCCACTGCTAAGTGTCTCCAATGAGGACGAAGCTCTTGCCATCCAACAAGTCTGGAGCCTGTCAAATAGGTCCAGTCAGGACCAGAAAGAACCAGAACATCAGTGGACTGAAGACGAACAGATGGAACCAGACCCAAAATTGATTAAAGAAGAGGAGGAACTCGAACCTACACTGCTCAAACATGAGGAAATAGAATATCCACTGTTATATGTAAAAAAAGAGGAGCTAGATTCTTCAGTGCTTCAACATGAACTGCAGCCACCAGAACATTTAACAACTGGACAGGACCAGCAGGACCTCTGCAGCAATCAGGAGGGAGAGGAGCAAACTCTCCAGAAACAGTTTGCTGCTTTGATTGGGATTTCTACTCTTCTGGAAGATGATATGAATGAAGAAGAGACAATAACAGAGCAGCTTTCCTTTCATGTCTCTCCAGTGGTTGAGAGCAAAGATCAGGAAGGAAGCAGCTGCTCTGTGTCAGAGGGTCTGTCTCGTACCAGAACAAAGAAAAGACCTTTCAAATGTGACATTTGTGGGAGATGTTACCCACAACATTATAACTTGAAAAACCATTACAGAACTCATACTGGTGAGAGACCTTTTTCATGTGAAACATGGAAAGTTCTCATTAGTTTAATTTTTTGACTGTGAAAAAGCTTCTATCGAAGGGATAATTTTAGCAGTCACATGAAAACTCATAGAGATCAGAGGCCTTGCCTTAAATTACCTTGCTGCTGAAATAAATAAAATTTGATTGATTGATTGAAGCCAAACTTGTGGAACGATGTTCTTTGAAATTGATTATTTAGAGACCACATGGGGCATATTTGTTGTTTGAATTGTTAAAATAGACTTTACACCATTTTAGTTTCTCAAGTACTCTCAGCTATTAAAGAATGATGGGCAGTAGCTCTCAGTAGCTGTTAGGAGAACCTGGCCTAGTCAAAGGCCATTTCAACCTTACTGAAATTCAGATTTTTTTCCAGACATCTGTTGAGAAACAGATTCTTTGTAAATCTAAATGATCTGTTCCAAAAAACAGTGAATGTTGCTCCACAAACACGATGTTGAAGCTTTACAGTTACATTTGTTGACTTCTGTAAAGATTTTTTTTAAAACTCAGTTTAATTTTATGTGAATTTTAAGTGCATCAAAGTTTCAATTTTGAGGTACATCCCCCAACTTCTGTTTCCTCCATTTCATTTCTCTCACTGCAGGGGGTCTGGCTGATTGTAATTCTTTATCTAAATCTATTGTAGTTCCACTGATATTTTTTTTGTTTTAATTAATTATCCATCCATCTTCTGCCGCTTATCCGGGGTCGGGTCGCGGGGGTAGCAGCTTAAGAAGGGAGGCCCAGACTTCCCTCTCCCCAGCCACTTCCTCCAGCTCGTCCGGGGGAATCCCGAGGCGTTCCCAAGCCAGCCGAGGGACGTAGTCCCTCCAGCGTGTCCTGGGTCTTCCCGGGGCCTCCTCCCGGTGGGACGTGCCCGAAACACCTCACCAGGGAGGCGTCCAGGAGGCATCCTGACCAGATGCCCGAGCCTCAACTGGCTCCTCTCGATGTGGAGGAGCAGCGGCTCTACTCTGAGTCCCTCCCGGATGACCGAAGCTTCTCACCCTATCTCTAAGGGAGAGCCCAGCCACCCTACGGAGAAAACTCATTTCGGCCCCGCTTGTATCCGCGATCTCGTTCTTTCGGTCATTACCCAAAGCTCATGACCATAGATGAGTCAAAAAGCGACCGGTAAATCGAGAGCTTCGCTTTTTGACTCAGCTCTCTCTTCACCACGATGGACCGGTACAGCGCCCGCTTCACGGCGGACGCTGCACCAATCCGCCTGTCGATCTCACGTTCCCTTCTTCCCTCATTCGTGAACAATTATATTAATTAAAATTAATTATATTTTAAGTTATTTTTCAGTATCCCACTTCCTGTTACTGTATTTCATTAATTTGATTTGATTCCCAGTTTATCACCAAATGTGTTTTCCGTCAGTAGCAGTTAGAGAAAAGTTATTTTTTGGATAATTCAGCTGTAGCATTTGGCTATTTTGTTAATAAACTCTCAGATTTGATTGGAAACAAGCATTTCTGTGATCACTCCTTTTTGCTTGAAGAGTTTCTTCTGTCGATAGTTTAAATTAATATCCTTCAGAGGTAACTTTCAGGATTGACTTATGATTCCAGAGATACTGAAATTCATACTGCGATTCAACAAAATAACCAGTTCATTAATAAAAACCTTTTTTTTTATCATTAATATTGATGTTAATTTTGATTCCCAAAATTGCTACTTTGCTGATTCTCAGCGATGACTTAATGCCCGACCAACTGCAGAGCCTAATGTGACAATCAAACACATTATTATTTGAATGTTATTCAAATAATGTGATCTGTTGAAGGAAATGATAACATGTGGCATTTATTACAGGAAGAATACAAAATTCCACGATAGCAAATTCCTTGTATGATCAAATATATTATTGATCAATATCTAGAGGGGCTAAACTTCCCTAAAACAGACATAAGGATGTAGATGCTTACAGCACATTTTAACAAGGTTGACTCTGGACTGATTCTGCCCCTTGTGATATGATGTGGTATTAAACCACCAGTAAGTTTCTGTTTCCAGAAAACAAAGTTACGTCATCCAGATGCATGTGTTACAAGTTTATCAAGCATCTCATTTGATGCTGGAGAATTTGAGATCTCTGGTTTCACCTCTGTTTACAAAAGAGAAACATTTCAGAACAGTTAAGTGTGAAAAATTCCTTTTGAGTTTCTGAAATGTATGAGAATTTTCAAGCTGGAAAAACATGACAACACTCCCTCTGTTTCCTGCTCAAACATGCATTGAAGCTGCGAGGAACCAACGGCTGCTGAAGGTGAAAGCTGATTGGCTGCAGCCTCTCTTCAATGAGACGTTAGTCGTAGATCAGAACTCAACACTGTTTTTGGTTTCAGAAAACTCAACTCAGTTACTGTGACTGAGAGCGGAAATGGAGCAGAATCAGCTGGACTGAGAAACTTTCTCCTGTTCGATCTGCCTGGATCTTTGCCTTGTTCTAAACTAGTTTCAGGCGAGGCGTCAGTTTGTAGTGGTCATTCAGTGCTTTTTTTAGCACTGAATGTGTGGAAAGGGTCGGCTTTTGGGAGGTGAAAAGGGATAGAGGTTCAGCTGAGGGAAGACATAATTTTGAAGTTCCTTCAGGCCTAGAAGATGTAAAGCATCTTATAGTTTAAGCTGTGTGGCAACAGCAAGGCAAACAGCAAAGCTATGCACACACAGCATAGTGTGTCTGCGTATTATGTTACTGGCAACAGTTGTTGCCATGCTTACATTCACTCTTCTTATGATCAAGATATGGATGAAGGGATACAATTTTCCTTATATATTAGTAGAAGACCAAGAACATGTGTACAAAATATTTTATCTATATTTTTTCATAGATAAAAGTATTTTTCTGACTTCCTCTTTCACAGGTTTGTGACAGACATTTACCTCCAGCGTCGCAGGCAGGAAGTAAAGAGGTCTGGTCATGTGACCTTTCACACTTGATCCATGAAATTGATATTTCTTAGAGCAGAAGCTCCATTATTTTATTTAAAAACTTCAATTAGCTGCCAAAAGTCAAAACAGTTCTTTTAGAGGTTCCAGAAGTTAGAAAAAATGTCTGGCAACAATTGTTGCCGGTGGGATTAAACGGGTTAATGTGGCTCTGAAGGTTCAGGTCAGAGTCCATCACTATTCCCAGGTTTCGGGTCTGATCGTTGGTTTTTAGCTGTGCACTGACTCTAGATCGCTCTTTTTTTTTGGTCCAAAGATAACTTCAGTTTTGTTTCTGTTCAGCTGGAGAAAGTTTTGGCACATTCACACATTTATCTGTTCTAAGCATTTATTCAGTGATTGGATGGGTTGACATCGTAATGTAGAGCTGTGTATCGTCTGCATAGTTATGGTAATAAATCTTATTTTTTGTTATAACCTGAGATAGAGGGAATACATAGATATTGAGTGAGCCTTGGGGTAAATGGGACTTCTATTTGCTTCGAAGAGAAATTACCTATTGAAACAAAGAAATCCCTGTTCTTTATGTCAGACTGGAACCAGTAGAGTACTGGACCGGAGGGTCCTACCCAATTCTCCATTCGTTTCAGTAATATGTCAGCTCCACTGAGGTCCACCAGAACCAGTACTGTAGTTCTTCCACAGTCTGTGTTTATATGTTTGGAAACAGATGCAGCTCAACTACAAAAAACCAGCAATTTTTCTGCAGAAATGAGTTTGCAGTTACTCACATCACATGATGTTAGTAACAGGGATAGGGTTGGGGTTAGGGCTTAACCTAACCCTAACCCTAATGGTAGGGTTAGGGCTCATCATTAGGAATAATCATTAACTTCACATGATGATAGTAACATCAATTGACTCAATTGAATTGAGTCAACGAATTGTGTAGCATTGTGGCGCATAACAGAGCGATCCGTTATTTAAATATTTCAAGGACGAAACCAAGGAAACCTTGTCTCATAACTAGATCGACTCTGGACTGCTGCTTCCTCTGTGTGGCATGAATTGTTATTAAACCAGAAGTAAATTTCAATTTTTAAAAAATCTCAAAGTTATGAATTTATGTTACAGAAAACTTATATCAACCAGAAAAAAACAAAAACAACTGTCACAAAAGGCTGCAGCTGCAAAAGGCTGAGACTCTCCTGATGATTATCAGGAGAGTCTCGTGATAATCATCTCGTGATGATTATCACGTGATGATTATCACGTGATAATCATCTTCTCTTTACTGGAGAGAAATATCTAATTAAAGTTTGAAATGTTCTTCTGAGATGCATCAACAAAATCTAAATTAACTTTGAGAAAATAATAAAATGGAGATAAGAAGTTTCACAGAGGATCGTTGGTAAATATTTAACAAACTTTCTTGTAAATGAGGAGACAAAGGTTAGATTTACAGCTTTGCTCCTTGTTTTTCAGGCTGGAAAAATTTGATGACTATCTCTTCTTCCTGCTAATTAAAACAAACCTGGTAGCTGGGTGGAAACACCAGATGCTGAAGCTGATTGGCTGCAGTCTCTCTGCAATGAGATATGAATCATATATCAGAGCTCAACCCTGTTTCTGTTTTCAGGAAATGAAACTTTCACAGTCACTGTGTCTGACAGGAAACGTAGAGCAGAATTAGCTTCTTTTGTCTGGATCTACTGAAGAATCTGGTGACTATTCCCTGTGGACACAGTTACTGTATGAACTGCAGAAAAAGTGCAGAAAAAACTTCTGTACCGAGATCTTACCTGGAGAAAAACAACATGTTGGGAGCATTATTAGAGCAGTTGATGAAGATTGGGCTCCTGGATGCTCCTGCTGACCACTGCTATGCTGGACCTGAAGATGTGGCCTGTGATTTCTGCACTGGGAGGAAACTGAAAGCCATCAACTCTTGTTTAGTCTGTCTGGCCTCTTATTGTGAGAAACACCTCCAGCCTCATTATGATGTGGCTCCTTTAAAGAAACACAAGCTGGTGGAGCCGAACAAGAACCTCCAGGAGAACATCTGCTCTAAGCATGATGAAGTGATGAAGATGTTCTGCCGCACTGATCAGAAGTGCATCTGCTATGTCTGCCCAGTGGATGAACATAAAGGCCACAACACAGTGTCAGCTGCAGTAGAAAGAGCTGAGAGGCAGAGAGAGCTGGAGGGGAAACAAAAGAAAATTCAACACTTGATTCAGGACAGAGAGAAAGATGTGAAGCTGCTTCAACAGGAGGTGGAGGCCATCAATCGCTCTGCTGATAAAACAGTGGAGGACAGTGAGAAGATCTTCACTCAGCTGATCCGTTTCCTCAAGAAAAAAAGGTCTGATGTGAAGCAGCAGATCAGATCCCAGCAGGAAACTGAAGTGAGTCGAGTCAAAGATGTTCAGGAGAAGCTGCAGCAGGAGATCACTGAGCTGAAGAGGAAAGACGCTGAGCTGGAGCAGCTCTCACACACAGAGGATCACAACCAGTTTCTCCTCAACTACCCCTCACTGCCAGCACTCAGTGAGTCCACACACTCATCCAGCATCAACATCCGTCCTCTGAGACACTTTGAGGACGTGGCAGCAGCTGTGTCAGAGCTCAGAGAGAAACTGCAGGACGTCCTGAGAGACTCATGGACAAACATCTCACTGAAAATTACAGAGGTGGGTGTTTTACTGCCAGAACCAGAACCAAAGAGCAGAGCTGATTTCTTAAAATATTCATGTAAAATTACAATGAATCCAAACACAGCTCCAATGCGAGTGGTACTATCAGAGGGGAAAAGCAAGGTGACATGGGTGGATCAACTTCAGTCTTATCCAAGTCATCCAGACAGATTCACTGATTACTGGCAGGTTCTGAGTAAAGAGAGTCTGACTGGACGCTGTTACTGGGAAGTGGAGTGGAGAGGGATACAGGTTTTTATAGCAGTTGCATATAAAAATATCAGCAGAGGAGGGGATGAATCTTCATTTGGTAATGATGAGAAATCCTGGGCATTAGAATGTCGCAAAAATGGTTATGAATTTTATCACGACAGCATCTCAACCTCTGTCTCTGGTCCAGTTTCCTCCAGAGTAGGAGTGTACCTGGATCACAGAGCAGGTATTCTGTCCTTTTACAGAGTCTCTAAAACCATGACTCTGATCCACAGAGTCCAGACCAGATTCACTCAGCCGCTACATGCTGGAGTTTATGTATCATTGGAGTCTACTGTTAAATTCTGTAAACCCAAATAGAGAAAATCCAATTCATTCTCACTCGGATTTAGTTCTGATTATTGTTTTATGTCAAAACTGTTCAGAAATCATTAGTCAGATTGTCTGCAATTGTTTTTCTTCAATTATTATTTTCCAGTTTTGTTGAAATTGTTTATTTTTCTACGTCCATTTGATCCACCCAACAATATCTGCTGACCCATCCTCTAGTTGCTTTCATCTGCAAAGACGGTGAATCTGGTAATAAAGTTACAAATGATTCCTGATGTTGTAAAAGTATCGCCACGACTTCAATATCTTTCTTGTTTGGACACGTTTTGTTGAGCCCTGACACAAACTGGACAACAGATATTGTCTCATTGTGGATCTAAGCTGATTTTTAGGAGAAATTTCAGAAGAAAGCTTTCATTTTGCCTGATGGGACGCTGCCCCCTGCAGGAAGTTTGTGTTTTTACACGTCATGGACTCCAGGAATTGTTTATCGTTGCTTAATTTTGATTAATTGTATGAAATGAATGTGTTTAATCACTGAAAATAAAACCTTTTATTTCTGTATTTATGTGTTTTGTGTTCTGTAGATATTAAGTCGGTTTTAAAATCTCTTCTGTTCGTCTGTTTAGAGGAGAAAAGCAACATTTCACGATCCATCCATTTCATAAAGGAGAACATCAACTCAGTTTTACATGTAAATAAAAACAAATCTTCAAAATCAGCAGTCATGAAGCAATAAGACTGATTGCTTCAACAAAGAAAAAAACAAACCACACATTCTGAAGACTAATTTTGCTTTTTAGCAGAACTGAATTATAATCTGTAAATAAATTTAAAAAGTAACATGAAAAAAATATTAGAACTACACTACTATGATTTGTCAGTGTTGTAAATTTCATATCTCAGAATTTAGTGAAATATCTCAAGCTTTTATTTAAGACAAATTATTTTTAAAATAGTCAATCTTAAAAATACCAACAAAATCCCCCAAAACTAATTACAGTATTTCAGTAAAACATGACAAAGCAACTAAACATGATTTTATTTCAATATAAAAATTTACTGGACATAAAATCTGTAACGAAGGCAGAAATATATTATGGACTAAGGATGTTTTATAGAATTAGGCATAGCAGAGTTACACTGTAAATATGAAACTAATATGTTGAAGTATATTGTTGTCTTGACAAAGATTTGAAATATTGAAGATATGGTTTATTTTAAGGGGAATTTACTGCACCTGTCCCACTAATTTACCATTAAAATGTTTTTCTTTTCCAATTTCAGTTTTTTCACAGAGGTTTATTTAAGTCAGATTTTTTTATCCAAATGTTTTAAATTTGTCTGCATTTCCAGATTGTATTGATTTCACTCTAATTCAGTCTATTTTAAACTCTTTTTGTTATTGGAAACATTTGTCTATCATTTGTAAAAACATGCAATACTTTGAGTCGTTAAATAAAATCCCAACAAAACATTATGTAGCTGAAGGTTTTAATAAGTTCGAGGGATATGAATACTTTTGCACATCAGGAAACAACTCATCCATAGTCAATGTATGACCACAAGTTAAACAAGAAAGAAGAATTTTCCCTTAAAAAATAAAATCTGTAACAGACATTATTTTAAACAAACAAAAACAAGGTGCATAAAGTTTCTGCAGAGATTGAGAACCTCTGAAGAGAAAACTGCCTAAATAATCAGAAATCTGTTGCTGATCTGATCTGTCTTGTCTGCAAGAGGAAAACATGGCTCTAAATTTATACAGAAAAAAACTTAAGAGATAACAGGAATTATGTGCAACACCAAACCACAAAAAAATCACAGATGTTTCCTTTAATCTGCCACCTGAAGCAAACAGATCTGGAGTTTTGGAGCTAAAAGCAGCAGGAAGCAGCAGAGAAACATGTTAACTTGCAGTAAGCAGGAGCTTCTGTACATTGTTTGTGCTTTCATCAGTGAGTGGTTCAGAGGTTTGCCTTTGTTGCTAACAGTGAAGGAAAGTGAGACAGATGATTTTCAAGCCCCTCAACTTGGAGAAAGTCTGATCTGAGGAACTTCAACAATCCTAAGGCTTTAAAGACCGACTCCATGGAGTCACTAACATCTAAACTAAACTGCTTACATCTGTCGAGACACAAACACACGCTGTGGGTGAGGTTTCTCTCTGTGTGCTAACAACATGAAGAAGAAGGAGGAGAAGAAGAAGAAGAAGAGGAGGAGGTCATTTCTCCTGCAGCAGAGCCGGGATGTTGATGTTCCAGCCGATGGCCTGCCTGTCGAAGCCGCAGGTGAACAGGTTGCAGGCGGTGTTGTCCTCACACCAGGCGGAGCAGCAAACCATCCGACGGTGACCCTGAACAAGAGCCACCAATAATCACCTCTGGTCCAACAATGATCACTAAAAATTCAATCAACAGTTCCTTCAGACATCACTGGGCTCTGGCCCAGATTTACCTACGAACTGAAAGTTAAATGGCAGAAACTACAATGACAGAAAATCCTCTAAAGTTGTGGATTTTCAGGATTTTTCCAACTCTCGACTCCATCCATTCCAAGGGTATTTTTGGAGTTTTGCCATGGCAACAAATAATTTCCCACATCTTGAGAGTGAGCTGGTCAGTTTGGACTGTACTAAATATTTTAAAATTTTATTTTATTCTTCTACTTGTCTGTAAAATTTATCACCCTTAAAGAAACTTAAAACAAAAGTCCATCTGGAGTTCACTTCCTGCCGACTGACCTGTCTGTTGCTCCGCGGCAGCCGAGCCAGTCGCACTCCGGACATGTCGAACAGTCGGACCTGCCGATTGTCGTGAGGAAGGGCGATGATCTTCTGGTTCACCGACACGCTGATCCTGATGGGAAACAGGAAGCAGAATAATTATTCCTAACTTCCTGCTGCACAAAGAAAACAGATGTAAAAGGAAATGTTGGTGATGAAGTTACTGGATGAAAATGTGAGGACAGATTATTTCCTGCAGCTTCCAGAAATGATTCATTCTGACTTTGTGAATGGATTATCCTTTGTTTGGAGATAAAAATGTATTTTAAGTAGGATTTAAAGAAGAAGCAAAGTAGAATGAATAAAATGAAAACTAGGACTCCTCCTATAAACTGCTGATTTCACATTTATTTCATGCAAACCCCCAAAACAAGTAACCAGTTGGACTTTACAATTAGTAATAAGTTTTATTTTCCCAAATTTTTCTAAATTACTTTTGAGGAATGAAGTATCCATTTTGAACACATGAAACTGGTTTTGCAGTTTTTACCCATTTAAAAATGGACGCATTGTTGTGCAAATGCACCACATGACTGAGAAAAACCATGAAAATCAAAATTTCTCACAGTCTGCAGAACGTTTTCACATTACGTCACATGATGTCACATTAACACCCTTCTTGGTGTTTGAAGATTTTCGGCAGGTTTGCAGCTCACACACCTGTTGACAGCAGAGTCGGTGCGAATGGTTGCTATGGGCGACCGCATGTTCTTCAGGTCCCACACTTTGACGGTGCGGTCGTCGCTGCCCGACACCACGTTGTCTCCCACGGTGAAGACAGCGGACGTCACCGTGCTGCAGAGGACGAGGGCACAGCTTTTATACGCTTGTTTTCATTCAGGAAACCTGCAGAATTTTAGTTGTTTTCTAGATTTTTAGATGCTTGTGTCAGACTGACTCTGTGTGTCCCTGGAAGACGTTGACGGAGTGGATGGACGGGTCTCTGAAGTCCCACAGCCTGAAGGTGGTGTCTCTGGAGGAAGTGACCACCAGGCGCTGGTTGGGGTGTGTGCAGCAGTGGGTCAGCTCCTGATCATGACCTTCACAGACACATTTGTTTCAAAGCTTTGATGTGTCCCTTGTCCTACACACTTAAATGGTGAAACTGCCTCACATGTCAAAAGGCAAAACAAAAAGAAAACAAGTAATTGCAATTGATACAGACCCTAAAACCAACATCTAAGCAGCAGCAGCCACTGTACAGGCCTTACAGGGGAAAACCAGCTGGAGAACAGCGTGGGTTGCTAGGTAACGGGCAGGGCTTGACTGGGGTTGCTAGGTAACGGGCAGGGCTTGACTGGGGTTGCTAGGTAACGGGCAGGGCTTGACTGGGGTTGCTAGGTAACGGGCAGGGCTTGACTGGGGTTGCTAGGTATCAGACTGAACTTCTGCTTTGTGATGTTACATTCAGGTAAATTTTTTAAACAGCCTGTTTTCAAGACACCTATACACATTAACTTACTGCCTAAAACTGGCTGGATGTTTGTTTTTTAGTCTGTTTTTAGAAGCAGCTGAGATCCAAATACAAGTACAAAACATGCTAATTTTAGTCCAACTCGTCCACTTGAAATTGAACCCGACTCTAACCCTGGAGCATCCTACCAGTGAGCGAGTGGACCAACTCCGAGGTCTCCACGTCGTACAGGTTGGCGGCTCGGTCCCAGGAGGCCGTCACCACCTGTTTGCCCCCCACCAGCCAATCGGCAGCGATCACCACGCCCTGATGGCTGCGCAGCGTCGTGGTCGGTACGCGGACCGAAGGGCAGTCATTCGGGCCCTCCGCGTCGCCGTCGGCATCGTCTTTATCTGAGGAGTCCACGTCGTCTTCACAGGGCGTCTGCAGGACGGACAGGGGAGTGAATCGGAAATAAAATCTGCTGGAGGCGCTGTGCTGAGCAAACAGCTGCAGACCAGGCTTACAGTGGTGTCAGCGACGGGCTGAGGAGTGGGAAGCTGCACCATGTACCTCCAGATGTGAGCCGTCTGATCTCCAGAGGCTGCAGGGGAGAGACGGAGGGTTTAATGAGCGTAAAAACAGAGCCGGAGTACTTTATCTAACAAATATCTGAATGATAATGTCTGAATATCTGAAGTGTGGATGGTTACCAGTCAGAGCCATCTGTTCACTGGGGTGGAACTTAATGGAGTTAACTGAGGAAAAACAGACCAAACATCAATGAACCTTGCCGTTTCCATACCGTCCAACAATGCTACAACACATTATGATCAAATATTTTGGATGCTACCTGATCCCTGGTGGCCCAGGTACTTGAGGAGGCACTTTCCGGTCTCAATGCTCCACAGCATGGCAGTGTGGTCTGTCAGGATCAATTCAACAATCTGAGGTTTTTTTTATAGTGTATGATGAACAAATTCTTGCACTTTTCTGCAGGTTTATTTCAAATTTTGAACAAAAATATTCAAAACCGCCTGTGGGTGGCAGTGTTTCCTACTTCTACTCAGGGGTCACTGAACAAAATATTCTTGTTTTTTCTTAAATGGTGACGGGAAAATCTACAGATTGCAATTCACACACTTGATGGAGACATTTTTAACTTTACACACAGATTACAGACACTTGTATCCATTGTAGTTGGTTTGTTTTTATTTTTGTCCTTTGAGATCTAAATATATAGAGGGGATTACAAATAAAATCTACTACTATAATTATTTTTTATTATTTTACAAAATAAATCAAAAGTCCATTTTTTATTCTTTATGTAGATTTTGGACATGAGGAATCTATATTGTAAATTTATTGCAAATATTTCTAAAGTAGAACCACACAGATCTGATCTGATTTTTTTTTAAATATGAAAAATAATTGTGAAATTCTGTATTGTAGCTGTATATTTATAGTTTTTAAACTGTTAAGCTAAACCATCTATATTACAGGGTGTCTGAATTTGATACAGATTCGGGTAAATATGTTGGCATGGAAAAAGTAAATGCAAGAAATGTTAGGAAAACAAATCTAAAAAGAGAAAGCAAACACCAATAACACAATTATTTGACACTGACAATAAATCTGTCCAGGTTTTATTGGACAAACGGCAGAAGGAGCCAAAATATTGACGGCAGAACAGGGAAAAAAGCAAAACAGGAAAAACATTTAAGTTGTATTTAAAAAACCAAACAAGGTGAGTTAGTCGGCGCGTACCTGCAGACGCGGTGCCGAGCACCACAGGCTGGGCCCGCGTGGCGCTCAGGTCCCAGATGCCGTCCCTGTGGCCGACATACTCCTTCACCAGCTGGCAAACCGCTCTGGACGTGGTCGCTTTGAAGCTGGACACAATCTGACACCGATGCCACACCAACGTTACAACAGAACGGCGAAAATGCAACGGCAGGGTTCCTGAACGCAGCTTCTTAAAATGGAATCACCACTTTTTGGTTTTCTTTTTATTCTGAGGGATTCTCTTACCTTTATTGGCACCTTTTTAGTCAAATAAAGCTGGTTTTCTTTAACTTTATTTGATTAATTGGGCTGATCTCACTTTGTTTAGCTTTAACTGATCCCATTTTATTTTTTCAGAGCTGTGCAGGAATCCTGTTCTTAGGAAGGAAGCAGGTCAGGAGGAGATGCTCTGCAGGGTCCTTGTAGTACGCCAGGGCTAAGAAGCTTTAAGTTTACTTTACATATTAGTCTGAGGCCATTTATTGACTAATTTAATAACCTTTTGTACGGTTTAAAATCAACTAAAGTAGGCATAAACCCTGCAAACCTTTTGCTGAAAATAAACATCAGCTAATAGCAAAAACAGATCTGCAACATAAAGATAAAATCAACTTAAATGGGTCCAATTATTCTGGATCAGTAGATAAAAAGGTTGATCAAAACAGCTCAAAGGATAAATAAAAACAGGGTGAAAGCTGGTGGGACAAAAAACAGGTTATCATTAATGTATCAGTTGAATCAAGGTTTGATGGAGGCGTTTACATTAAAGATGGGAATGATGCAAACAGGAGTCCTGGTGCGTTTTGGACACAAACTGCTAAATAAGTTCAGACTGAAATGAAGGAGGAGAAAAAAGGCATCATTCATCTGAAAGGAAGTTCAGTATTCCTGTTTAACAGAGACAGTCTAAAAATATTTATTTCTTCAGATGACTCAAGCAGATGGAAAATCCTGCTGCTGATTGTTAGTGAGTAAAAGACTCCAGCAGCAGAAAACCGAATGGACTTTATGGGACAGTGAAGAAAATTATTGTTTTCCCACCTATTTGTGATGGATCCAGAAATGATTCCAGCTCAATACTGATGCATGATGATGCAGTTAAAGTAAAGCAGCAACAGCAGCAGGGACTGAGGGGAGTTGATGGTTTTAGCACTGGAGAGTAAAGCTGTGAGCACCGAGTCTGAAGCACCAGCTGTTAGTGAGCTACAGTTTGTACAGCAAAACTCAAAACCTTACCAAGCATGTTTGGTTTAGTTTCTAGTGCACATTTCTTAGTACGCTTAAAATAAAACAAAACTAACTTGCAAGTAATTTTTCAGCAACAAACAGGAGCTTGTTTTAAGTCAATATTTCCCTAATTTTGCTGAAAAAGTGCTTGTTTCACTTATAGAAAGACATCTTCTTGTGTTATAAGCAAAATAATTTGCCAAGAAACTAGAACTTTTACAGCAAAATTAAGAAATTACTGACTTATAACAAGCTCCTATTTCTTGCTGAAACAGTATGTTTTGTTGAATCCTGTTCAATGACAATAAATACTATCTATCAATCTATCTTAGCAAGTTTTGTGTTATTTCAAGTGTACTATAATATTTGCACAAGAAACTAAACAAAAATACTTGTTAAGATTTTGTGTTTGCAGATCGAGGTGTGCAGTCTGCTGCAGCCAAACACTGATTCAAACCCAAACGCAGAACGTGAAGTCTGTCGGAAAATAAACAGATCCAGAGGAGAGGTAAGCGGTCCCTGCACGATCTGGGGAGTGAGTGAGGATGCACAAAACGTGGCTGAGCTGCAGAGCTGTCAGCTGGACTCTGGATAAATCTGACCGCTTTTTTCTGCTACCTGTTCTCCCTGTAGTTACCAGGTAGGTCTGCAATATGTGGCACTCAGAGAGCGCTTTACAGTTTGCTGCTGTCTCTGTAGCGCTGTCAGGTAACAGTATAAACAATTTATGTCCAGGATGTGTGTGGTCTGCATAGGTGCTACCTGCCTTTTACCTGAACCCAAACTTGTCCTGTTCTGCAGCCGAGTCAAACCACACAGTATCTGAGTTTTCATTACAAATGTGTGGAAAACACTGTCAATATTCCACTAATGTCAAAAACCGCAATGTCGCAACTGTGGTGTTTCCGTTAAATCAGAAACACAATAAAAATCATGTGAATAAGTTTGTACATCATCAAACACTTCCTGTCGTCTTCTTTGTGGTTTCCACAATAGAAACATCAGGTTGTTGATCATGTGATACAAAAAGATGTTTCAATTACAGTTTTGCGAAATAAATTTAGATATGGAATAAAAATAAAATAAAAGAAGAACACCTCATCCTAGCTCCAAAACGATCTGTCCGGTGGTTGTAACTCTTCAAAAACTCTTCACAGAGTGCAAACATGGCGGGCTGAGCAGACTGCACACTGGATGTCAACTGAGCAACAGTCAGCATCTGAATCCCCCTTCTGGGTGAATCTCCTACTTTTGGCGTAAGAAGCGTTTGTAAATAACAGCTGCTTTATGCTAAAGACGTCTCCACAGTGTACCATTATGTGAATGCCAAAAAGAAGCTAAATCAAAGCCAAAGAGATGCAACTGAAAACAAGCCTGTTAGTGAGATAAGAGGAGTTTTATCTCACGCAGAAACTGAGAGAAAAGCTCAAACTCCTACATTTGAATGACCAAGTCTCGTGGGGAGGAAGTGTCGACCCCCTGGCTGGGCTGTTCATGCATATTGGCACACAAGGGGGGAGAAATTTTACAAGTTACCCATGAGTCTCCACCCCACAACTCCCAACTGGTTACGTTGAAGTTGCGGGATCCGCCTACTACTCTGGCATGGCAAGAATTTGAACGCGGCTATGAGTGAAAAAAGGGTGAAAAGACAGCAGTTCCTCTCTTTAACATTCACACATCAATTCATATTTCACTCAAGAACGCACAGTTCTCTTCTACCCATATCTAAATTAAATATTATAACATTTTATTTAACCTTATTAATTCTGTTAACAGATCAATAACAGGAAATGAAAAATGAAATCCGCTGATAGTGAAGTCTGTACCTTGCTTGTGGACGCCTTGTAGGTTGTTTTCAGTTTCTGAGACAGCTGGCTGGTGCTGTGGCTCGCTGCGCATCAAAACAGATGAAGACAAAGAAATCAGAAGAGATTCAGCCGCAAGCTCCAAACTCATCTCATCTTTCACACGTCAATAAAAGACAAAAACCTAAACTAAACCGCAATACTGAAAAGAAAATTAGTATAGAATTGTTATTGCACCAAGCAAACAAAAATGATCTTAAACAGGAAAGGTTTAGCCTCGTTTATCATAAGATGTGCATTTTTATACGTTTATTAAAAATGTCTGACAAAATGACTCACCTTTCGTTTTCAGAGCTCCTTTTGCTAAATCTGCTCCTTCACCCGCTTGTCCGTCTGCAGTCAAGCGATCGTTCAGGGATTCGATTTCTCTGCGGACTGAAAGTCACAGGATGCTTCGGTTAGCAGTTTCAGTGGCTACAGACGGAGGTCCTGCAAAGTTTTGGTGTTTGTACCAGGTCACAAATAGATTAAGACTCTATGTAGAAAAGCTCTGGACAAGTCAAATCTAAACCATTTAATTTCAGTTCATTAAAAAAAATTACCTTAAAAAACAAGAGTGCAAAGCTTTTCCATCTAACAAACCTTCAAGTTGTTCATAGAAATTATTTTCAAACTGCAACTATAAAACCAGCAGGAGAAATAAAAAAAAGTCAAAATGATTACTTTTAGTGAAGCTAGCTTGAAGGCAAAGCTCAGATTTATTCTGTTGAATATTATGAAAATTGATTATTTGTTCATAACCCAAGCTAAGCTGATAACAGCTAGAGCTTCTTCTGAAATCCAAACCGTCCCACTGATGTTGAGTTAGATAACAGCGTTAGGAGCTGCTGGGAGACTTTTAGAGCCAAAACCTACAATTAAAATATTAGAAAACACTTCGCAAATGTTACAGTCAGACAAAAATCTTCCAGCAGTTTTGGTAAACTTACGTTCGATATTTTCCAGGTAAAGGTTTTCGAACTCTCTCTCGATCTGATTGAACAGATCCAACAGGTTGGTCCTCAGGGACAGAGGCAGTTTGGAGTCCTGCAAGATGAAAGAAATGCTAATATAAGTACAACTGGAACCAAATAAAAAGACATTTTGTTCCTCACTGTCTGAAGTTAAAGCAGACAAAACCTTTCTTGTTTTAGGTCATTTAGAATCACTAAAATTATTTATTTTTTCTAATTTGCAGAAAACTGGGTGAACCCAAAAGGTTCGGCCCAACTCATCCAGTAAAAAGAGAATTATCCCTGATATTGTAAACTTCTGAATTCGAAAAGAAATGTAAAAAGTTTCTTGCTAAGTTTTCTGGCATTAAACCAATAGAGATAATTTTGGTGATTCTAATTGACCTAAGTGAGAGAAGTTTGGTCTAAATGTAAATATATGGCTTCAACTGTGTTGCAAGACTGGTTGTAAAAGTAATTTAAAAGTTGTGCAAAACTTTTAATTGCAGCTCAGTTTCAAACATGTCCATAAGACCTCCAAAATGAATCAAACACCTGCTGACTGGCATTTAAAACAGAAAAGTCCAGATCCAAGAAGAAATTGTAAAATAAATTCTGGTAACTGAGGAAGGAAGAAAATCAAAATGAACAGAGCAGATTTGTTTCCTTCACAGAATCTAAAAATCAAATCAAGCTTAGACTTGCTGGTTCACAACCATTATGAGCTCATGTTATAAAAATCTTTTGCGAGTCTAATGTAAAAGTAGTTTCTCTCAGTCTCTCAGCCAGTTTTCACCCCTATCCAAACACAAATTTATATATCTTTTCCTCTTTAACATGAATTATCCCTCAATATGTTTTAGCAGCTTAAATCATGAGCACAGATTAAATCCTGCGTCGTTTACAGCTGCAGCTCAGCAGGAGCAGCACAGCTGCATTTCCTTGTCAAAGCAGAGAGCAGATCTCTGTTTCAGCTGAACTGATTCTCGCTGCGACGTTTTAAAAAAAAACCAGTCGAGTGTGACGAGCCTGAAGCCGACGGCGGAGAGCTCAGTGCCACGGCACAAACTCTGGGCAGAAATAAAAGGCTTGGCAGGAATCGCAGCGCGGCGGCGTTCTTTCAAATGAGACGTGATTATGAGAATAATTTACAAAAGAAAGCAATAATGGAGCAGATTTCTCAAGCCCTGTATTCAATAACTTTGATTTATTTTAGTTATGATCATTTTAAAAAGACCCATATAAAACTTAAAAATTCACCATCATGTTATTTTCAGTTGTAATTCTAGAGTTGGCCACTTGGTGTCACAGTGCGTACGAGGTTATCAAAGTCGGACGGATTATTGATCTGTGAATCCGAAACAACATCAGCTGATTCCAGAAAGCAGGTGGATCAAATAAATGAGATCATGAAAGACGAGCAGAAGATCATGAGAAAAAGTTACTAGGAGAAATTTTCTCCTAATTTCTCCTTTTGAACACCAACATCCCAGAACTGGATTTACCAGAACTACTTACTAAATAACTGCCGGAATCATTTCAGAGACACAACACCTACTCTCTCAGCTCTAACAACCTACCCTAAACTATCGGCTACTGCAACTTACCTCCATTCTCCCAAACGAGTCCAGATTATCAGACGACTGAAACCAGAAGGGACCAGAGTGAAAACAAAAAGTCGAGAGGAAAAAAATCACAACAAACGCTTAAAAGGGTTAAAATCCCAAAATATTCATCTACTGTGTCTCCAGAATCTGAAATTATGCCTCTATTACACAAAAATTCCCACAAGATTATGTTTATTCAAAGCTAAAATAATATCAAGTGTTCAGTTTTAACCTCCCACTGGTAAATAACTGGAAGCCATTATAATAAAGACAACCGCAGCCTCTTGATTTTCACATTTCCCATTAAACCAGTAAGACGGATATCACACTAAAAACTGAGATGCTAAAAGTCTAAAACTGCTTCTCTGGACTAAAAATATTGCAAGATAGAAATATTAATCCTAATAGTGCTCTTTTCACCAAACAAAATAAATAAACAAAACAGAAACAACAGATAAAATAAATCATCAAATCTCTGTAAACTAAACTGTCCTTCAAAATAAGAGCTAGTTGTGACAAAACTGAAGACTTTTATCATTCAGTGTTTGGAAGAAAAAAAAACAAGACAATAAATCATACAAATAGAAATTACTGTGCTTGTTTTAATTGATCATGCGATTGATTTATTGCTGACTGCAACAGACCTGGTCATCAAGTTTAATAAAATGCTCCAATTAAACTCAAAGATTTGTTTTTTGCTCCCACAACAACATAAAGCAACATTCCTGCCTAATAAAAGAAAACAGCTGACAAATGAATGCGTCAAACAAATTCACATGGAGAAGTTACTCTCCCCTTTTCAACAGTAGCATAACTCTTTCTTTCTCACTGCTTTCCTGTGTGTTCTGAAGGCAAATATAGATAAATCTGATTTATTCTGCATCCAACAGCTTTAATTCCTGTCAAACTGAAGCAGAACCAGCCTCTATCCAAGCGATTCTCCTAATCCAGCTGTTCCCAGCTAAATGAAAATAACCTTACATCAATAATGCAGTAATTGCAGCATGCTTAAGCCAGCAATAATGTCCTCTAAACAGCTGCACTAAAAGCTAATTGGCTTAGGCTTATGGGTGCAGCCAGCAGGACGGCGGGCTAACAGCGACAGGCAGCAGTTTACATTTAAACAGGAACAGCAGGAGGTTTCTGAGGCATGGAGCCTCAGGTGATCACCTGTCCCTCCAGCAGCTCCCTCTGCAGGCCAGAGCGATCCTGCTCAGTGCTGTTGGTCCGGCGGATGGACAGGCTGTGGGACTTCCTCTTCTGCTTGGCCTGGCGGGAGCCGGAGCTGCTGCTATTCTCCACAGGCATGGCTCTGATGTTCGGCGTTCTGAAGGAACGCAGAGAGGCGGATTGCACTTGGCAGCCTGGCTGGTGTGAAGGTGTTAACCGGCGAGATGAACGGAGCGTGAAAACAGGATTGGAGAGCGTATTTAGTCAGTGGGTAGCATAAGGCAGAAACAAAAGAGACTAAATGACAAAGCAGAAATATCACGATGAGGCCGAAACATGAAAAATATCTGCACATGCATTTCTTTATGTCAACCTTTTGCTCTTCAAATTGGAAAAAATGCAATTATGATAATATTTATTATTTTTATTATTGATTACAGCACATCTTAAGTCTGTTTGTTCTTTTGAATATTAATATAATTTATCATAAATTAATTAATATGTCTAACCTCCTGACAGTAACTTATAAGTTTATTTTGTCTTATTTCAAGTTTCCTAAGATATCTGCAATATAAACTAGACCAAAACTATTTGTGTTTCCTTTATATTGCTTGAAAATGGTCTCAAAATAACAGTACTATTATAAATCGCAATAACGTGGAGCGATTCAGCACTAGAAGTAAGATCCCCAACCAAATATAGCATCTAACAAGCTGATATTGATGCTGCAGCAACAACTGTAATTCAATATATTGTAGCACGGTAAACAAAACACCAGGAAGCAGCAATTGTTTGCATGTTTGGCTTTTCTATCCAACTAATCCGGCAATAAAATCTGACACCTTGTTGTCCTTTTATACCCACAGTAAATATTAGTGGAGATACTGGCGCTAAAATAAACAGTTTTGAATGTCATGATGGTAGAAAACAAGAGAAGAAGCAAAATTGAAATGTGGAATATTGAAGATCAAGAATATTGTCATATTCAATAAATTATAATATGTGACAAATACTTGAGGAAAATAAAACTTTAAACTGGTATTAAACATATATTCTGTATTTGAAAATATTTTTTATTGTTCTCGTGTAACATTCTAAATTTAAAAATCATGTTTTCATTCATTTTAATTGGAAAATCATCATAATTCATATAAATAAAGGCCTAAACACGTCACTTTATGTGTAATTAATCTATATAATGTGTTTGATTTTCTGAAATAATTTAACTTTTCTATACTCTGCTTCAAAATAGTTCATATTTTTACCAAAAAAAATTGCAACTGCCTTTTTATTTTAGCTTTTATAGGACAAGAAATAATCAATAAAGCTCTTTTTTGATGCACAACCTTTTTTGTAAGAACAAGCTGCCAAAGATTGATCAACACGCCCTTTATTGTCTTTCATTTCTGGGGAAAGTCTGAGGATGTTGATGGCAGATTTAAAGCTAAGCCCAGCTGACTCGATGCTTTTATTTGCCCTTGAACTAACAAAAGGTCTGAGGACACTCAGAAATGAAACATCTGTCCTTCTGTCTCCAGTTTTCCAGCAGACACTGCTCCTCTCTTCTCCAGCGGAATAAAACACCTTTGTCTGGCTTATCAGACTGTCTGCTCGGCTCCTTTTGTTCACGTAACAAAAATAAAACCGCAGCGATCACACACTAAATGCTGAAAATCTGTCATTTAGTAATAAATAAGATACGTTTAAGACGCAGCTTAAGTTAAAAACAGAGCCATTTCTCTGGGCTCTTAACACGTTAAGTCAAGCTAACGTTATCCTCCCCCTATTAGCAGCTAATGGGCTAACGGAAAAAGACGACCGGTCAAAACACTACAGCAAACTTACCGGAAAGTCCGCTAATGCTGCTTTTTGTTCCGGGGTGTGGTTCCTGTTTCTGTTGCGTTTGTCATGGTTTTAATTTGTGCTAAAGGTTTGCTATTTAAATCCGTGTTGACAGCTTCACAGAACCGTTACAAATGCGCGAGAAACGATAACGAAGCCAATTCCGGCCCGGAGCTTTTCACAATAAAAGCACGCACATTTAAATCAGCTGAGCATTTATGTATCGATACATAAATGCATTTATACACTTATAAATACATGTGTTATGCATTTATGTACTTATACATAAATACAAATGTATATTTTCAGAATATGTGTTTTAAAAATGTAAGAACAAATGTATATTTTTAGAATCCCTAAAATCAATACGGAAATCAAACGGAAAAATACTCCTGAAAATAAATTCGTGATAATTATAATTCTTCCTAGGGCAGTAGCCCAGGGCTCCGATTTTTGGAGGGCACTCCAAAGTTTTTTATATATATAGATGCTAATGTACATTATGTAAAACTCATAGGATCAAAATTCGATGAGCTGCATTAATATGTTATTGTTGGTTTTTTTTTAATACAAACAATATTCAAGTATTTGAAAAAGTACAAAGCTAAAGTACATTTCTTTGGGAACAACATGCCGTTATTGTGTAGGGAACATATCAAACCTGTTTTCCAAGCATAGGAATTTATAAAAAAAAAACTCATATGGTCAAAAGTAGATGAGCTATATAAATCAATATTTTGTGATTTTTACAAATATAAATATTCAAGTTAGTGGATAAATTAAGCCTAACTTGCATCAGCTCATACCTGCTGATGTATAGGATTACACCCATGTCTTACTGGGAGTAATTTACATAAATAATTTTTTCTTGATGGAAAAAAGGACCCATATCCTTGTAAATCTGGCCCTGGCTGAAGTAATTGTTTCAAAGACAACATTATTTTGATTGAAAGTCATACTTATAATATAAAAAGTGAAAAATTATTCAGTTTTCTATTATTTCACAATTCAGTCTTACGAGATCAAACTCTACAAAGCAATAATTACAACTTTGTATCTCATAACTATAAAAAATACATCAAATATAGTGAAAATATCCTTTTCTTTAGTTGCACAAACAAGCTGGGAAACAAAGGTTTCCTCTAAAGACAAAGCAGGACAGGTACTAAGGTAGTGAGTCAGTGGTGAGGTGTGCTGAGATATTTGTTTAAATGAAACCTAAACATGGCTTCGTTCAGGTATTTGTTTATTTGGCTTCCTCGTTACGGAGTATTTAACAATAGAAGGCCGTACAGAAAACATCATCATCACTTTATCCAAAGAGCCACAAACCAAGAGGTTATTTTGGACAACAATTCAGAAACTCAATGATATCAGAAATCAGTGTCTAACTCTGATCACTTCATTTCTGTTTCTGAGTCCATCCTAAAAATATAATTAATATAGTTGGGTTGTTTTATTTCAGTCCAGAAAAATCAGTTTTTTATCTGCGATCTTTGGTGCCTGACTTCCTCTTCCCGGACAGCAGGTGTTTGGGTTTGAGGTCGAACACATGTCTGTCGGACTCTCCTTTCCGGGCCTGGCGGTTCATGTCTCTCTGGGAGTTCTTCATCATCTTCTTCGCCTTCTTCACCATCTAGAAAACACCCGACACAACGCCAACAGTCCATTTGAATTTTCAGATAATAAAAGAATAAGTTGATACACGATGAGGTAATGAACGCATCGTCACGCACCTTGACGTCCCGTAAGCCGGACTGGTCTCGTGGAGGACGGGAAGCGCTCTGGCTGCGGGTTTTGGAGGTCGGAGGCGCCGAAGCTTCACGTTTGCGTTTTCTGGTGGTGCTGCGTGAGCGCCGGGCCTGCAGAGCGTAGTGGCTCTGAAAATATAACAACCAAAACTTATAAATTGCCTAAACATGTTTGTCATCAGCATTCACAATCAAATAAACCACAATAAAAAAAATATATATATAATTCAATGTCAAATTGTTTAAAATGTGTTTGTTTAAAAGCCTTCATGTAACAAGTGCATGTTCAGTTTTTTTTTCTTGTTTTCACAATTTTAGGTACATTTTTTTATGTATTCAATGAATGCGGAAAATTTTCAATGTTCATTTATACAAAACTTAAAATAAGTAAAAAGAAAAAAAAGGTTTAATATGATGGTAAAGAAAAGTAAAAAGCCTCATTTTTTTTGAGGCTTAAATTCGCACTGAAAAACATTCAGAAAAATCGAAATTCTGATTTCAATTCATTTATTAAAGAAAAAAAAAATTCCAGATCAATTGCTGATGGTTTTAATAAAAGCCATCAGCAATCTATCTGTCATTTATAATATTTTTTCTTGCTGACTAGTTATAGAAAAAACATCCTGGAGACATTTTACAGGGTAAGGAAATAACCTACAATTTACTTTTAACAGGCTTTTTTAGTATTTATTACAACATTTATTAATAATAATAATAA
This sequence comes from Poeciliopsis turneri, assembly GCA_922788865.1. Taxonomy (NCBI): domain Eukaryota; kingdom Metazoa; phylum Chordata; class Actinopteri; order Cyprinodontiformes; family Poeciliidae; genus Poeciliopsis; species Poeciliopsis turneri. The sequence continues at coordinate 2,911,687 of CAKLNU010001022.1, read as the reverse complement.
TAATAATAATAATAATAAAAAAACATACCCACCATTATTTTAAACTGCAGGATGTAATATTTCTACGTAAGCATAATTTCTTTTTGTCTTTTGAACAGAATAATTATTTTTCTGTTCTTTCAGACTCATTGCAGTTCTTTTTTCTTTTTTTTTTTTTAAAGGACTGCAACAATTAAACAATTAAATAGTTTTAAATTTCTATGTAAAAAGCATGAAATAATATCTCACAGTAAATTCTTTTAAATGAAGAACTTACATCGTTCTTGTCGCTCATGTCCAGACCGAGGTTACTCATCTCTTTTTCCAGCTTCTTCTTCTCAACCTTTGCAGAAACAAAAACAAACATTCGAGTTATTTAAATATTTCGAAGACGCAAACCGTCTCTCGTCCCAGGTAGCAGCAGCCGTTGCCATGGAGACCCTCCTCCCACCTTGGTGGCGGTCCTGGGCATGCGCGGCCCGTGGACGTCCTTCTCCTTGGACTCCAGAACCAGGAGCTGCTTCTTCTCCCGGATCTGCTTGGCCAGGGAGCGGATCTCCTGCATCTCCTCGTCCTCGCTCTCCTCGTCCGACTCGTACTCGCCGGCTCGCTCCTTCAGCTCCTCCTCCTTCTCCAGCTCCTCCAGTTTCTGCAACGCAAAACAAAAATTTGATCAATATCAAGCGACATAGTTTAGGTTTTAAATTCTGACTAAGAATCAAGTGAAAATATAAACTTAAGCTGCTGCTAATGTCTAAATAGTGTGAAAACTGTGTATCCCAGGTGTAACTCCAAGAATTAAATAACCATCAGAAAGAGGAACGTTTTTAGAGACTTACCCTCATGATGTCGGGGTCGATGTAATCTGCAACGTTGTGGCCTTCCCACACTTCAGGGATCTTATCTTGCTTCTCATCCTCGTTCATCAGATCCCAATATTCTTTAAAATAACTTGAATAATGAGTAAAACACAGGAAAAAAAGCAGCTGGCACTTCTAAGTTTATCAGAGGTTTTCTCACTCTGCAGGTCCAGAACGTAATCGTCACCGAGCTCCATCTCCAGGTCCCTCTCCTGAAACATAAAAAGTTTAAGATCCACTTAATAAATCTGCTTATTAATCACTATATGTTCATAAATTTTTCACCTGAAAAGCTCCATCAAACAGACTGAAATTCCTTCTGTTGTATAAAAACCAAATTTTTGCTGTTTAATCAGCAATAATTCATGATTTGCATGAACTTTCAGGGACGTTATTTTTAATCTGAGTGCAGCAGATGGCTGGTTGGTGAGTCTATGCAGACATTATAAGGAAAATTAATGAACAAATGCAGCTTTACTTATTATTACTATGCTCAAATTTATGAAGAATGAAGCAAAAATAAATGCTGAATTACAAGGTTACCATTTATTCCATTTATTTCTGCAGTCAAATAGAAATTATGGAAAGACAAAAACTTTATTTATTTTTTTAAATCATGTTTAGATATTATTTTTATGACTTTTTGTTTATTTATTTATTGCTTAAAAGTGCACATATCTTGAACAGTGAATATTTTTTTCTTTCAGCATGTCGATAGCTGAACTAAATGGACGTTTTTATTTAAGCTGCACTGCAAAGCTGCTGATGTGTTTGCATCTGATTTTTATGAGCTGACACTATTTTGTTGTTTGCAGTTAATAAATCAGGAATTGTGGAGAAAAATTTTTTTTTTCCAGATATTTTCTGTTCAATGGCTCAGACTAAAATTCTCAGGACAAAAAGCCTTAAGAGGAAAACAAAGGAGTCAAATAAGAAAGTAAAACATTTTAAAAAAATTCAGTCCAAGCATCCAGTTTTTAGTTTAATAAGCATCTGAGTAACTCAAATGAGAAGATGAGGATAATATAAACCGTAAGCAGGTGAGCATGTCGCTGTAATGGTTGCGTACCAGTTTGCGTTTAGGTGTGTCGACCTCCATGGCTTTCCTCCGGTTCAGAGCTCCTTCTGGGATGAACGGCGGTCTCTCCTGGGAAACATCAGAAACCCGTTTTAACCTGTTTGGCTTGAACTTCAGGAATGTCGTTCTGCATTAGATTAAAATGTTCAGATTCATTTTTGACAGCTCCAGGCCTAACCGACCTTCTCGTCCCTCTTGGAAGGCATGGCCAGGTGGAGCCTGTTGAGGACGTCGTGGACCTTCTTGCCCTTTATCTTGGTGTTGACGCGTTGAGCCAGGAGTCGGTCACAGGCCTGAGGAACGCAGCGGCGTTGAATAAAAGACCCGATGACAATCCCACCAGAGCGTCAGAACGAGCCCGCCTGCTGTCAGATCTCACCTCGGTTTTCACCTTGATGACGCCCTCCTCCGTCAGCGTGCTCGTCTCGATGACCAGGATTTCCTCGGCGGAGAGATCCGCAAAGATTTTCTGGTAACAGATAAAACTTTGAGCTTAGAAAGGCTCAGAAAACGATGAGCGGAGGAGCTGAACCGATGAAAACCGACCTGGTTCTCCTCCGACAGCTCGCTGATCTTCTTCACGTCACATTTGTTTGCAACAACAATGAGAGGCTGCAGGAATGACAAACAATTACATGTTTTTGGTTAGATGTCACAGAAAAACATAAAAGCATAAGACAGGATTCATATTTTAAAATATTCCCAACAGAATAAGTTAAGCAGAGTTTCTAAAATAAACTGAAACAAAAACACAAAGATGAGGAAAAATTTGCCAGAAAATCTTTTGTTGGTTTCTCTCAGACTTCTAGAGGGAACCAAAGTTCACTGAAGAAAACAGACATCCAGTTTTACTGCCTTACTGTAAATATTTCTGGAATTTTTATGTGATAAAATAGAAGTCTGAAAAGTGTGGCTTGCATTTGCATGAAGTTCCTGACTGCATTTTTCACTGGAGGTTCAGATTTACACATCTGCAGACAGTTTTACATTGGATGGAAGGAGTTAACGTAATTTTTTTGTCTTTCCACAGACTGAAAAATAGTGTGAGGTTTGGACTTTGACTAGGCCATTTTAAAACCATTTTATTGCAGCTCCAGAAGGATATTCACATCTTCTCTCAGATGGTGTGCTTAGATTCCTCCAGGAAGTTGGGATTTAAATATTTACCATGTTAATTTTGTATTTTTTGGCGAAGGTTGTGTGCAGCAATTTAAGGTTTGTAAAGATGCAATTACTGCAAAAATAGGGCTGAAAAAATATGCAACCTTTTGAAAACGGTGTTGATAATTCAGTCGTTTTAGAACAGAACATCCAGGAGGGACTGACTTATAAATCAAAGCTGTGTTTTATTTGAGGGTATCAGAGTAAATGGGGCTGAATGAAAATAAAACACTTTGCTGATTTTTTTCTGTTAAAATTGTGGACACAAGATGAATCCTCGTTCTTCTTCTTCAAATCCATGTCCTCTGTGTTTGTTTACTATAAAATATAATGATAAAATTCCAAGAAAACATAAAATTTTGTTTTTAATATGAGCAAATTCAAGGGATGTTAAGTTATTTCATAGTTATTCTGTTTTCATGTCAGAGGAAGGTTCTTGGTATTTTAAGAGTAAAACAGAAGCGAGTAAAGATTAAGAATACGTCGCTTCATCAGTAAATATCCAGAATAGTGGCAGGAAAACAGATCATCGTTTCTTTGTTTTTATTATGTCAGGTGTGGAGGTCGCACCTTGTTGGCAAACAGCGGCCGGATGTTGTTGAAGAGCTCCAGCTGCTCCTGCAGCGTGTGTCCGCACTGCTCCGACGGATCCATGACGTAAAGCACCGCCGCCCGCAGGTGAGCCAGAGCCGTGATGGCCTGCATCTCGATGGTGTTCCTCTCCTCCAGAGGGTGGTCCAGGATGCCGGGCGTGTCCACCACCTGCAACGAAACACCATGCGGCTCAGCGCCTCCTCCTCCGCAGCAGATGCGGCGATTTGCAGCAACGATCTGCAGCAGCCGAGAGGTACCTGCCAGCGGAGGTATCTGTAGTCCATGTGACCCACGAACAGAGACTTGGTGGTGAACGCATACGGCTGCACGTCGACATCTGCTCTGGTGACCTGCGGGGAAAGGTCATTTTACACGTTATAAATTATTCTGTGAATTATCTGATTCAAATTCTGCAGATATTTTATTTAATCCCTGAAGCTTATTTTATATAACAATAAATAATTAAAACCATAAACAAAATAACAATCTAATTATTTTTTAAGAAATAAGAAAATTAACATCTTATTGCCTAAAATACTATAACATTGAATTTCCTTAATTATTTGGAAAGGATGAAATCGCTGCTAAAAATACTTCAAACACGTCTGAAATTATTGGAATAAATTAGAATGTTGTTTTGAGGACATTTTTAATAAAACCCATTTCATAAAAAAACCAAATACAAACAAAACCATAAATGTAATGAACTATGAAGTCTCTCTAAACAAAAATAATCCTTCAAAAATATTTAAAATTTGTCTCAAACGGGAAAAACTGCCAGTCTGAACTGGAAAAGTTACATCCTTTTTCCTTGATTCATCATCAATACAGCTTACGGCTGATCAGTTGATTATTTTTTTGATTTCCTGATTAATAACTGGATAACCGTTTAAAGAATTTGAACCAGCTGAAGCTAAAGTTGCCACTTGATGAGTTTTGAGGACAACAGATTTATCACTTTAAATTAAAACAGTTTATATGTTTTGTACATATTTAGCTTAGAGTGTTTAGAGTGTGCTGCTTTGAGTTATTGTTCTTTCAGCAGATGAATTTATTTTGAGTTTGTACACTCCAGTTAACGACAAACCTATTACTTAAATAGTTGTCTATTATTTAAATCTTGATTAGTCGTTTCTGCTCACCTTGTTGATGAAGCTGGACTTGCCTACGTTGGGGTAGCCACACAGCAGCAGGGTCCTGGTGTTTGGGTCGATGCTCGGCAGACGGGACAGATGCTGACGAACTGTTTGGGATCAGAACCAGAAGATTTAGCTACAGATCCACCTGAGTGGACTGCGGGTCATATCTCGCCTCTCACCTTGCTCCAGGTACTCCAGACTGGACTTCTGCCTCTTCAGGATGGTGCACATCCGACCCAGAGCGGCTCTCTTCAGCTGTTTGCACCGGTACATGGAGTCTCCATACTTCATCAGACGCACGTAATCTTTGGCAACACTGGAAGAGTTAAAAAGAGACACCTTCAAAATAATAGCCCTTGGGAATCTCCTGCAGGTTGATAATTTATGCACAAATGTATTTTTGATTAACTATAGACTGATGGGATTTAATACAGTGTTGAACCACATAGAATTATTTTAAATACATGCTCCAAATGTCTTCTGCTCTTGTTGGTCACATACTTTAAAAAGAATATTAAAAATGGGAAAGATTAACATCTCTACTAATGAATGTCTAATATTGATGAATGTCAGCCATGTCAGTGACATCAGATATCATGTTAATCGTGTTAAGTTTCATGTTAATCCATTTTGAGCAGAATCTGCAGAAGTTTCTAATCCCAAAAACCAAATTAAAAACACACTGATCACCACATCTGTGACTTTAACAGATTTTCATTATCAATAATGAGGAACAATTCAATTACATTCACTTCAGTGAAGATTTTTTAAATTTACTTTTAGGAGTATTTTTACTAAACTGTACTTTCTACTTTTACTAGAGTAATTTTATTATGAAATATTTCTGCTCTTACTTGAGTGAAATTTTTGGATTTTACCCACTGAATCAAAAACAAACATGTTTTAACCAAAAATTCACCAGACACAGTTGTTAAAGTTTAGAAGATTTTATTGAATAATTGATTTGGAAAAAAATTATTTATATTGGTCAGTCTGATGATGTCATTTTTAAATATTAGATGATTGATAACTTGATCAGTTACTCAATACTGGAATGGACTTTTTGCCAAATACGTTTTTACTCTTACTTCAGTAATTTCTAGGACTTACTTGTCGATAAGGTTCCTGGCGATGTTTATCTGTCCTAAGGCCAATTTGTAGTGGTCTTTATCATACAGCACGTTCATCAGATCAGCATAAAATGGATGGATGTCCTGGAAAAATAAGAGATGATCAACCTGCCTGCAGAAGTCAGATCAGAACAACACAAAGACTCAAATCTGGGGTCTTACGTCGAGTTTGGGGAAGTCGGTGAGGATCTGCGTGAGTCGGTCGTGGTAGTTCTGTTGCGTGAATTTCACCTTCCGCATGTAGAAGTGCCGGATGCGGTGGATCTGGTAATGTTTGTGTATCACCGTCGGCGTCTTCCTTTGAGTTTTGGATAAAGTGACGTCAATGAATTCCTGCGGGGATGGAGATGAAGGTGTGACTCGCAGGTTAGAGAACGCAAACAAAATGCCGCTGGTTGGGTTTTCAGAGAATTTCTGAACATAACAGAGTTATCAGAGCAGAAAACTATCTGGACAACAACAAGAACCCCAAATCTGAGCTGACATGCAACAGATCAGCAATTAGGAAACTGTTCCTGACATTGTTTTAACATTTCAACTTCAGAAATGAATTGCTTTGATTTTCTTTGTCATGATCAAATTTTGCAGCAAGAAAGCTAATCAAAAATACTCATCGCTTCTTATTTAAAAGTCTCTAAGAACTATTTTATTATGTCAATGCTAATATAAAGAAAACTTTGCCCAGTCAGTTAATAAAGTTTTCAGAAACCAAAAAAAAAATAAATAAAATTAAAAAATTGTCCTTCTGATTTCCCACTTAACTATGAAATTAACAGCAAATTTACAGTTTAAATGTCCAGCAACCTCCAGTTTTCTCTTCCATTTTCACCATAGATACAAGGCTTGTATTGATTTTTCTAACATCCAGTTAGCTGCCATTTCTTGACCTATTTTCAACAACAACAAAAAAACCCTCAAGATTTCCAATCTAAATGTCCAGGAACCTCTTGAATTTTCTATTATTTTGACCATAAATAATTTCTTTCTCTGGATTTCTCTCATTTTAACCAAAAATATCCAGCAAGCCGCAATTTCCAGTTTAAAGGTCCAGTAGCCTCCGGTTTTCTAATTTCTTCCATAAATATCCAATAGTTGTTAATATCACACGTAATTCCACAATTTTACGTATAAATTAACCGTCTTTCAGTAAATCTCCATCACAAATCTCCTGTAAAAGTAAATTTCGCCCCCAGGTTGTTTTTTAAAAGCACACCAGGCTGCTGCAGTAAAACACGTGTTTTCCTTCGGTGTTTTCTTTCCTGTCTTTTGATCATTTCTCACAACGACTTGAGCGGAAATCGGTTTAAACTGCGAAATTCGTGAAATAAAACTTACCTTGGCGGTGGGAACCACCATAATCTTTTTAAAGTTATAAAGTGCCATTTTGTCGGGACACGTTTAGGTCCACTGACGGCACGGAGAAGGGAAGGGAACCGGAAAACACGTTATAAATGAAGAGGGTTTCTGTCTAGTTATCGCCCTCTGGCGACAGGAGGGAGGAACAGCAGGAGGAATTTTAATAAAATACGTTTTTAAAACCTAAAAATCCGTTTGATGTTTTCGCTCCCATTGTTTTACTTCATAATTTATAACATATAGTATTTAGTGAAGTTAATCTTTATCTGACAGTAATATTTATTTATTGATTTGAGGCAGTTTAAAGCAGCAAAAATGACATCTTCCATGTAACAAAATAAAAAAACTAAGCAACATAGTCAAACCCTATCCATATAATCTTGTGAATAAATGTTTTTAGACCATGCACTTACTAATGTTGGACATAACAGACTTTCTCAAAATGCTCAAAATAATGGATTTCTTTATTCTCTGGGCTTAAATGCAATAATTCATGTATTATTTAAAAAAAAAAAAAAAGACTTTTATCAAAGCATGACGAAGCGTTTACTGAAGCAATAATAATAATAACTTCAAAAAGATTCTTTTTTTTAAACAAAATAACATATCCTTATAATCTTAGAATTAAATGTTTTTAAATGATACATTTATTAATTTGGGACCTAATAAATTTAATAATGCTCAAAATTTCTGATTTTAACTTTTTGGATATAAATTCAATCATTTGTCTATCGCCTTTTCTTAAAGCGTTATACTAAACTAAACAAAAAATACGAGAAGGAAAAAACACTCCGATTGGTTGATATCCGCGCCAATCAGAAATTACCCAATCAGAGAGTGCCGCTGTTCCAGAGCTCCGCCCACCTTTGTTGATCACGAGTAAAGTTCGCGTGCGCCCTCTGACCGTCTGGACCAATCAGGACGGCCCGCTGTGTGTAAAAACATTTTTTGCAAAACTGTGGACTTTTTTTTAATATTGCCATTTACATCAAACTTTTTTTTTGATACTTCAAAATGTGCATAAAAACTTCGATAGATGGACACAAGTCAGACTAATGCAAGAATATATGACCAGCCTCACAGTTTAGGTTGAAGTGAGACTTCCTGTTTCTTCACCAGCTTTGTTCTGATGCTGTTTTCTGACTGCTGAGCCTGATGGCCTAAAATGTATGAACACTATTAGTATTAGTTTTATTCATTTTAAACAAAAAATAATGATTTGGAAAAGTTTTTTAAGCTTTGAAAACTTTTTTGTATTTTTTCATAAGTTTTCAGTTTTTTTGTATTTCAAATGATACTATTTGTTTATACTTTTGTTGTCAATTTTTCTCTTACTTGAGGAAATTTTTGAATGGTAAATTTTTACTTTTTTCTGAGTTCAAATACTTTTACTTTAGCACAACTTTTGGCTACTTTAAAGTCTTTTTTCAGATGAGATGAAATTGGAAGAAAAAATGTTTCCTGCTTTTCCCTCCATAAAACCTTCTGCTTTAATCACTTTGAAATAGAATTGACTATGCCTGATTGTGGTGATTTCCAGGTACAGGTTGAAATTTCAAAGGCAGATTTAATGTAGCATTTGGAATCACTGACTATTGACATTATAACTCCAAAGTATTTTTTTAGTTTATTTTTTCCAATTTGTTGCTTTTATTTTGGTTAAAAAAAATTAGTTGTACCACATTTCCAACAACTTTTGTAACTTTTAACTGGAACAGTTATAATCACTTCATGTAAATTCTAATTTTCACAAAAAGATTTATCTATTAGTTATTACAGAAGAGGAATCTTAGAAAAAATAACCCTGACTTTTATAATAAAAATTAAAGTCTGTATTATATTATAATCTGTGTGGGAGAAAACACACAGATTTTATTTTTCACCAGAATTCTGAGAAAAAAGTCTGACTTCTTAAAGTCAAAATTCTGATTGTAATCTCAGAATTCTGACTTTTCCAAATTCTGAATTTAATTCTCAGATTTAAATGGGAATCGTAACCTTATGGTTGTAATCCATCCATCCATCCATCCATTTTCCGTCACCCTTCTCCCTAACGGGGTCGGGAGTTGCTGGCGCCTATCTCCAGCTGTGTTCCGGGCGAGAGGCGGGGTTCACCCTGGACAGGTCGCCAGTCTGTCGCAGGCCAAGTTGTAATCCTCCAAAGTATTTTTCACATTTCTTTTTCTATAGAAAATTTCCACACATGTATACATTCATTCATTCTTTCAAGGCTCACAAGTTCTGAATCAGAATTACATCTTTCTTAATTATGAGGGAAAAACACAAGATTTTGAGATTTAATTTTTAATCCACAGATGAAAGTGAGAGTTCTTGTATTAAAATCCGAATTTTGTAATTAAATTCAGAATTATTTTTATTTTAGTGACCGTAATTCTCTTCGGTATTTTTTCCCTTTTTTTTTTTCATTGTGAAATTTCCACACATTCATTCTGTTAATGCAAAATGAGCGATATCCATAGTCTAATAATGAGAATAACATTTCAATTTTCAGAAATGTTCTATTTTGTCTCCAAACTCGTTGGAGTGACTCCTCTGCGGACCAATAGACGATCTTAGTGCTGCACACGAAAGGGAAAGGAAACGCCGACTTCTCCATTCCAAAATCCCCTCTGCCTCATCTTTTAGCACCAACGGCTTGTTTGATCGATTTGAAGCTTTGAGACGCTCTCTCCTTGGCTTCAGGGCTTCTTTCGGTCGCTTTTCGACTGCCTCTCTGCGCAGAGCCTGCTGTTGGCCTGGAGAAATCCATCACCGCTTGAGATTTGAGGCGCCAGATTTATTGAGCCCGAGTGCACAAAGTTGATAGTTAGCCACCTAGCTAACTGTTAGCTCGCAGCCCTTTTTTGGTTCCAGCTTCGGGGGCGTCGTTTTGCGCTACATTTGGCTCCCGACAGCTAGCAGCTACACCTGAATGCTCCTTTTGGTGAGGTTTAGAGCTGCTGTCGGTAGAGAAGGCGCTCCATATTGGCTGCTCGCTGATAAGTCAGGGTAAAAAGCCCGGAAGGAAGCCAAAGTGAAGGCCCGAGTCCAGCAACACCAAGAGCCGCCTCCGTCAGTGTTTGTACCGCCGCGCAGTGAGAGTTGACAGGTGAGTGAGAAATGGCATTTACCACCCCGTGGAGGTGGGAATGGATTGACATCCACGTTTTTTGTTATTGTAACTAAATATTGATGTTATCTGTAACAGTTGAGGGGTTGGGAATTTCGCGGAATCACGCCATCTTCCCAGTTATAGTTAGCCGCGGTTGCTACTTTCTTAGCTCAGTTAACTTTACAGCAGTGCTTTTTAACAGCTGGGTTATGTTGGTGTTTAAACGGTCATATTCGGACCGAACCGACCTCAGATTAGGTCGTTATAGTACCCCCCTCCACCTTCCGACCACAGGCCGGTCATGGCCGTGGCCTTTAGCCCGGGAGCTGCAGTCTTTCTCGGCTCAGAGTCTGCATTGCGTCTGTGGTGGAAGTTGCTGTATTAACTTGGAAAGTTGATCCAAACAAACATGGCTGTTGTGTTGGGAGGCGTCATTATTTATAGCTACATTTTCACTATTTCTACCCTAAATGTGGATGCTATATACATTTTGTCTCAAAGTTTTATGTGTTTTTATTATTTTTTGAATATTTACAAAAATACAGAGTGTTGCATTATGTCAAATCTTTTGTTTTGCAAATCCAAGGGAATGGGTGAAAGTATAATCTTGTCTATGTAACAAGTATTACATGTCTAATACAAATATATAACATTCAAACACGCATTTATTAGTTAACCAAATTCAATATAGAATCTATTTACATTTAATTACAGCAGCAAGAACAATCTTTTTTTTTTTTAATTTGATGAAAAACAACAAGCATCAACAACAAAAACACAAATAATAATAATATTTATGTTTGTGTGATAATTAAAACAAATTCAATATTCAAATTATTTCACACTTTAATGCCACTGAAGTTATTTTTTCTGGTAGTTCTGAATCAATAATTGTTAATTTTTGGCTTTGTAAAGAATTAGAACTATCTGTAGTTTAACTATCAATGAATTTTAATAATTAAGGTTTTATGAATAGTTTGTAGGTGTGTCTCAATAAATAAATTAATCTCAATAATTTAAAACAAACCCAGTAAACTCCATTTGCATGATTTATCGTTTTTTTTCTGTCTTTCTGCCAAAACCTGGATAACAAAAGTCTTCAGTCTGTTAATTTGGTTCAAACTAGCCCTTTTTTTGAAGGCCAGTTTTGTTAGATACTTCATAATTCATTTTATTTGTTGTTTTGTTTATTTATTTTTGATATTTAAAATGTCTTCCAGCTCCAGTGTTAAATGTTTGTTAGAATCTAAAGTTTATTGACATTTGAGAATGTTCTTGAAAATAACATCAAGCCAACAATATTATAATTATCGCAATAACTTCTAATTTATCAATTTATCATTCAATTTTGTTCTTGTGACAGGCCTATGGTAGGGCAGCTGAGAACCTCAGAAATTCCCTTGAGACGTGTCTTTTCTGTCAATGTTTGTGTTTTGGGTAAAAAGTGGTTATATTGATCCACTTAAATTATATGTTTGCTTTGCCACATTCCAGCTGAATTTTTAACATTTTACCAGTCAGAATTTTTGAATTGTCTTTCTGACTGAATGTTTACCCATTTAAACAATTGAAGAACAATTTTAACCACCTTTTTGGACTTCAGATGAATGATATTAAAGTAGAACCAGACCAGAAATTAAGCTGGCGCTGATTAAAATGCCAAACATGACTGTAAAATAAGTTTTCAAAGCGTTTACAAGCAGAATCAAGGTATCAATCTGGAATGAGTAAGGATATGGATTTGAAACCTTTCCACATATATGTTTTTTGATATTGGGAATTTCTAAAATATTTGTGATATTTTTACTATCATGGAAACAGAAGAATAAGATGTGAAACTAAGATTTATCTTCCTGTTGCTTTTATTTGTGTTGATAAAATCTAGAGTTGTTGCAAAAGATTAACATAGTAACAAATGCACCAATATTCACAAAATATCACATTATAAGCGTTTCTTACCCGTAATTATTGATTTGTTTTATGCTTTAAACATATTAAATACTGGCAAACTGGTGGTGGGACCTTCCCTGTTTTATTCAGTTTTCATTTCACATCGATGTTTGAAACTCTGCAGCAGTTATGAGATACAACCTAAAACTGATGCTGCACAAGTTAGTCAGCAAGTTGTTGCTAGGTAACCAAAGAGTGAGCAAGTTGCTAAGCAACTAAAGACTGAACCTGTTAGTTGATTCCACCAAACTAGCTTAGCTAGCTGTGGGAGACTTTCCTCTGCCTACATCCCCCAGAATGCCGTGTACAGGACTTAAAAAGTAATCAGATTCTAATGAATCTAAATTTTTTCCATAACAACCTTTTAATTAATATGCTTATTTCCCAGAGTTTTTGTTTTTTTATTATAGTGAACATGTTTTAACTTTTTTTTCCTACTGAATCTTAATGACAAATTTTGCCAAAGATCTTTCAGCTTGAACTAACTATAAAACTTGGTAATTGTTTCTTTAATAAACACTTTCGCTGTTTCATATCTCTTTCTCGTGTCACGTGCGGCTTCTGTGAAATCCAAACTCAGTTGTCCTGCTGGAGAATCTCTGATTAATTATTGTGTATCAGATGTAATTCTTGATCTCAGCAGACATTCTGTTCGCTCTTAAAAACCAATTAAATCTGCGTTCCAAGACTCTGAAACAGAACCACTTGTTTGCCTGTAAAAAAGTCAGACTGGAAACATACTTGGTGGACCACTGCGGCTTTTTACGCCATATTTATTTCAGAGAACCACGGGGTCATAAATTACTCCGTAAAATTACACAGAAGGAAAACAAAGGTGTGGAAAAAGGCGGGAGGGTGGAGGATGTTTTGGTCCAGGATTGTCTAGACAATGAGTCTGACTCACTGCCCTACTGTTCATTTGTTTTAACCAGGGTCAGGGTTTCTGTTATTATTTTTAAGCTGGTTTGTCTTGGAAATCACAGCTTCAACATGTTTTTACTCAAATAATAGTAAAGAGAAATTATTCAAGGAGGAATCATTTTTAACAAAAAGGCTCCTCAAGTACTGATACATGATTTAATATTTTAAAATATTAGACTGAAAAATATATGACTTTATGTGCAAATGATTGTACTTTAAAGACTAAAATGGAAAACTAATATAAATACACATAAATTGGTAACAAAATAATAAATTCAGGCAGAAACTTGGGTGGTAAATTCAGAAATACTTTGTTGATCCCAAAGGGAAATTCAATTTTGTTATAATTCATGTTAAGTCAAATTCTTCAAAGTGTTTCTATAGATGGTGATGGATGTGATTTTAAAAATTACAAAAAAATAATACAAGAATAATTACTTGATTCTAAAATATATATATATATAAATGCTTTTAATTCTACTGTTCAGGAAGGTTTTGATTCTAAAATGTTTTTTTTTATTTATTATTATTATTATTTTTTTTTTTAGCTTTATTCATATCTGTGGAATGACACACTGGCTGTGCATCATCGTCATTGTGTGGTTCAAAGGTCACCAGCTTTACAGCCATGCCATTCTCTCCCTGCTTTGTCTGCAAACACAATCAGAGCCCGTGTCACAGGCAGGCACCGATTGTTGGGCCGGATTATCAGCGCTTCACACACAGCTTCAGCAGAACGGCAGAAAATACGTGTTTCCACCTTTCAGGAGTCGAGTTTTGAAAATGAGACTGTCAGCCGAGAATGAGAAAACTAGAAAAATAGTAACAGGGCCTGTAAAAAGTATTCGCCTCTTTTGTTGATGTTACAAATTAATCAAGAACAACAAAATTATTTGTTTTTTACTAAAAAAAAGAAAGAAAAAAAACACATTTAATATCAAAATGAAAACTGTTTTCTACCTAAGTGCTTTTTAAATAAATATAAATAAATGATTACATGAATATTTAAAGTAACTGAGTTAATTCAACAGAGATTTAGTGAAGTGTTGCTAGTCGTCTCACAAGAGGCAAAAGATAACTTTAGTGCAGTGACTGTAAAAACACCTGGTCTTTTTACTAATCAAATACATGCTCAGTGTTTGCCTTTCAATACAAAACATGAAGACGGCAAATAAACATTGTAAACAGAATGAGAAAAATATTTTTACATTTTTATTATGTTTTGTGGAATTAAATTTCAATTGTTTTTGCAGCTCCACAAACAGAAATACAGTTTAAAAATAAAAGGTTCACCGTGCTAATCACGTTAGATTCACCTCTTGACCACATCTTTGTCTCTCCTTAAAGTAACTGCCGGCCACTGACCTTTGACCCGCTCCGTCCACCCACACGTCACAGCTGATATTTGCTAAACATCCGCGTTCAAAGCTAACGTGTTTTCGTCTCTGTCTGCTCCCTCTGAAGCTTACTTGGTGACACAAAGACTTCTCCCTGAGGAGCCAAGAAGCAGACGGCTCATGACTTCTGACCAGGACACAAAAGTTGTAGCTGAACCACAGGTGCAGCAAGTACAAGAGGCAAAAGAGAACTCTCATTTGGTGAGTTTTGTGTTTTTCTTTTGCCATTTTTCAGAGTTTGTTTGGTTTGCAGCAATTTAAGCAAAGCGGTGTGACTTTTGCCACCTCTCATGGCTCAAATTGTTGCGCTCCATCTAATAAGCCAACATGTGGCCTGACAATGGTATTGTGTTGAGGTATTGCTGCCTGATTTCCCACATTGATTGTGTTTTATGAAGAAGAAATTGTTGGTGAATGATAGGAAAACATCTGTAACTAAAGAACCACAACCTGCTTTTAATTCTCTCCTTTTGTGAGTTCAGGACAAATAAAAACCCAAACAAACTGGAAATGTGCAAGATTGTTTGTGTGACCACTGGAGAAACAGAACAATTTATATACATTTTTGATCAATTTCATAGTGATTTTCATTTTTCGTATGCCAGAGGAGCTTAATTTTTGTTTTCTTCCCCACAGATTATCTGTCTCATACCATCCTGTCATGACAAGGTGACAATATGATATGAGGCAGATAAAGTCAGTCAACCTCATGCAGAGAAATAACTTATTACAGAAAAAACGGTTATGCTAACTAGCCGCAGCATTCACGGCATGCTATGCTAGTTGCGGTGACACACAAAATAGTGCTTCATGGCGTTGAGACCTGCCTCCTGGTTCTGATTGGTTGTTTCTGTTAATTCATAGAAATTAACATTTGAAATAGATTTTGTATTACAATTGTGCTCAAGTTCAAAAATAATTTGTTTGATCAACATTTTTCATTTTAACATTAGAAACGTGGGGTTATGCTGAAAACTTAATTTCTTAATTCAAGGTAACAATTGAATGCAACAGGTTTCTAAGTGTTAATGAAACGGTGTCTGTTTTTGTAAAACAGAAAATGTTTTTTTCCTGGTTTTTGCGTCTTAAGAAGTTTTGATGAAAAGTGCATCATGTGAAATTGGCTGTCTGTTGGGTGGTGGGTGTGTCTGAAGGGCCCAGTGTGTTGATCCTCATGAAAATCCAGGTCTTTCATCACAGTGATGGAGGAGACGCCTCAGCCTGTTATTATTTCAGAAACCTTTCGAAGAAAACGTTGCATCAGGACCTGTGGATAGTTCATCACCCTGATCCAACAACACATGGCTGCAGCCATCAGTTTCTTCCCTCACTTTGTTCCCAGATGTTGAGGAAATGGCTTCCTCGGTCAGAAACACGCTTTACGTGTTGAAGTGATTCATATGAACCGCCTCTGTAATGTGAGCTGCGGCCTTTTTTTTATGTTTTGGAGATGATTGGTTTCATTGTACAGCAGGGATTTAATTCTGACCCATCTTCTTTCTCCCCAGTTTTGAGTAAAATAATTCTTGTTATTATAGGTAAACTGTAGCATGTTGGTTAAATCTGGTACTTTATTAAAATTTGTTACATCAACACTGAGGCCCTTCAATTAATGCAGAGGATTTTTATTTGTTAGAATATCTATTCCCATGAGGCTCGTTTGTAAGGTTAAAAATAACCTGTAAGCCGTTCAGTTTTCATTAAGACCACATTTCTGTATTTTTTTCCTAATTGAGCTGATTTAATATTCTAATCTTAAGTGTCAAGTTTATTACCTGGAGCAGAAAATCATCATGATACACACTACTAGTTACTTTAGTTACTGATAATGTTGTTGACCCCACTTGGGTTAATTTTGAGTAATTAATTGCTGAGATTTTAATGTGTCCAAAATTTTAACTCCATTTTTTTACATAAAGACGCTCCTGCTGGAACCGATGTATTCACGTGTTTTTGTTATGCTCGTAAACGTGACGCACAAGCGACATCCGCTAATGTTCAGTTCACTGGAGATTAATTTCTGCTTCAAAAACCGATCTGATTGGATGTTGGAAAATACTATCGTTGTGCTATCCTAACCTAAAATGGCATCTCAATGCTAAACATGTCGCAGCTCTCAGACGCTAACGCTGATGCTCGTATCCACTGTCTACATTTCTAAAGAAAGTCCATGAATGACCAGGATTTCCTGAAATGCAGAAAAACTGAACTATGTACCAATCTGATGGATTATTAATCTAAATAATAGATTGAAAACATTAGATATCTTTTTGTTTGTTCTTTATCTTATATGTCTATTTAGTGAATAATTTACCTGTAAAACAGTTTGTGAATTGAAAATGTTTTTGTCTGTACTTTGATTAAAAAGCTATCATTTAATCACAGACCCTGCAATTAGCACGATAAAAAAAATCTGAGTCTCACCAATAATTAAATTATGATATGAATATGAATTTGGACTGACTTACATCTGTTTTTGTACCAAAACATCGTTTTTGCTGTAAAATGAACTGCAAATGCAACATTGATTCAAAAAATACACATTTTAGTTTCCATTTAAAAAATCTGATGCCTTCAGATCTTATGATTGAATCTGTGATACCAACTTCACCAGTTTTTTCTAGAGTCTCATATTCAGAGTTGGAAAAATGAGTCTGATTGAAATTACCCGATTAGTTTTATAATAAGCACAGCAGTTACTGTTTGTGTACACATTTTGCAGTAGCTGTGGTTGCTGATCTGTTCATGTAGCTTCACAACAAAGATGACGTAACTTCAGGATGAGAAATCTTTCCAAAGAGAAACGGTGGCTCCTAGAGATAAGACATCCAGACTCTGCAGCCTGTCTCCAAATTCAGGGAGCGGAACTGAAACCTAAACATCCAGAGGTTTTAAAGAACTGAAAAAACGCTGATGCCAAAGCGATGGCAGGCTGTGTTTTACTTTTCAACTCTTCCGCCTGGCGTCTTAAAAATCTCCTGAAGGCATTCAGACAGCTTGCATGGCGTATTAGTCCTCCATGGAGCTGCTTGGACCTGCAGGGTTGATTGATGGAAACACATGGTTGACTTGTGCAGTGACTGTTTGGGCTAAATGTGGTCACTGGACGGGAAGACCCAACAATATACAACCAAATAGAGTTTAAAGTCCAACAATTTGGTCTGATTTATGATTTTACCTTAGAGTGTGTTTTTGATGGTAAAGCTGCAGTAGGCAACTTTTATAAAAATTGTTTTTGCATATTTGTTAAAACTCACCATGTTGTGACAGTAGATGATGATGCATGTAATTGCATGACAAATGAAAACAAATACAATAATTTCCATTTGAATGATTTATCATTTTTCTCTCTTTCTACAAAAAAACTGGATGACAAAAGTCTTTAGTCTGGTGCTTTGGTCTCAACTAGACCTGCTTTTGAAGGGCAATTTTTTATAACCTGTCAAAAGATCAATCTCCTCCATATCCTCTTCAAGCTGCTGTTGCCATCTGAAGAAATAAACAGCTTCCAATCAAAAACAGCCAATCAGAGACAGGAGGCGGGTCTTAGCGCTGTCAGTCATGCTTGTGTTCTCTGCTTAATATGCTAATTGTGGAAAAACGACTTACAGCTACAGGAAAATCGTTTATCTACTGTAATAAATGTCAGGCTATGCTAGCTGCAACAAGGGGAATGAGAAGCGCTACATGAAGTTGTTATTGACAGCACTAAGACCAGCCTCCTGGCTCTGATTGGTTGTTTATAATTAGCTTGATTATCTGCATGATATGAATGAATATGTAAAAACACACATACATAAAGTTACATTCTGCAGCTTTAAATGCGTTAAAATGTAGTTTGATGCCTTCAGGTATTGGAAGGTGCTTTTACCCTGTAAGCTGCAAAATTCGGAAAAGAAAAGATCACGATAAAGACTGGAAAACGGATAAGAGCGGATATGGAAAGGGGGCAAACTGATGCCCTGATGGCGTCTGGTGGGGTAACGCTTCAGGCTGTAGGTCTCATTAAAGCTGCTGGTGGTGGAAAAGCAATCAGTGAACCAAATGACGGCTTCCAGCGTTTTTAGCATATTCAATTGAGGGAGATCCAGCTCCACTGCAAGCAGAGAGGAAAATCTTTCCATGTTGGAAATAAAGGGACATGCAGCAACTATTTCTACATCACAGAATCTGATTAAAATACCTTAAACAAAGTCATTCTGGTAATTTTAATGTTAAACATAGACCTCAATATATGCACTATCTGAAAGTAGTTTTCTCAACTTTTAGCATTTCCTGCCAATAGTTTCATATCCGTCTGCATTTCAAGCAGTTAAAATCTGTTATTTGACACCAAATAAACCTGGATGCCCATATGTTGAGCACATAAGTGTTCAGAACACATTGGATATTGACCTATTTTATAGCTGCAAATGTTCAAGTCAAGGCATTTATAATTCAGATCAGACATGAAGAAAGGCAAAGACTATAGTGAGTCTGTTAGAAAAGAGAGCACCAGTTGTTTGTTTGGTTTATCGCCAGTCGATAACAGAACGTTGTTGGATTAACACAGTTATTATCCAAGAAATTGTCATCGGGTTAATTTCAGTTTGATGGATGGTAGAATTCGTCTTAATGGAAGAACTTTTAATCCTGAATGTCCGTCTGAGGAAAAGGTTTTTCTTTATTTCAAACATAAAATTAGAAGAAAAAAGCCATGTTTCTTTAAAAATTACAGAATATTTCCAAGTGTGATTTATAAAACAGTATAACTTCTTTTTTTATTTGTGCATCACAACTAAACTAACATAAACGGGAGAAAAGAAAAAAATGCAATAAAATTAAAATTCAAGTGTTTGGACTGAGACACATCCTCTCTTTTTATTCCAGCCGTTTGTCCAAATGCATCTGCAGCAGCTCCAGAAAGATAAACCAGTCCCACAATAAGATGTTGCCACCGCTGTGGTCGACTTAAATACAACATTAGAAATGCATTGAAATATGCAAATAGACAAATAAATGAATAATAAGTTAATAAATTAAAAACATTAATATTTTTTAATTGTGTAAAATATACTGAATTAATAATTGGATATCAATGGTGCTCAATTATATTACCACTTCAGAAGTTCTGGGTAGAAAACACTTGCAAAGTTTTTTTCTGCAAACTTTGATTTCTTTACGGTTTGGCTTAATTAATGCTCTGACTGTGTTGGTCTTTCAACAAATTGCTTTTTTCGAGT
Source organism: Poeciliopsis turneri (assembly GCA_922788865.1). NCBI lineage: Eukaryota > Metazoa > Chordata > Actinopteri > Cyprinodontiformes > Poeciliidae > Poeciliopsis > Poeciliopsis turneri. Next base: position 2,891,788 of record CAKLNU010001022.1, on the reverse strand, counting down.
CTATATTTTCCAGTTAATTACTAAATTAGCTGATGATTATTCGAAAAATAATGATTAATCCAATTTAGCTTTTCAGCTGTAGTTGACTGTTTTCACTCTGCTTCCAGAGGATGTTTGTCGTAGTATTGTATGCAATAAAAATAACTACCCTGGTGTTTCTCAGTTCATATCGAGCCTCTGATTGCTCCTGATGTTTGCACACCAGCAGATTAGTCCAGATTCAGCTGTTTGCAGTCGCTGCTTTGCTCTTGCCGGTGCTTCATCAGCTGCTCTGGGATGACACTGGCAGTAACTCGCCTCTGAATCACTCCAAAGAAACAGAACCGTCTCTCTCTCTGTCATCGTGCCGACCAACCTTTTCACCCTCGTCAAGGAATAGGAACATTTAAAATCTATAAAGGTCAAGCAATGCTCAGTTTAAACCCCTAGCACCAAAAAATTGCATCCGGTGATGTCAGCAGGGGGTTTCTATGGCAGCCGACTCGGACAGGAGCTGAAGCTTTAGCACAGCCTGCTGTGTGTGTCTGCCTGGCCTGGGTCTGCCGGTGCAGCTTCCAGTTGGACTCGTCTGTCTTTCTATGAATCTCTCTTGTTTTGACTTGTTACTCCTCCAGTAAGAGGGAACAGGTTTCACTGTATTTTTGTTCTACTCCCAGCAGCTAATTAGTGGAGTTAGTCCATTAAAAGACTCATGAGGGTTGAGCTTTAGCGTACGCAAAGGCTTCAGGTGCGCGCCTCAAAGCCCCATGGACGTCTCTGCTGTTCTCCTAGAGAATGACTCAGTGCAACGGTGACAAAAACAAAAGCAGACACGGATGCTGAACAGGAGGAGGCAGCCACTCAGCTTGTGCAACGTCAGCCTTGCCCACCAGGGCAGCGGAGCCTCTCTGCTGTCATCAGATTTGTTGAATCGACGGAGCAGCTCGGAGGAGACGGAGACAGACGAGTCCGGCTAAAACTCGAAATCGCACGGGGATGATCGGAGGCCTCATTCTGCCTGCATGTGGGAGTGTGTTTTTGCTGAGTTATAATCATGGATTGGATGGAGTGGAGCTTTTTACCACCTTCTTCAGGAAGCTTCTGGCCTCCAGTGCCTGAGGAGTTAAATGATGCGCTGGCTCTCACCACAGCTCTGGGTTACGGTCTGTTTGCCTGCGAGGCGTGCAGGTTGAACTACTCCTTTAATCCTGTGAGTATTTCCAGTGGGTTCAGGCCACCAAGACCCTCAGAAAGACTTTCACTTCTGCTTGTAGAAAGTGAATGGCTTCTAACAATATAAAGGTTCTTCACTCATTTGGAACCTAAATACAACTTTACAGTAGCATTTAGGTTTCTAAGGCAGTATAATATTTCTATTAATTTTCGTGATAAAAAGGAGGGAAAATGGTAGTTCAGTATCAAACAAGAAGTTGCAGAAAAGTGCTCCTATTTACCTGGAATATGGAACAAACTTCCTTAAAACTGCAGAACAGCTAAAACTCTGAGTTAGGCCACCAGTTAACAGAGTTCATTCATTAAATTGAGATTAAAACGCTCCTTTTTAAAGTTGCGTTTGAACCATAACAGCTGAAAATTGAATAACATAAATGATGTGTATCGAGGATTTTAGTGATGGCACATCACAAAATGTAATGTCTGCCACAGATTTTCACAGTTGATTATCATGTATTTATGATGATTTTGTTTTCATGATGTAAAGCACTTTGAACTGCCTTGTTGCTGAAATATGCTACACAAATAAAATTGATTGATTGATATCCTCCCATGACAAAGTAGGAATTGCAAAAAGTATCTTGAATTTAAGACCCTAAAGTGAAAATCTATATTGAAATTCATCCTGTGAGGGGGAGGAAATAAATGAAATGGAATCAATAGCTGGAGTTTGGAGCAAAATGTCCACTTGTAATTACCTTCAGGTGACAAAAACTATGATTCGACATGATAATATCTGCTCCAGTTCTGACCAGTATTATTACTGGGCCTGCGTCAATATGAAAATTTGGGCCAAAATTGATACTCGATATTAAGACCGATATTATCCGATATTAGTCTTGTCACAATGACAAATTATGCTCAACAATAAATAGTTCCAGAAATTATTGTGATAACTGACAAAATGTTGTTTTGAAACCATTTCAAAGTATATATGATAATATTAATGTAAATACAATCTCTCCAAAGCAATGAACCTTTATCTCTAAAAAACCTTAGACACTGGAGCTGTTGATGCTGGTATATTGTGCATCTCTAAATGTTACTCTGAATATTAACGTTAAGAGTTAAATTTCAGAAATAAATGTCTTTTACTTCTTACATTACACTAGAATACTTTATATTTGGCTTGCAGCGATTGTGCAAGTCTCACATTTGTCCACATAATCTGAGTTTTTCTTGTGAGAATATCCCTCTGCTGGTTTAGAGCAGATCAGTCAGGCTACGCAGATGTTGACGCTGCGTAAACAGGAAGTCCCCTTTAGCCTTCATCTTTAACTTCATTTTCGGAAAACCCAAAAATCGCTGCACACATTTTTTTTTTTTTTTTTTTTTTTTTTTTACCAAACTGAGGAAGTTATTTAGAACTTTGCTTGAACCCAGCTGCCTCTGGTTCTGTGGTCTGTTTCATTCTGGTCTAGTAACGCATGCGTGGGATCGGTCTCTCCAGGTAGAGTGGTTGGTTAAATTTCCTCTGAATCAAGAGTCACACCTCCTTGATCAGTTTTTCTTTCTTTTCCCTGTTGGATTATTTGTCGCTAAACAGTCTTGGAAAAATTGCCCGTGCCGGTGAACGATAAATCACTCCACGATGCCTCCCTTTGTCTGATTTATGTTTTATTCACTATTGGTTGCTGACAGTAAAACCCTGAATCAAGTTGGAATGTATTTAAAATAAACATTAATGGCAATAGTGTGAAGTGTTTAGGTACTATATAACTGTTAGTCATGATGTTTGTTTCCTCCTTCATTTGTAGAGAAAATGAATGCCTGCTTCATTCATTGTGAATGAAGCAGGCCTGAAATAATTGTGATGAATCTATTGTTAAAATAATCATTAACTAATTTAGCTCTCCATTGGTTAATCATTAACTGGAGTACGCTCTAAAACATGCTATTTGCTGAAAGAACAGCATCAGTTAAACCAAAACTGTACAAAAAATATATACATTTTGCATTTAAGTTAAAAACTCTCATTTTCTACCCAGAACTCCTCAGGTGGCAGTTTTAGCTTCATTCAGCTCAAAAAAACTTCTATGAAGCACCTTTTACTATCCCGTTATTGGTAACGAGATAGTATGTTTGAGTGCCTTTCATCAGTTTTATTGTTAATTTCAGAAACAATCTTTAATGGTCACCTTTACATTAAACAGAGTGAGAACTAGAGTAGGCAAACCACTGATCTATGTTGCTTCAGCAGAAACCTTGGCTTCTCTGACCGGTCTGTGTTGTTGTTTTTCTCCCAGGAATCAGTCAAGGTTTCAGACCTCAACCCCAATGCGAAAGCATGGGCCAACCACATGTTTAGCCTGGACACCAGCGGGACTGCTGACACCACCACTGCTGCCCTGCAGCCATGGAAGGAAGGCTGCGATAGTTCGGCCGACCCCGGCCCAGAAGGTCAGTCGCCCGTTTGGGACGCACGCATGCAGACCACTTCTAATCTTACAATCAACTCTTTAAGCTTCCATGACATGGAAGATCAAAACTGACAGTATTTTTTTTATGTACTTAATGTGGATGTGTTCTGAAAATTAAAAAGTTAACAGACTGTTTACAATGCAGTACATCAGTGCAGTGCAGATAAATAGATGCGTAATAACGGCAAAAATGTGATTTAAAAATTAGCAAAAAGACAGTAAATTGTTCAAATAGTAGCAGGGATGCTTTGAGTTTATTGGTAGCAGTGATGGTGATGAACGCTGAGAGGAAGGATCTGCGTTAACACTCCTTTGTGCTCAAAGGACGCAACAGTCTGTCACTGAAAAACAGACACTGAAAAACTTCAAATGTTTTTGAAGTGAAATTACAGCAATAGCTTCAGATTGGTTAGGAAATGAAACAAGCTAAACCACTTATGGCAGAATCTTATAGCTGAGCCCAAACAGGCTAAAATTTCTGATTAGCAAAAAAACAACCTTCATGTTTATTCAAGACTTTTCCTTCAGGCTGATTCCTCAGAGCTATTTTTAGGTCTCAGTTGGAGGCATTTTAAAGGTGTGTCACTGAACACTGAGGGCGATTCTTTTAATCTCGAAACTCTTGACGTCTCATTTGCATGTGGGTATTAAAGCTACACTATCAGCTCATTCACAATAAGTTATTTTTACTCTCCTGTTTGCCACACGTCACATTTTTTATGAGTGAAACACATCTTTAATCATTCATACCCAATTTAATGTGAATCATTAATATATTCTAGCCACTGTTCCCTGAACGTAACTGATTAACATCCGGCGCAGAAGCAACAAGGATATGGTTCGGAAACCGAAAGCATCAATTAGCTCTGCTCTCACTTTATTTCATGCAAACGAGGATATTTTATGGAAAATTTAATCCAACTGACAGTGTATTTGTTGTTGTTCACGCGTCCTTAAAAAAACCGTAGAAAGTACAATAATAGCTGTTCGTGAACCTTTATATTGGAGATTTAGTTTCATAAAGGAACTGAAGAGTAAATTTAAAGAACTGAAGTGAGTCTGAACCACACATTGATATTGCAGCTTTGCCACCAAAATAAAGCAAGCTGAAGTCATTGTTGCCATGTTGCTCAGCTTCTGCCTGTTTACTGATTGACTTGGTTTTGGGCTCGTTAAAAATCATCCTATTCCAGACATTTAAATAATTTTCTTCAGTTCACAGAATAAAGTTTCTGCATGTTTTTAAGCGTTAATGCTGCACTTTTATGGGCTGTAAAAGCATGAGCAGTGGTTTACCTTTAATGGCTGAACTGCTGCTGCCAAGCAGGTAATTGCAGGTTTATTACCTGTAAAAACCAGTATGTTGTTTGGAAGCACAGTGCATTTACCGCAGCCATTACCTGCCAATCAAATGATGTGGGTGGCACTTTAATACCAGGGTTGATTTTTGTTTGTGAAGGGCTGCTTTTGCTGCTGTGTGGCGGATGACGTTTGAGACGGCTTGTGATGTTTTTATGTATTAGAATAGAAAAGAAATATGTTTATTGCCAGCAAAGTGACAGCCGAGTACAAACATGGAACCAAGAATAACCTACCATACAGGAAGGGCAAATTGACAGCATTTGATAATATTGTGCAGTTATTAAAAGTAGCATTTTGAGAGTCTAAAAAATGTGGAACTGAGTAGTATAATTTAAAAATGTAACACATGATCTTGTTTATTTGTGCATAAAAACAACAGATCATTTATGAGAAGTGAAACAGCACTTGTAAGTGGAATGTTGTTTGAAATGAGGAAAAACTGCAAATACAAGCATGGATTTAAACATTGAGTTTGTTGGGAGTATTGTTAGTTTTAGAGTGTGTTTGTGAAACGTCTGGAAAATAATAATGTTGAAAATCAAACTACTCAGAACATATGTTTGTTTATGCAATAATACAAATCTTTTTTTTCTTTTCTTAATGCTGGTCCTAGACGACATGCTTTAGGTACCAAGTTGATTGCCTGCTAGCTTCGGTTTCAAAATCAGATTTCTTATCCCAAATTAGCTGCCTTTTAGTCCTTCACTGTTTTATTTGAGATCTCTGCAAAGGGAGAATGAGTGAGAGCTGGACAACGTGGCTGAAAATGTATCACAATATAAGTGTTTCATATTGGTCAATATTAATGATTATTGATTAATTTTTTGTTTTTAAATATTTAAAATATTGCAAACTAGTGGCCTGACATTATTGTTATTCCACTCTGTTATTTTTTAGCAGTTAACTTTACTCTGCTGCTGCGCTTGTTACTCAACAGGTTGTTGCTAGGCAACCAAAGAGCGAGAGAGCTAGTTGAAGCCACCAACCTGGTTTAGAGGTTGAGCAACTGAAGTAATTCCTCTGCCCACATCTCCCAGAATGCTGTGCGGTTCTGGATGGGAGTTCAATGAAATCATTGAATATTCAATCAGATTTATTATCCATTGATTGATCAAGTTATTGCCATGTACATTGTTATCGATTTATTGTCCAGCTCTACATTGAGTTTAAAGAAGTGTATTAAAGTGAATTCAGTGTATGATTTATAGTCTGATAATGGAGTCTTAAGGGATTTGATGGTTAATAGTGACAAATATTTTTCAGTATTTCACCTGATCAGAACCAAACAAGGAAAATCTCCTCTTCATCTCTTAATTTGTTTATGTTACTCATGTATTATTTGTTTTCATGTTATGTCATTTTTCATCTTTTTAATTATTTTTTTAGGCAAAGGATAAACCAATTAGCTTATGTGCCAGAGTGAAGCTGATGGCGCTCAGCTGCAAACAGGCTGGTGATGAATCGTTAACTTATTGCCTGTGTTATCAATAATTGCTGCCCTTGTTGATTGCCAGGCTTTGAAGCCAGTGAGGACAAAGCTTACAAGGAGCCTGAGCTAGCTGACCCAGATGAGCCTCCACCAGAACCAGTAATGCTGGCAGAGCCGGCCCCGGTTGCGACCGTCACACTGGAGGGCCCCGAGCCCGCCTACCCAGGGTACCCCGACCCTGGGCAGCCTGGGCACACAGGTGGGCTGGCTTTTGACTGGGCGGTTTGTGGGTTTTCATAGGTTTCTTTATGTAGAACCAGTTTGGAGTTAAAACCAGCAGGTGAGCTCCCTGGGAATGTGTGTTTATTATTGTGAGGATTTAAGAGGTAATTATGCAGGGAAACGACCCAGGTTGGTGACGTGGACTTGGCCCGCTTTGCTCTGGCAGATAAATCATGAAGTAATTAGAGGTGAATCACCTGTTTAGCCGTACCTGCAGCAGAGTTTTAATTCTGGGAATGAGTTGGCTTCATCCAAGTAGAGCTCATCCTCCAGTGGTTTTCATTTTCTGAGGAGGCAAGTGGCCAATTTGAAAGGTTTAATTCACAGCAGCATTACAATTTGATGATCCGCTCCAGCAAGGATCTGCCACCAGACTTTTATCTCTAAGTGCTCTCTGTTTGAAATAAACAGAGTAACAGAGCCGAAAATGTTCTGCAGGTCACTTTGGGCGTTGATTGACAACAGATTCAAACTCTAAGCTAACTTAACTGAACTGAAGAAACTGATTATATGTTTGGCTGTATTGGCTTATAAAGGCAGCAGTAGGAAAGATTTAGCCAATTTCCTTTTGCTTATTTCTGCATTAAATATTCATTGTTGTATTTTTTCTCCATTTATCTCACTTTTTGTTCAGTTTATTCATTTTGCACCAAGTTTTTAAAGATGTATTTATTATCTCTTGCTATTAAGTTTTCTTTCCTGTCTCATCAACAGGCAGTGATTCTCCGCCTGATAACACCCAGGAGGGCTTAAGAGAGAACCTGAAGAAGACCCTGGAGTTCTGCCTCTCCCGGTGAGTCCGACTTCTCCTCCATAAGCTACTTTGAATTCATGACAGGTTCTATAAACTGGGTTTCTGAGCATCCTTAACTAAGGTCTTAAAGTGTCTTAAATTCATTAAAATTTTTTAAGTTGGCCTAAATAAGTTAATCACAGGTCTTAAATATTGTTGTAGCAGGAGAATTTAATCTCATATGATACTATTTAGTTTTCTTTCTTGTTGACCTTTACTGCTATGCAAATCTTTAAGTATGACTTCACTGCGTTCTGTGACTCAAGGTGGTTTTGTTTACCTGTAAGCCGCTGCTAAATTATCCTTCGTAGCTATTTATCTGGCTAGTTATGTTGTAAGATATTAGCTTTATATTGTCTATTATGTGAAAATGTATAGTCAGTTTGCTTACTTCTGTTGCTAATCCATATGATTTGAGATTTTTGTTTGTGCATTATGGGGTTTATTGGCTCTGTGGAAAGTATCTGCTTGAAGGGAAGCTGTATGCTGTGTTGACCCACTTAAAAGCTGTGACAGGTGATAATAAAACCCAACAGGAAGATGAGAGACGGTGAGGTCATGTGGTTTCTCTAATGTTACATTTATTCTACTGTTTATTGGTTAAATGCATCCAGTTAGACCATAACTAGTGTTAGTGCTAGTAAGAGTTTAGTTTGTCTCTTCAACCCCTGGTGAAAGCCATTCTGTCTCTTTGACCAACGTAACAGTTGATGCTCAGATAGCATCAATTTATTGGTACCAGAGCTTGTGATTGAATCAGAAAGAAGAGTTGCTAAGCTAACTTTAGCACCAGTTTATCACTGGCCCCCATCTGGTAGAAAAGAAGATGTATTGGTCAACATCAAGATTGATGCAGGCATGACATGTGTGTTCATAAAACTTCTATTCCTCTGAGTCTTCCAGTGCATTGGCAGCCTCTATCAGCAGCTCAGTTGTGTGAAGATGTGTTTTGATCAGGTGTAATGCATATTTAATAGGGCAGGAACTTTAATGCTTTAATTTTAATTAATTAATTAATTAGATTTTTATATATTAAAAACTTTACTGCAACTATTTATTTACTTATTTGAAATATATATGTGCCAAAGTTCCGGATGGATCCTTTCTATTTCAGTGTTTCTGGTATGCCCATAAATCTGATGCACAAACGACACCTGTGCATCAGATGCAATCTGATTGTTTTTCCAAAAAATATTGTTTTCATAAAAGGAATTGGCTGGTCAGTGAAGCTATTCAAGCCTAAAACATTAATTAATTCGAAACATGTTGCAGCTAACGTCAGCATCCACAGCCCACGTTTCTAAAAAAAGGTGCATGAAAAACTGGAAAGCTGAATAGATAGAATAGCAATAATGTTTGAATATCAGATTAAAACAATAAATATCTTTGTTGTTGAGCTAAAAATATGTATTTATGCAATAATTTAGCAATAAATAACAGTTTTTGAATTGAAAATGTTGATTATTTTGTTTGAAGTTTGATTAAAATATGATTAATTGATCACACAGCCTGCTAATAACTCAATTAAAATTGTAATTAATTTGGTTAATGTTCCTAATTAAAAACATCTATTTTTTCTCACTATCCACACAAACTGATGACTGAATGTCGTCCACCTGTTTTCCTGTTGGAGTTTTGACACTGAGCCGGTAGCTGTGGATGATTCATGAACCTCGAGAACAGCAGCTTTTGTGGTCCACAGCGGGATCCCGTCGGTTTCTTTCCTTCTTGTGAAACTCTGTGGATTCGTGTTGCCAGTACCACAACACGACTGCATTCCGACACAGCAGTGTTTTTCCCGTGGCGCTTAACCCTCCGGGGGCCTCTGTGGTCTGGGAGATGTAAAGGTTATCAGCTGCTTGTGGCCTCCAGGGAGTACATCTGCTGGCAGCTCACAATACGTGCCGCCTGGCCAGACGCATCAACACAAGCAGAAACCCAGAAAATAGAAACGGATCCACGCCACTGTCTGCGTTAGACTGTTTACCTCCATTCAAAAACTCCACACTCCAAGCAAGATGATTTAAGTCAGTGTCACGACAGATTTTTCTGCAAATTTGATGGATGATTCAGGATGAATCAAATCAGAATGTCCTCAAGTGTTAAAAGTAATTTAAAATACCATCTGTATTAATTCCATACCTGTGCCTGCACAACAGCTAAATATTCTGTCTTTGCAGACTTTATCTTTTTTTTTTTTTTCTTTGCTTGGCCTGTTTTGATAACAAATTTCCTGGATGGTAAATTTACTGCAGTAAATTATCGCAATAAGTGAGAATGTTCAAGTAATATATTGATAATGGCATGATGATGCAAGTTTCCCCTCTCAAAGACCAGTAAACGTTTACTTTGTAAGGAAACAATGGAACTTCAAGATATTTTAAATACCCAAAATTAAAACACAACCAAAGCTATAAATATAATGCAATATATGTATTGCATTATATCATTTGAACAAAATTGCCCTTGAAAAAATATGAATTAGAATGGAAATAATTGAGCTCATCTTAATTTATAATTTGATTTATTGCAAAAATCTTAATCTTTGCATTAATTAGTATTTACACAAATTTATTTTAAATCTGAAAATCTCAGATAACCGGGTCTTCACCTTCTATTAAACATTTTCCATTAATAGTTTTACTCCAAGAAGACAGGAAACTTATTGTGCATGTTTTAAATTATAGCTAACAGAACAAATAAAGGTTTGCTACAGAATCAAAGGTTGAAGAAACTTCTTGAAAAACACAGGCTTTGTCTACGCAGCAGCCGAACGTGACCCAAATCTGCCTTTTTACCCCCCAAATGTGCAACACATCCGATTGTCTGAACGAACCAAACATGATCCTTTCTCTCTTAAAAACAAAAAATCTGATTTATTCCATTTCCATACGTGCTTCTAACTTATAAACTGGTATAAAAAGCTGCAATTTTTCAACAATTAAACTGTCAAGAACCATGTCAGTTGGTTTCGACATCAGGTATTAGTTCTCCCTCTAAAGTGAAACATTTGCATACCTGTCACTCGTCTACATTCGCATCACATTACATTTAAATTCCATGGATGTTCAGCTTTGTTCATGGTCAGAGAGCTTTAGGCTGCTACGCCATAAGCTATACCAGGATAAGTCCTGCTTTCACCAAACGTTATGAGTTATTTATTTATTTAGGCCTGAGTCTGCCCCCAAGTGAGGCTGGACTCTGTTTAGGCATCTGGTTGTCATTGTTCCTCTGTGGGCGTCGGGCATGGTCTGGAAGAAAGGCCCGTTTCAGAGCCTTTCAACGCCTCTGCAGTGCTGCTGCTCACAAGTCAAAACCTTACAAATTTGGATTGTTTTCCTCGTTTCTCATTGCTCACACTTTTATTTATTTGTATACTTTGTTTTTATAATGTTTATGGATGGACAGTTGCATGTTTGGACAGTTATTCCCTCTGGTTCTGGATGCTGTGCAGCTGGAAGGATTTTTGTTTTTACTTTCTCACTTTCAGACAGTTGTTGTGCTGCGTAACCACGGCAACAAGGGGCTATGTTTACAACCGGGAGCAGCTGATTAGCATTTCAAATCATTGTAACTACTCTGATCGTACAGCCAGACAAAGAGGAGAGGCAAAAGAAAATGAGGTGGATTAGCAGAGCAAGCCAGCAACTGATGGTGTCATACAGGACATTTTTCTCTGAAACATTCTCTTAGCTGCCTGGAAATTGAGCTGTTAGTATGTCATGACAGTCACGTCATAAAGCAACACTCTTCAGACATTTCTCCACATTTTAAGAAAATAAAGTCTTTTATTAACCTCATATTCCGCATTTCTAAGATTGTTTTTCAAAACTCTTGACAGAAACCAAATGTGCGCTGCTTGGTTATCAAATACTGGGTAATGATTTATGCAGAAACTGAGAATTCCTGCATCACTTTCTGATTTCTGTCCGAACCCGTTTCCTCTCTCTCCGTCAGGGAGAACCTGGCCAGTGACATGTACCTCATCTCCCAGATGGACAGCGACCAGTACGTGCCAATCGTGACGGTGGCCAACCTGGACCACGTCAAGAAGCTCAGCACTGACGTGGAGCTGATAGTGGACATTTTACGATGTGAGTAAAGCGCTGTTGTCGCATCGCTCACCTCCATGTGTAACCACAGCTTTAAAACAAACAGCGTGACGTCAGTCAGCTGCAGCAGCCGCTCAGGAAGTGGTTCACACTGATTTAGCTGGTCTGATTATTAAGGTGCACTTGATTTAAACGCAGACTTAATTTGCAGCCTAATTTGAAGCTACTTGCTTTGTTTTGTTGCTCAATCATGTCCTTCCAACAGCTTGGATTTAAATTTTAATTTAAATTGGAGAGCTGTTGCTGCTGAAGAGTTCAAATTAAATAAGATTTATTTTTTAAAGAAGAAATATATTGTTTATATGAAGTTTATCATGCCGTCTTCCTGTCCATGTTCATTCATGTCTGAGCCAAGATCTGCAAAATTAATCAAATGAAAAACAATTTTTCTTTTCAATCAATTAGGCATACAATATTTTAATTAAACAAGCTAGTGAGATATTTTTAAAGAAAAGAAAAGAAATTAAAGGAAAAAAAAAAACTCTCAGACTTTAAATAAAAAAAATAAATAAATAATTAACTGTCAAAATGTTTGGTGCCGGAACTTCAGTCTGGTGCCACTGAAGAATATTTGTTAATCCCACAGAAAATATTGATGGAGATTTTTTCCCCACCTAAAAACTATCAGTTTCAAAATAATTAGAAACACAATGAGGAAGATGGAGAACCAGAACATGCAAGTTACTCAGAAAGATTTGAGATTCAAACCAGAGACTTTGTTGCTACAGGCCATTTAATAAAAACGTCTCCGTCATCCTGCAGCGTTGCCATTGGTCCAGGTGGATGAGAAGGGGGAGAAGGTGCGACCCAATCAGAACCGCTGCATCGTGATCCTCCGAGAGGTTCCAGAGAGCACGCCTATAGAGGTCAGTGTCGGCTAGATTAAACACAGCCTGAAGGGATGTTTTCATTGTTCACACTGATCTCATTTTGACTGTTTGCAATATTTTCATGATCTAAATAGTTTTTACTCTGGATCACTGTGTCTTCCTCGTTTTTTCTCCAGGAAGTGGAAGCCCTTTTCAAAGGGAACAACTTACCCAAGTTTATCAACTGTGAATTTGCCTACAATGACAACTGGTTCATCACCTTTGAGTCAGAAGCAGATGCACAGCAGGTAACCAGCGTTTCCTCCCCAACCTGAGTCAGGTCGATAGTCCTAAGAAAAACTGTGAATACAGCTGTCTGTCTATCTGTCTGTCTCTAAAAGATCTGAAACTGATTTCTTTTCTTATCTCATCATTTTTTTCCTCCTAAGGCATATCAGTATCTTCGTGAAGAAGTGAAGACCTTCCAAGGGAAGCCAATTAAGGTATCTAGCTGCCTCTGAGCTGTAAATGGCTGTCACCTCTGTTTTTCACTCATTACTTCATGTTTTTAATTGTGGAAGCAGAATTCAATCACTTACTGCCTTTCAGTTGTTTTCTTTTTATTTAAAAGGATGCCTAGATGTCAGTCCTGTTACATAATTAATTAGTTCTGTTTATTTAGAAATAAAGTCGTCTCCACTGAGCAGTGAGCTGACTGGCTTCAATAAATCCTTTCATTTAAAAAAGCTGACATTTGTTTTAGATCTTCATCAACTTTTCATGCAGCATGTTTGCAGCAGAGTAAACATCCATATTTAATAACCAGAGATGCTGTTTGGAGAAATCACTGCAGATAGGAGTGCTTGTACTTCTATTTTCAGTTGATCTAAACACAGATTTTTTTTTTTAATTTTCTGCACACGCCTCCAGTGTTTTAGGAAATATTATGTCAATTTCAATGTGTCCACGTACAGTGGTGTGGAAAAGTTCGTCTCCTTCATTTCCTATTTTTTGCATGTTTTTCCCCCCCCCAATGCAGCGTTTTAGGGCATCAGAACAATTCAAATTTCTCAGTCACGTTACATCAGTTGATTGATATTTAAATTGTTTTAATCTTCTGAAACCCTGAACATTGCAAAAGTACAGAGATGAGCGTGTTGTAAGACAACAATTATTTAATATGTAAAAGTGCTAGTTCCACTGTCACATTATTTCACTTATAATATGGGAAAATGTCTTGTTATAAGTGAAATAATCTGCCTAATAATATATATAATATATATATAATATAATATAATTACTACTTTTTCATCAATATTATGACTGGGCAGAAAAATTCACTCTATGAATTTTTCGCTTACATTGTTCAGTAAAGAAACATTAAATAGAAGCTGAATTTTATTATAGTTATAGCTCTCCACAAAAATGAAACCTGATTCATTCACCCTTAAATTCAATAAATACAGATATAAATTACCGTTCAGATCAATTCAAGGTCAAATTCAGCTCAAAATCAACTTTCATTGTGATGACTGATGTTTCTTGTTATCTAAATCTAAGACTTTTCTCCCCGCCAGGCGAGGATAAAGGCGAAGGCAATCGCTATCAACACTTTCATGCCAAAGAACGGTTACCGGCCAGTGGAGGTGAATCCCTACGCTCAGCAGCAGCAGCAGCAGCAGCAGCAGCGCTACACGTCCTACTACATCCCGCCTGTTTACAGCCCGCAGCAGCAGTTCCCCCTCTACAGCCTCATCACGCCGCAGGCCTGGTCCACCACGCACAGCTTCATCGACCCAGCGCTGGTACGCTTCACAACACACACTGGACTGGCACACCAGGGGCTTACAGTGTCTAACTGCAGTAAAATCTGGACCAGGATGATGATTTATTGGACCAATCTGAGGGGGAAACAATCATTCCAGACAGAATAATTCAGCTTTTGTGGTTTGATTTGGTTCGAATGTGTCAATTTTTTTGCTCAAAAGTTCAGAAATGACTCCTGGATTAATAAAATTAATCATAATTTATTGATTATTGAAATAACTGTCAACTACTTTAGTAACCGATTAATCATTAACTTGAGTATACAGACTCAAAAAAGCTAATTGTCAAAGGAGTAATTGAACTAAAACGGCTCAAAACAAAAACCATTTAAAATAAAATAAAACATTTGACTGTAAAGATTTTCTACCCCTGAAGTGGCAGTTTTGGCTTCACTTGTCTCAAATTTGGTAAAATTTCTCCTATCAAGCACCTTTTTCAACTAATTAATCGGTTAATCCAAAACATAATCCCTAGATCAACCATGCACTGTATTCATGTTAAATCAGGCTGGAAGAATCTTTTATCTTAAATGGAAACTTTTTGGCTTAATTTCTGTTGTGATTATGTTGTTGTTTCAGCAAATGGCTTTTTTGAGTCTTTAATCTCCAGTTAATGATGAATCAATCACTAAATTTGTTAACTGTTATATCAACACTAAATTCATCATGACTAATTGTTTCCGCTCTGAGGTGGTTCAATGAAAAAAACTGCAGAATTTGGCAATCTTTTAACCGATTAATCATCAGAAAAATCAGTTAATCATCAGAACAATCGATTAGTCAATTACTAAAAGTAATTTTTAGCTGCAGCTTTAACACACTTCCTGTTCATGAAGCTGATGAATGAATGAATCTTCCAGGTCACCCCCTTTCACAACAACCAGTTCATCAACGGATTCACCACGTCACACAGCTTCAAACCAGCAACGTCGCCGCTCACCGTCAGACACTTCTCCCCCAGGAACAGGTAGGTCGTTCTCTCCGGCGCCCAAAACAAAAACGTTTCCAGCACCAGAACTGAAATCATCACCTTCACCCTGATGTTTTCTGCTCAGGAATCACAGCAAACCCCACCTGAGGCCGAGCATCCCCACGGCGGACCGCAGCTCCGGCCTCCTGGACAGCCCCAGCCTCTTCCCCGGCTTCGCCAGCGAGAGGCTGAACGGGGTCCGCAGCAGCCCGCCGGCCCGGCTCCCCTCCAGCCAGCCCAGAACCAGGCTGCCCTCCACCGCCGCCTTCCCCCGCCGCGACGCCGCTGGCACCGGCCGCGTCACCGAGCCGCTAATCCCAGATTATTCCCTCGGAGTCGGCCGGGGAAGGTAAGTTTGTTGCTCTGCAGGCCGGTGTGATGTGGGCTTTTTATTTCAAAGATCAAATCTTCAAAAACTAAAAATGGGATTAACCAATGAAATTTAACTCATCGCTAAGATTTTATTCACTGGTAAAATTTCTAAAAAATGTATTAATCACTAAATGGTAATATTTGATTGTTAAATTTGATAAAATTTGATTAATCGCCTGCCCGGTCAGGTTCTCAGGTGGAATGAAGTTTTGTAAATTCAGATATTCCTTTTGTTAAAGGAAAACTGTTTTCTTCTTCCAGGAAAAAGAGGGATGAAAAGTTTACGGTAAGTGTTCCTCCTTCCTGTCGTCCATCAGAAAGGTTCTGACGTCGATGTGTCCGGTTCTGAGTTTCTGTCCGTCTCCGTGCAGAGAGCCACGCCCCAGTCGCCGCCGCCTCCCAAGCCCCCGTCTCCCAGCTTCGAGCTCGGCCTGTCCAGCTTCCCGCCGCTCCCGGGCGCCGCCGGGCAGCTGAAGGCGGACGAGGCGTTCGACAGCCGGCTGGCGAGCAGCGTGGTGCTGGGACCCACAAAGGAGCGGGTGAGAAACGGACCTGCTAGCAGGGTTCTGCCGGGTTTTATCCTGATTAACGGAGGATCAGTGGTGGGTCCGCAATCTGCCAGGAACGCCGCCTGTTTCTAGAATATTTAAATCTCGATCTAGAAATAGATCGAGATTTAACTTTAGTTCGGAAAACTTTAGTTCGGAACTAAAGTTCAGAAACTTTAGTTCGGCTTTGGAAAGTCGAATGTGGGAAAATCAAATCTGGAGGTTTTCTTTTGAAAGAAATGTTGTAACCCTGACCCCCTCCTCCAGTTTTTGACCTGAAACACCGTAAACATGGTGAACTGCGGAGCCTGAAGGTTTCTTACAGACTCTGATGCTTTCCAGGAACTGCTCCTCTAACCAGATCTTCTTCTCCTCCTTGTATTTCTTTTTGTTCCAGACTGTGAATCCGGACCCCAGCGGTGGCACTGTTCCTCCAGCCGTTCCCAAAGAGCCTCTCCGGTCCTCCGCCTCCCCTCTGCCTCCCAGCTTCCAGCCTTCCCCCTCGACCCCGACCGCCCCCCCGACCTCCACGTCGACCCCGGGCACGCCGCTGAGCCCGGCCCCCTCGGCCTCGCTGTAAGAACCGCAGCGACGAACACGACGGAGACGATTCTGAAGTCCAGACTTTATAACCTCTCAGCCTCCTGTTTCTGTTTTCCAGGGAGGTGAAGGCGGCGGAGGCGAAGCCGAAAGAGGCGCCGCCATCGGTGGAGCGCGTTCCCGGCACGCTGTCCACCGCCAGCAAATCGGTTCAAGTCAACGGCGCCGCCACGGTCAGTATGGGCAATACGTTTTAAGTTTCAGATTTATTTATTAGTTTATATAAAAAATAAAATCAGGAAATAGAAGAATTTTCCAGATCAGTTTCTTTCAATAAAAAACTGATAAAACTTTAACATGAACTGCTGGTGTGTCTCTGTCTGGTGAATTTTTGGTTAAAACATGTTTGTTTTTCATTCACTGGGTTGAAAATCCACAAATTTCACTCAAGAACAAAAAAACCCAACATTTTTCCCCCCCCAAAAATGACTGTAGTAAATGTAACTAGTTACACTCCAATCTTTTCAGTCTTAAATTTAATTCCATGTATCATTAAAAATGTTTTAAAAAGTCTTAAATCTGATTTGTTGAAACTTTTCTTCCGGCCGTCAGGAGCTGAGGAAGCCGTCCTACGCAGAGATCTGCCAGCGAGCGAAGGACGCCCCCACGCCTTCACTGCATTCAGCCCCCTCAAAGGAAGCCAAGCCAAGCTGCGCTGCCCCCGCAGGCGAGGAGAGGAAGTGCAACGACGCCTCCTCTGCGCCATCAGGGGAGCACAAACCCAGAGAGACTTACCACCCGCCCTCTAAAGTCGGGCCCGCCTCCACGGCCCGGCCCCTGAAGGAGGGTCGGAGGCCGGCGGGGCGCTGGGCCTCGCCGCCCCCCCACCCAGGGAAACCCTCCAGCAGAGACGCCCACCACACCCCGCCCAAATCGCCGCAGTGAGGTGGGCCCTCCTCTTCCTCCACTACGTTCCACAGAAGTCTAAAAAAACGAGTCAGGGCTACTCCACTTCTCCCCCAGTATCACCAGTCAGCAACAAGCATAGAGGACGCCTTCTTCTCTGGATCAGGGCTTGCAGACATAAAGCACTTTACTGTGCATGTAGAGCACCGTCTCTTCTTTTTCTTTTTCTTCTGCTTCTTCTTCTTCTTTTTTTAGTTTATTTATTTGATTTTTCATTGATTTTCCCTCGTTTCTCTGCAGCTGTCTGCCATTACGGCGGCGCGGCCCAAACGGACTTCATACTGGGATTTCATCATCGTTAAATTTCCCGACTTATTTACACTAACTTTCATTATTTTTCCATGGGCAGTTAGTTATCTACCACTAGCTGTCACCCTCTTTTTCCTTTTGCCTGGCCTGTAACGGCAGCAAACTGTCTCTGATTCATACTTTTCTGCTGGAAAAAACTGGGAGAAATCTGTCAAATCCATTGGTTTTGATCCGAGATGTCGGAAAACCGCCTGGGAAATCTGTAACACTAGCTATCATTCAGGTGTTTGCAATTAATCAGAATATTCGGAAGACGGTGCTAGATTCCTGGAGTCGGTCACTGCAATTTTTCTCAGTTTACATCTACAGATATTTAACTAACACAAGAGAAGCAGGAGGGAATTTGGTCTCGATAGTTTTCCGGACGGCGTTCCCAACATTCAGTTGTTTTGATGACTTCTTAAGGATTATTTGTTTTTCCCCTTGAGGTGGTTGTTGCTCGTGAAGCGCTGGTTAGCGGATGGTGAATCCAGAAAGTGCGAAAAGCTAGAATGAACCTGGAATATTTTCCGGGAAGTGGAAGAGATTTGTGTTTGCTTGCATGTTGAAGAGGCAGAAGCAGGTCGGTTCAGTTTCGGGTCGGTTTCTCCTGGTTTCGATTTGTTTAAAATGGGAAGACTTAAATATCAACTTAAGCACACATGGTTTGAGTTTTTTTTTTCTGGCTTCTTCTCTCTGGTTTTCCGTAAAAAGGAGCTGGAGTTTAAGCACAGAGGACATTTTTGTGATTTTCAGTCACTGTAGCAGCCACTCTGGCAAAATCTTTAAAAAATTCAAATTTTCATGAGAAAATTCATATTTTTGTCGTTGCGTTCCCGTCCGGAAATGAGAACCGCGTCTCGATCAAGTCTTCCTCCAACATAAAATCCCACTAAAGGAAAACTGGAGCCCGTTTGGAAAAGGGAAAACCTTCTTTTTCATTAGTTTTTATGCTGCTTTTCATTTGGATACTTACTTTATTTTTTCTTCTGTTTTTGTTTTGAAGGACTGAGATGCACTCGGATGGATTGATTCCTTTTTTTCCTTATTGGTGGAAAATGATGAAAAAGTTTCCATATCCAGTTATTTATAAAGCAGAGTTGTTTTCTTTTTAAGCGAGAAGATTTGGGGAATGAAAATTCATGTTGAAGACTCTGTACACATAAAACGTTTAAAAAAAAAAAATCCATCCAGTGTTTGAAAAACTTGAATTTTATTTAAACTTGAAAAATAACTTTGCCTTAACTTTTCTACAAGACGAGCATCGAGTTTTTATTTCTCCTCAAGAGGGAAAAAAAAAATCCCCCCCGGATGTTAATGAGCTTAACGAAGCGACGCTGTGGAAAATATTTAGTCTTTAGACAGAAAATCTGGCAGCGTTTACTTTTCTTTTCACTGATTTCTGTAAAAAATTGTACGAAAGACAAAAGTTTTTGTTCTTACTTTAGTTCCAGGTTGTTTCTGTTTGTTTGGTTTCTTTTTGGGGGGGAATCGTTCTAAACCTTGTAAAAATGCAACTAGTCCAAACTGTATTAAAATGTGCACTTTGAAGTATGTGCTTTGCTTGTACAGTTGTAAATACTCAGAAAACTATAAGAGGTACCTTAAAATGATTATAAAAATATATTGATCCTTGTTAACTATAATGTCGCTGGATGTAGGATATAAAAAAAAAACACAAAACAAACAAAAGTGTTGTTGTGCTTTTGGAAAATAATTCTTTTTTTTAAATGATTAGTTTGCAGAGTTTGATTTCTGCTGAAATGTTTTGTTTTTCGTTGGGTTTTTGTCGTCTGGCATTCCATCTTTGTTGTCACCTTCGCCCTCCTCCTCCTCCTCTCAGGCCGGCTTCTCTTTCACCGCATTCAGATTCAGATTTTTGCTGTTTTTAACAAAAACAAATCTCCAACAAAAAAAGCACTACATATTTATTTCTTTTTATACATCAACTGGAGCCACTAATGCAGAATCTGTCTAATCCAATATAATTAGATTTAATTTAGAAGAAAAAAGCATGATGACATCTGAACACTAAGACAACAAACTGCTTTTTTATGTATTTGTAGGTTTGCCATCCTTAAAGAATGAGTTTTAGGTGCAGAAATGATCTGAAATATACAATTTGCTTAGAAATAAGAAAAAAATGTGTTGGAAAAGATGGACAATAATCATTTAATTGTTTAAAACAGTAATAAGATGCAGTTTTTGCTGATTGATTAATAAATTAAAACATTAGCAGAGTTGATTTATCTGGATCTGATGGAAGTCTCTTTTTTTTTTCTTTCCATATTTTCACATCCTGAAATTTTTCTGGAAATGTCGGGAACATTACGGGAAAAACAGAAACTTTGAATCTGGTGAAAGAGAAACCCAACTCTTGGCTTTTAAAGAGTGATGCTTGATCCCAAATCAATTTTTTTTTTTTTTACACCATCTGTTTGTACAGCAGGTGGCGCTGCAGAGTCGATTCAGAAATTCTTGGGTTCTGATTTGCTGAAGGATAAAAACTTTTTTGCAACTCAGAGAAAAACATCCAACTTTTTGTGCGTTTTCTGGAGTTTTTCCTCTTCTTTCTCGTTCTCCTGATAAATGTACAAAAAGATTTAATTTTCAGGCTTCAAGGCTCAACTGGAATCACTGATTAGTTGTGTGTTTTTGTTTTTTTTTTCTTCACCGGTGCCATCACACAGGCCTGCTGTTCATTTCCTGACAGAGCTGAAAACGTCTCACGATGATTATGTTGACGAGCCGAGGAGCGTCTGGTTGCATGTTTCAGAGAACAAAACCAGAGAAATACAGACTGATGAGGGAAAAAAGAACTCTGGACCTGGAAGAAAAAAAAAGAAAAGCTTCATATCGATCTTCTCATCTCTGTTCTCACGGTGCCATTCTTCGGTTGGTCTCTCTCGCTCTCTGGTTGCATATCTGACTTTATCAAAGACGCAACAAAGAGAACGCAACGTCGGACTGCTTCATCGGCTCACTGTGGTATAACTCATTAACTCTTCCTGAGCTAACAGCTGTGGACAATCGGGGGCTCGGGACTGTTACCCCAGCGGGTCAAAGGTCGCAGCAAAGAGGGCTTCTTTCTTTTCGTTCTTTTATTTTCTGGGGTTTGTTTGTTTTTATTTTTTTATTATTTTTTTTTTTTGTTCCATTGAGACTGGAATCAAGCGTACATGTCGGCTCTAGATAATTTAAGTTACTCTTGTGTCATGATGTAAAACTGTCTAATTTGGAGAAAAAAAAATGTAGCTTACTGAAAAATAAAGATTTAGGCACTGTTGAAGAGCCAATGTCGTCGTCGTCTTCTCTGCAGAATCGGTTTTCTTGACGATATTGCCTTTAAAAACAGTTACAAAAATCTGATTTGCTCTGAAAATAAGAAGTCGCATAACAAATAGTAAGGTGCAAGGGAAAAAAAATCACAATTTAAAATTTTTTAATAAATAAAAACCTGAAAAGTGCGGCTTGCATTCGTATTTAATCCCATTGGATGAAATGTCTTGGAGTAAATGTCTGAAATTTGCTTTCGTTCTTTAAAAAAAAAAATTGAGATTGAATGGAGGGTTATTTTTTAAGTCTGGACTTTGACTAGACCATTCTAACACAAAGATGCTTTGAGCTAAAAGTCAATCAATATAGTTTCATATTTTTTGTTTGAAAGATGTGAGGTTTGCCTAATTTAAATGAAAGCATCCAGTTTTCAAAGCTGTTTAGAGAGAAAAATAGAAAATTCTGAGCAACATCATATTGTAACAAAAAGAGAAGATCTTATTTTTTTTAATCATGTCAAGTAGAATAAAAAAATGTCAGTATTCACTCTGAACTCAGATTATTGTAAATGTCTCCCCTGTCCTCGACTCCCTCAAAATTTGGGGATTTTTAGTTCAAGTGGCAATTTAGCAGTTTAATGAGAACAATGTAAAAAAAAAAAAAAAAAAGGAAACATTAAAATGCACTGATGTTGAATTAGAAAAACGTCACTTTACTGCATTAAATCTTTATATTGCTCTGACTTATCTCAGAAATTAATCGGTTTGGTGTGAAATACCCCGAGTCGCCACCAGATGGCAGCAGCCTCTCAGGACAGATTTACTTTATTCCGGTTTTAAATGATCTTTAAATCAAATCAACACTAAATTAAAGAATAAACAACAAAACAGCGCATGGATGGCAGGAATTAAATTATAGGTATTCGTTGAGTGATTTGATAAATTATATATTTTGGCTCCAGCACCAAAAACAGTGTTTACTCGACAGTTTTGTCCCATTTATTGTTCATTTATAAATTTTCTTTGTTAAAGCAGTAGTAAAATTAATAATAATTAATTGAATAAATGACCAAGTGTTATGAATTAGCTTATCTTAGCTTAGCATTTTTGCAAAACCAGGTCAAATAGTTACATCTTTCATGGTTCCCACTTGAAATGGTAACATGTTTATTTTCTCTTCAACAACCACAATATCTGAAGTTTGTTTCTGTTTTTAGTTTTTCTGTTTATTCATAAACATCCAAAAACTGGGAAGCAACTAGGATAAAACATCATCCTGTATTATTTTTAGGTATTTTGGGAATTCCTAACATACTGGTTTCTAGTATGTGATGAATAAATAAATGTGGCAGAATTCAGTAGAAATGTTCATTTGTTCCATGTATCCATGTTCTTTATTCTCTTTAATGATGTATGACCCATTAAATGTCATGGGTTGTGTGGCCATTATCTTATGAATAATAATATTTACAACATCTGTATTTTTGTTGATAAAATCTGTAAACAGTTTGAAACCGTGAAAAAAACAAAGGTTGACATCTGGCGCCCCCTGGTGGCTCATTTTCCGCTCCATTTGTTGGGTGTATTTTTTTCCACATCATTTTTATTGCAAACACAAAAACACACTAAACATATTGTCCCCTTAAACTGGGAAAACAAAGATACCACATCTAATAATTCCGTTCTTAGTCTCTCTAGTCCTTTAAATTATACATGCAAGTAACACAAAGTTAGGAATAATTTACAAGAAACTGAACAGGAAATGCAATCTGATTTCAATCTCAAATTAAAAGCACAAGGAGCGGATGTATTTATTTTATTATTATTGTTACTGTTATTATTGTTGTTTCATCATTTAGTCTTTTATATCATCGGATAAGGAAGAACATTACAAAAATAAAGTATTTGTTAGCAATAAAAACATTAATATGTCAAGCAAATTTCATTCAATCATTCATTATTATTATTATTATTATTATATTTATTAATATTATTATTATTATTATTATTATTATATTTATTAATATTATTTTTACTTATTTTATTTAATGCAATATATTTTGCAAACTATTTTTACATTTGCCAATAGTTGACTAAAGGATTAATTTAACAGTTTTTAAAAAATGCTTTAATGATGTTTGTAATGTTTTATCGAGACACAGAAAATAAAGCTGGAGATGTAATGATGTGAATTTTAACTTTGCAGTCACACTGCTGTCCTTGCCTAAACTTAATAAACGAAATTCGGGATTTATCAGAAGAGCTACAGGTGTCTGACTGCTGCCGCTCTTATTGTGAAAGGCAGCTCACCGGAAGTCTCTTCAGCCTTGCGCGAGCTTGGCGCTTGTTTTGCGGAGTCTCCGCTGCCGCACACGGAGCCACACGCTCAACGCGGACTCGGACCGACTTTGGATTTCTGCTTCTTTTTTCCCCGGGGAGTTATTCGGAGGAAAAAAAATCCTGGCGCGACAAAACAAGGAGTAAAGAGCCGGAAAACAGAGCTGAAAGTCGGCTTGTGTCGGAGGAATGGCGGACCGGGACCCGGTGCCGCTTCCTGCGGAGGTTCGGGCCAAACTGGCCGAGCTGGAGCTGGAGTTATCGGAGGGTGAGTAGGGGGATTCCCCCGCTGAGCTCGGTTCTGGTTTTGGTTCTGTTGTTCTGACGGGATGACAGCTGAGAGGGTTTTTCTGCTGTGGGTTGGAAAAGTCAGAAGTTGAAGTCCGGCTTGATGAATTGACACATGGCGCTGATTGATGGAGGGATGCAGAGGATGTGCTGGCGAAGCTGTTTGCAAAAATAACATTTATTGCTCATTTAATATTTATGAAATCAGTGACTAATGAATGTTTTGGAATATGAATTAAAACCCCAGCTTTTTAATTCACGCTTTCTGCTTGTTTTGGAGAAATAATCAGCTGAACATGATCTAAAACAGGAGTGAGCAAACTTTTTTAAAAACAATTAAAAAAAATAAAACCACCAAAAATGTTGCAACTTAAAAAAAAAAATCTCAACAATAAATTTCTCAACTTTTGATATTCTTCTTCCGCTAATTTACGTATTGGCTAAATATTTAACTTGCACCTAAATATTTAGTTATTATTGTTAATGTTTCCGTTGGCAATTATATGCTTGAAACTAGATATTTAGTTTAACCTAATATTTATTTTGAAAGTTAAATATTTAAACATTTTGGCTGCAAAGTTAAATATTTAGCTCCATAACCAAGCTAAACACTTAGCTGGTTAGCTTTGTTACCTTCCTGACTAAAGCTAAATATTTATCTCAGATTTAAATATTTTAGTTAGAAACTAAATATTTAGTTTATTTAGCTTCCTAGTACTCGTTTAGCTTGAATATAAACTAAATATAAGTTTGTAAACTAAACATTTAGCTTTTTGACATTTATGAATGTTTGCATAACACTGTAAAAATATGACTTTGAAAAATGAACATTTGCTTTTTTTTTGTCTCTGGCAAAATATTAGTATTAAGTTTTTACTGCGTAACTTTACAAACAGGATCCTATAGCATTTAGCCAAAGCTTTAATTCAGCAATTTAAAGCAGATTTGGCTCCATTTCCATTACAAATGTATGCAAAACTTTTGTCAATAATGTCGAAAAAACACAATTGAGCAAACACGGTGTTTCCATTAAATAAGAAAAGCAATTAAAATCACACGTGAATAAGCTTGTTGATGTAACAAATCATTTTTTAAAAATCTTCCTCCAAACTACTTCCTGTCCTTTTCTTCTTTGTGGTTTCTGCCAGTGACAACATCCTGGTTGTTGATGACGTGACTCATGTGATACTAAAAAAGTATTTTTAGTGAAATGCACAAATTTCCAAAACTTTTTTCAGTGAAAAATTAATTTTTTTGGTTTTCTGTTAGTCTATGTTAATTTACAAAATGTCAAATTGCATATTGATGTAGAGGAACAGCGCCTGGAACATTGTAGTAAGTACATATTAATTTAAAAGTTCTCATTTTGACATGGTTTATTTGATTTAGTCTTGAATTGTAGTCCAGGATTGTAGGAGCCCACATATGGCCCCAGCACCTCACTTTGAACATCGGTCATGTAAAACATCCAGAAAAGAATTTTCCACACCTAAAATTTGGATTTGAATGGGGAAAAAAGAAGCAAAGCAATGATTAATCACACACACCCTGCAGCCAGGTGGTTTTCCTAAAGGAGGAATCTGTTTTTTATCATCCAGTTTACAGACTCAGGTTGGTTTTCTAGATGCAAAGATGCAGTCTTGGTATTGATTTTCTCATTAGCTCTCCCTCCTCCCTGCTTGTTTCTTTTATTTTTTCCCAGATTGATATGTCGCTCTGCTGCAGCCTTTCTCTGTATGTCAGTGTCATATTTCAGCTGTTTTCCCTCCTGGAGGGACTCAGCCTTGTAAGGAGAAAACCAGAGGAAGGGGAAGTGTGTGTGTGTGCGTATGTGTGTGTGTTTTTTAAACAACTGAAATGCAGGGGAGTTAAAAAAAAAAGAAGGTGACACACTTTCATGTGAAATTTCTCTTTATGTAAACAAGAGAAATGGGGTCAGATGCCCCGTTACATTATTTACATGCTTAGCTGACGAATGCAAAGCTTTGACCCAATTTTGCAACCCCCTTCTGAAGCCCCTCGTCGCAGAATTCCTGCACCGCCTCAGAGACAGAAGAGGCCTTTGAGCAAGGCATTACACCCTGGTGTCTCTGGAGGAGCTGCAGAGAGCGATAGGGCTTAAAAATAATATCAGATCCAATTTTAATCTATTGTTTTCTTGCTTATTTGTGAATAAAAAACCAAAACATTTCAGAGCAAATATTCTTGGCGTCTATTTAAATCATCCCTTCTGTGATTTGTGTGATGGAGTAATTATGAGAAAAAAGTCATAATATTGGCAGAATTAAGTTGTATGACAGAGAATCAACGCCGGGCTACGGGAATTTCTGTTAATTTATAAGCATAGAGCCGTAATATTAACAGAATAAAGATGTAAATTTACTGGAAGAATGTCCTAAAACTAAAAAAAAAAAAGTTGTTTAATGAGAAGAAACTTTCATAATTTTGCTATTTTTTTTGTCTCAACCTTCCTTAGAGTTGATCAAGGAAGATAAATCTGATGTTTTTAAATTATATAATAGTAACAGTACAACAATAATAATGCAAGAAAATTTTAAAAATCAGTAAACATGAAATTCTAATTAACATTTAACATTTTAAATATCTAAAATAAATAAACAAAAGAAATAAATAAAGTCAATTAAGTATTGTGAACAAAATTGGCCTTCAAAAGAAGTTCTAGTTGAGACGAAACTGAATAATTTCATCATCCAGTTTTTGCTAGAAAGAGAAAAATGATAATAGTATTTATTAATTTATCACTTTATTAATTGGTTTATCATTTACTGGGTCGGGCTTATGGTCTGTTCTGGTGGGGTTTTTTTTTTTTTACTGATCGGTGGGATTTGGGTGCAGCCTAACCTTTGGATGGCTTTTATTCACCTTATCTGTGAATGAGGATTTTTATGGCCGTCTGTGACTCATAAACAGAAAGCAGGACTAATGACTGATGTGTCTGACTGTCGATCTGTGTAGATTTGACTCTATTCCTAGCTTTAAACACTAAACATAGTCAGATTACTTACCAAAAATGTAACTTTTTAACAATATTCGGTGAAACCTGGAAACTGCAGCAGACTGTTATTCTCTAATATTTGATTTAAATTGTTTTACCTTCCAGTAAAGCTGCCATTAGTCATAACCATCGGCGTCAGCTAAAGCAATCAACTTCCAAAAACATTGAAATTTTCAATCGGTACATGATTTTTATGGATTATTTTCTTAAACTTTTTAATAAAATATTGTCCTGCTATATGGTGTGTGCCCACTCTGCTGTCTGCAGGGACAGGTGCATGTGTCTGTGGGCGTGTGCCCGCCGTCATGTTTGGACAAAACTATCAATTTACTGTCAATGAAGCCACTTCATACAAGGTTCCGAACACTCGACCTTGAGGCACGCCTGAATTTAGTAAATGGCTAATTGACAGGTTGAGTCAGGAAAATATCTAAAATATGGAAGCACCTATTTAGGTTGTTTTTTTTTTAAATTGGAAAAACTTTGATCCACTTCTTTTGCTACTGATATCTGAGATTTAGTATCGGCCAATTCTGATCCCATGCCGAATAACAGTGCTGAGTTGACTTAAAATGTTTCTGAATTACAAACAGCTTACATAGCTTCACAGGGTTGGGAAAACATTTAAAAACAACTTTTAATTTGTTCAGTCAGTGGAAAATGACTAATAAACTGACAAAACAATAGGTTGAGTAGTTTGCTCAAATACTATGCAAAGACAAACACTCGTTCAAAAAAAATCAAAAACTTGTATGCAACCTTACCAACTTTTGCTGAAAAGTTACTCGTTTGTTTTGTCTTATTTCAAGCGTACTGATAAATTTGCACTAGAAACTGAACCAAAACTACTTTGTAAGATTTTGTGTTTTGCAGTGTAGATTTAGACTGACTAGATGTGCCCTTATTGTCACAAATACCTAATCTATATATATATTTTTCAGAACTAGGACTGATACAAATATTAAAACCTGATCAGTTGATCTCTATAAACCCAAAATGATTTTTGCTGTATTGGGAGTTTAAAGATTAATGAACTGAAATCAATAAAACAATCTGTTGTTTTTACTTTGAAGGTGAAACTTTCAGCATTTTTTCCCACCGTTGTTGTTGTTGTCAGTTTTACGGCTGAAGCGTCTCCTCTTGAATCACACCGCCTCACCTGCAGGCCCACCGTTGCCATAGCGATGTCATTTCCTCTCCTCCACCCTGGCCGAGTGAGAAGCTCGTTTGCAGACCATAAATTCATATTTGCTCCTTTTTTTTTTTTTTTTTTGACGGCTCACCGGCAGTTTTCCCCTCCAGGTTATCTGCTCCAAGGTTTCCCACTGAAACCAGCTTTATTTGGATGGCCGGGAAAAACGCTGAGAAACTTTAGGGAGTTTTTTCTTCCTCTAATATGAACAGCAGGAGCAAAACAAAACTAAATTTAAAGCTAGCAAGAGCTAGCATCCCTCCTCCTCTTGTTGTTGTTGCTGTCCACATGCTCGTCATCGGCTGTCAGCCGTCTCCTCCGGCCGGGTGGCTTCTCGCATTAATATTCATCGGCCCGCGCTGTCAACCTGCCGGCACAACAAATCTGAGGGCTGGAAATGTCAGCGGGCCGAGGAGACGTACGTTTCAGGCCGAAGACAGGTTGACGTCTCCTTAGGAAATGGCCCGGATGTGAAGGGAAAGGGGAATCAGTGGCAGATTCACCAATTAGTACTTTAACCTGAAGAAAAACACAGTTTACTGTGTTTTTGGATACCTGTCTGCCATTTTAGCAAGTCAACATTTCAGCAGCTTCACATGCAGAAAGGTCTTAATTTGCTAATAAATCACCATGACTACCAGCTGGTGTTGGACATGTTTAGTTAGGACTGATATGTTTACTTTTCTTCAGATATGGCGCTGTGAGACGTCTTTTGGCTCCTTTCAGATGCGGCTTTAAAGGGATCCACGACTAGTTGAACATGAATGTCTTGTAATCTTTCTTTTAGCCCAAAAGTTGTGGTTTGAGATATGTAAGAACTCAGGATTACTCAAAACATTTTACATCTTTACTATGTTTTTCACCAATTTTCACCTGTGCAATGCATTCTGGGCCGACGATGCGGGTAGCTTCAGTCCACAAAATGTCAGGATTGACAAAAAGTTTTAACGACCTGTTATACGTCAGATATCTGTTGAAACAAAAAAAAAAGACAGACTTTTGAGCTATTGTTTACTGTGCTAGCTAGAGCTAACACCATGAACAAGAGCTAACGCCATCAGATATAGCTAAAAGTAGTAACAGGAGCCAACACATTTAGCAGGAGCTAACACATTTAGCAGAAGCTAACACATTTAACAGGAGCAACACATTTAGCAGAAGCTAACACATTTAGCAGGAGCTAAAACATTTAGCAGAAGCTAACACATTTAGCAGGAGAAAGGTCATGCAACCAGTTTGGAATTGTGGATATTGAAAACAAAAAACTGATAGATCATTATTGATTTGAACTGATTTAAAATGCTTTTATCATGCTAAGCTTTCAAGGCTCCAGCCTGGTTTGTAATCCAGCTGTGAAATCTCCCTTCTCTTCTCAATAAAATGTTTTTTTTTGTTTGTTTTTTTAGCGAAGCTCTTCTGAAGTGGAGTTCTGGGCAATAAAACCACCAATACCCCACTGATTCAAAACCTTACTGTTTGTTTTTATTCAACAACTGTTGTGGTCTGTTAGCAAGGGCTATCGGTGTTTATTAGGAAAAACGTCCCTTGTTCTGACCCTGTCCTGTGGGATATTGTTAAATTAAATCCTGGGAACTGCCATTGCAGCAGCTCGAGGTTTCCTCACCGCTGTTGGAAAATTTCTCCCAACGGCCGCCTGCTGCCCTGCAACCGTTGCCCCGCCGTGTTGCCTGTCAGGGAGGTGATGTCATTGCTGGAGCAGCCAGGAGGACGGAGCGGAGAGAGAGAGAGAGAGTTTTTCACTGCGTTTCTGTCAGATTGCATCATGAAGCGGCTCAGTCTGCCGCTTCCAGCTCACATGTTGCCGTTTTCCTGCCTCCGGTTGCATTTTTCCAAAGCAGCAACGCCTTATTTTGGGGTTGCCACAACAAAAACAAATAAAGTCAATTGGGGGAAAGACATAAGGATGTGTTCTCGAATCTGTCCAGGTTTACAGCGTGACCTCCTGACCTTCTGCTCCTACTCGCTTCTTCTCTGTGGTTGATTAGCACTGGCTGTGTCTCAATGTCAACGTTTCGGTTGTGCAAAACTTTCCAGTCAGTCCCTCAGGTCTTTATTTCTCTTGATCAGTCGTTCTCTCTGGAGTTTTTTCTTGGCTAGCGATCCTGGATGTTTGCGGCTGCTGAACTCCGTCCAAGTTGGCCTTTCGGGTCTTTCGTCTGTAGCCTGAGTCGGCACTTAATCCGTTTAAACAGTTCAGCTTTATTGGATTCACTTTAAAGGAGCGGGACAGTGGAAGACTTCCCATCCCCTTTGGGCCGGAAGATACGGCTGGAAAAACGTGACAATAAGAAACTATTTATTACGTCTTTTTTAGTCTGTCACAGTAGTTATAGCCTTACAAACTCAAATACTTCTCTAGATAAACATTCACATTTATAATGCTCTTCTTTTGTACTCCAGTCACATAAAGTGTGATTTGCATCATTAAACTGCACACAGTTTAATGATATACAGTATTATCAGTCATATTTTCAGATTATTGGTATTTATTGATGCTTTCATTGACGAAACATTTCATTGGAGAAAACTGTGAAACTGACCATCATTAATACATAGTTCTCATGTGATGTCAAACTTGTGGGAACCTGGTAGCTGACAGCCATCTTGGTAGGTATCCACATAGAATTCTCATGGCCGTTGCTATGGAGTTGCTATGACAACAGTAAACAAGCCACATTCTTTGTCTCTGTTCGATCCCGACAGCAGTGAGTTTGTCAACATATTCCTCTTACACATCGGATAAAAGTTTAGATTGAATTTCTTTTTGTTGGGCTTTGCCTACAAGTTCAGTGGTGCATCTTCTCCAACTTTGTGGAAAAGATGCACAAAGTTGCATCTTTTCCACAAAGTGCAACTTTGTGCAACTAGGGCTTGTATCAATACAAGCCCTAGCCTTGTATCAATGATGTAAAAGTCGGATAAATGTGACATGATTGTTCAGACGCTTTGAAGCAACTCTCTGAAAACGACAGGATACAATTTACCTCCACATGTGGACCTGGAAACAAATCTGCATTTGTTTTTATTTATTTATTTATTTATTTATTTTTTTGTGAAAAGATAAGAATTGGGCCCAAAAAGTTGGATATTAGGACAAAAATAAATCTGATTTAAGTTGCATTTCCATCTGCATGACTGACGCCTTCCTGATTGTTCGTCTGTTTATGACTCTGAGACTCTCCAGCTTCTCCAAATGAAGAATGAAATGAAATTCGCTCAAGGCAGCAGAGTTTGGTTGTTCTGATATCTGGAAAGCAAAGAGCCTGTAAAGCCTGTGGGAATCTGCTGAAGCGAAACTCCGTCACACTTTCTGTTCAGTAATGTTGAAGCTGTGAAACAACATAGAGGATGTGAAGACAAGCTTCACAGTCCAGAATGACTTTAAACACTGTTTCTGAGAAGCATTGATTCTGATTTACAATATTGTCTGAGCTATAAATGATTCATAATGTCATGTTATCAAACCGTAGTTCGATATCAGAGTATTTGATGACTTGCACAGAAAAGTTGTCATGCTTTTTTGACTTCCTAAATATTGCAAAAAAATTTATTTTAATGTTTTTCCTAATTGAAGGTACTTTTGTTTCTTAAACCTCAGGTCAGCCTTAATCAGAAATGAAATCAAAACAAAATCTAAAAACATAAAGATCCTGATATTAAAAAGAAATACCTGCATGAAATTTTCTTCCAAACTTTTGCTTTAAAACTCAAAACCAGAGAAAAAGAATGAAGAATTTGCCAAGTAACGTTCGTCAGCGACTCGGTCAGGAAATGCTGAGTCACTGGTTGCCGTGGCGACTCCCACCTTTTTGTGATGCCCACAGTAAGTTTTTCTGAAAAACGGTTGTTTAATTTAGAACCAGGAAGAAAGAAAAACCTGTTGAGTCATGCAAGAGT
The DNA here is from genome assembly GCA_922788865.1 of Poeciliopsis turneri. Taxonomy (NCBI): domain Eukaryota; kingdom Metazoa; phylum Chordata; class Actinopteri; order Cyprinodontiformes; family Poeciliidae; genus Poeciliopsis; species Poeciliopsis turneri. The sequence continues at coordinate 2,859,833 of CAKLNU010001022.1, read as the reverse complement.
TTTAGTCAGTGAAACTCAACCAAGGCTCCAATTATAGATGCACAGAGAATAGTTCGGAAATATGCTATTAATTAATTTCTAAGCACTTTATAAATCATAAATACATGTTTATTATGTATTAAGGACGAGAAGAAAATAAAAAATACTGGTTTCTTGGCAAATAGTCACATTTGTTCACCAAAATAGTCGCTCTAGAGTTGTTATCCTGAACATTTCAGATGACCTTGTAAGCACATTAAGGCTCCTTCTAACCATCCTAAATTAATGCATAATAAGCCGTTGGTAATGATTTATAAAGTGTTTATAAATGAACAGATAATATATCTATAAACTATTTATATTAGCCATCCATAACATAACATTTATTTTGCTTTTAATGAACTAAATGCAATTGTGCAGAACTTGTTGAAAAGAAAAACACTTATGTAAGTTAATGATTCATTTTTTGGAGTTTTCCTTATTTGCATGCAGATGTGAAAGTTGAGACTTGATTTGAACTTTTGGATCTGGCTGCTGATATCGATCAGGACTCTGAAAAGCTGCGTTCTCATAATCGTTAGAAACTAATGGCTTGTAAAAATTCGTGCCTCGCTGGTTTATGGACACGCAGCGGAGTCGGGCCGGCCTGAATGCTTGGAGTCGAGCTGCAGAGAGCGATGAACTCCATCTGGTTCCCAGCAGAATAAAAGCACCTCTCTTTCTTGTCTTATCCCAGGAATCTGCCTGGAATTGCCCCCATCTTTGACCGCATTCTCCAAACCGGTTTCAGCCACTTTCTTTTTTTTTTTTTTAGATTAGAGGATTGGCTTTAGGAGAAACAGGGGGGTGGATAAGGAAAGCATTGTGCTGCAAACGTTAACAACGCCACGGCTAGTTAGAGGGTTTTGGCTCCAGGTTCGTCTCTTGGAACGCTGGAGTGATAAAGTTTTTGTTGGTCCAAACAGCCTTCACACAAGGTCTATTCGGGGGTACTGGAGAGGAGGGTCCGTCGGATAGTCGAACCTCGGATTTTGGAAGAGCAGTGTGGTTTTCGTCCTGGTCGTGGAACACTGGACCAGCTCTACACCCTCAGCAGGGTCCTGGAGGGCGCATGGGAGTTCGCCCAACCAATCTACATGTGCTTTGTGGATTTGGAGAAGGCGTTCGACCGTGTCCCTCGGGGTGCCCTGTGGGGGGTTCTCTGGGAGTATGGGGTACCGGGCCCTTTGATACGGGCTGTCAGGTCCCTGTATGACCGGTGTCAGAGTCTGGTCCGCATTGCCGGCAATAAGTCGGGCTCGTTCCCAGTGAGGGTTGGACTCTGCCAGGGCTGCCCTTTGTCACCGATTCTGTTCATTACTTTTATGGACAGAATTTCTAGGCGCAGCCAAGGTGTTGATGGGATCCGTTTTGGTGGCCTTAGGATCGCATCTCTGCTTTTTGCGGATGATGTGGTTCTATTGGCTTCATCAGGACGTGATCTTCAGCTCTCACTGGAGCGGTTCGCAGCCGAGTGTGAAGCGGCCGGGATGAGGATCAGTGCCTCCAAGTCTGAGACCATGGTCCTGAGCCGGAAAAGGGTAGAGTGCCTTCTCCGGGTCGAGGGAGATGTCCTGCCCCCAGTGGAGGAGTTCAAGTATCTCGGGATCTTGTTCACGAATGAGGGAAGAAGGGGAGCGTGATATCGACCGGCGGATTGGTGCAGCGTCCGCCGTGAAACGGGCGCTGTACTGGTGCGTCGTGGTGAAGAGGGAGCTGCGTCAAAAAGCGGAGCTCTCGATTTACCGGGTCGATCTACGTTCCTACCCTCATCTATGGTCATGAACTTTGGGTAGTGACCGAAAGAACGAGATTGCGAATACAAGCGGCGAAATGAGTTTTCTCCGTAGGGGTGGCTGGGCTCTCCCTTTAGAGATAGGGGTGAGAAGCTCGGTCATCCGGGAGGGACTCAGAGTAGAGCCGCTGCTCCTCCACATCGAGAGGAGCCAGTTGAGGTGGCTCGGGCATCTGGTTAGGATGCCTCCTGGACGCCTCCCTGGTGAGGTGTTTCGGGCACGTCCCCACCGGGAGGAGGCCCCGGGGAAGACCCAGGACACGCTGGAGGGACTACGTCTCTCGGCTGGCTTGGGAACGCCTCGGGATTCCCCCAGAGGAGCTGGAGGAAGTGGCTGGGGAGAGGGAAGTCTGGGCCTCCCTTCTAAAGCTGCTACCCCCGCGACCCGACTCCGGATAAGCGGCAGAAGATGGATGGATGGATGGATGGATGGATGGACAAACAGCCTTCCAGGAAAAGCTGCCTGCCGGATTAGTTAGAAGATGATTCTAACATCTGCAGGAAGGAGCTGCTCTTTATGCTTGAAACATCTGGATTTACCTGCAGACTTTAGCATGATAGCTATCTGCTTTCCAGGCTAAAACAGATCAGGTCACAGTGCATGACTGGAACGCTGCAGAAAAAAACACAAACAAAATCCACCTCCACTGGAGCTGCTGCTTCTGCCCAAAAAAGTCCAGATCTTGGCCCGAGGCTCAGGGACATACTGAACTGACAGAGCAGAAACAGCCGCACAGCTTTGAGCCTCCTGTATACAAACCATGTCGATTGTCCCCCAGAGTGATGGATCCGACCCCCGGGGCCGACTGGTGGGAGTCTGGAGCGCAGCCAGGGCTGACTGGAGGTTTACAGAGCTCCAGATGGCGTTTTCTCCATTTATAAATAAAATTACCTTTACACATCACAAACACTCTGCTCTATCCATCCATCCATTTTCCGTCACCCTTCTCCCTAACGGGGTCGGGAGTTGCTGGTTCCTCTCCAGCTGCGTTCCGGGCGAGAGGCGGGGTCACCCTGGACAGGTCGCCAGTCTGTCGCAGGGCAACACAGAGACAAACAACCATGCACACACACACTCACACCTAGGGAAGGCCAATCAACCTGACAGTCATGTTTTTGGACTGTGGGAGGAAGCCGGAGAACCCGGAGAGAACCCACGCATGCACAGGGAGAACATGCAAACTCCGTGCAGAAAGACCCCGGGCTGGGAATCGAACCCAGGACCTTCTTGCTGCAAGGCAACAGCGCTACCCACTGCACCACTGTGCAGCCCACTCTGCTCTACAGTTTGCCTTATTTCACCTTAAAGGGGACCTATTATGCAAAATTCACTTTTTGCATGTTTTTGTACTTTGATTTGGATTTCTACTGCTTCTAGAAACAGACCAAATGTTTAAAAAGAAGCACAGCTATTTTTTTTTTGTCAATAAGTTTTTTGGTGTCTGGAAAACGAGCTGTTTCAAAATGTTCTAATTGTTAAGGCACTGTGCCGTTACCCGGCAACCCCAGAGGAGCCCAGCCCGTTACCTAGCAACCCAAGCTGAGCTACAGCACAAAAACAAACACATAAAACCACCAGTTAGGACTTCTGTAAAAGAAGTCCAAACTCTCTTCTTCATACTCTGCATCAAATGTTTGCTGCATTTTTCAAAATGGCGGCTTTTCGATAATATTAAAGGAGACCTATTGTGCAAAATTCTCATTTTGCTCAACACAGCGGTTTTTTGGCAATAATGTTTTTTTGGTGTCAGGAAAATGAGCCAGTAAAAAATCTTTTGTATTGTGAAGATGCTGCGTTACCAACACCTGTTGTTAAAGGTAAAGTGAAGGCCACAGATTCAAACTGAATACTGAATACTGTACTGTTACATTTATTTTTAAAGAATAAAATAAATGTAACAGACTGTACAGTATTTCACATTAACACTTATATTGTCACAATCAATAAATAAATCAATTAATGTTGTGTTAGTGAAGCAGAAGGACTGGAGTGAATTTGAAGTGCAGGCTTCAGAGCAGCAGATGACCAGGGATGCACATTTACTGACATCATGTAAATTTGCACCTTACAGGTGCAAAACTCAAGTTTAAAGACACAACTTTTAGAAATATTTGACATTTTTAGAGAAGTTTGCTCCTGTTTCATGTTGCGCTTCAGTTCAACTTGTAATTTAAAAATTGGAGGTCAAAGGTTTTTTTTCGGTTATTTCTTGTTGTTGATGGATTTTGAGCGGAGGATCAAGCTGATTTGTATTTCCCTGCTGGCGGAGCTCCACCACCAGGACGGTTGGATTTATCGCAATGCGATCAACACCGACATGAACAAAGGAAGAGCCGCCTCTGAGTGGAGCAGAGACAATGAACTTCAATCAAGTTGGAGTAGAAAAAAGAATCCGAGAAGTTCAATGCTGGAAACCTGAATGAACTTTTCTTGTTAAACTTCAGGATGTGTGAATGTTCAGAAGGGCAGAAATATTGGAGAGGAGCTATTATGCAAAATTTTGATTTTGCATGTTTTTGTACTTCCATTTGGGTTTCTGCTGCTTCCTAAACCATCAAACTGGTTTTTGGCATTAAGTTTTAGTGTCAGGAAAATCAGCTGATAGGAGTGGTTTTATGATCTAGATTCTTTTTGGCTGTAAAGGAGGCTCCACTTCTGCTTTTCAAGGATGTACGGTTGTATAATGGTGTATCTATTGGCAGCCATTTTTACATGCGTGTGAAAACATGGAGTTGAGGGATGTTGCCATCAGCAGCTCATTTAGATATAAAGAGACAGAGACCTTATAATAGCTCAGAAGAACAAACTAAAATCTCATTATCTACAAATAATTTGGTCCAAAAAAATGCAGTGAATGTTTTGTATTACCTATAAAGACATTCTAACCTGTTAAATGAAGCATAATAGGTCACCTTTAAAGGGCAGCATCACTTTGAAACAATCACTCAAATTGAGATTATCGCTCTTGTATTGATTTTAAAACATCCACATCTGGAATTGAACCAGATTTTTAACTCAGTTTTTTCTGCAGTAAATCCTCAGAGTCGCTTCCTTAGAGCCAAACTGTCCAGCGGCATGCTGGGAAACATTTCTGACCCTTTTGAAGAGGAGTGGGAACCTTTTTGACCCACTTCATCTATTAGAGGGACGTCAGCATCTTCATTATCTGCGTCCTTCTAAGTGGAAGTGTGATGAAGACGAGTGATTTATGGATGCCCTTCATCCCGCTCACAGCAGGGATGAAGGATGGGATTACCTCTTTTTTTTTTTTTTTTTTGCTTCTTTCAGGTTTAAAACGCTCAGGGAAAACCAAAAATCAAAGTTCTTGATGCTCCGTTTGTTCATCAGTGAAATCGTTTGGCTTTCATTGTGCGATCTGTTAACTTTTCTCCGCCGTTAAGAAGGAAATGTGTTCATCTCCATAACGGCAAATATTGCCTCAGATTATGAGGCGACGGTGAGTTCGACCAGCTTAAGCCTCTGAAATGTGTTGCACAATTCTGGCCTAGTTTAAAAATGAGGGTTATGAACTTTTCAGCATGAGGTCATACGGAAACTTCTCTGATTTTAACGCTGATGCAGGAAAAACCAAATTATCTTTTAATCCAGCAGCAAAAGGATAAACAGATGACTTCATGTAGTCAGAGTTTTATTTCCTTTCCTGCGAGTTGGACGAATAAAACCCCAAGACTGAGCCCCCCGTTAAATTTAGCACAAAATCAACTTTTTCCACATTTTGTTCTATTATAACTTGGCTGTTTTTGGTGGGATATTATTATTTTAAAAAATCAACACAAAGTATCAGAAGGAAACAGAAGGAAAATTATTCATATTTTTTGCCTTTTTTATTTTAATTTTTTTAATTAATAAAATCCTAATTCAGAGTTTTAGCTTCACTTGATTCAAGTGAACTAACAACATGTATATTATTGCATTGCATTATTGAACGTGCCACACCATCATCTTCCTACCACTTCCTGTTTGTCTTGTTTGTCATTTCCCCCAGTAGTAATGTCCTATTGACGATCATGTGACTCGTGTAATGGGGGAAAAAAGCGTTTCCATTGCAGTTTTGCAAATATGATTGAAAAACTACCTCATTCAACTTCTAAAACAGGAGGTTGACTTGTTTGTATTCAGCAAATTTATTTTTGTAATTTAGAGGTCAGTGAAAACGCAGCTAGTTAAACTTTTCTGTTTTACAGCTCAGCTTGTTTGTTTACCTTGAACTGAACAATTGGATGGAAAAATATAAGAAACGTTTTGCATCTAAACACTAACTAACCCAAAACGTGTATTCAGTTGAAATTTTATCACATCTACTCTTCAGTTTTGAGAAATGATTAAAGCTGTAATGTGGCTGGACCTGACGCGCCTCCATGTTCTGGTGGCTCCTTTCCAGCTGCCTTCAGAGGAATAATGGAGGTGCGTTTGCTGGCTCGGAGCTGTTTGGGTTTTATTTTATTTCCCTCTGATGCTCGTGTTTCTGTCTGGTGCTTCCAGCTCTGTGCTTCAGGGACATTAGCGAGGTTTTACTGTTTTCATCTCTAAGACACAACATGGTGATCCAGAGGTCTGTCTCCGCTCATCTGTGCTTCCTTTTTGTGGAGATTAAGAGAAGAACAGATCAGTGAAATATAAGATGAATAGAAAGCAAACTCAACCTGGATTTAATTGTTTCACTTCTGCTGGATCAGCAGTAACCGGAACGCTGATAAATATTTAAATCTAACTGAAAAGATCCTTTACAAACAGCTTTTATAAAATGGTTATTTCCATTTCCTGAAGGTTAACTGCTTAAGTTTGATGGCAGCTTATGAAACAAGAACCAAAGCTGTGTTCAGTCCACTGTAATCAAACTCCAGGCCACGTGAATAGAAAGTCCATTTCGTTCCCCATTTCAGATATAGGGTGTGAATGAAAAATCCTTGCCCCCGTCTTCCCACCCATAGATATTTTTCTAGATCTGCCCCAGCTAGCATGCTAAAACATCAAGAACCTTGGTTTTTTGGTTTTGATTTTCTCCAAGCTTTTGCTTTTTTAAAAATTTTTAACATTTTTTTATTGATAATAGCTTATAAAAACTGGTTAAAGTTCTTAAGAGTTGAGCAGCACTTGATCTCTTTTTCCTCAAAATTTGCACTTTTTAAAGTAAAGTTCAGGATTTAGTTTGTGTGCAAAAGTCTTCCATTGCAATTATTTCTACAAACAGTTACAAGTTTAGCACTACAGACTAAAATATTTGTCTGATTTTTAAAATGTGGTCTTTGAGTCATTATTCACATCATCTAAAGTTCAGCTGTACATGCGTGGCTACAGGTTTAACATGCGTTGCCATGGCTACCGTCATGGAAACTGGACAGTGACTCTGCCGAGTTAAAACTGGAACATGTCATCCTCTGCAGATTTCTGCAGGAGTCTGGTTCTCATCAAAACATCTTCAGGTGGAAAATAAATCATCTGCTGAGCTCAACAGAGCACATCTTCCTGATTCAGAAAACATGAATGTTCTGAGTTACGGATCAAATTAATCCTCAGAAAACTCCAGTAATCACCTGGACTGTTTCCAACATGGAGACACAAACTAACAAAAACTGCAAAAAAGGAAACTTTTTTTGCTAGTTTTGAGGCGCCTAAAACACAGTTTCCAAGTAGTCTGGCCCTTAAAGTTGCAGTTTTTTATAAAGGTTTTTTAAAACTGTTGGGGGTGAATGACAGCGCTAAGACCCGCCTCCTGACCCTGATTGGTTGCTTCCAGTTACCACTGAGAGAAGGAAGAAGAGATCAATTTATATTTTTTTCACAGATTATCTATTTTATATTATTCTTCAGGACAATTTGAATAAATATGTAAAGACCTACTTTTCATATCTTCAAACTATCTTTATTTCCCATATTTGTAGAAAAGACTCGCCTCATTCTACAAAATACTTTTCCTTTTGTAACAGAGGAGTCTGAGAATAGAAATTAATTTTAGCTTCATTCTGTCAGCTTGTCGGAGGCAGAAAATGTTAGCTGAGGTCTGCAGGAGACAGTGGGGTCTTCAGGTTGATAGTGGATGTGTAACTCTTGGTAAACATGAGGTTTGAAGTGAGACGACAAACATAAACTTTTCACAAACACACAGAAAAGCGCCGCAAAGCGCCCAGACTCAGTTTATAAACTCCCTCACCGTGTAAACCAGCGCTGAGCTTCTGCATTCCCACCAACATGAGTCAGGCGACATTCAACTGGTTCATAAAATGAATTTGTTTTTGGACATAAGATACCTTGAAGACAGGATGAGATGGTGGTGAAGTGTGTATGGAGTTAAACTGGGGCCAGAAAGTTTGTTCAAAAGAAAAAGACAAAGAAATGTGAGCTGTCAGTGATGATTCTGATGCCCAAACGGGGCTAAAAGGTTGAAACTGAAAAAAAAAATATCTAAAAAGTAGTTTTCAAAATTTTATTTTTCACTTTCAAAACATCTTTTTCCAGTTTCACAACTTTTTCAGTTTCAAATTTGTTTTATTTTCAGATTGAAAAGATTTTTTAAGATTCAAAATGTTTTATTTTAACAAGCTTTATGGCACCAGTTTGACTCCATAGGTGTGTGGTAGAGTATTGGTTTCAAACCAGTTCTTTCCATTTCAAAACTTTTTTTTTTTTCCAGTTATAAACTTTTTTCAGTTACATTTTTTGTCTTTTGAACAAACCTGGCCGCAGTGTAGCTCCACAGCTGTGCGGTAGCTGATGGGTTAAGGGTGGGGAGGAAGGACAAAAAGCTCAGATTTTGAGAATAGAGCTGTAATGAAACACCTGAAGCCAAACTGCCTTTATTGCAGATCGCTGACAGAGTTTCATAATGCCAGCATTGTTTGCAGAGGTCAGAAGGTCGACCGACTTCCCACAGTCCTTGAACAAAATCGGATTTTCGCATCTTTAAAGGGAATTTTGTTGGTGGAAGAGGATCATTTGTGAAGCAGTGGAAGGACATGATGAAAGGTAAAACTTCAGGCGGCAGGCAGGAGCGTCATTGCACGAATCAGGAAGCCGTTGTGTAAATCCAGGATGTGTCGAGCTGCCAGACGTAGAAGAGAGGATTAAACTGACTGAAGGGCTGCAAGGTGCCGGCGAACCTCGTTCAGACAAACCTCCAGCTCAAACTGCATCTAAACTGTGATTGTTGCAAAGAAGAACAAAGCTTTAGATTGTTAATTAAAGCTGCTTTAAACTCATGAATTAATAACTTGTTCAACAAATTGAAGCATAAATCAGGTAACAATTTAATAAGTTCAAGTCAAAAATTTGTACCTATTTTAGTTTAGCTTTTTATCAAGAGTTAAATTGAATACAAGTAATTGTTTATATTAATTCTTTAAGTGAGGCGTTGCTTTTATCACAGATTGAACAGATTTTCCTGTTTTTAACTGAAACTAAACCATCTGTGTTGTCAGTATTTATGCCAAGAGATCCAGTTTTTTGGTGGGTTGTTGGACATTTTTAGGGATTGTGTTGTAATCCTTTGAAGTGGGCTGTGTTTTAATTAGATTTTTCTAGTGAAGCTCAGTTGTTTTATTGAAGATGAAACCGATTGTTGGCCTTTGGAAAGGTTGCCTCTCCCTGTTGGCCTTTAAAACAGATCCACCTTCCCTTACATCTCAATTAAAGCTTTATTCTCTCTCAATGTGACAGTATTCCCGTTTCTGATGTCCTCCTATTAACTTCATGAGACATTTATGTCTTTTTGTCCGGCTGTAAAGATTTTCCTTCCTTTTCAACTTGGTTTCATCAATTTTCCATCCTCATGGTCTCCTTTTCTTTAAATTATTAACAGATTAAAGAATCTCTGTCCGTCTTCATGTATGTCTTGGCTCACACAGAAACCATTGTATTTCCAAACCATGTGTGACTACAGTTGGTTTTGTTGAATATTTAATGCGTTGGATTGGTTGGAGACTGAACTGCCAGTTCTCCTGTCCTCTGACCTGCCTTGGGAAACTTTCCCAAGCAGATGGTCTCTGAGTTTTTGGATGGAAGTCAGGGCGTTCATCAACGCATGCTTCACCTCCTGTAAGTCTGAAAGGTGGCTTCCTGTTGCCTTGCCACCATATGTTGCTGATAGTATGTAGAAAGCAAGGTAAATTTTATGTTGGTAAAGATTTTTATTTCAGGTCATCAGTATAAAAGGCAAACAAATGACACATTTTTCAGACATTGTTTAAAAACATGTACCGTATTTTCCGGACTATAAGTCGCACCAGCCATAAAATGCATAGTAAAGAAGGAAAATACATATACAAGTCGCACTGGACTATAAGTCACATTTTTGAAGGAAATTTATTTGATAAAATCCAACACCAAGAACAGACATGTCATCTTGAAAGGCAATAAAAATAGAATAGAGGCAACAACAGGCTGAATAATTGTACATTGTGCTAACGGTACATGACAAACAACAACCTGAGGACGTGCCTGGTATGTTAACATAACATGTTAAGAGTTATTCAGATAACTATAGCATAATAACATGCTAACAAGTTTAAAAAAAAACCCCATCCGTGTGTCATTCACTAACTCATTCTTTGGTTACCGAGCAACTCGCTCATTCTTTGGTTACCTAGCAACGACCTGTTGAGTAACTTGCGCAGCAGCAGTTTCACATTTAAGGCACCGTGCCTCATTACTAAAGTCAAAGTTTAAGCTGATTTCTACTAAAAAGACAATTAAACAAAAGTGAACACAAAATAGAAACTTCCAAACCGGAACATGCACCAGATGGAAATGAGAGACAAATGCGGCATCTTGTCTGATGCCCAAGATTTCCATTTTGTATTTTTGACCCAAGACTTAAATTGAAATTCTTCATCATTTTGAATCTGACTCATAAACAAACAAGTAAAAAACATATTTTTTTTGTTTTCAAATAGAAATAACAAATGAAACACTCAGAAAGTTGTAATCAGTTTTCAGAGTGTGGATGCGTCACAAGCCGACTGTTGCCATATTGGGATGATTTAGTTTCCTCGCAGTAAAATGTGGCAGCTGTACTGTGGTCTGTTTTTGGTTGTCGTTTTGCCGTCAGACACGATGAATCGAGTTAAATCGCTGAGGATGTGTCCGTTTGTTCTGCTGCTGCAGATTTAGCCTCCAGGGATGAAGGTTGGCTTGTGAACTGGGTCATCACCAGTCCTTCTGTTTGCTCTCAGTGTTGCCAGGCCCTTGTCCATAAACAAAGAAATCAACAGCATAATTTCCACTTATCTGAAGTCAGATGGTTTAAATTATTGATTATAGTTTAGCTTTAGAGCTCATACTTGCTTCAGGATGCAATGAGGTCACTGTTTTCTGTTTTCCGGTGGTTTTCTGTCTTTTCTTGGGTTTTGTTTCCTGCGGCCCATACGGACAGGTCCAAAAATCCCCGCCGGCTGCAGGAGGGGCCCGTATGTTCAGCCCTTCTGTTTCTGCTCTTATTTCTGGGGGAACCTGCAGACCGAAGAAGAAAATTAAGGAAAAGTTTACAGTTTATCTGCAGAAAAGCTTAAAACAGCCCAATGTTGACCTATAAACTCAAGTAAAGTTTTATGATAACACATAATACACAACAAGTCAGTTAAAAGTGCTTTACATTATAAAATTAGTAATGAAACAAGAAATAAACATCACATTTTGTCAAATATCATCAGAGTCATCAAGCAGCTATGCATCAAATATGTTGATCGATGTTCTCTGTGATAAATGTTCTTCAGGTGTCGGAAGGCCGACTTTGTAACTGTGTTTATGAGGCTCTGAAGGTTCAGGTCCGAGTCTGGGTCAAGTTCTAGTTTCTAGCTGTAGAAACTGAAGTTGACTCTAGATAGATGAAAAAATAATAACTGAACGGTTTGTATCTGTCTCAGATACAAACCTTCAGCTCGTGAAGGTTTTGGCAGCTCCATGTTGGTTTTTGCTCCTCGACGTGTCGCCTTGAGTCAGTGGAGGTCAACAGAGGTCAGAGTTGACATTTCCAGCCCCCTCTACTCCTTAAACCTCCTAATCCCTCTCTACTTTCAACTTCTCTCCTTTCGCAATTACAACAATTATCTGAAGAGGCAGCAGAAACCCGTAAATCATGAGAAGTCGCAGTAGTTTCCATGTGAGGAGGGAAAAGGGTCTAAGGAAGTGCAGAGTGCGACAGGATGTTGCATAACGAGCGCGGCGTGCTGAGGGATTGGCTGCCGGCCGATCTGGTCGGGTGTTTTCCAAAGACTTGCTCCAGAAACCCAGTTAGTGCTGCTGATTGGACCGGGCACAGAGACGATGCCTGCCTGAACAGCTGATCTCCAAGAACGCGCGGATTAAACCCGCCGTTACACAACCGGCGGCGCCGTCCGATTGGACGGCACGGTTCAGCAGCGGCCGGCCGTTAAAAGCTGTTGAGGTAATTACTGTTGAACTAAACCAGTAAACCAGTCTCTTTTCCTCTGGAACTGGTGGAGCTGGTCTTAGACAAATCTTTGGGTTTTATTACTGAGTTTATGTTTTACTTTTCTAATCCTTTAGAAGTTAAAAAACTAAATTTTCTATTGCTTTTCAATACATTTACAGGAAAACCTGAAAGCATTCCCTGATATTAGGACTGCAAAATCTTACCAGGTATTTTTGGTCTAGTTTCTAGTGAAAATATCTTAAAACACTTGAAATGAGACAAAACTAACTTCTAAATAACTTTTTAGCAAGATATATAAGCTTATTTTAAAGTAATTAATTTCTTAACATTGATGGAAAAAGTCCTTGTTACATGTGCAGATTATTTCACATGGGAAAAATGTCTTGTTACAAGTGAAATAATCTACAAATGAAGTTAGAAAATTAAGAAATTGACATGAAACAAACTGCTATATGTTTCTGAAAAGTTACTTTTCAGTTAGTTTTGCCTTATTTCAGGTGGACTAAAATATTTACACTAGAAACTCGACTAAAATTAATTTGATTTTGTGTTTTTCCAGTGAACAATGATCCTAAACACAAGAACAGTCAGAGGTCTAGTCAAAGTCCAGACTTCATCCTGATGAGCAATTTCTTCCATCAAGATGTAATAAACTGATACAGGTCTTTTTCATGGCTGCTCTTTGATTTTCCCATGACTCTGGTTGGTATTTTAGCTTTCCCAGTTTGCAGATTCTCTACTGGGACCAAAATAATCTGCATCATGTTTGTTCTTTATTTGATGGGCTTAATCTGAGTTTAGGAATAAACCTTCAGGCTCCGTCCTCTGAACAGACTTGAGGTTTTTAATTAGATTTTTTTTCAGGCTCTTCAATGTGACTTTAGGCTAAAACTTTAAAAACCGGTGGGCTGAATTAAAGTCGGGTTAGTTTTAAATAAAACTCATGAGGATGTTGTGAGAAAATGGCTAACGGCGGAAATGAGGATGGCGGCAGAGGGAGGAGACGATGAGGCGGTTTGGGGAGTAATTGGGTTTGATGAGAGCGCAGCTTCAAGTGTGCAGTGCTTCAGCTGTGGATGTGCGGCTGGGAAATGATTAACATGCAGATTGAGAAGCAGAAAACGTTTCTCTGGTGGCCTTTCGTCTCGACTCGGACCTTAAAGTGATTTATTTTTTCGACCGGTCCAGAACTCTGGAGGAATTCTCATCGGATGCTCTGTTTCTGTAAAAGGTATGATTTACATAAATATTTGACGTAGATTTGGCTTTCACTCAATGAAAACACATCAATGTAGAGTATTTCGGTTAAAATACATGTTAGATGATTCCATTCAACTCACTGCAATAAACTCATATAGACCAAATTTTTGCAGATTCTTCTACATCTTAACATGTTGAAAGTTTGAGTAGAATTAACTTAATTTTTTTTACATACAAAAGTCCTGAATCACAACCAAGGTCTGTCTCAATAAGCAGTAAATTAAATTAAAAACAGCTCAATATTTTCCTTTTGTATGATTTATCTTTTTCCTTTTTTCTGTCTTTCTTCCAAAAACTGGATGATAAAAGTTCTTAGTCTGTTGATTTTTATTCAACTAAACTTTTTTGACGGATAATTTTGTTTACAGAGACTTAACAATTAATTTTATTTGTGTTTTTGTTATTATTATTGTTTTTATTGCATTATTATGGCATTACCTTTATTATTACTTGAAAGTGATCTCAAAACAGCAACATTGTCTTTTATAGCAATAATTTTTGGGACACTTCTTACCATGACATGCACACTGGAACCTTTGTGTTGTGTTTCTGGTACGGCTGTAAATCTGACGCACAAGCTACATCCGCTAACAACAACAATAAATGAAAAACCTGCTTCTCTTGGCTCACTGAGGGATAATTTTAGCTTCAAAAGAATGATCTGATTGGTCACTGGAAAAAGACCATTGTTGTGCTAAAAGAAGTTAGCCTCTTAGTGAAACTATGCTAGCCTAAAGTAGCATCTTAATGCTAAACATGTAGCAGCAGCAAAGCACATTTTCTGAAACACTGGAAAGCTGATTGCTTCAGATGGAGACTTTTCTTCCATACATCAGATGTGATGATTAAATCTTCCATATTTTGAGTGTTTTTCTGCCATTTCATTTTCAAGATGCTTTTTAAATTAAATATTCTTTATTTTTACACAATTCTACCCTCAAATTAATCAGTCAATCGCTATATAAATCAGATTTATTTAGTGCTTTTTAGGACACTCAAACACTTCACAGGAGAAAATAATATTGCAAAAATAAGTTGTGTCTTTGCAATTTGACTCAAATTTACTGTGAAATTATCTGAAGTATATATGTTTCTCTGTGACCTCAGCAGCTCCTTACCTCCTATAATCATTGTTTTATTTAGTTTCAGTCATAATTAACACCAGATTCAGGAATACTTACGATTTTAAACGATCGTATTGATAAAATGCGGCTCACACAGAACGTCTTTGTGTCGTTTTTTCCTTTTTTTGCTCTGAATCTTCTGTAGTCACGCTTTGTTCCCTGAAAGTCGCTCATGAATGTCTCATGACTGTCATGCTACAACGCCGCAGCTCCTCAGACTCCACTTCCCATGTTCCTCCATGCAGAGGTCAGAGGTCAACAGATTATATTTAACATTCCCAAAAAGGCTGCAGAACTGCGACAACGATTGTCTGGATTGTTGAGTATTTTAGTGAAGAAACTGGATTAAAGATGGAGAAATTTGGCAATTAAATGTCTTGGAAGTCAATTAGCTGAACTCCAGACCTGTTTTTGATTTGTTTTCGGTGGAGGTGTGCAGTGCATTGTGGGAGACGTAGTCCGTCTCTTCTTGACTTTCCGTCTTGAGCGACATTTTCATTCTGCTGTCATGTGAATTTTGAATAAACTTGTAAAATGCCTGAAAAAAGAAAATGCAAATTAGGCGTATTTCCATCACTATGCATGGAATAAGTAATGTTGTAGAAATAGAAAACATGGAGTTGTGGAATTTGAAACTTTTCAAAGTTCAGTGGATCTGGCAAGGCTCAGACCGGGGGGTTGTAAAGTTCGATACATCAGAACATTTTTAGCAAAAGTGTTTCAATTTTTCCTATTTTTACACATCAGCAGAAAACTGAGCATAAAAACTGTTTTGCGAAATTGAGGAAGTTACGTTACACGTTGCCTTTTCCATGTGTCTTCAAAATTTATCACTCCTTTTTTCTTCCAATCTTTGCTACTAATAGTCTTTACTCCTCATTTGCCACCTAAGCTTCTTTCTTCTGCCTCTCTCCTTTTTTTATTTCTTTACTTCTTCTCTCCGTCTCTCCTTCAGGAATGCAGTCATGTGTTTGGGACTCTTCCCTCCAAACACAAACATTCCTTCTGTTTAAAACACACACACACGCACACGCAGTCTTTGTCGCCGTGATCAACTCACATTCAATGAACTTCGGATGGAAAAACGGGCGTGGCTGAGCTGAAAACTCTCAGAATGAGCCTTTAACGGTTGGATGTGTGTGTCAGTCAAGGATGTGGACTCAATTTCTGAAGCTCGCATTCGTTTCACTGAAGTCTTGCGGCTCCGCTGCGATAAAAGGAACCCTATATGGTCAGCCGGAGACAGACAGAGCCGCCGTTGTTCCCGGCGAACAGAAGAAAGGGGGTTATTATGTCCAGAGGGTTCAACAACACTTAACTCTCCTTACTTTACCCCACTTTCTCAAGCAGAGAGTCGTTTTTGGTCTGAGAAAACTATTTGTATTCCTGGTTTGACTGTTGAGGCAAAAATCCAATTCAGAAACACACAGGACTGTTATGAAACGTCACAGCGCAGCAATTTAAGTTAAATAGTCAATATTAAATGTTTTAAAGTAGCAGCTTTCAGTTGTGTTTTAGACAATCCTGTTGAATTTTCAGTGTGTCTCCCAGATTGGACTTGAATTTTCTAACTTTAGCGTCCAAGTTTCTCAGAGAAGAAATGTTTAGCTTTTTTGTCACAAGGTTGCATCCAATATTTAGTGAACTAAAAAGTTAACTGTGCTAACCTTAAAGTGCTAAGAACGCTAAACATTTTCAAAGTTAGCCAAAGCGCTAAACAGATAAGCAGCTGGATGTATTTTTGAGTTTCTGACAGATTTTAGTGATTATTTCAATTGAATCCGCTGTTTAAAAGCTCAAAAATCTGATATTGCCTGGTCATGCTTTAAAACCCTCTTCAGTGTGGATACTGTTACTGAGAGAAGATTTAAAGTTTACCCTATAAGTCAGATGTTTCATAAGAAACATTTCTGCAGGTCATTAAGGCTGCGAAAGAGTGAGAGAGAGCAAGACTTTAAGCAAACAGCAAGGCTAAATGGAAGACGGTAAAACTGTTGTTTCATTTTGAGTTTCCAATCTCAATATGAAAACTTATGGATATGCTGGATTGAGAAAACATTTTTGGAAAATCCAAGATTAACAAAAAGGCTGAACTATTCTTGGATCCCATCAGAGTTTTATGTTTAAGAAAATAGCGGTAGCCTTTTCCTGATTTTTTTTTTTTTTTTTAGCTGCAGACTTGAATAAAAGAATATTTTCCCTTGACTGAAATGATTTAAGGCCAAGTTGTGGATTCCAGAACCACAAAGGAATTTCATCCATCTCTGAGAACTTCTTGTTCTTTTTCAGTAACAATAAAGCAGAAAGGAAACTGGGCTCAATTAGTGAACATTTCACTGTGACGGCCCAGGTTGGTTTGTCCTGCAGTAAAACTGGAAGACACTGTGCATGCTTTAACAATGTTGGACATTTTCACAAAGATAATCCAGATCATAAATGTGTAAACATGACAAAATGGTTTTGTTAAACATTTCAGCGCCGCCAGCTCGGTTTTATTGTATTTTCTTTCTCATTTCTGCTGTAAGTCAAACAGTGGAGCATGAACAGGTGCAGAACCTGTTGATTCAACTGGTACAGAAACCAGAACACTGTAAAAACACAAAGTCTTACCAAGTATTTCATGTCCAGTTTCTAGTGAAAATTTCCTAGTTCATTTGAAATACAACAAAACTTATAGATAAACTTCCAGGAAAATATAATCGTGTTTTGAGTCAATAATTCCAGGTTCCATTGGAAAATTATTTCACTTATGGAAAAAATATCTTATAAATGAATTGATTTAAGGAATTATTGACCTTAAAGTCAATAATTAAAGTTAAAGTTACTTATCAATTAGTTTTGTCTTGCTTCTAATGTACTATCTGCACTGAAACAACACTAAAATACTTTGTAAAAGATTGTTGCAATAAGCAGTAATTAAATTAATTGCATGATAAATTAAATTAAATTCATTTTTTTCTATTTTCTCTCTATTTCTACCAAAACTGGATAATAAAAGTCTTCACTCTGGTGTTTTTTTGAAGCAAATTTTTATTTCCAGAGACTTGATCTTTCATTTTACTTTTACTTTTTTACATTTTTCAGTTTACTTGTTTATTTTGCATATTTAAAATGTCTCCCAGCTCCTTTGTTAAATATTCACCAACCTTTAAAGCTTATTGGTCTTTGAGAATGTGTGAAAATAGTCTCAAAACATCATCATCGTTTATCGCAATAACTTTGTCCAGTAAAGTTGGTTTTTGTGAAACAATCCCAGTTTAATGTCAGTAGAAGAATAAATAATAGGACATTTATTCCTCATTTTTAGGCATTTTAAAAGAGTGGAAATAAATGACATTAATTGCAATTTTGCAAAAATTACTGTTGTCTATATAATTCCCTCTCAAAAGTGCTCTTGTTGTTTTATTCTTTTTTTTTTTTTTATCTCCTGTTGCATATGTTTTCCTTTTTGTTTCTGTGCAGCACTGAGGCCCAGGATGTGTGAATCCAGCTGAAAAACTGCTGGTTTGGTGTATTTTTGTTCGGTTCAGTGGGTGTGTAGCTGGAGAAGGAATGCTCTCTGTCTTTCTGATGACCAGTGACAGATGCCCAGCTTGAGGCGAAGCCAACATCTGTGTGTGTGTGTGTGTGTGTGTGTGGGTGTGTGTGTGTGTGTGTGTGTGTGTGTGTGTGCGCCCAGTTGTTTTCCAAGAGGCAGTGGAAAAAAAAGGCTACTTTGTTTGTGTGTGTTTGCGTTTTATTGCATGCCCACGTGGAATTATGGGAGCTGGGAGCAACAGAAAAACTCAAAAATAGAGACGTGATGTAGCAGTTTGTGAAATGTTTTGGATTTAACATCATTGTCAATTTATAAGAACTTGAATCAGTTTTGGTGTAAAGAAAACTGGACCTTCTCTGAGAAACGATTAAATTCATTCATAGTGGCAGGACAGGATCCTGATGATCTACACCAGTTTGCAATAAACAATTTTCCTATAAAATCTCTATTATTGAAGATCCAAAACATAGAAAGGGCTTCAGATTGTTGACTTATTAAAAGAAAAACACACAATTTCCACATTTCTTTAATTGCTTTCCGTTTGTTCACCATTCTTGACTTGTGATCCAGGATTGAAATAATAATTTCCAGGGCCACAAATGGCATCGTTCAAAATGGAGGTCGACAGACAATAGATTTTTTTTGTCTTTATTGTTGAATTGCAATGTTGACGATGATAATTCCTCATTTTTCTAACTATCCTTTCTTTTCTCAACTCTTCCTGACCTTTCTGACCTTGGTCATCAGTATCTACATCCCGGCTTTGGGTAAAAATCTGTCCAAATGGTCAGATTCAATGCTGGTATAGAAATGATAGAAGATAATGCATCAAATTGGTCCTTTGGGTTTGTGTTTCTCCAAAACTAAAAACATGCAAATCAAATAATGAGCTGCAGGTACGCTACACAAAATGCATGAGGACTTCACAAGCTAATTACATTTCTTAATAGCCCTGTTTTAATTGGTCATACTCTGTTTAGAGCAAGATTATTTGCATAGCACCTTTGGTAATTCTTTGTCTCTTTTCATCCCTGCTGGTTTTTCCAGTAAAATCCCAGCAGTCGTCGTCTATTTTCAGCTTCCCCTTTTATTTCTGCGTTATCTCGCTTCATCCCAGCCCGGCCCCTGAGAGTCTGATTTTCAGGCGCCGACATGGACGCCCTTTCAGCAGCTTTGGAGAAACAAAACATCAACCTTTGAGTGAATGATCCCTGCCGTTTGTTTTTATTTTTTTGTAGTGTAATTGTCTTCTCTGGTGCGGTTTAATTCCATCATCAGCAATTTGGACCAAACTCTACAGCGGTTATGAATACAGATATAGAAATCACAGCTGACCACATTCAGGAAATGATTGATTGGAGAAAGCAGAAATAATTCTCTTTGACGTCCAATTGAGTTTTCTGCATGACATAAAGATAAATATTACAGTCACTCCGAAAAAGTAAGCCGATAGTTTATGCAGAAAAGGAAATCTTTTCTAACATCTAAGCCAAACTTAAAGGCTTTTTTAAAACTAAACCAAGTAGTTTCATTATCATAATTGATAAAATTTTTCATTCAAGAACAGAGCTTTAATAAAAGCTAATCTATTATAGATCATCTTAAAAGTTCACAATCTAAAAATGTGCTAAACCAAGGTTTTTGTTTTAAATCAGCAACTTTAGAAAAATATTTGTTTTTTTACGTACTTTAAGCAAACCATAACTGTAAAATCCTAAAACAGATGAAAGCTCTCTGCTGTTTAGAAATAAATTTTTACCCCATTTATATGGAGAAAAAAACAAAGGCAGCTCTTTATTTCAACAAACACAAAGTGATAAAGACGGAAAAAGAAGCTTGATTCAAAGAAAACTAACAGATTTGTGTTAAATGAATTAAATGTCAGTTTCCAATGAATAAAACACGGTTTTATTGGCTTGGGTGTCTGGAAAATGAGCCATTCCATGAACCTACTGGTTGTTAAGCCACAATGCGCCGTTACCTAGCAACCTCAGTTGAGCCTGGCCCGTTACCTAGCAACCCGAGCAGCAGAGTTCCAGCATGTTTGAGCTGGTTTTCCCGCTGTTTTGTTGTTGACCTATCATAACCTGTTCGCTTTGAATTCCTAAACATAATCAAAAAGTTTCTCCAAATCAAACCACAGTGTGCATGCAGACTCCAAAAAAAGAAGAAAAATGGGAGAAAAATTTAAACATTGCTGTTTATTTTTGGGTTGCATCTTTCTATATAAAGACCAGTCACTCTAAATAAGTAGTGTTGTACTTTAGTGGTTTCCAGTTTTCCAACTATTCCCAACACAAACATCTTGACAGCCGGTTTGTTCCTAAATCAGCTCCACAGATGCTAGCTAGGTTTCCACAACAGCAGCCAGAAGCACGTTAGCTCACCGACTGTTGTGGGGTGAAGCTGCTGGGTCACGGAGGCTCTATGAAAAGTCCCAGAGAAATAAAACAGACGCCTTGTTGTGAGCCTTTCTGTTCTTGCGGATAAATTAGCTAAACGGCCGAGTATGAGATCACAAGGCGGGCAACAGTTGCTGGAGAATACGGCTTCCTTTGTGTTGAGTTTTAGCTGGTATCTATGGCTACCTCCCTAACACACCAAAATATAGATAGCCACACACACAGCTGAGATTCTGTCTAATTTAGTGATCAGGTGGCACATTTTATTCAAAATTAAGCAGCATACAGACTGATTGATTTAACCAAGCAAAGTGATAAATGAACCTTTAATATTTCCCCATTTTTTACTGTCATTACTTTCATCATGACAGGTAAAATCAGGACCAACAATATGACTGGAATATCAGTTTGGCTGTTCCAGGCTTTCCGAGCATCCTTAAAAAGCCTTAAATTAATATATCTATAATACAACCTTAAAATGTCTTAAATTCATTTAACATATGACCTGTGGTTAATATGTCGATCATTGCTCTTAAATTTTGTCTTGTCAAAATTTGTCTTATTTAACTTTAATTAAAAGTTTCTATGACTCAAAACGTTTCAGGCTGTCGGTAACGAGCTGCTAACAAAAGCCTTGCTAGCTAGCTATACCCTGGATAGCCTGGTTAATAGCTAGGTCTTAAACACAGGTCTTAAATTCCACTCAAAATGACTTTTGAAAAGTCTTTAAAAGTCTTAAATTTGAGCTGGTGAAATTTGTTTTCTGGATAATTAGGACAAGTTTATGGTCATAATCTCTAAATTTGCATCGCCTGTTGAAACATAGGGATGACTTAAACTAATTTTTTATTGGATTCTACAGCCTGACCTTTAACCTTGGCGTAAACTCAGTTCACATCTCACTCCCAAACCCAAAAACAACACTTCTTCCAACGGCTTCCTGGGATTTGGGCCCCATAAGGAGTGGTGGGTCCTCACAACGTTGTATTTGTTGGGAAAAATGGGCCTTATGAGGTGAGACATGCATAAACACACATGCATACACACACATGCATACACACACCCGCATACAAACACTCACTCTCTGCTGTGGTTGGCATTCCAGTCATATGAGCAGCAGCGCTGGCAGTCAGACCCTCAGCTGCGCCTGAAGGTCACAATGAACACACACACCACCAGAAACACACACTTTCTGCTTCAAACAGGAAAACACTCACAGCTGAGTTCATTAATGTAACTGGAGCGCTGTGCTGCTTTCTGTGGATAATAGATCCAGTGTTTCATGTCTTTATTCATTGGTGTCCTTATTAAAACCATGTGATACAAACTATTATGTGGTTCTATTCCCATGGGGTATTGAATAAAAGCAGGTATCTAACCCAAATATTTGTCTTATGGGGCGTTTATTATCCCGCCTGAAGCTCAGCTTTGTTGTCTGCTCTGATTCTGTGGCAGGGTAGCTATTGCAAAGGTTTGATCAGCTACAACACACATTTATTAGAACATATTTCAGGTTTTATTTTGATTTATTATCTGCTGTTGGGACACAAACGGATAAGAAAACACTGCAATCAATAAAAAGATTGTATAAAAAGGCTTTTTAAAATAAATCGACTGAACTAAATGTTTAATTATGGTTAAAAACACTGTTTGGTTAAACAAGTATGCAAGAAACTATGTAAAATTAAGAAATTAAAAAATTGATTTAATCTGTTCTTAATTCATTTTTACAAAAAATGAAAGCTTTAAAATGGTTTCTGCTGAAATGACATGAGCATATCTGCAACTAAACAGATAAAAAGTCAAATATTAGTAGTCATAAATATGAATTTTAGGGGAATCTGCATTTTTAGCTCTAGTTTAACAGTAAAACTGAGCTGAATCAGAGACATATGTAATGTCTATTGTCCTTTAGTTTTCTTTGTGGGAAACATGATGGAAACACATTCAGACATATGGAAAATATAAATATATTATCTTTGGTAAAAATAGGTAAAAACTAAACGTGCTGCTCTTGTTTCCCACGGTCCGTTGAGTTTACTTTAACAGAGCCACTGCTCTTCAGGAATAAGTCGTCTGCTAGTGAGACCACCTGTTGGAAATTATTTAACCGCGTCTCTGCTGCTCCTCCTGACCCCCAAGCTATATTTACATTTCCATTTTGGTTTCTGTTTCAATAACATGTTGGACTTCTGCTGTTTGTTTTTGGTAAAGTCAGATTTAGATGTTCAGACAAAGATGGAAGTAGTTATGTCACGTTTAGGTGGTAAGAAATTCAAAATAACATGCCTGTTTTTAAATCCGAGGATTTCCTGCTCTGCTCTCTTTCAGTAGGATTTGTTGACATAATATGTTGACAAAACTAACCTGGGAAAAAAAATTTGCAATCATTATTTTAAAATTTGTTTTTTTATATTTTACGTGCTGGACAATATGACTGAAAAACAAGCATTTCATATCAGTCTGTAGTTGATCAGTTTTTTGGGTTAAATATGTGAAATCCTGGCAAAATGATGGCCTGACTTGTCCTGTTATATACATGCTGCTGTTTTTCATTTTTTAGCAGTTTGAGGTGCAGAAACCTCAAACTGTTGCTGTGCCAGCTACTCAACAAGTTGTTGCTAGGTAACTAAAGACTGAGTTGGTTACTAGGCAACCAAAGAATGAGTGAGCTAGTTAAAACTTTTGCCTTGCCGGCTGAACTTAAGCATCTATACTGTTTCCTCTGCCTGTGTCTCCCAGAATGCTGTTTGGTTCTGGATTGGAGTTCAGTAAATATTTTGTAAATTGAATATTCTATCAGACGTATTATCTATTCATATTGCTCATGTCTATTCCAGTATGTTATTGGTTTATATCGGTATGCGTTATTGATTTATAAAGGTCTTAAAGAACAATCCGATCTGAGCCAGTTGTTTTTAAAGGATCTGAAACATTTTATTTGACTTTTACATGAGTCATAATTCTGCACCAGAGGAAGCTGGCTGTGGTGAATCTGGCTAAACAATGGCTGAAATGTATAATTATGAAATTATTTTTAGTCTTAATCCTAACTACACATCCTGCTGATTGACATCTACGTTCTTCTTCTGCGCTTTTGAGACTCTTTGGGGTTGAAAAAGTCACCAAAGTCAGATCGCGGTCTTTATTTCACCTTTGACACGACTGAACACACTCTGCACTTGTTTTGTTTTCAGAGGAAGCTGCCAGAATACATTTCCTTTGGATTTTGGAAGGAAGTTGTTGGCTTTTATAATTAATGCACCATCAGCCTGTAAATTGTTGCTGATGTTGAACTTAATTGCAACATGTTTCTCTGGGAGTGTTGTTTTACTTTCAGCTTTCACTGCGATGCAGTATTCAGGAGGAGATGACATGAAACATCGACTCTGATGGGTTCGGAAGCGTTGTTGGCTTGTGATTCATAAATATTTGAGGCTTTCATGTGAAGCTCCGGTCCAAAATAACTTTGAGCAGGCGCAGGGAAGGATTGAACTCTGTACAAACTCAATAAATGCAGATTTGACGTTGATTACCAGCTGGTAAATCATTCGAATTGGATCTATAAAAAAGTAGACAATGGCTGATTGTTCTTCTCACACACAGTCTCCTGTGATTGAGTTTAGCTGGAGCTGTTGAGGCCGTTAACCTCCATAATTCGGTTTGTTAGTCTCTGATTTAATTTAGCATTTGGGGGTGATTTTCAAATCACGGCTGGATGAACGGCAGGCTTATCCTCAGCAGTAGAGCTTTGTTTCAGGATGTTTGTCTTAATCTTTTCTATGTTCTGGAGTTAAATGCTAATGCATTTTTAAAAGCTCCCTCACTGCCTGTAACGCTCTTCTCATATAGAAAGGGTTTGTGTATGTCTGAGAGTGGTGCAATAAAAGGGAGGATTTGAAGAACATTCACGCAAATGTAAAACAAAAAAAATAACTAAAATGGTACATTTATGGCACATGGCCTTATTTTGGGAAAATACTGCACCAATATGCGCTCAATTCAAACTTTTAAAGTCACAAAAATGTAGCCGTAAGGCAGGTAGCCAGCAGAAAACAGCCACATAATTCAACGAACCGTACAAAACGTAGTTTTAAAGTAAATGCAAAATGTTATGCCATTTTCATTTATAAGCTAAAATGTAAGAAATGTTTAAAATTTTACATCACAAATGAGTTATTTGCCTTTCTGAGAAGGAATAAGGTGGTTAAACTCTGACAGTGTTTAGAGTTTTAAAACATTTTTACTGTTTGCATTAATAAACTGAACTTAGAAATTGTTTTAAGACTTAAAATTGAGAATAAACTGATCAAATATTGACAATGAAACTAAAGAGCTTCACTGCATTTTGCTGTAACAAAGACCCAAAGCAGCATCTTTAGTCAGATTGGCAGAATCACTTGAAAAGGTCAAGAGCTTCTGCTTTCTATCAAAAGGTCAATAATGTCATTGACCTGCTGAATAGGGCAATTAGACCAAACAGCTGCAGAGAGCTAAAAGATGCTTCAGCTGAATAATACTCAGGTGTCATTCTAGATGAGTTTTCAAGAGTTTCATGTTTTCAAGCAAGTGACACTTAATTTGTTTTGAGTGGAAACATTCAGCTGCAGTACAAAGTGTGACTTCAAAAAGTAGCCAGACAGTGCTGCAGCCTCACTGCAGCAGCAAACAGGCGCAGTTGGTGGGTTTTCTGCAGGACTGCAGCCTGTATGGGGCTCTATGATTTCTATGATGCAGAAAGAGCAGACACAATTTAATAAGCAAAATTAAATACACAGTAAAACACAGAAATTCACAGTTTTGTGATTATAGCCAGCAGAATAAACTATACAGGAGTTTCTGTACTCTTTGTTTCTGCTGCAGCTCTCATGCCCGTTGTTACCTGGACCTCGGATCGGCTGAATAAAATATTCTTCTGTAACAGAGATATCCTCCAAAACCCCCCCAAAATCTCAAAGCTTAGTTCAACGTTTTTATGAATCAAAAGAAAAACTTGTCTTTGCCAACTGGTGACTGGAGGCACAAGGATGGTTTAGTCCACTTTCATAAAAACTCCAGTCCGTTTGCAGAGAAAGTCCAGTTTGTTTGGGGACGTGTCGATGGATGTTAGCCTGACTGGCTGGTCTAAATGGCCTTGTGGTGTGTGTGTGTGTGTGTGTGTGTGTGTGTGTGTGTGTGTGTGTGTGTGTGTGTGTGTGTGTGTGTGTGTGTGTGTGTGTGTGTGTGTGTGTGTGTGTGTGTGTGTGTGTGTGTGTGTGTGGATGGTGGCTGTGTTGGTTTGCACATTCTCTCACCCTTTTGGGATAAACTCCAACCTTACTCACTTTGTTCCCAGACAAACCTTCTGTTCTGTTTTTGGCTTTTTTTCCTGACTAAAGTGAAAATATTTCACTGTTTGTGACTATAAATCACAAACTTTCAACACATTAATGTTTCTGCCACAGCAGTACAGCTGTTTTTGCCTCCTCTTCACACTTGCATAATTATCTTCATTATTAGCTAATGAGCTGGTGATTAACCTCCTCCAGGACTCTTGTTCCAGCTCCCCGTTTCTTCCCTCCCCCAGGCCTGTTTGCTGGAAATGTCACCGAGCCTCTGTGAGGTGGAGAGGCTGGATGGTTTCCATCTTTAAGGCAGTGCGGGATAATCAGATGTGACGTATTGGCATGAGGAGACCTGCTGCTGTTACTGAGCTGTAATGATTATTTTCCTCGGCAGAGTGAAGCTTTTAGCCCAACGGAGAGACGAGGATGGATGGAGTTAAAGAGAGAAACGTACAGGAAGCATTGATTTATCGTCACGGAAATCCCTGATTGATACCCACCTGATTGGTTTGGACATTTGTTCAATTTCAAGCTCTACAGAGTGATTCATAAGACAAGATAGTTAAGAACCTTTTTTGAGTTTGGCTTTATGTTTTCTTTCCATTTTCAGGATTTCATCCAGAAAAGTGCAAAAATCACAAAATCTTACCAAGTATTTTTGGTTTAATTAATGCAAATGTCTTAGTTTTGTCTTATTTCAAGTGTACAGATTTACAAGTAATTATTTTTACTATTTGTAATAAATAAAAATGCAACACTTAACCTGGTGGGCCATAAACTCAAAGATCAATAAACTTTAAATTCAAATGAATATTTAAGAACTGAAAAACGTTTTAAGTTCCTCCAATAAGTAAAACAGAAACAACAAAATTAATTATGAAATCTATGGAGACTAAATTGTCCTTCAGAAACAGGTTAGTTGAAACCAAAGCACCAGACTGAAGAGTTTTATCATCCTGGTTTTGGTAGAAAGAGAAAATCAGTAAAGCATGCAAATGTAAATTATTGAATTTCTTTTAATTTGTTCTGTGATTGATTCATTGCTTATAATCAAGACACGTCCAGCTCAGGAACTTGCACATCGTCTTCCTTTGCTTCTCCACCTGTGTTGTGTTGGTCGTGGTTTCTCTCTATCCCTCCTCTCTGTCCTTCTTTTCTCGTCCGTCTCTTCCTCCCATCCCGTCCCCTCGGGTCTACCCGGGTTTCTCTCCCCTGCCTGACTTTGCAGCAGGAGTGCAGAGGTGATTCGGATCACATCGCCGCTCTGGTGACATTGCAGTTTCCCATGAGAGACACATTTAGTCTGGGGGAAAAAAAAACTCCTAAAATTCAAAATGTCACATTTAGAGGTTTGATGTTTTGCTCACTTTTAGAGAAAAACTGTGTTTTTGTTGAGGTTAGTGCAGCTCTTCTGTCTGTTAAAACACACACAAGCTAAATGCTGTTATTAATAGAAGCGTCAGGGTGACAATGTCAGTTCAACCTCAACCCAGAAGCTGAATCTAAACACGTTTCAGGTTCTGTTAGTGAGTCAATATCTTTTAAAACATTAAGATTGTTCAATGAGATTTTTTATTTTGCTTTAGGTGTTAACATTTTCTAATTTACGAAACATTTAAACAGTCTGAGTTGAAAAATTTAACTTCAATAATATTTTTTATTGTTATTTTGTGGTTTTATGCTGCAGAAACTCTACATTTCACCAAGTATATTTGTCTTGTTTCTTTAGCAAATACCTTGGGACTCTTGAAATAAGACGAAACTAAGTTGCAACAAAATTTTAAGCGAGATGCAGGAGTTTCTTTTAAGTCAATAATTCCTTAGTACTGATTAAAAGCACTAAATCCACTATATTATAATATTGGAAAGTGTCTTTTTATTAGTCTTCCAGTGCAGCTAATCCTTTTCTCTGTAGAAACAGACTCATTACTTATTAATATAAAGCGGTTCATTCTGAATTAAGTAGACTAAAAGGTGATTATATAGGAATGATTTTGTACAAAACGTGTTTTGTAGACCTATGTTAAAATGTTCAAGGTACAAAATGGGTTTCATTTTTGGGACAAGAAAATATGTTAATCAGTTTTATCTTATATTTTATTGAGAAATTTGCCAGTCAAAAGCAGAAATGTAGCTCTCTTTGGGCATTGATCTGTTGAATTGTTTTCAGTCTCTCCATAATTACATTTTTTGGGTTGGTAAATATGGTTGAAATAGAAAAACTGGTAATTTGGAAAATAATAAAACGGATTTCATCCTCCTCCACCGTCATATTGACAGCATGACCAACATGTTTAGAGCTGACAGACTGGTTTAATCGTCCAGCTGCTCCCACCGCCTGTCCATGGAATAATCTGCGGCGTCAGAGCCGCTCGTCGGGTGCCACGCTGCGGGTTCATGGGACGGAGCTGCTGATGTTTTCCTTGGTCTGACTCGGTTTGGAGCCGCAGGGTTCTGGAGACGCCGCAGTGACACAGCGACTCGTCAGAGCCGAGTTTCTGTTCTCTGAACTGCTTCAGGAATCAAAGACACGGGAAGTTTTCCTCCTTTAATCACAAAGATGAAATCTGGAGACGTTTTGGCCCCGGTGTTGTAAATCTGTCAGACTTTGTCCTTGTTGGCTTGCAAACCTCCAAAAATATTCTGCCTTTCTACACTTTGTTGAGTTTGGGTGGATTTCTCTGCATCATAATTAACCCTTTAACTCCCAGATGGAGCAATGAATTAAACTTTATGAATCAGAGTCAATTTGTTTTGACACACCAAGTTGGTGGTTTTTATTTCTCTTCTTCTTGTGAATTAATTACAGAATCAGAACAATCTGAAGTGTTTGTTCCCGTCTTTCCACCCGGATTGCGACGCAGCGCTGCAGGGCTATCTTTGGACTAATGCACCAAGAGTTCTGGTTCTTTTTCCATTACAGAACAGCCGTTTCTGGACTCACATGGTTTTTATATCCTGCCTTTAAGAGTCTCTACCCCTGTTGTGTAACAGCAAGAAGCTGACGTAACGGCTCAAACTGACCCTGAACCAACATAGAAATGCAGCTGGAAACATCAGCTGGTTCTTCCATATTGGCTCATTTTTCTTTACTAAAACGGAAATAAGCAGATTTTTAAATTCGTTTAAACAGAGTAAACTTGAGTTTCAAATGAACTCTGGTGAGAGGGATTTGTAATCTTGGCGGTTGAGCAGAACCTATTGGTGCGTTTTCAAATCGGACCAGGTTGAAATTCAGAAAAATAATTTGGATTATTCAACCTGCCATAAAAGAACTCATTAAAACTCAACTCCAAACTAATCTTCAGTTAGCGAACTAAATTCTCTATAAATTAATATATTTTAAAATTGCTAACTAAATATTTAGTCTACAAATTAATGTATGTTTATGTTCCTAGCTATATATTTAGTCAAAAACTAAAATATAGTTAGCTTGCTAGCTAAATACAGCTAGCTAAACATTTAATTTGCTAGCTAAATATTTAGCTTGTTAAGCAAATATTTATCAAGCTAAATTTTCTAAATATTGAATTAGCCAATGAAATATTTATCTTACTAATTAAATATTTAGCTTGAAATTCTGATATTGAAAAAAAAAAAATTTATTTTAAAAAGTTTGAGCGCCGATTCTCTTTGCTCTTATGACAAGCTAAAGGTTTTCCTGTTAAACTTTGACATTGTTTAGGACTCCGTGCTAAACGATGCCAGGAGGTTTAAAGCTGTAATGTGTTTTGATCAATGAATCATTTAACTGCTGCTGAATGTGCATAAAACCAGCCGGATCTATCTGTTCATACGTCCCTGTTTGGTTTGAAGCTGTTCCAGTAAAATCTGTTCTCAGGTCAGAGCCAGGTGTTGCATCGTGAAGCTCTGTGTTAAAATAGTTATCAAAGGTTTCATCAGTCAGACTGCTGAGTCACATTTAACAGTCTGTGGACTGTTTCAGCAAAAAGCAGTGAGCTCCAAGGTATTACATTAATAGGATCTTAGAGGGTGTGAAGGACCTCCGTGGAGAAAAGCCCTGACCTGGCGTTAATCTGGATTAACACGGTTTAGGTGTGACAGAAACACCTGAGAGGAGTTAGTGTCTCCTCAGGGAATTAGTTCAGTTTTTCTTCACATCGATGCTGGAACAAAATTTGATTATTTATTTTTAGTTTGGATTTATTTACCTCTTTATCAAATGAAAATATGATTTTTTTTTTAGTCACTCCTTGTCAGTAAAAATCACATCTCCTTATTTATTGATGCAAATAAAATCCTGACAAATGAATGAGATTGCTCTCTTATTTAATGTCTACAGACTCCCACTAGCTCTGATTATAACAAATAATAAGGTTAGCAATCATCACTATGCAGATGATACTCAGCTCTATGTTATAATATAGACTCTGAACCCAACACTGCAAAATCACAAAATCTTACCAAGTATTTTTGGTGTAGTTTTTAATGCTGATATCTTGACGCAAGATAAAACTGACTTGCAAGTACATTTTCAGGCAGACATAGTGACTTGTTTAAGTACTTAATGCTGACGAAAAAATGGTAGTTACATTGGCAGATTATTTCAAGACTTTTTTTCTTCTTACAAGTGAAATAATCTGCAAGTAGTACTTTTTTTTGTTGATATTGAGGAATTATGTTGCTGAGCTTATATAGGAGCTTTAAGTTATTTTTGTCTTATTTCCAGTGTGCTAAGATATTTGCACATGAAACTAGACCCCAAATACAAGATTTTGTGTTTTTGCTATGAAGCACAAACCAATATGTGGAGGTACCGTAATTTTCTCCAGCAGAACAGAAACAAAGCTGAAGTTATTATGTTTAGACTAATAGAGGAACAATCTAGAGTCAATTATTGGAAATGAGCAATCAGGCCTGAAATCTGGTTGCATCACTGCAACCAGACCTGAACCTTCAGAATCACATAAAGACGGTGAAAAAGTCGGCCTTTTATCACTAAAACCAGAAAGATGGAGCACATCACCCGGTTCTAAAGTCCTTCCTCTCAGAGAAAAGACTTTAAAAACTTTTAGTTCTTAAGGCTCTGAGCCAAAATAAATCAAAGACCTGCTGCCGACCTTCCAGACCTCGCTGCTGTTCTGGAGAAGCAGCATTCAGCTTCTATTTACCACAAATCTGGAACAAACTTCCAGAAACTGCAAAACAGCTGAAACACTGAGTTCCTTCACAGACGAAAAACCCAACATGGTGGAGCTACCTTTGATTAATAACTGGAACATTTATTATTTCTGGTCTGGATTACAACTTTCCATTATTATCTGTTATTTTTGTTTAATTTTATGTTTTTCATTTAGAATGGCCTTGTTGCTCAATGTGCTATTCTAATAAACTCATAATTTGCAGTGTCATACATCTTATTAAAACTCTTTGCTTAAGATAAAAAAGGATTTTATTATGAGTTTTACAGCTCTGCTGATCTAATACATTTTTAATGTTTAATTTTCCTGGCTTTAAACTCTTGACTAATCATTTAATATTTGGCTATGAAGCCTTCCATTTAAATTAGGTTTTTATATGCTGTTAGTTAATTACTTTTCTGGAGGAGAAATAACTTCTGTGGCATCTATTTTATGTCTTCAGCAAACCCATATTTCAGACATAAAGCAAATCAACGTGTTGCTTCAGCAATCTACCAGAAACATTTGCTTTAAAAAGCTTGAAAATATTTATTTTTTGTATTTCCTTTCGTTGCACTTCATTTCTCCTGAAGCAGTCTCTGGTGACCCAGTTTTCCTCATGAGGGAATTCAAATTTCCCAGCTCTTTGCTCACTCTTCCACCTAAACAAAGCCGTCGGAGAACCAGGTGTTTGGCCTTTTGGTTGCTTTCATGCCTGTTGACTCAAAGATGCCAAGCAATTTCAGCATGTTTTGGGCTAATCTGCAGGAGATTGACTTTTTGTCTGGGCTCAAGATGGGAAACAAATATTGGCGTTAGTGGTGTGGATTTGCTGTTTCATCCTCATATTTTCCACTTGATGCCCATTTCCGGTTGAAATGTTCCCAGAAAAGAATATTATCATGTCGGCCATCTTGAAATGGGTTTCTATAGATTTTTTTGAAACATTTTTTCCAGGGTGGAATAATGGTAAAAATTAATTGCAGTGCTCCAATATAAACTTAAAGGAGAACGAAAGTCAGACCTCAGATTTTGATATTAGATGAATGTAATTTAGTGAAACATTTTCACAAAACATCTTTACGCTGCAAAAACACAACATCTACCCAAGTATATCTATCCAGTTTCTAGTGAAAATATCTTATCACACTTCAAATAAGACAAAACTAACTTACAAGTAACATTTCAGCAAGATACAGCAGCTTGTATTAACTCAGTAATTCCTTTAAATTGATGAAAATGTTCTTGTTCCAATAGCAGTTTATTCACTTATAACGAGACAAGAACTTTTTCAAAACCATTTTAAGGAATTATTTACTTGAAACAATCTTCTTTCTTGCTGAACTTGTAACATATTTGCACTAATTAGACCAAAAATACTTGGTAAGATTTTGTGTTTTTTGCAGTTTGCCTCTGTGTTTTTCTGTTGAAAATCTTAAAATCTGACAAGAAGTTTGAAAGGTTGACAAAGAAATTATGTTATTGGAGGACATTACGATACTTAAACACCAATCATAGAGACTTAAACAACACAAAATGTTAATTTAATTGTATGTTAGTTTTGTCTAAGTGCTAAGACATTAGCAGCAGAAACTAGACCAAAAATACTTGGTGAGGTTTTGTGTTTTTGCAGTGCAAGTTGTTTGAACATCTTATGATTTAAAACAGTTGGTGATTTTTACCTGCTTTGATCCCTTTTAGAGATTTATGTGAAAAGATGGAGGCTCTGTTAGCTCTCTGCATCACCTCTTCTCACGCTGCAGTGCAACTCTGCTTTTGTTAATGTCATCAGAAAAAGCCGTGCATCGCTCCTATCAGCACTCTGCAGCACCTGCTTTCTCTGCTGTGCTGCTCAGCCTTTTCCCTTTGGATCTTCCTCCGACCCGCTCTCCGCCTCTGATTGATGGCTGACGGAGAAGTTGGACGGAGACCTGACTAGCTCGGTGCTATTGATTCTTTTTCACTTAAGCCGTAATGAAGTATTGGTCAGCCAGAGGGAGGGAGTCAGCAGTGCTTAGTGAAGCAGCAGGTGAGCGCAGCCTCGAGACACTAGACTTAATTACCACCGGTCTTTGTGTTTTCGGCTTTCCTTTGAGCTGCGTTGATGGTGTTGTTGTTATCTTTGTGTCAGAGTCAGCTAATCATGGAATAAAATAGGAAGAGAACCAGACGGAATGGAAAAACCTTGAGCTCTTACTCTAGAACAGTCAATATCCCATCTAGAAAATGGATGATGTGACTTTTCAGTGTTTATTTTTACACATAATCTGGGAAAAATGTTAATATTTTAGATCCCTGCGGTTTAAAGGGACAGTGTCATGTAAGCTAGACTTTGTGAGTTTCACACCATTTTACGATGCTATTCCCTGAACATACCTGGAGTCCTGCCTTGATTCTTTCATGCATGTTTGAGCAACCCTTTATTCTCCATAGCAACCATTCAGCTGTGCAAAACATAACCCCGCCTTCGAGGCGCAGCTCCTTCAGACTAGCCAGCAACAATTAGCACCTGGCAATTAGCAATTAGCATCACAAATAGAACATTGTGAAAGGAGAGATGTTGTGACGACTTTCTGAAATTTTGTTTTAAAGAGACAGAAGCTCAATTTCAAGGCATGAAATTAGTCATATCTTATACTTTAGTCAAATTTGTGACTTCTGTCAAATTAATGCATTTCTGAACATTTAAATCCTTTCAAAATCAGATCTGTGAGGATTAATTCCTACATACATTGGATTTGTGATGTAGCAGTAGCAGCTGGAGTTCCCTATGTTGGTGTATATATGAGGAAATATTCCCCAGGTTCCTCATTTTGCAGAGATCCTACTGGAGACATATGCTTGTGGCTGAAACTGTACATTATTCATGGTTTCCTCGAAACACCAGCGGCCGCCTGTCACCTGATCCACAGGAAACCATGTGTTTCCTCCCTTCAGATTCATCTTACAATAATTTTAAATATTTATGATTTTGACCCCAAATCCACAATAAGTAACTGTCAAGGAGATTGACTAATGAGGCTTATTGGTATTAGGAGTCTTATTAGAGATAAACAATGTTTTGATCGACATGCTTTATGTAAATTTGTAAAAGAAATAGCCTCTACATTCTGGTTTGGTTTTTGACTGTATTCAGGATAAAAATCAAAGATTTAATTGGTTTGAATTTCTTTGCTGAGCGATTTTGCTAAACTGGTTGGTAGAAAAGAAAAACTTTACCTGAAATCTGAGCAGTTAAATCTCTGTCGGTTTGCATGAGGGAGATTTATCAGAGTCCGCTGCCCTTAAATGGCCACAAACACGCAGTAAACACAGGATGAAGAGCAGAGGAAGAGAAATGGGGAAAAACGTGAGGAGTATGCAATAAAAGGTGCAACTGGAGAGAAAAATATTTTAGAAAATATAAACAAAAGTGGAGAGGAGAGATGAAAACCAGCTGCGGGCATTTTTAAAAAGAAAAGATTGTAAAAAGTTCATGAACAAAGTAAACACCAGGAAAACACTTTTATCTCTAATAAGGATTCAGTAATAAATTAGAAAACGTTGTTCTTTTATTGAAAAAAAGTAAAATTGTACATTTTTACATAGATGATAATATAGATAATTTATAAAATAAAAGCATTTAAAAGCTGCTGAATTGAAAAAGTCTGACTGAAAATATTGTTGCACAGTCTTAAATGCTTTACAGTTAAAAATGTTTGTTTCTGCAAGAAGAGTTCAGTCTTTTTCCTCCTGGGGATTTAGCTATTGGAGTTTGGCTATTTCTGGAAATAACAAATTAGTATTTTCCCTTTAAAACAAATATGTTTTGTTTGGCACCCTGAGTTATAAATATCTGGTGAAGCGCCTTAAAGAAAACAACATAAAATTAGGTTTTATGTCCATTTTGGCTTCTATTTGATCTTAAATGGAAAACACTTTAATTTAGTCTCATTTCAAGTATTTCAAGATATTTGTGCTAGAAACTAGATCAAAGCTACTTGGTAAGATGTTATGTTTTTGGATCAGTTTAGTTGAATCGTAAATTGTTTCAGTGCTTTAATATTTATCCGTTGGGCTCCGTTCACCTGTCAGCGGTCAAAGTTTCATGGCTGACCTGAGCGTCGGCCATGTTGACGCAGGTTGACATATGGACCCTGCTGGGGTTTGGGTTGGTGCATAATGAATTGCTTTGGATTTGCTCACTTATACAGTGAAAGAAATATTACTGCCAGCTCACATTCCTTGCATTAGGTGCGTGCGTGCACGTGCCAGCTGTTGTGCACGTGGCCAGCAGGGCCCTGTCAACCTGAGTGCAGCGCGAACCCAAGTGACAGATTTGGATCAGCAGGGCGTGGGGAGAGACCGGCCACTGCAAACTGTGCCGCGGTTAAATAATGTAGCAGCTCTAATTCATTCCCCTGAATTATGGAGGCTAAGCAGTTGTTTCTCGGGAGCATTTTCATTGCGACACAGTCGGTCTGCGTCTGACGGCTCCAGGCGAGAGACATCAGCCCTTCAGACTGTCTGGAGGTCAGTCAGGGAGAGGCGGCGAGCTGACAGAGACGCCCTTAACGAGGTAAATAGATTGACTTTTTACACCTTTATGTCTGCAGGGTATTAACTTTAAGTCATCCGAAATATGTTCAGACTTATGACACAAATTTAAATCAGCCTTTGGTTGCTTGTTGTAGCAAAAACTTGAGTATTTGATGTAGTATTTGAAAATGTGCAGTATGTCAAAGTTTCTTTTAAAATCATCTGTCCACTTAACTTATTTGTTTCTGCACAGTTGAAAGATTTAAAAATGTATGTATTGAGTCGCAAAAAACAACTCAATCGTATAATAAATCAGTAATTTAGCGTTTTCCTCTTTCTACCAAAAAACTGATGACAAAAGGCTTCAGTTTTATCAACCAGCCTGTTTCTGAAGGACAAGGTGACTTTATAATTCATTTTATTTGTTCGTTTTGGGATTTCTGGTTTATTTATTTTGAATATTTAAAATTTCTTCCTGTTCCAGAGGTAAATGTTCATCAGGATTTAAAGCTTTTTGATTTTTGAGAATGCATTATGTTACTTGAAATTGTCTCAAAACAACAAAAGCATCTTTTTATTGCATTAACTTTTGGAACAGTTTATCCTCCAGCCAAATTAGTTGTTGTGCCAGGTCTGGTATTTTCTGTATTCTCGTAAAAATAATGAGTCACATGGTGTGAGTTCTTAGCTCCGATGTTAGCCTGTTTTATCAGCGTGCTGCAGGTGTTGCAGCGGTGAAGTATGTAATTAGAGGACATGGTAGCAGTTATAATGTGTTTTATTTAGACACCATGCGGCTGAATGGAGGGAAAAACACACACACATCTAGCTACTCTCCCCTCTGTCTTTCACACGTTCACGAACCGACAGCAGCGATAAGAAGCCTTAAAGGTCGTGTGAGTGTGTGCGGTCCGGACTGAGTTATTCCAGCCGACACCTGATGTCAAAAGAGTGGACTTCCTCTGCAGGAGTCACGGCTCAATGCACCACATCTTGTGTCACATTGGATTATTGGTTGGAGAAAACTCCATGATGTTTGTTTTTTGTTTTTAATAAATGGATTTTTGGCATTTTATTGGAAATACTTCACTTTTTAAAGCTACAGTATGTAACGTCTATAAAAAATATATTTTCTTACATATTTGTCACCATTTTGTGACAGTGTGGTATGAGACAGATAATCTGGAAAAAAAAATAAAGCTCCTCTGCTTTCTCACAATGCTGACTAGAAAGAACCAGTCAGAGTTTCTGTCTCTTTAAGAAGCTCCTGCTATTTCTGAAGCTCCGCCTTCAGGAAGTCATCATAACCTGGCTCCTCTATTAACTCATTAGCAACATTTTCACCAGATTTCCTCTGAGAAATAGCTCCTGCGATGTTCCACTAAGTGTTTGCTTATTGCTTCTGGCTAGTCTGAAGGAGCTGAATGGTGGCGTTTTGCTCTTTGAGTTGGAAGTTTGGAAACTTTAGCTCAGAGGAGGAGCTGCGCTTTGAAGGCAGTGCTCGGTTCAGCCAAGTGTTTGCACAGCTGAATGGTTGCCATGGTGATTAAGTGATTTCTCAAACATGCATGAAAGAATCAAGCCAACACTATTGTATGTTTTCGATGAGGGAATAATATTACCACATGATGTAAAGCTCATAAAAGTTGATTTTAAATAAACTTCAATTGTTACATTTGATGGGAAATTTAGCATCCATTTTTGAAAGGGCTGCGGGCACCCCATGCCCACCCCTTGGATTTACTCCTGTAAAGACAAAACAAAAGCTTCTTATTAGTGATATTTGAGCTGTTTTGACTTTAAAACAGGTAAATTATTAAAGATAAGCGATAAGAGAATGTCCTCATCATGACATGGAGGTTCCTGCTTGTTTTCTATGAGGTACTGAGGAGAGACGGAGAAACGGGAATACTCAGGAGATCAAATAGAGGATGAAAGAGACGGCAGCAGAAAGGTAGACGGACGGGGAAGAGCGCGGCAGGTCAGACTGTCAGAGAGATGAACCAGCGTCCCCCAGCAGGACGAGGGGAAGGATCTGTCAGCGCGTTTTGTTCCACAGCGCGTTGTTGTTGTTGTTTTAGGCAGCATGAAAGATTCGGGGAGATGAAAAGAGCGGCTGGTCGGCAGGGAGGAGGCGGCTCTGATGCTGCAGTGCCAGCAGACCGGGGGCAGCTGGGGTCGTCTTCATCCTGCAGATCTATAGAAATACAGCATGATGAAAAAGGTAGGACTCAAAACATCCTGAGAAAACTTCTCATTTGCTTGAACTAATTAAATGTAACCTCAGTAGGTGAAAATTACAACAAAACTGAGGATGTTAACTAAAAGATTCATAACTTTTATGTTTGTGCCTTAAATTTGTGCCTTAAATTAAGGTCTTTATAAACATATTTCCATTTTGTTTTTGCTGGTCTTGACATTCTGGGATTTGATTTGGATCTATTTTAATGTAGCAATGAAAGAAGGAAAAACCCCTGCCTGAATTAAACTTTAAATCTTCGGGCATTTGGATTAAACTATTGACTAATCTGCTTGTTGCAGCAACAATAAAACTTTAGCAGAAAATGTTGTGAAGTAATCGATATTAATGTGATTTTAAGAGCAGGGAATTGAAAATAATTGGGAAAGAATCCCAAACAGATGTCAAACTGCAAAGGTAGTGTATTTAATAAAATGATTTTAATTCTGAAACTAAGGATTTTTAGTTTCAAATGTATATAGAAGCATTGTTGAATCAGCTGTTGTGTCAGCAGAAGTCTTTACATTTAGTATTAAAAAAATGAAAAATAATTTGAAAAATACCAAACAATGTCAAATTGCAATAGTAGTGAATACAGTAAAATGGTTTAAGTCTGAATATATAAAAATACAGAAAGATATATTAGTTTAAAATGCATTTGAAAACTACAGTTTAGCTAATTGTTTTGCTGTTTGCTCCAGCAAATCTGAAATTTTGCAAAAATAAAACTGAAACCTTCAAAATAAAGTCCACAGTCCCAGGGCTACTAAACAAAAATTGACTTTTTTTCACTTCTTTTTACTACTTTGGATAACAGGGATGTCTGCGTGTTTTGCTGTAGTAAGCAGAACGCTGCGTCATCAGCGTAGCATAACAGTTCATGTTGTTGCTATGGTTAGCATTAGCTTGGCAATATTAGACAGTTAAACAGAAATGATTCTTACATCTCCCCTTAAAGAAGTTGTAATTATATCGTAGTGTTCTTCATTTTTCTGTGCAGAGGAGCGAAAGCTTGCACCAGTTGTGTGGTCTGAACAGACACTGTGACGCCTGTGAAGCTGCTTCTGCTTTTTCAAGCTATCCTTGTTATCTCGATTGGCCTCAGAGCTCTAGTGCTAATTATGTCTGGTGTGACGAGGTGCAATCAGCTCTGAGAGAGAACATGTTGCTCTCTCAACAAGGAGCAACATGTCTTTACCTGAGCTTGTAGATTAAAAATAGATTAAAGAATC
Organism: Poeciliopsis turneri; assembly: GCA_922788865.1. Taxonomy (NCBI): domain Eukaryota; kingdom Metazoa; phylum Chordata; class Actinopteri; order Cyprinodontiformes; family Poeciliidae; genus Poeciliopsis; species Poeciliopsis turneri. The sequence continues at coordinate 2,820,833 of CAKLNU010001022.1, read as the reverse complement.
ATTCTGTCGCTAAATAAAGTTTAAAGCTACAACAAAACATGATTTTTAGCCAATATGTTGAGCTAATGGGCACAAGATTTACCACAAATTGGAATAAATTGATGCAATTGAAGTCCAGGTCATTCCTGTTCTCTCCAAATGTTACCTAAAGATATTGTACAGGAAAAACAAGTTAAATTATACAGAATCCAATTTGATCCAAATACAATAAAAATCAGTCCAATGAAACAGGCTACAGGATTGTATTCACCCAACCAAAGACAACATCATCACAACATGTCTGTCTAACAAAAGTGGCAGCATTTGTTACTTCTTCAGCTGCTGTGGTTCCAACCAAACTAATTGAAAAAACTGTTCCCCTCCTCGCCTGTGGGGGCGCTGCACCAAGAACTACTACAGGAAATGAAGTTTCATCAAATGACTTGATGAAACTTCCTTCTTCACCAAATGTAAATAAGAAAGAAGAACAAGTTTTAGCGGTTGGATTATTTCTCCTTGGTTTTTGGCTAAACAGTATGAACTATTTCTCCTGCTAGCGATAGACTAGCACGTTTATTTGGTAGCATTCATGCAGAGTGCCCTGGCTTGTAATCCACTTCCTGCTTTTGGAGTCGTCTTCAGTCCGCTTGGCGTTCATAAACATTCAAACTGCACCAGAGTTCACTGAGGATCGTAGGCAGAACAGAGTTTGCGTTTTTAGTTGGATTGCATATTCACACCTTCCCAAACGAACCGGACTTTACAGACAAACGGACTGGAGTCTGACTGAAGCAACTTAAACAGAACAGGTGAAAAGGCAGACAGTTTTTAGCTGCATTTATTCCACCACACTTTTAAAACATGGATGATCTAAAGGTTTCGTGATACTGCTTTTGTTCTATAAACGTCTGTTGTTGTTGTTCTATTTGCAGTTTTTCCTTTTTTCTGCCTCTGGTTTTAAATCTTAAGCTGCTGCAGAGTGAAGTATAAGCTTTGCAGACAATAACATCTGTTCCCATGTTGCAGAACAGACGGGGTTTGTTGGACTGTAATGGATAGATGTAACGTAATACGGAGATTACAGCAACTCGATGTAGACGCCGTTGTTCAGCTTTCGCCCCTCCTGGTTTACCTTTCGCCCACATTTCCTCTCCTCCTCTGGTTCCTGCCATAAAGCGATGGACCGGCGCTGAACGCTGATTCGCTGGGTGTCAGAGGAGGTCAAATCCGTCCAGGTCCAGTTTCAGATGTGCTCAAAGAGACAGTTGCATGAATCCTCTTCACTGGGCTTTTCTTCTGTCGCGTTCAGAACAATTCAAATCCACATTATTGTTTAACTGAAGGGGAAATTAAGTTTGGAGCAATAAAGCACAAACGCTAGGAGAGTAGCTCCACAGATTACGCTTCGATTAAACTTCCTGCACAGACATGTTTCCCCATAAAAACTGAACTTGATGAAATTTTGAAAGTCACTATTGAAAGTTACTTCCTAGTCTGGTGCCAGAGCTGAGTAGTGACCAATTACATTCACTCCTTTACATTTACTTGTTAAAAAAGGTATTTTTAGGAGTATTCTGTACTTTTTGCTTTTACTTGAGTCATTTTAACATAAAGTATTTCGACTCTTACTGAGTAAAGTTTCTGGATTTTCTACTCACTGAATGACAAACATGTTTTGACCAGAAATTCACCAGACACACCCACCTTCAGGTTTTTTATTGAAAAACATTTTATTTTGTCTCCTGTCGACTGGCCTCAGGAGTCAGTTAGAATAAAGTTTAAAGCTACAACAAAATATGATTTTCAGCCAAAAATGTTTCTAAATAACAATATAAATTTTGTTATTTATATGAATTATTGTCATTTTTGTCTTTGAAATACAAACATTTTCATATTTTGGTCCGTATGATTGTATTTAAATCATGTAAATATTAAATGATTGATAATTTGATCAGTTACTCAGCACTTGAGTCGACTTCTTACCAAATACCTTTTTTCTCTTTTACTTGGGTAAAAACATGTTGCAATAGTTTACTCTTGTTCTGTAGAGAGGATTTGCTCAAACATGTTTTACAAGCTGACAAAACTGAACTGATCCAAGTTGTCTAATAACCCGTAAAAATCAGGCAGAACTTCCTTTACCTTCCCACGGCGGCCAGTTCTTTTTGCATGGTCATGATTAATTGCAACCGTGTGAACAGAACGACCTGCATGCACAGAAGAAGAGCGAAAATGCCACACAGCAGAAATCTGGTCATGAAGTTCATAATGGCCGCCGCCTCCTATGGATCAATTTTCAAAATTCACACTTTGTAAAATGTTTTTTACTTTAATTTGGGTCTCAATAAATTAAGCCAAATTCTACAGACGCGGCTCCGTTACCTAGCAACCCCATCAGAGTTCCGCCTGTTACCTAGCAACCCAAGCTGAGTTCCAGCATGCTTGGTCGGGGTCAGTGTTTGGTTGTTGATTTGCTTTCCTTGTTGGTTGTAGATGTATGGTTGTATAATTGTGCATCTGTTTGCAGCCATATTGTTCTTAAACTGTTTCCAATTGAAAGAGAACAACTCATCTGTGGTTTTTCATGATGTTTTTCTTTATTATTTTTACTCATTTCTGATTTCAAATGTAACCGAGTAAAATACTTTACTCAGAACAAACTCAAGGTTTCCTGCAACAGATCAGTTGCACCTAAATACAGTAAAGCTAGTAAGTTACTAGTTACTTTCCACCCCTGCTACTCGCTATGAGTGTGTGTTTGCATAGTTGTTTGTCCTTCGTTTCCCAGGAGATAATGGGAAAAAACCTTTCAGTAATGAGAACCTTTTTAGTAGCTGGCAGGTCAAGTTGACCTGAAAGAGATCCACACTCTGTATGGCAGGCCGTTTTAACATGTATTCAGTTTGTCTGACATTATAATTACATCCTAGATATCTAAAAATGCATTTTGACTATGGTAATGTCAGATACCGACTCAGAAGGTTTTTATTAGTGTTGCAGGCTCAGGATGCAGAGATAACCGTGTTAAGCATCTGTTTGTCCTTCTTCCTCCCTGCAGGATCTTTGGATCTGTAGGCTGATTGTTAAACTACTTTTACAAGCGTTTATTTTTTTCAGTCGAGCGACTTTGAGGAGAACCGAGGTCAGTCGGAGAGTCAGTTCCCCTTCCTCCTGATTTATGGTGTGTGTGAGCACTTTTCCCTCATGTTAACGTGTCATCATGTCTGTACAGAGGTGTGTGTAAAGAGTGTGTGTGAGCAGGAGTGTGTGTGTGGGTTTGCAGCACCTCAGGATGTCTGCGTCCTGACTGGTTTGGCTTCTCGGTTCCCTTTGCTTTTCCCAGCATCCTGTTTTCACACACAAACACACACCTGGATCCTCATCGATCTGAGTCGAGTCACGCATTTTTTTCCCTTTAGTCAACTTTTATTTTATTATTTACAGAATATAATGTTTTTTTTTACAAAGTAAAAGCTTTAGATGCAGATTCACTCCTCAAAGTTGTCAACAATTTGTTAAAAACTGCACTGTTTGCTGAAGCAACAACAAACGGCTTTCATTTTGCTGCCAACACTGCAAAAACAAAATCCTATAAAACATTTTAGTCCAGTTTCTAATGAAAATATCTTAGCACTAAAATGTGCTACAGAAATTAACTTCATTTTATTTAAATGTACACATTTTTGCCTTTTTTGAATGATAGAATTAATTGTTAATGAAGCTTAGTTACTTCATTAATTAATCCTGTTTAATGTGGAGAAAATATCAAAAGACAAGATTTGAAAGTTATTTGATTTAACTTTAGTGACATTTTAGTGACATGTTCTTTTTCACTTGAATTTTGTTTTGGGAAGTAATTCAGTCGAGATTTTAGGTTTTCAAATAGTAGGCCTGTAACGATAATCTTTCTGGACGATACGTTGTTCCAGAAGTTATTGCGATAAACAATAATATTGTTTTGAGACAATTTTCAAGTAATAGTAATAGAATCCATAAAGATCAATAAATTAAATTCTAATGAGCATTAAACATTGAAACTTAAAAAGATTTAAATATACAAAATAAATAAACATCCAACAAAAACAACAAATAAAATAAATTCTAAAGTGTCTGGAAACAAAATTGTCCTTCAGAATAAAAGCTGGTTGAGACCAAAATCATCCAGTTTTTGATGGGAAGGAAAAAAACAATAAATTATGAAAATAGAAATTATTGCAATAATCCTACTAGAGGCTTAATTCTAAATTCTGTTGTTTCGAGATTAAAATAATATCCAAGAGTCCAAGGCTGATGGTGCCAAGTCATTTATTGTGGTTGGTATTTATGGTGTATAATCCTTATCTGAGTGCAGTTTTAACGGATTGTTTCCCCTCCAGGGCTCCGTTGAACTGGAACTGGCATTTAGTTTGCAGCCTGAACTGGATTTTCCAGATAAACTGGAGCCGTTGTGGGCGTGTCCCACCACACTGCCTGCAGGTTGAATAAATAAACCTTTAGAGTCCCGTTACAACAGGTGCAAGTTTATTTGTTTTGTCTAACTGTAACACACATTTCATGTTGTATTTGGCAGAGATTTACGTTTTTGTTGAGAAGTGAGAAGGTCACATAAGGTGGTTGCTTGGCTCTCAGCCTTCTTTGTCATTAGATAAAGGATCTCCCATTTCTCCTCTTATAACATTTAAAAAATACAATTGTGAAAAATATGAGTAATTAGATGAAAATAAAATGAAAGTTTTTGCTTTTTCTTCACAGTATCGCAATTTATTAATGCTTGAATAAAGAATATTTTCTTGTTTTGGTTAAAAACATGCATTCATTATCTCGATAACTAAAGTTTTCATTTATCAATAAGCCTTAAAAATGATGTTAAAGTTAACTTATATATTAACTTCACAGATTTAAGTGTATGGTGGTATTTTAGGCTTATTCGAGAATAAAGTGATTAATCGTTAGCGTCTCGCTTTTAGTCAGCTTCATTTTCAGCACATGCTTTCAAACATTCAACCACATAAGATCTAAATTTGGTTTCTAGTTTTAGTTACTAGAAGAAGCTTCTCTGTCTGCTCTGACTTTTAGCCTCAAGATTAGCTTTTAGAAGCTCACGTTAGCTGCTAATTTAAAAGTTAGCATCAGAAGTTTTAAACTTATGAGGCTTTTAAATCTAACTTAGCTTCCAGTTTCACTACGTTGTTTAACAATAAGATGTTTCCAGAACTCAAAGGTTTCAGAAATGCTTATGGTTGGAAGAAATGATTGTTGATTGTTTTCATTTTGAGTTTCGAGTCACTTGTCTTAACTGTCACCCTTCTCTAATGTTTTGTAAATAAATGTCATACAACTCGTCGCTTTTGCAGTTGAAACACAAATATTGGCTCTCTTTGTTTAATGTTTTCTTCCATGTGGATTTTGCGAATGTTTGGTGAAGTTGTTACTTTCAGGCTTTGATTTTTGCAATCCCGTCTGTCCTCCAAGCCACGGCGCGTTGGGAGTGTGTCACTTTAAGTTAAATGTCAAAGTGACGGAGAGTCAAAGCGCCACCTGTTGATCCTGTGGTGACGCTGGCGATGACTGGCTGCTACGCTGCAGCCAGTCCTTCTGATTTTCTTTGCTCCCAGATGGAACCAGTTTGTAAATGTGGCTCATCAGCCTGAGTATTGGTTTGTTGGATGGGCCTGGAACATGTTGCTGCGGTGAACTCATCACAAATATGGCGGCTGCGCTCCCTCTTCCTCCCCCTCTCTCTCTCTCTCTCTGTTTTTTTATTTTTCTCTCCCTCTCTTGCTCCAATCGATTTTTTTACCCCCCTGCAGCCTGGAGGCAAGATGTTAACTCTAAAAGTCACGGTGTGTGAATGTGTTCTTATATTTTGCTGCATCACTTGCCTCTACAAAGTCAATTCAGTTCTTTTTTTTTTTACACCAGTTTAGCATAAAATATGTTGCAACGCTCACTTTCTTGTCTTTCCAGATTGTGTTTCTCTATTCAGCTGTTACAGGGACGACCCGGAGGGTTAAATCAATTTTCTTGATACATAGCTAGATTCCCCTTCTATATGACATGGCAGAAAAACAAACCAAGAGGGTTGCAGGGAAATGAAAACAGAAACACATTGAGCTGGGACCAGAGAGGGGAAAAAGCCTGGAGCCTCCCAGGCATTTTACTCATGCAGAGAATGTAATGAAATCTGAGCTACTCTTCCTCTCCTCCGCTCTTCATCGCTTTTCTCCACAAATATGGCAGATGAAACAGATGTGTGTTTTGCTGATGACTCTCATGTTGATTTTTTTTTTTAGCATTTTCTCACATTTTATAGGTCAGAAACACTCAGACATGCTGTATTTATGAGACCCAGTGAGGTTTCCTAAAGTTTTTAATTTATTCGCCAAAGCATGCATACAAAACAAACATTACAGACTAACAAACAGAGATATTGATATACAAAATAATAACAAATAACGAAGGCTAAAATAAAATAAACAACTATTGGGGCGATGAAAGTGAAAGCAAAAATGTAGTAATTAAAAGATGAGTAATTATATTTTTTTTAATCAGGGAAAACTTCACTTTAGACGTTGATATGGTGAAATAAATCTGTGATATTTTTGAATTGTCAAGAAGGGCCTCACAGAATCATTCTGAAGGCCACAAGTGGCCCCTGCGCCACAGTTTGACCAACTACATGTTACTGTTGGATCCTGGGAAAAATCAGCGTTGCGACTCACTTTTCATTTATATTCTGTGACTAACACCTTGTTTTCCCGCTCACTATTCACTGGCGCGACTATAATCACAACTAAAATGAAATTCAGATAGAGGTTGAATAAAATAAGAGATTTCTTCTCTCTGAACTCCCGTCCATCGCCTCAATATCCCTAAATCACCTGCCTGGACTTTATTAATTTAAGAAAAATTTTGTGCTGAAGTAGGTGTTGGAAACGGTGTGTGTAGGTGGATGGTGGTTTATGGATCTTAATGGGCTCATCTAAATGTAAATGAGTGGCGAGGAGGAGACAAACTGTCTGCAGCTTGGACGGGAAAATGTTTCGCTGGGAGGAAAATCATGTCTGGCTTCAGGGTTCATTTCAGTTCTTCTGCGTGTTTTACAGCCAAGAAAGGACGATAACTCAGGTGGTTTTTCCTGGATCGTGTTGGAGGCGTCGTCTAGTTTTTCTTGGTTTAATGAAATATAAAAGTTTTAATGGTTCCTTGAAAACAATGTTAAATCGGGTTGAATTTTCAATGGCGATCAAGAGACACCGTCACCGTGTTTCGAACAAAAGGTTGATGGAAATGTGAAAATTCAAAATAATTTCCTCAATTTTACAAAACTGCAAAAACAATATATATATTTTTTATCTAAACGTCTTAGTTTCTCATACTTCAAGTGTAGTAACTTAAAAGCAATTTTTCAGCAGCTGAGTTTGTATCATGTGAATAATTATTGATTTTAAAAAAGTTTCAGTTTTAAGTGAAATAATCATTTGTTTCAACCAAAGTCTACACACCTGCAGTTTTTGTTGAAGTTTCACAAATTTTATATTGAAAGATTGAAAGAGATTTTGTTTTTTTGCTTGATTTTGTTATTTATATTAATTCATTTTGGTCCCAAAATTTCCGCATAGTTTTATATTTTGGTCCGACTGATGATGCAGTTTTTAAATATTAAATGATTGATGCTTTCAGTTCGTTATAGATTTTTACTCAACTCATTTTTAAGTTAATTTTTATTCTTTTTTCTAAAATACAGCAACACTGTTATTTTTTAATGCTGCATATTTATACTGTAAACTTTTAAAAACACTTTTTATTCAGATTTCCACCTGCAGTAGCTGTTGGGTTTAAACTGGCAGATGAGCCTCCAGCTGCTCTGTTAGCAGGTCAAACTGGGATTTGTGTGGTTGATTACAGCCCAGTGCTGCAGATACAACCACCCATGGTCTGACTCAGAGTGTGTGTGCGCGCGTGTGTGGTGTGCGCGTGTGTGCGTGTGCGTGTGTGTGTAAAGGAGGATTAGCTAGCTGTATTAGCCATGTCAGATATACACATGTGTCTGCCGCAGATGCTGCTGAAACTCAATCTGTACAGTTGGAGAGGCATAAAAAACTTGGATGTACTGGAGGTTCTGGAGGTCCAAACTGGTTCAGGACCAGCCGGGCTGCAGCTTGCTGCATCTCAGGTTTCCGGTTCCAGAATATTCTGGCCCGGATCCAGGATCCGACAGGATGACGTCCAGCTTCAGATGATATTTCAGCTGAGTTACTGACAGACTTCACATCGCCATCAACATATTATGCATAGTAATTTATTTATAGTGTCATTGCTGAAAGTAAGTGCACCCCTTTTCAGTTCTGGGGGGTTTGCATTTTAGAGAATAATCGCAACAGTTTCCACATTAATTTTAATTAATTAATTACATAGATTTAATCACGTTTAACATTTTCCCATCACTTTTTAGCAGCAATTTGATGTTAATTCAGGCTTTTTTGTGCATTAAATCAATGACAATCTATAACCATTTGTTGCTGTGCACCAGATCAGAGTAATTTGTATTTCCAGTACCTTGACAAGTAATACTGCCTCTTACTTCTGCTAACATGCCAATGGTTTTTGAAATACAATCTTTTATTTGGCGATGTCTCTCCTTCAATCTCAGTCGTCATCAGGTTAACTCAGATCTGAGTAAATGATGGATTTTGTGGCGTTTCACACCCAGTCACTGTGGTTGTATTTGGCTGGTTGAGCAGTTACACCCCTAAATTACACATTTCTGCTTCCAGACCAGGTTCAGTCGTCTCTCAACTTTTTAAAAAGTCGACCGTTCCTCTCTGAGTCGCCCTGCTGAGCCGCAGAAACATTCTGCTCCTATTAGTCATTTCTTATTGTCTTTTTCCTTTTGCTTAAAGCTGAAAGAAAAGCTAAGAAGAAAAACTAAAGGCTTCACTCTGAAATATTAGAAGTTCAACGGGACGTCGTCTCACCCAATTATTCAACTCAGACTGACTCAGTTCCAACAGAAAGAGACGTCTACTGTTCCTTCCAGTTGTGTTTTTAATCATCTGAGCTTTTGAACCTCCTCTCTGCTTGGAGACGAGCGTTTCTTCTTTTCAGAAAGAGCTGCAGTTAATGCAGCCGCAGCAAGATTTGACTTGGGACGAACCCTGCAGTGTAAGAGGCGGCACATCGACGGTAAAGGGGAAGTTTTTCTGCACGTTTTTATTCTTCGATTTTGGTTTCAACTGATTCTAAAAACAGCCGAAGCTTTAAAATAAGAACGTTCAGCTGTTTTTTTTTGTTTTTTTTTGTTGTTGTCCGGAAAACAACCAGTTTCAAAAACCTCCCGATTGTTGAGTCACATTCCAGGTGCCCTGCGCCGTTACCTAGCAACCCCAATTAGGTGCTGCCTAATTGGGGTTGTTACCGAACAACACAAGCTTGTGTTGTTACCGAACAACACAAGCAGAACTCCAACACATTTGGTCAGCTGGTTTTACCGCAGTAAGTGCTGTGCAAAATGTTTTGTCGTTGACTTACCGTCCAGAAACCACTTGCTGCAATCTTGTTGACTGTGCAGGAAGCTCCACTTCTGCTTTTCAAAGATATACAGTCGTATAATTGCGTAGCCATTTTCATGTTTGAGTTGTGCTGGCAGCGGGAGGCGTGGCCGGCAGCAGCTATTTTGGATTTAAAGTGACAAGATGCCTTAAAACGACTCAATCTGATTATCTAAGAATGATTTTGTACAAACGATGAAATTCAATCAAGTTGATTTCAGCTTCAAATCACTTCAAAGTGCTTTACATCAAAAGAGCATAAAAATATTATGTTATATTATGCAAATAAGTTGCATTAATTATGTTTCAAAAGCAAATTTATTTTAAAGTAATTCAATATTTCAACTGTTTGCATTTTTAAAAAAAAGTTCAGTTAAACGTAATTGAGTAAATGTAACTTAATTTGCCTTTAAGAGAGTTTATACATCGACGTTAAAGTAACCTGATAAGAGTAAAGTGCAAACAGTTCATGCAGTTTAAAGTTTGCGCTCTGCAGCAGGAGTTTTAGAGATCAGCTCCACTCAGATTGAAACCACATTGTTGCAGCAGCACATGCTGGTATTTCCTCCCTGTCAGAGCGCTGGGATGCTGGGTGGAGCCCCGACGGGGGAATGCGAGCGCCTTGCCAAGCAGCACTGCAGCTGACTCTGGTTCAGCACATGGATGGAAATACCGCCGCTGCTCCCTCCGTGCCAGGCTGGAGACAGCTGTGCTGCTCTGGGAACGAACACCAACACTCAGTGACTCCAAGACAAAACGCAGGATCTCTGATGACTCCTCCCATATTCTTATTTCAGTTTTGTCACTTTATTGTGGAGCAGAAACACTGATTCATTTATTATTTGTTGCTTTGCTTCTGAGGGAATGAAAGTGTTAGTTGGATTTATTATGAGCAATGGAAGGTCGACGTTCTGTCATATGTTTTAAATAATAAATGTTTACTTAGAAAAGTCATTAAATTGGTTGTTTATCGGGCTGAACAATAAATCAATAACAGTATATTGCTAGATAAATTAATCACATGATAAATTAGAATGAGCTCTACAATTTCCATTTGCATGATTTATCGTTTTTTCCTTTTCTCTCTTTTGGTCTCAACCTGAAGGACAATCTCTTAATTTGTTTTATTTGTTGTTTCTGTTTCTTTATTCTGGATATTTAAAAAATGTCTTCCAGTTCCAGTGTTAAATGTTCAGTTGGATCTAGAGTTTAGTGGTGTTTGAGAATGTGTTCTTCCATTATTACACCATTATTATTATTATATTACTTGAAAATAGTCTCAAAACAATATCATCATTTATCGCTGTAGAGTTTGTCATTGTGACAGGCCTATGTATCGCAATAAACACGTAATTAATATCATAGATGGTACATCTGATATAATAATCCAAATATAGAATATTCAGAGAAGCCTGATTCAGAACCGCACAGCATTCTGGGAGATGTAGGCAGAGAAAAACTTCAGTCACACAGTCTCATGGCAAGCTAAGCAAAGTTGGAGGCATCAGCCAACTCACTCATTCTTTGGTTACCTAGTAACAACCTGTTGAGGAACTTGTGCAGCAGCAGTTTCAGTTATGCCACCTCATAACTGCATAAAAATGAAAAACACCAACCCAAAGTCCAAACCGAATATAGAGATCATGACACCAGTTTGACCAAATATGTCTGTAAGCTTACAAGAAGCTTTAATTCAAGATGTAGGAGTTTGTTTCAAGTCAATAACTCCTCATTATTGATGGTAGATCACTTCTTTTATGGAAAATAATTTAACATATTTATATTATTACATATCCAATAAGTAAGGAAAATAGTTTATTTTTTTAAATGTAACAGATAAATAAAACCAGAAGGATAGCAATAAGAAGCACAATATGTTGTCATGGTGATGAACAAAGAAAAACCCAAAATCCAGAAGCTTTGAGCTTCAGAGAACCTGAAGTGGAGAGTCGTCCTCAGATGTTAACTAAGCCTGTAGCAGCGATCGGTTTGGCCTCCATCCTTCACTTCCTGTCTCCATCTAACTCTGTTTGATGGTTTTATGCAACCAATGGATTATACTGTGTATGTGTGTGTGAGTGTGTGTGTGTGTGTGCGAGAGAAAGAGAGTTTAATCTGCAGGAATTATGGTAATTTATGCTGAGAGACTGTGGGCAGCTGTGATTATGGGGCAGTGGTGTTTAGTGAAATCAAATCCCCGGATTTCATTGAAGCGTTGGGGGCGCTGCCATCACTCATGCTCACTTTAACCTGCGGCTTTATTTACCAGTTAAACATAGCACTCATTCTGGGCTTCACTGCTGGACCAAACTGGCAGAAAGGCTCCATTAGGGGAAAAGCAGTAATGTCTTTCCACACTCTGGTTTTGCACTTTTGAGCTGCTAAACTTTGGCTTACTGACCTCTGACCCGCTGGTTGGCACCTTTTGGGTCCAAACTTTGTTCTTTATTCAATAAAAGCAGAAGCTCATCCTGTATTTCTGCTATTGTGTGTAAGTAAAATGTATGTAAAGGTTTTATTTTACGATGTCAAATTCAAATTTTCCACGTTTTTGTTCTTCCATTTGGGTTTTTGCTGCTTATAAGAGCACTGAAAAAAAATCCACCCAGCAGCATTCTGCCTGTCTCCTAGCAACCCAAGCTGAGCTCCAACACATTTGATCAGCTGCTTTTATCGATGCGCTTTACAATGGCTGCTGCAAAATACAAGTATTTTGTTGGTGATTCCCCAGCCAGAAGTCACTTGACATGTTATTGTTGATTGTGCAGGAGGCTCCACTACTGCTTTTCAAAGCCCTATATATGTATTGTATAATTGTGCATCTGTTTTCATTCATTTTCATTTGTGAGTGCAAGTTCAAAATAGGTGGAACTGAGCAGATTAAAATCTCATTAATAATTATTTTGTGCAAAAAATAACAGTAGACGCATCATAAGCTGTTCAACGAAGCGTAATGGGTCGTCTTTAAAAGCTTAATTTGCTGATCTGCTGAAGGACTGAGCTCTAGGCTCTGCTGCGTTGTACGATTCCTGGTGAACACAGCTGCTCCGGCGCTTTGCTACCCCCCTGAGATCCACACTCAGCTTCACCGACAGCCACAGTCTGGGTCACTGCTTCCTCCTCCTCCTCCTCTTCCTCCTCATCCTTTTCTTCACATTGCAGCTGGCGGACGTAATTGAAATGAGGAGGAAGCATTTTCTTTGGCATGCACTGTCACCAATGATGAGGACTCATCACCTATGGCTGTTTTTATTTAGTTTTTTAGGGTTATTGCTATTCATGCGGTTTTGCAGCTTCATACTCGCACACATCTGGGACAGAAATATCCGGCTCAACAGCTTTTCTGCCAAAGCAATCAAGTTGTAGAGAGATGTTTTGTGTTTTTCTGGGCATCAGAGAGTTTTTTCCTGAATGTGTCCAAATTGTTTCTGTCTCTTACCTCAGAGCCAAACCCTCCGACCACAAACTGCCAACACCGAAGCAACGTCCAAAATCATCCCTCTTATCATTTGAAATTACGGTTGGGCTGTTTTCCATGAATTTCTTTGTTTCTAAATACCAATTTTCTTCCTACTTCACAGTTGGAAAGGAATTTTAGACCGAAGGAAACTGTTTTGAGGACGTCACTTGAGGACATTACTTTCTAGCTAACCAGTTTAGCTGGCTAGCTCTCCTAATGTAATTGTTAAATTTAGCATTTAACAGGCTCCAATTTCTCTTGCCACTCTTCAAAATGGCTAACAGCTCCTTTAGTATTCAGCAGCCATCTTTTCCTCTACACCACTTGCTGGCTATTTCAAGTAGCCTGCTTTACCAACCTAATGGCAGAAACAGGACAGCATGTCTTTAGTATGAAGCGGTATTTGGTTGAAACACTCCGCCTCCTTTGACTATGCAGCACTTTGTTGGTTGTCGACAGGCGGAGAGGTCTGCGCTGAACTGATCTCTGTCAGATCTTTCCCATGATTGGCTGCGTTCTCTCTTCACCTGCCAGCTCCCTTTAGGTTCAGTCCTTCATTCACTTAAAGAGCTTTTAACTGATTCCTTTCTCCACCACAGACGATGTGGAGATAACGGGTAAAAAGATCAGCAGCTAAACTGAGAGCCACTTGTCTGTGTTTGTGTTTGTGTTGGGCTGAACTGATACCTTCATCACCTTCTGTTATTTATAGTCAACCCTGCAAAGACGATGGATGGATTGGTGGATCTGCACAGCATTAATCTGTTGGAGGACTTGGACTAGGGCAGTGCAACATTGGATTGTTGATGACCAAGCTTCAGTTGGCCTCAAATTTCACTGCAGAATATTCTGATGTGCAGAAGGGTTAATGGTCGACTCAAAAATACAAGGATCCAAAGTACCCAGGTCTTCAGGGTGAAAAATCACCCCTTCGCCTCGATGTTTGGGTAAAACATCTCCCCTTTAGTCTGGAGGACATTGTGCTTTCTTCTGTTGCAACTTTGCAAATCAAAGTCAAACTTTTCATATCTTCTGTCATGAACTGTAACATTTAACTGCTGAGCGGCCTGAGGAGTCTGAGATGGAGCTGCTGGGCTGCAGGTTCATTTTTCTGAGCAATGGATCCTTTGCCTCCTGAGAGGATTGGCAGCTGTCTGTGAACACAGTGGAGCAGGATCATGAATGTTCTTAAAGGGCCGGTTGTGCCAGAGTGGATCGATAAAACCTGCTATAATCTGCAATAAACTCCCAATTATGTTTGGCTCAAAATTTTTTGAGGATTTGCTGATTTTGCATAAATTTCCATGATAAATATCAAGAAACTGAAGGGACTGATGGATACAATGTGGCAGTAAACGGATAAAAACTGCCGTGATTTGACTGATAACATAATATTTAAGCACATTTAGAATCTAGAGGGCCACATAATGAGCTCTGGCGGGCCGGATTTGGCCCACGGGTCTTGAGTTTGACGCGTGTGCAGTAGACGACCAGTATTTGCGGTTTTTTTGAAGGCGGAGTTTCAGAACGAGTAGGAGTTCTTAAAGAGACAGAGCCCCAATTTCAATGCATTTAATTACAAAATCAAATTTCTTTCAGGTCGTATTTGATATGTGTACCACTTTAATGACAGAAGGTAACATAATTACTGGATTATGCTGTAAAATATGCCTGGAAAACACAAAATAAATATATGAAGACCAATCAGTAGATCTGATCTGCAGCATCTGGTTGTTGTTTTTGCTCTTTCATCTTAAGCTCACAGAAACCAAACAATGTCTTGTTTAACTGATCATCTTTGGTAATATTCAGATTTTCTGCAGATTGAAGCTTTTATTGAAACTCTGCATCTGTTCTTGGTTTTAGAGGAACTGAAAGTTAATATCGAAATCTTTTGGCTGATTTTAATATGAAAGTGATTTTCAGTAAACAGAACCGGGTTTTTGAAGGGAACCAGATTGAAACGCCTCTCAGTCCGGTCAGGACAGATGAGAACCCGGGTCAGGGGTGAGGTTGTAAAGCAGTCGGTTTGTTTTGGTGATTTATGTGTTTGTCAGAAGTCTAACTGTCACCGTCTCTGCCCTGAAGGTAAATATCATCGGGCTGACAGCCGGCTCGGCTTTAAGCACAGGTGCAGACCTGCTGTTTGCATGTGGGTGTCGGACATCAGTACCAAAGGTTATCCTGGTCTATTTCGGGAATTTTATTTGACTGTTGAAGCTCAGATTTTATCCCTCGTTCTTTCAGGCTTGATCTGAATTTCTCACTGCCTTCTGATCTATTTCTGATCTATTTAGAGTAGAAAATTTCCACGTTTTGGTGATAGAACTCCATCTGCATCCTGGTGTGATATCTGAATCAGGAAAAGTTCATGTAAATGAAGGTAGACACACAGGAGAACGCATCGGGACAGTTTTAGCATTCTGAAAGGTCAGCTAACCCCACCTGTAAGCTGCAAACAAAAACTGAGCTGCCCTTATTTGCATGCAGAGATCAGATCTCAGCGAGGGAACAGCCACAACGGCAGCAGAGCCTTTAGCATCAGGGGGAAGTCGGTGTTCGGTACAGGCTAATTCCAGGAGATTAAGTTCCTCTTTTCTCTCCCCTGGTAGACGGATAATAGTTTATAGATATATGCATCTATAAACACTTTAACATAAAGAAGGAGAATATATTCTAAAATGAATTATATTTACAAATTTATATTGTGCTCACAGGTTAGTCTGAAATATTTAGTATAACAACCACAGATAAGTGAGCAGACTCACTATTTGGCAAGAACCAATTAGTGTTTTACAGCAATTAGCATCGCTAACTATAAATCAGTAATCGTAAACATTAGTTCTGTCAATGCTAAGGCTAACGCTAACTCTAAGGCTAACTTCAATTCAATTGCCTTGAAAAACTACAACCTTAAAGCACCGATTTGATATCGACATATTTATATTTTACTGGTTCTAATTTTTGTTCCTGAACGTTTCCTGTTCAGAATAAATTTCTCGGGGATGCGGGGGGGACAGATGTCTTCAACCTCTTCAAAATAAGAGCATATAAACGCTTAACTAATTGAATGAATTTCTAAAAGTCAATAATTAAAACTTCAACACAGATAACTTAAAAGGTTATGAAACAGTTAATTAAATTGGTGCTGAAAAAGTATTTTGAAGATGAAAACCTTCTATGAATGCATTTTCATAGAATTCCTGTAAAATATATTAAGGTTTGTGGTTATAACGTGACAGAACGTAAAAAATTTTTAAATGCTTTGGAAGCACACCATATTTTTCCACATTAAAAGTGGAATAATCTTCATAATAATCCTTATTTTTACATCTTAAACAGCCGTCCTCTAAGCAGGAGGGTGTCTGGTTTCTAGATCCTCTGTAATAGTCATTTTAATCCAACCCATGTTGTAATCTTCTATAATAGACACATGACACTGCTGGAATAAGTGACCCCATGACCCAGAATTTCCACAGCGAAGAGCTGCGCTCGCATCGCAAGACTCTCGGCTTGATGAGGGGACTTTCCTCGGACATGTAGGTCAGTCAGCCGAGCCTCTGCCTCACGAGGAAACCGATGTTCGAATTGTTGCGGGACGCGTCCTCTCTGCCTCCCTCTTTCCGTTGGAGTGTCTGTTTTTGTTTCAAACGCAGGAAGTGAGGTCACCCAGCTGGGTTTGTACTTGATTTAAGATGAATTCATTGGTTTGGTCGATCTCCCCTGAGCTTCTTAGCATTGAATCTGGGAAATGTTTGGATTCTTCGTTGAGTTTCAGTAAAACGTGGAACCAAAAAAACTTCTGGATGACTTTGCACTCATGAGGAAATGTCAATATGTCAATATGTTACGGTCACTAAAACGAGGAAAAAAATAAAGTTTAAATGACTTCGTCTCAGTTTGCAACAGTCGACAGCATCGTCTGCACCAACAGTCAACAAATACATTAAATATATTGAAATGCCAAAGAATTAAAATGAATAACAATGGAATGAACGCTAAGCTATTAATGTAGGAGCTCAAGATTAAGATTAGGAATCTCATAATCTCATTCTCTAGAAACATTTTTGGATATTTAATCATGTTGTTTTGAACAAGTTTTAGTTTCAAGAATTTTGTACCTTTTGTATGACTTAAAATTTTTATCCCATGTTTTTGTTCTGCAGAAGCCCGAGAGTTTCTTCTACACTTTGATATTTTCTGCTTTGAGTTAAAGAAATAAAAATTAACCATGTGTTTTTTAGCAGGCTTCTGGTCCTGAAAAACCAGAAGCTCCAATTTAAAACTGGTTCACCTCATGATTTTATTGGCCTTTTTGTTGCTGATTAATTTTTCTCAAATTCTAAAGTTGATTTTCCACCTGATAGTCTGGGACTGGTACATTTGTTTTGGTTGTACTTACCCAGAATGCTTTGAGCTGTAGTACCCTTTACATATGCATTTGAACCACACTTGAGTTCACTTTAATCTAACTGAGGTTTGTAGATGGATCAGTTTGCTTTCCTTGGTCCGCTTCAGAGTTTGAAATGAACCGGACTTTCTAGGCAAACACACTAGAGTTCATTTAAAGCGGATTGAACAACCGTAATGTCTGTTGGTCCTGTGATTCTAGTGTCTTGGGAACAGATCTAATAATGAGCTTGAAGATTACTGGGCTGAGAACACAGCCTTGTGGAACACCCACTAGGAATCAAGCTTCTTGTAGACTGTTGCTAAAAAATCTTGTGAACTAGAAACTAACACTAAGCATCAGATTTGATTTTGCTTTCACATCCCACCAAACAAACTGGACGAAACAGCGCTGGTGTGAAATGAGAGGTGGGTGAAATGGAGTTAAAGTTTTGTCGTAATATTTTGTGGTACCTTTGTGATGACAATAAAAGTGACAAGAGGAACTATTTATTGTCATTTTTAGGTAACTTTAAATGAATCTAAAGAAAATCTGTTGCCTTCAAGCTTCTTTCCTATACTTTATGTTGTACATTTAGAGAAAACCGCCCATAAAGACAAGCTTCCTTCACCTTGATGCAGAGATGTTGCGGTCGCTCATGTGAAATAGCAGTTAAAGTGGTTGATCTTGACGTATTCGTCACTGTCTGCTTGAGTTCAGCTGTCAGACAGATGTCTTCTCTGTTCTTTGGTTGGTTCAGACCATTAAAACCTGCAGAAAAAAACCCTATTCAGTTCTACGTTTACATCCGTCAGCCTAACGATACCACGAATTACGCTTGCCATCAACCTCGGCCCGGTTGATGGTTATTGAGCAAACAAAAGAGACAGGAATCAAACTTCCTGAGGGAGCGTGCATGCTTTCGCTCGCCTCCCTGTGAAGTTGGCCAACAAACAAACTAATTTGTTTGCTTTGCTGACGTCACCAGGCGGCGAGTTTGGACAGGCGGAGCTTTTTGTTTTAGCCTAACACACAACACTTTGAACTCAGGTGTCGGTGAAGCAGCTGCCAGCAAATCGGCTGCAAAGTGTGCATGTGAGCGTGCACGAGAGAGTGTGTGAGCGTGCACGTGTGCGTTTGTGTTAACAACAAAAGCAGCAGCAAAATATCATCTGCTACCTTCAGCCTTTTGTCTTCAGAGCAGCTGGAGCCGCTCCTCTCACTCTGAGTGTGTGTTTAATTAGGAAAATGTGTGTGTGTGTGCGTGTGTGTGTTTGTGTGTCGATGGGGAATAAGCAACCTGTTTTCACGAGAGCCGAGAAAGTTGTTTTTTCCTTCTTTCTTTTTAAACTCCTAATCACTCAGAATTATGCTTGGTGAGTAATTTTCAATCTGTTTGATAAAAGGTTTAAAAGAAATTTCATAAAAATTATTGCTTTTCTTTTCTTGTTGCTCTTATTTCTTTCATGTTTCTGGAAGTTTCAGTCTGTTTTTACCTGAGCCGGGTTTATTTTTCGGTGATGTCATGCTGGCCTGCTGACCCTGTTTTTAGAGCTGCAGGATGATCCTGCAGCTGTTTCTGGATAAACAGAGGATGTAAGGCAGTGTGCTGACGTAGGTGTGTGGAAACCCCTCACTGAGAGGCAGTTTTAACTCCTTAAAACGACTCTATTTAAACTATTCAGAAGCACTAGCACTTTACTGAAAGGGAAACAAATAAAAGCAGCTGTTGGACCCAGTTTTCTGTGTATTTGTAGCGACTGTCTACATTAAAAATCTTTGTCTATATTCCGCTAATATTGAAAAAATACAAATTTGCAATTGCAGTGTTTTCATTAAACAGAAAATTAAATTAAGATCACATGTGATTAAGCTTGTTCACTCGATAAAAATCATGGCTGCGACTGATATATTCAATCCCCTTAGGCTTTGGAGCGATATATGGGCTGTGTTGGGGAAATTGTAGTCGGCCATTTTATACAGGAGCCTCGGATAATACACTTTGTAAGGACACACATATTTTTACAAACTGTGTAATATTGAGAGCTGCACAAAACAGCAAAAACAAACCACAAATAACACAACTTCCTGTTGTCTTCTTTGGCGTTTCTGCCAGTAGTAGCACCCAGCTGTTGATCATGTGACTCGTTTGATGCGAAAACAGTGTTTTGTTACACTTAAGAAACCACCTCATCCAAAAACTTTTGATCAGAAACATTGGTTTTTTCAAAATCGCCGTGTTTCCATGAAGCAAATTTATTTTCATAATTTAAATTTGCAGAACTTTATGGTTAATAGAAATGCAGCGAGTGACAAAGATCATTGACCAGAATCAGAATCAATTGACCACAACATTGTTACAATATTGTGATTCAGATAAATAACATTGTTGTTTTGAGATCATTTTGAAGTAATATAATGGTAAGAATGGAACAATAATCCAAGGACACGTTCTCAAAGAAGAATAAACTTTAAATGCTAATGAGAATTTAACTCTAGAACTGGAAGATATTTTTAAAATGCAAAATAAATAAGTTAAACAACAGAAGCAATAAATGAAACTCATTATTTAAAAGCTTAATTTGAGACCAAATCACAGACTTTTGGTAGGAAAGAGAAAAACAATAAACTATGCCAATGGAAATTATTAAGCTTGTGTTATGCAATTAATTGATTTTATTGATTTTATTGTTACAAGACTCGTCCATAGCAACAGGTGGGGAAGGGGGAAGAAAACCAGAGTCTTTCAGATTCTTTCTCCGACATATTCAAGAAAAACTTTACCAATGGTTTGTTTGCCTGGAAAATTTAGTGGTGTCTGAAAATCATTTGTTTTGAACCATAAATTTTAGCTGAAAATCAGAGACTTTGGTTTTATGTAAATATTAAAGCTGCTTCTCCAGCCAACCAAGCAGATTAATGTGAGGAGAAACTTCAGTTCCTCTGGTTTCATTCCTGCTGTTCATCAGCTGCATGTTTCATTCTGGACTTAATGGATTCTTTCTGCTCGTGAATGAACTGACCGCTCTAATAAAGCCGCGCGTTGCAGACAGATTCATTTCCTCGCTGCTTTCATGTGGTCAAACCCAAACCCAGACGCTAACTTCTCCATCCTCACCTTCGTACTGGAGCCCGGTTAACGGTTCCGGTTCTCCAGATGTGAGCCGTAAATCATTTGAAGTCAGAATTACGGTCCAGCTTCCGTACTGTATTTATGATTGCGTAAATACGGCATGAGAAATGATGGTTACATGCTCCGGCGTTGAACTCTAAACGTGGTGCTTTAACACCTGGGTTGGGAGTCTCTGAAATTTCTTTCTGCAAAACATTTCAGGTTTTTGAGTGACTCTTGATTCAGTTCATCTGAAACAGACTCCATCTGAGCTCTTTTCTTCTGCCTGTGTGACTTTCAGTCCTGACTCAGCTTGTTGTGTCTCTAAACACCTGCTGCTTCCAACCGCCATCGGATCCTGAGGTGTGTTTATGTTTTCCTTTCCCTCGTTCCTCAGGGAGTCCTTGGCTTTTTCCTCCAGGCTCCTGTGGGACTTAAATTACACTTTTTATGTGAGAAACCTCAACTTTTCTTTTCCTTAGTGTTGATTGACAAGACTCTTTGAAATAATTAAACCTCACAATTAGCAATAAATCAATTAATTACACTATGAATTAAAATTAGATCCAGTAATAGTTTGTTTGTGTTACCTGCTACTTAGCCTGTATTATAGATTTATCATACTATTTTAAAAGCTACTTTGGCTATAGAGATTAATAATCCAATTTTATTATTTTTAAAAGCTACTTTGGCTTATCTAAAAATGGTTTCAAAATGACTATTATTGTGTTACACAAAAAATTTGAATGGTGTTAATCCTAGAAATTATAAATAAGTATACTGTTTTTTTTTTAATAAAATGGGGGAATATAGAAAAAGCACTTATTCACTCTGTTGTTCTTGTGACAATGCTTTTCATATTTCAGGAGAGGTTTTAGATTAGTTTGACATGCCACCATGTAAATCTTGTTTTCATTTTCAGAAACTAACCCACTTTAAGATGTCACACTGTGCAAGCTCAATATAATAAAAAATTTATTACAGTAATTCCTGTACTACTGTAAGATGCAAGATTTATGCTATTTTTTCTTTTGCCACAGCAGGATCCCGTCACAAACATCCTGCAGAGACAGCAGGCTGTTAGCTCTGCTGTGGCTCCATTTATTACATCCAGCCTGCAAAAGGATGGATGGAAATGTAGGCCCATTTCCATGGTTTTGAACCATGCAACCTGGGCCTGCATGGTTCAAAACCTGTTGGCTGAAATATTTGGTTTGATTCTGAACCAAAAGCTTTTACAACGTTTGAACTAAAAAATAACATTCACTACTAAAAATATCAACTTTGATTCAAAACCTCGTTGCAACTTGTTTTCCTTTCGTTGCCAAGCTGCCGCTGCACAACATAAACAGCGGAAGTTCTCCCGTCAAAATAAAAGCATTAAATTCAAAAACTAGAAATCAACTGACAAAATAAAGGCAATAAGCGCTAAAAAGGAACACAACAAATAAGTTGGGGTTATTTACAAACTGCTACTTTTACTCGAGTCCAGTTTTTGGATATTTTGCCCATGTCTGAGAAAATAATGATTAATAAACACGAACCTGTTCAGAACCAACATTTCTAGTGTGAAAACATCAGAATAAAGTTTATTCTTTCAGAGCAACACAGATACAAAACTCCCAGCCTCCATCTTTCCCTCTTGGTTTTAATTTTCTCCATTCACCTTTTCCCTGGCATCTCTGTCTCTCATGTCTCTCATGTCTCCAGCGTGTTTGCTGCAGCTGCTGCTGCCGCTGCCTCTCTTTCCTTCTTTCTCTCTGTATATGGTCATAAAATCTTAGCTGGCTGTTTCAACACAAACCAGCTTCCCACACTCACATTCTTCTGCACCAGGACGGTTGTTTTGCTGAGAAACGGTCCACCCAGGGTGTGAGTGTTTGCAGAGCAAGTCTCCTGACTTAACTTCAGAATGATGATGATCATTTCTGTTAGTATCTTGCTGATCTTTACTCATCTGGATTCAGGATGTCAAACTGATGCAGAAACTAGCAGCAGGGTTCTTTTGATGCGATGTTGGCGGATAAAAATCTTTTATCATTTCCAATTCTCTTCCCCATCTGGAGAAAATAAATGCTGGTTTCTACAAGGTCAGAAGAGAAGCATGAACATATTTTTTTTATATATTTCCATGTCTGGTTTGGGATGATAATAGAAATAAAAGTATTTATTAGGAGTTGCAGTTTTCTGGCTGATAACAGAAAATAATTCTGATTTTGGGCATGACAGTTTTTAAAGTTTTATATTCGGGTTGCAATTAATGATTAATTTTAGTAATTGATTCGTCTGACGTTGAATCTGATTTTTTTTTTTCATATGATAGATAAGATCATTGTGAAGACTTCCTTTGGGGGGAGTTGCAGAAAGAGCTGGAGTTTCTTAAAGAGACAGAGACCCAATTTCCAGGCATTTAATTGGGACGTAAAATCTCTACATAGCATTTTCTGACATCTGAAGGTAAAAGATACTTGATTGTGCTATAAAATGACACGATGTGCCTGGAAAACTCATAAAGCTGCCCTTTTGAGGCAGCTTGTAAACTGTAACTGATCTGAAACCAGTTACCAGTTTCTTCCTGAACCAGTTAGCCAGAGACTGGGAGAAGTCCAGACCTGCAGCTTCTCTTTCTCCTCCCAAACTGAAGAGTTTACCGGTTTCCTCCTCATCTCCACAGGGCCTCAGATTCCCTATCGGAGATGCTAATTACCGGCTTCGTGCCACCAAACGCTCGCTCGTTCCCTGCAGCGATGGCGGCGCGGATGGCGACGGGATTGCTGATCCGAGCCAGTTAGTCGTGTTTCTGTGTGTTTAAGAAGGATTTGTCAGGTCAGCCGAGCGAACGGCTTATTTTCCGTGTTGGACAGATCTGCTGCCGGTTTAGTGTCACTTCGCTCTCATTTATCCGTCCCTCACTGCTTAAATCAGACTGAGCTCCTCACTGTCCGCTCCTCTCACTTTCAGCAGCACAAATCTTTTCTCTTGTCAGTTTTACTTCTTAGAAATAATCAGGCAATTCTTACTTTCTTTAAAGAAACCTGAATAAACAGCAATGGATAATCACTGATCATCTATTTGGCCATCAAATGTGCTTATTATCAAATTAAATGTGCCATAAAGTACAAAACAAATGCACCAAAGAACCCAAATTTAAGCCCACATCTTCCAGCATTTCCTGATTAAATAAAAAAAATGAATTCCTCTTTATTTGTTTTGTTTTAAACAGATAAAAACAAGTTTAGAATAATATTTAGTATTTTTTATACATTGCAGCTTTAAAACATGCATGTTTAACATTCACAACGGCTGCTTTCCGCTTCAGGGCTTCTTTTCCTTTCTTGACTGTCTTATTTTTTTAATTCTTGCACATTGAATTCAAATTTCTC
Source organism: Poeciliopsis turneri (assembly GCA_922788865.1). Taxonomy (NCBI): domain Eukaryota; kingdom Metazoa; phylum Chordata; class Actinopteri; order Cyprinodontiformes; family Poeciliidae; genus Poeciliopsis; species Poeciliopsis turneri. Next base: position 2,796,958 of record CAKLNU010001022.1, on the reverse strand, counting down.
TGCAGCTGCTGACTCAGCAAGAACCTTTCTATAACATCCGGATTCATCAGATTTGGGAGTTGCAGGCTTTCTGCAGGCTGCTGCTGGCTTCCCCGTCTTTTATCATAACATTGACAGAGTAATATTTTTAAAAAATATTTACTTCTTCTGTGCGCCTTATTGTATTTACAGATGTTTATGCGTGCAGCTTCTGGACAAATAATAGATTGTATGCTGCAGTGCATCATGGGAGTACAGTGAAGACAGTAGACTGACTGAAAACTTCTGTCAGTTGAAGTTTTCAGTCATTTCCATACAACTGGAGGTCATTTAACATTTTAAACCGCTGCCAATCCGTCCTGGACGTCCGAGCAAAGGAGAAAAACTCTTCAAAAACAAATTGGATCATTGAAGTTTGACTATAATCTTATTGATCAATGACCTTTGGCGTTCATTGCTTGGGAGAAAACCAAACTCATACAAGCTGTCAACCTCGGTGCAAACTGGTTGAGGATAATCACTGGGCTGGAATGGTCTAGTCAAAGTCTCGGCCTGATCGAAATGCTGTGGGAACTTTAACAGAGCTGTGCAGAAACAAATATCTGCAACTTTAAATGAGCTGAAGCGACGTGGCACCTGCTTTTTGTCCGAAAAATTGAGCCAATGTCGATATGCGATATTAATACGGCTGTTATAGCCGATATTTATTGGTATTTTTTCATACACTTGTATCTCCATATAAAAGCGACAACATTACTTCTCCATGTTTGTTAAACACACCGTAATCCTGTGTTGCATAACTATCAATGTCACATGACTGAAAATATCCCACAAATTTTCTCATTTCCCATTGGGACCAATAAAGTATTTCTGAGTTGAATTGAATGAACAACTATAAACACAAAATGGAAATAAACATTGGTGGTTAGTAGTGGCCCAGTTTTACTTATCGTTTGACCCATTTCATTATTACATACTTACCTGGATGGTAAATTATGCTGCAAACAATAATATTGTCGCTTTGAGACCATTTTCAGCCAATGAAACTCATTTTCCCAGCATGCTTCACTAAATTCCCTTATAAGATTGTTCTTTACCCAATATTTGCTCTTCGCTGCTGTAAAGAAACCCTGTTAGGTTTTTATTTCCTAAAAATACTTGTTGATGTTCTCTAAAACTCTCTAAACTTCTGCTGCTGTGGTTTTGTGAAGGTTTGTTGAGCATATTTTCAATAAACTGTGCAATTGGATTCAGATGTACGTCGTTCTGTTTGGAAATCTGCTGATTTGTCACTCGATCAGCAGCTTTGAGCCAAATTAAATGCACCTGCAATAATTCACATCCCAGTTCTCCTGCAAACGAACAGCACCATCTGGTTTCTGTTGGGGAAAATCAACATGTCTGAACCCAGAGTGTTTTCTCTTCAAAAGTCTGAACTCGGTTGTATTTTTTTGAGTCATTGTTTCTTTTTCCTAATGAGTTTTATGAGTGAAATTTGAGGAATGTTGTTTTTCCTGCAGCTTTTTATGACCTTAAGTAAACTTGAAGTTGTGTTAATCTGAACCAGGAAGTGTTGGTTTGATTTTATCTGCATAGTTAAACGGATTTGATAATTTAAGGAAAGTAATCGCTCCTCTTTTTCTCTCTCTTCCAGGTGACATCACACAGAAGGGCTATGAAAAGAAGCGATCCAAGCTGATTGGAGCCTATTTCCCCCAAACTCCAGGTAAAACAAACTTTCTCTCTGCTGCTGCAGCTGTTCTGATATGTGCTTTAAGTTCGGGTTAAAAACTGTGGAAAATTACGATAAATTATTTAATGAGTCACTTTATAACCATGGCAACAGGTGCCGCCTGCTGTTGCTAATGTAGTTTCCGTCAGTGCTAGCTTATGGTTGGTAACACCAAAGTTGTTTCTTTTAGAGTTTATGGGACATAAAGTGTAGTGTGAAAAGTTTGTGCACACCTTCAAGTTAACTTTGTATTTTTGCACCAGAATGTTTCAGAAAAATTAACATTAGCCTGAGTCAGTAGAAGTAGAAGAAAATCTATCCAAACAAACATAATCCACTATGAAAAGGTAATAAGCCTAATAACTACTTTTAGCAGATTTTCTTAAAAATAGCCCCATTGGAGGGTTTGTGGGTGTTTTTACACAATAGCCTGGTAAATTTGGTTAGATTGAGGCCCAAAATTGCAACATTTCTTAGATTTCTGCTGCTTCATTGGGTCAAACCAACCTGTTCCCCTCCTCGCCTGTGGGGGCGCTGCACCAAGAACCACTGAAGGAAACAACACAAAACCCTACAGAGAAGAAACTGAATGCAACTTTCTTCCTCACCAAATGTAAAGAAAAATTGAGTAGCATCAGATTTTGGCTGATGGAGGATTCTCTTGTTTTTTGTTAGAAAAAAAAAAAAAAATCACAAACCATTTCTCTTGCATGTTTGTAGTTTGTATTTATCCAGACTGCCCTGCACTGTAGTTCACTTCCTGCTTTTGGATTTGGACCAGAATTTCTTCTAGTAGAAAGCAGCGTTTTTAGGCCATGAAACGGCCACCATCTTGTTGAAGATTGATGCTCTGCAGTTGTTTCCCATATGGATGTGGAGTCACACGTTCCAAAACGTTCAACTTTTGTCCCTAAGAAATACAGTAAATACTGTTTTGAAAGCTTCATTGTGTCTTTATGTTGGGTATAATTCTCTCTTTTTCAACTCTTTGTTGATGTGAATAATTTAAATGTCACAAAAAAGCAAAAACAGGAAAAAAGGAGAGATTATTTTTTTTCATAAGTGCCTATACTCTGTACAAGCCCACATAAAGCCCTGATTATTGTTCTGCAGTTGTACTTTTTATAGTAATTTGAATGCTTTATTTAAAAACATGCCCTGCTGTGCAAATGTTGAGTCATAGCAAAGAATCTAATTTATTTGAGAATAATCAGGAAGTGGACATAAAGTAAGCCAAATAATGTGAGTCAAACTTTAAAAGACCTTCAGAAAAGCAGGGGAACATCAGGTTAAAGGTCACAGGAAAGTAAGGAGGAAAAATATTTTAAAATTCAAAAAATCTTTTTGCTGATTAATGCTTGGCTCCTCATTTACTGGGTAAATAAACTCATCACACTATTCTGCTGCTGAATGTCGTAAATACTTAAAAATCAGCTGTTGTGTAGCTTTAAAAGCAGTTGACTGAAGTGGCCAGCAGAGGGTGCTACATCACCCTTCTCTTACTCCCCATTGACTTACGCAGAAATGTTCTCGCGTCAATCTTGGTGGTCAAACTTGAATGTTTTCCATGTGCTGCAAAAATAAAATGGTTTACTTAGATAAAAACCTGAATTCAAACTGAACTGACTAGTTGGAAGGAAACAACAAAACTAATTTATTTACACGATCAAATCGATCAAATCTTTGACTTTGATCTACATGTGGTATCATTCCTGTTTCCATTTACATGTTTATCTACTTTTTATTTTGATCGACTTCTGGTTGCTGTTGTTCGTAGACCAGTAATAACTAGTTGACTGCTGGGAAACTCTTGCTGGTTCTAGTTACCAGCAGCTACCAGGAATGAAACCACAGATGGATGTGAGTCAACACTGTGTGACTGATCCAGCTGGCTCCTCATTTTTTTCATATTTACTTTGCAATTATGCAGCAGCATTGAACGACCTTTTTATTAACAAAAATGAGTGATGTCCTTCTTGCGGGAAAGAAGGTCAAGGTTTCCCGAAAGTAACCGGTTGGTTCAGATTCCTTGGATTTTTCTATGAAGGAACAGTCAGAGGAATTAAATCTGTCTCAACTACTATAAGTGAGGCATAGAAGTTATATAATAAGAAAACATCTGTTTTCTTGTTATATAACAGTCGTAAATATTAAAAAATATTTACTCTGCGGAAATTTATGGGAACTTTTTAGGCGGCTTTGAGAATCATGGACAAAATACCAACATTTTTACCATTTTCCTTTATTTTACTGATAATAAATAGACATTTTGTCAGTGTAGTAACTTTTATTAATAAGCACATCAATTATCCGAACATGTTTTTATTGAAAGAGCCAGTATTTCCCGACTTTCAGTGAAATCACCACAGGTTCCCAGTGTTGTGACCAGTAGTTGAGTTTCAATACCACATGTTCAAACATTCAGTATTTTTGAACCATAAATGTTGCTTATGCAGTTTATTAACTAATAAACTGTAAATTATATTCTATTTCCTTTTATATTGGTTGTGAACCAGGACTTACACGAGTCTAACATATTTTAAAGTCTCACACCAGCAGATTCTCATACTTTGCACCAATTACCCAAAATGCTAACAGTCACTGAGTGATGAAAGCATAGACAAAAAAAAGGCCCGTATGGCAACAGATTGTTCACTCACATACAGAGAAAAGCATTCATGTAAAGAGGTAGAATCATCTCTTCATGAAAAAGATGGCAGAGGTGCAGCATAACTTAAGTCATTACTAAAAATTCATTTTTTTCTGTCTTTCTGCAGGTGTAGAAACAGACTTCATGGGTGTTGATGTGTCTTCTCTCCCAATCAATTGAATTTACTTGTTTAGCACATTCCAGCAACAAGCTTTACTTTATTGCATACAAACACAAATTCACCAATTGAAGAAAACATTACATTTTATCGAGTGCCATCATCAAAAGCATCAATACGCATTAAATATGTTCCATTTATTATGGTCCAAAAGCAGCACTGAACAGTTGGGTTTCTAGTCCAGATTTAAAGGAACTTGGTGTTCTCTCCTTTATTTCCATTTAAACCTTTTTCCCACTTTTTTCCCCTCCCTCTATTCCACCTCTGTGTTCATTAGACCCAAAGCAATTTCTAATGTAGTTTTATGTATACCAAGTGCAGCATCATAGCGAAAGCTTGTGAAAGTAAATCTGTTGGGATCCCCTTGACATTATTTTGTATTATATCACAATAAATATCGCAGGATTAGAAAAAATCTCTATCAGTTTATCCCAATATCATGCAGCCCTAATTTGGACCTCACATCAAATTCTAAGAACCTCTTTCTTTCTCGTAGAAATTGTTTATTGCACTTGTGCAACCACATTTACTTCCAGTAGAGTATGAGTATATAAAAGAAAATTACTTTCAAATGTTTGTTGTCACAGCAGTGGAAAACTGGTACAAATTAAGGCCTGGTTGGTATGTAGACCACTTGGTACCCACAAAGCGGCAGATCCAGAAAAATGAGAACTACAACAGTTTGAATTGTCAAAGGGGCAAAATGGCCGCCAACAGAATCGATATACTGATGCTGTCATAAGCTTATTGAAGCTGATAAATCATCACCAGTTGACTAGTTTTTCTAATGCACCACAAATGGACACTGTTGAGTCTGTGAGGAATGTAGACGTCCATTTCACAGCCGAAGTGGTTTGAGGTCACAGTGGCACCATCAGAGCCATGACTGGAAAACAGTCTCCTCTGTCTGTGTGCATGGAAATACAGAGTCAGAGAAGAGGGCATGTTGTCTTCGAGTTTGGGAATCTCAGGAAGTGCTTTGTGTTCAGGAATGAGGTGAGGGGGAGGGAAAAAATGGTTGGTATTTACATTGAAACCGTGTTGGGGGTCCCAAATTTGCTTTGAGGGGGCGGATGACTCAAACATCTTCCATGAACACAACCACACAACACAGAGGGATGTTTCCATTACTTCAAAGAACATTACAATGGTTGGACAAACCACACATCTAACCAAAACCTTCAGTGAAACTTCCTCCTCAGGCCCTTTATCTTCTGGGTACCAACAAACCCAGACAGATTATTGTTAAGATTCAAAAGACTTAATTTATCCCAAATGGGGGAATAAAGGAACCAAAGGAGTGTTTAGTAAATTTGAGCTTGAACTTAGGATTAAAAAGTTTCCATGTTTGATTTTTGGACTTGAGAAAATTAACAAGGAAGAAATAATAAAAACTCATTGTAAAGATTTAAAGAAAAAATATTGAAATGAAGGATGACTCAAAACGTTTGCGATAAAAAGTCTTGGAAAAACGTTATGAAAGACCTCATTGTTGATGGATCAGACTGTAGCAATTCAAGCATCAACACCGTCACTTCACTTTATTGTTGATAACCCAATGGGTCAAAATAGCAGACCTTTCTTTTCCACCAAAAAGCTTAGGTTTGCAAGACGGATGTCCTGAAAAAATCCCTCGTCTGACACATTTATAAGCCAGCAACAGTTCAATGAGCAAATTTTGGCCTGGACATGGAAACTCCAATGACCCACTCAGCAACAACATGAAGGGGATGATCTGGGTTCAGAACAGAAATTTGATAAACTGGCAATAAACCCTACGGTTAAGTGGATCAAAGGCTTTCTTATGGCCTCTCTTAAGAAACCCTTTACAGTTTAGCTCTTCTGTTCTCCATTTTCTCAAAGTAAACTGTGTTTTAAGAGGGATAGTCTTTCAAAAATGTAAATTACACTGAATGTGGACAGCTATTGAGAACAAAATAGCAGGATAGTAGTTGGTTTGTCCTTGGTCAGTATGATATTGTGGGTTTCCTCTTTGTGAGTGAGGTCTAAAAATATATTATAATTGTATGTACTGTGATCTGAGAGGATGTGAGCACTACACTGGTTTCCTGCTCTAATTTCCAGACCTTGGCATGTTCCATGTGTAAATAGCTGCTAAGCTGGGTGGACCAGTTTAACCAGTGGCTCAATGCCATTCTCCAACATTTTGCCCCCTACAACAGCCACAGTGTATGTTTCTAATACTTTATTTCTGTTTCCAGAAATTAAATATTTCTGTTGTTCACTTCAAGCCAAGCAGTAGCAACAGATTTTGCTTGTTGAAAGTTTTATTTGATCCAGATGCCAAAAGGGTGAAAACCATCAACTTGCATTCATGTTTTAGGTGCTTTGGAGAAAATGGGTTCTTGAAGACCACACTAGTATGTTTACATACCATCTATACCGAATCTTAAAAGTATATATATTCTTTTTGAACCACAATATACTTTTAACGTGTACAATAATTTTATAAAATATAAAAAAATTATGATAAATATGGACTCACCTCCAAATTATGCATTCATAATAAGTGGCAAATGCATTTACGCAACTGCATTATCAGCGGAGCAAATTTTTTGTTTCGTGTTTGTATTTCCTACAGTAATCAGTTCAAAATCTACTGTTCAAGGTGAAATCAGCAACAGAGTTAGCAAAATTCAAAAACAAGCTAAGAGTGAAAACAATCTCTTCTTGAAACACAACCGTAGAGACGGGTGTGTAATTACAAAATTGACCCTGTTGAGGTCGTTGCACTGTCGCGACATGTTGCCATTGACCAATGGTGGCTGTCAATATGGTTGAATTTAACACTTCTGCAGTAGCTCCAGCTAAATATGGTGTTTATGTAGAAGTTTAATGTAACTAACTTTTATGTTTCGGGCTAGCTTGGCTAACATTTAGGTAGTATTGCACATCACTGTTGGGTACTCAGCAATCATACAGCTAGGTAACTACTTGTGAGTTTTTATGTCGTTTATTTGATCTCATCCAACAACAATGACTTGAGAATGACTCGCATTTTTCCTCTTATTTTGGTAAAGTTCCAAAGTAACACAGTTAAACTTTACAAGAACGAGGATGGACCTTATTGTTTGAATCCTCTCCTGCCTGATGATGTTTGCATGGTTCTTGCTGTGGTTACATATTCATTGAAAAGCCCTGAAAGTGACCTAAGCATCCACAAAGCAAAAATGCCTCATTTGAAACATTCTTAAGCCTGAAAACGGTTCATAAAACAATTATGCAGACTGGATACAAAAACTCCAGTGACCCACTCAGCAATTGCATGTAGGGAATGATCTGGCTTAAGGACAGCCATTTGATTTCTTTGAGTCATGAAAGATGGCCACTTCAGCTCAAACATTTTAATTTCAGAAGTATAGTCTTTGAAAAAATGACACAGAATACAGAAAACTATTGAGAAAAAACCCAGCTAGCCACTATGATGTTGAGGGTTGTCTCTTTGTCAGGGAGTTTTAAAAATATATTATAATTGCATGTACCATGATCTTAGAGGGCATGAGGACTACACTGGTTTCCTGCTCTAATTCCAGTCCTTGGCATGTCTACATAGCTGCTATGTTGTGTTCACCTGCTACATTCTGTATCCACATCCCTGGGGCAGTCTGACAGACGTGAAGCTGCCATGTACCATCTCCACCAAACCCTCTGACCACCAACAGCAGGCAAGGCGGGTGAAGTGTCACAACAACAGAGATGGTCAGAGCAAGAGTACGACAACAACTGATTACAGGAAGAACTGGACCTACCTCCGTTGTCATCGCTGTGACATTGGAGTTGGCCTGTTGCAGCAAAGGGTTCTGAGAGGCCATAATATTATATTTGCATACCATCTTCCCAAATCTCCTTGTATCATGTCTTTATAAAACAGAATATTCTCTTGATGTTTACATGACTATAAAAAGTAAAAAAAATCCAGATAAATATTATCTCACTTCGAGACTTACATGTTCATAATTCTGCTTCACTCAACAGTCATCTAGTTTTTATTCTTTAATAATTGTTTTTTTGTTTTCATCAAATGACAATCACTTGTCAACATGACCGGCATTTTCCTTCCATTCTGGTAAAGTCCCATTCTCTAAGTCAAGCCTTACAGGAACTCTGTCTTGAAGCCACTCCTGCCTCTGGAATGAGGCAGAGCTTGAAATGCAATCCCAGCTCTATATATCCTGATGAAGTAGAGCAGCTTTAGCCATTTCTCCTCACTTACCTGTCTGGAAACTGCGTCTGACACAGAAAATTATGGCTCAAGGGATTCAGCTGGAGCGAGAGAGATTCTGCTGCTCTCTCTGCACCAATCTGCTCAGGGATCCAGTGACCATACCTTGTGGTCACAACTTCTGCATGATCTGCATCAACAAACACTTGGACAATGAAGCATGGTCAGGCATCTACAGATGCCCTCAATGCAGTGAGTTTGTCATATCGAGGCCTACCTTGGTTAAAAACAGCATGATAGCACTGGTAGTTGAACAATTGAGGAAGACTGAAGTCCAACCTGAAGTTCCGGATCTATACCGCGATACTCCCTCCATTAATGTGGCTTGTGATTTTTGCTCCGAGAGGAAGGTGAAAGCCATAAAGTCCTGCCTGCAATGTATGGCTTCCTACTGCGCCACACATCTCCAGCCTCACAATGAGGTGCCTCCTTTAAGGAAACACAGGTTGGTTGAACCAACTGCAAGTCTCGAGGAGAGCATCTGTCCTGTGCATCAAGAAGTGATGAAGTTGTTCTGCCAGACCGATCAGCGGTGCATCTGTTATCTCTGCTCCAAGGACGGCCACAAAGGCCACAACAAAGTCTCCTTGTCTGCTGAAAGGATAGAGAGGCAGAAGGAGCTTCAGGCGGTTCAGCAAAAGATACAGCTGAGGATCGCAGAGAAGAAGAAAGATGTGAAGACTTTTCAGCAGGCGGAATATGCAGTAAGTCACGCTGCTGATGGTGCACTGAGTACAACTGAACTGGTTTTTACAGAACTCATTGAGAGAATAGAGAAAAAACTCTCTCTTATGAAGGAAAAGATGAATTCTCAACAGAACATTGAACTGGATGTCTTTAGAAAAGTTCGGAATAAGGTGGAGGACGAGATTATGGAGTTGACAAGGAAAGATACTGAAATGGACCAACTGTCTCGCACAGAAGACCATGTTCATTTTTTGCTGAAATATCCGTCACTGTCTCGTCTGAGTGTCCCTAGAGAACAGCCAAGCATCAGGATCCACCGCCAGCGTTACTTTGATCGAGTTCCTGCCACTGTTTCAGAGGCCAAAACGAGACTGCACAAGGTTCTCGATGAAGAATGTGAAAAGATTTTGCTTGCAATTACTAGCTCTACGGCTTTGCCTAATATGCCTGAACCAAAGCGTAAAGAGGACATCAGGATGCCCAAACCTAATTTCGATAAGACTGTAGAAATTTCCAGACCAGCACATAGACAGACCACCACTCAGTTTATGCAAGCCAAACTCTTGGAGAACCTTAATAGTACCACACCTTCCAGACCCAGCTATTTAAAACCCCAACTTCCTGAGCCCAGTGGTAGCTTAAGACTTCCCAGACAAAAGTCGGAAAACTTACCCAGCAGTGAATACTTTCCTGACAAAAAGGCTCCATCTGAACCAACCGGAAACTTCTTCCCTGACAGGGGAGATGACAATCCTGATGTTATACCACTAATCGATAGACCGATCAGTCCTGGAAGAGGCAAAGGAAATGTTTTAAAAACTAGAGCAAACTTTCTAGAACATGCCTGCCAAATCACACTGAATCCAGACACTGCATTCTCCAAATTATTGCTAACTAAGGAAAACAGAAAAGTAGAATTTGTAAGCGAAGAACAGGATTATCCCAACCACCCAGAAAGGTTTGCTTACACCTGGCAGGTCCTGAGTCAACAGAGCCTTTCTGGCTGCTGCTACCTGGAAGTGCAGAGGAGCGGGAAAGGAGTCATGGTGGCGATGGCTTACAAAGGCATCAGCAGAGCCGGGCCCTTGAACGACTGCATGTTTGGACAAAACGGCATCTCTTGGGGTCTTGATTGTTTTAAAAACAGTTGCGAATTCAGACACAACAAGAGCAAAACTCCCATCCCGGGCACGTGGTCCTCCAGAGTGGGAGTTTACCTGGATTATAAAGCAGGTATTCTGTCCTTCTACAGCGTCTCCGAAACCATGACTCTCCTCCACAGAGTCCAGACCACATTCACCGAGCCGCTCTACGTTGGACTCTGGCTCTCAGATGGCGCAACTGCTGAGATCTGCAAACTAGTGTAAAGTGGAATTTTCAGGCTTTGGACGTTCAGAACTGAAACTGGGATGTAACCAATAAGTGGTGTATGTAAATAAGTCAGTGCACTGGGACAAGAAACAACTGGAGATGCATTCTGTATTTCATAATGACTCTAGTATGTCATTTTGCCTCTTGTGGTAAATTTTTAATTTCACACTTTGAAAGTTTTACTTTATAAAATGGAAAAATATTTCAAATTATTGTATTAAAACTACACAACTGCTTTTGTGCTTGGAATAGGACAGTTAAAAAATTATTTATTGCTTTTTTGACTAACACTTTTGTTTTTCTGTAACTTTTGCTATTTTTTTTCATAATTTTGAAAATAAAAGACTTGGACTCAGCATAAAATTATAGTTATTCTTCATTTTAACACTTTATATTTGTTTCTGCATTTGTCAAAAGTTAAATCTGTCCTTTAGTATCTTCATGCTGAAATAGAGATATTCACACACATGAACTCATGCAGTAAGGAGTATTAACTTCTCTATCAGCACCTCTTTCTCTTCCAAATAGAAGAAGATAAGTGGTTATAATCGGCACATAGTTTATAACAGGAAAGATTCTTTATTACACTATAACAGTTCAAAACTAGTACATTGAATGTAGCATCAAAAACCAGTTTCAGCTCCTCAAAATATGATAAAATACATTAATTATTATCAGTCATTCAGAGATTATTCTGGTTTTTCAGTTTGTGATTAAAGAGAGACAGAAAATTTCAAACTTACACAAATCTATTGGAGTTCATCTGTCTGGATTTTGTCCAGAAGTTGATATCTGCAAAGTCCTTTAATTTTCAAAACAAAACCTTTTCAAAATATCCTTAAATACATCGTAGGAATATATCAAGTAAATATATAAAAAGTTAAAACTACATTACATTGTATTAGTGTCAACACATTTGGCCATGACTGCAGTGTTAATTTTATCTGGAGAAACATTAACAAACTGCCCCGTCATTCTGAACAGGCTGCATTTGTGTTCAACTAATGATTCATTCAGGTTGCTGTTCGGCATTCCTTTCATTTTTCGTCTGGGAAAACTTGAATAATGCAGCCACGCTCGCTGAGAGCTTCATAAACTCTAGAAACGTGTTTCAGTCCAGAAGGAATGAAGGCCTGTGGAAAAGTTAGCACAATGAAACTTGAAGCTACTTTTTTCTTGTTTATTGCCAATAAAAATTGCATCCAAACATTTTATTGCCTAAAATGCAATAACATGGCATTTATTTAGTTTGTAGCAAAGGACGAATCTTCAGCTAAAACATGTTTGGCAAAGTTTGTATGCTCCAGTTACGATTCCTCAACTGTTGACAATTATTTTAGCAATCGATTAATCCTCATTAATTGTGATTAATTGATTCACCCTGGATGCTTTTTTAAAAAAAAATTTTTATTATTGATTGCTTAGAAGATACATCATTATATAATGGGAGGTTTATTTATGAACACTTAACTCTTCATCATAAATATTAATAGCAGCAAGTGAACGACTTCCTTGTACTTCCCGGCAGCATCTGTGGTGATCTGTAAGGAATGTCACCTGTGTGACAGCCGGGGAATTTTCCCTGCAGAATTCATTCAGGTGCCGCAGAGACTTGATGTGATAAATGTAACGAACTGTGATCGCGTGTCAGACTTCTATTCACTGGAAACCTTTTGGCTTTGTTAGATTTGAAAACCTTTGGACCACCTCTATTTGAGTCAAGATGGCTCTACACAGCAAAAATAACAAGATAGGTCAGTGTACCAGGATATATTTAACTGCTATTCATTATTTAAAGAGAACATACTATACAAAATTCACTTTTTGCATGTTTTTGTACATGAGTTTCCGCTTCTTCTTAAAACAGCAACCCAAGCGTAATTCTGCCTGTTTCCTAGCAACCCAATTATTGCTCCCGCCCATTTTGATACCTGGTTTTACTGCTGCATGCTCTGTACAATGGCTGCTGGAAAAGATAAGTGTTGTGTTGTTGACTCGACATCCAGAAACCACTCGCTGCATTCTTGTTGATTGTGCAGGAGGCTCCATGTCTGCTTTTCAAAGATGTATCTGTTCACACTTGCACTCAAATGTTGAGTTGGGGGACATGGATAGCAGCAACTTATTTGCATTAAAAGTGTCAAAAGGCTCTAAAATAGCTCATTCTGAACTTAGAACTGAGCATACTAAAATGTCGTTATTTAAGAATGGTTTTGTGGAAATAACGCATTGAAAATATTTTGTGTAGACCATAGACGTATCCGAAACTTTAAGGCGTAAGTAGATTAGGAGCAGTCTGCTTGCTGAGCATGTTGGATAAGGAAAACTAAGGGCAGCTACTCTGACTCTGGAGAAGAGGGGAATCCATCCATCCATCCATTCATCCATCCATCCAGACTCCCCAGAGGAAACAAGAGAGCGAGGAGTTTCCCAGACTGATTCCTCTGCTGCCTGGTAGTCATTAAACGCTTGGCTAATCAACTTTTAGCTCCTCTCCTGAGCAGCAGCAGCTCTCTGAGGCGCTCTGAGAGCATTTAATGAAGACGGACGAGGGTGGAAGTGTGAGGCGCGGACGGACGGTTGTAGATCATCTGTGGAGAAGTGGAAGCTGTCAGTTGCAGTTAGGTGGTTATAATCGGACTTATTGATTGGTGTCTGCAGAGGAGTTTTTTCCACATCTGTGGATGCTTAAACAAAATGTTTGAGGGTATCACCACTAAAATAAACAATAATAAAGCACTGCTGTGTTTTTATAACTGACTGGACATTCTTTGGTTTGATATAATTGCATTAGCTTCCAAAGCAATAAGAGTTTAAATTCTTTAAATAGTTTGGTTTCCTGGAGCTGTTGCATTCCTTGTGGGGTCCAGAGGACTATTAATAGTTCCTCTAATGACTAAAGTTTGGATCAGAAAGTTTCGACACCTGACACCAACAGAGAATGATTAAACCTTAAACCCGTATCACACTATATTTTGTATCTCCACCTTTCAGAGTCTAAAACCTGCCAATTGAATCTGTAAATTTTCATAATGTTCATTATCACACCTGGCTCTTCCAGGAATGGATCCCTCCATGGGCCAGGAGAGGAGAACACCGGTCACCCCCTCCTCATCGTCCCGCTACAACCGCCGGCGATCGTCAGGCTCCAGAGATGAACGCTACAGATCAGGTAATCTGTCTAAAATATTTGTTTCAACTGGGAAACATCTGGACTGCTGCTGCTTTCAGATGAGTTATTTCATTGGTTGCTGTTCAATTATCAAACAAACCCAATTGGTCTGACATTCATAGATCCACTAATATAGAACACAATGATTGAAAACAGACTCACTGTTTAATAATCCAGTATGTTTGGTCAGCTGGTTTTACTGCGCTGTACAATGGCTACTGAAAAAGACATTCTTGTTGTTTGTGCAGGAGGCTCTAATTTTGCTTTTCAAAGATGTAGAGCTGGATAATTGTTTATTTTTGAATTTTTTTTTTGAAGCTGTAGATCTGTGAATCTCATTCAAAATAAAATGGTAAATTGGAGCCTGTGAAATTTTTGGCTCATATGAAATACCTGCAATACTCTAATTTTGCTCTTAGAAGCTAAAGACGAGTTTAATCTTAAGCTTAATTGGATGAAAAAAACTTCTAGGTATCATATGGAAAGGGAGAATCCACTGGGGCATTTTTCACAACAAAGTCACTTCTACGCTCTCTGCAGTGTGTCAACAACAAGACGACAACAAGACAATAAAAGTTCAATTTAGATTGAAATTACCTCCCTCCCCTACAAACACACACACACACACACACACACACATGCCAAGTAAACACACATCTAAGAGCTGCATTCATCCTGACTAATGTCTCACTTATGTCATTATGGAGCAAATGGTCTCTGTATCGTCTGTCGTCGTGTTTGCTTTCCGCAGACAACAGGCTCCTCTCAAACAAACCCAGCTGCGGCTAAATCAGAACGCTTTATCTCCCTGCTAGAAACATTCATTTACAAAACGTCCTCGTCTACTTCTGCCTAAACTTAATCTGGTTGGAAAGCACAAGGCCTCCTGGGAGCTGCTGTCAGCCGGGGGATGGTTGTGTACGAAACTCGATGTGAGAAAATGGGAACATGGTGTTGATTGTAAAAGGAATGCTGCTTCATGAAGGCTGGATAATAAACCCACTGGTGATTCCTGCAGAAAGCTGGAAGTCTTTTATACTTACTCCACCTGGAAAAGTAACATTTAAATGTTTTGCAATGAACTTCAAGAAAATGTTGTTGGGGAATTTTGCTTTAGAAATCGCACGTTTCCATGTTAAACTCTCTCATTTTAACAGAGCAATCATCTTTTTTTCTCTTCTTATAGATTTGTTTTCATATGTCATTTTTTAGATGACCTGTTAGGGCCACTATAGATAGAAAACTGAAATTTCAGAGCTGAAAGAGTTGTAAATTTGCAAAAAATAACTCGAATGTTAAGAAGAATCGTAAAAACTTCCTTTCAAAAAACACAATTTTTAAGCTAAAAAAGTCTCAGAAATGTTCTTCACAAAAAAAAAAAAAAAAAATCTGAATTTGTAAAGATGTAAATTTGAAAGAAAACTCAAATGTTGAGATTAAAATCAGATTTTTGGCAAGAATTTGGACTCCAAAAGTAAAAAAAAAAAAAGATTGCAAGGAAAAACCTCTGAAATTTTAAAATTTATATGAGATTTTCTAGAAAGAAAATGAAATTTCTGAGTTCAAAAATTTGTAAATTTGCAAGAAAAAAATCAGAAATGTTCCAATTAATCTTCAAAAATTGTCTAGAATAAACTTGGAAATGTCTAAAGCCAAAAAGCTGTAAATTTGGAAAAAAAACTCAGAAATATTAAAATTAATATCAGAAATTTTCTTGGAAAAATGTGCGTCTGTTTTGCTGCTGGTAAACCAAGCTCGATTTTTACTTCTTCTATTTGTCCCCTTCACTGTAAAACCAAAATATTGTGAATGTGTTTCCAGATGTGCACACGGAGGCCGTGCAGGCGGCGCTGGCGAAGCATAAGGAAAGAAAAATGGCCGTACCGATGCCTTCGAAGCGCCGATCGCTGGTGGTGCAGACCTCCATGGACGCCTACACACCACCAGGTAGAACTAAACTACCCAAAATTATTTATAGCTCTGGATGGTTTAGGCTCAAAGCTGACATGTTTGTTGTTGTTTTGGGAGTGGCCCAACCTAAATCTGAAAATCGAGGGAGGGAAATAAATATTAGGGTGATGGTTAGGAGGAGTTCAGACCAAAAAAATAAATGAATATCAGTGGAAACATGATTAGAGATTATCAGTAAAATTGTTTGATTGCTGTAATGCAAACAAAGTTTGTTCCATTCATATTCATAAGTTTTTGTCAGCCATTTTAAATATGTAAATAAAATATGTTCACTGTTAATAAACTCAAACCTGGTGAAGAAAACCTGAGGCTCGTTCTGGTTCTCGTTGAAGATCAATAGCTTTCATCTGCGTCCAGATTCATTAATATTCTGCTGGTCTGTTTATTTAAAGTTTACTTGTTCTTGTTTGAGGATTTCGAAGGCCAGATGGATCTAAAGGCGCCTCTAGGCCTTTGGGTCTTTTTTATTCTTTTTTACTATTAAGAAAAGGCGAAGATTGTTTCAGCTGCTAAAATCAACCTCAGAAGTTTATCTGTTTCTGGAAGAGTCTTCATATGAATTATTTAAAATGTAAAAATATGACATGTTTACAGAGAAATAGACACAATTAACATGTTTCTTCATAAAACTGTGATTCTGTATTTTAACCAGAATCAAAATTGAGATTTGAGGTTTAAATTCTAAAGTAAAAATGCACTTTTATAATTTTCTTAAGTGGTTTCAACAGCTTTCATTAACTCAGACCTGTGAATTTTTATCAGACATAAAATAGGTTGTTAAAATGAAACGTAGTGGATGTTAATTAGCATTAACCTCCCTGATTAGCTCTCTTCCTGGTTTTCTTCCTCAGACACGTCCTCTGGATCGGAGGGCGAAGGTCAGGGCGACGGCGACGAGGACGTAGGAGACGGCGAGGAAGAGGACGGCGGAGGAGGCGGAGGAACGTCGTCCAGCAGGGAGGGGAGCATCAGCATGGAGCACTGGATCAGCCGGGCGGTTCACTCCTCCACCACCACCACCTCCTCCACCGCCTCCTCCTCCTCCTCCACCCGCAGCGGTGGCAGCGGGGCGGCCGCGGGCCGGCTGGCCGACGTCCTGGCCCAACACGTCCACATCTCCGCTCAGCAACACCTCCGCCACCACCGCCACCATCACCGCCACAAGACAGGTGACGCCTCCGCAGTTTTCCACCCGTAGATCCTGACGCATCCTGTCACGATCTAAAACTTCAGATATGAAGTTTTTGTCATATTTTTTCAGTTTTTGGTGAATTCCTGCAGAAGATGAAGTCGGCTAAAATGACTCCAGAAAGTGAAGCAAATGAGAAAAAAAAACATGTTTAAAAATGTTAAAATCACAATTTTTGCAAACAAAAGTAATTTAAAGCCAAACATACATTCACTGCTGTTGATCCTGGTTATCAAACAGTGCAGTGAGCCCAGTTTATTAATTCAAGTCATGTTTATTTGTGAAGGACCGTTCAGCTACAAGCTGAGAAGACAGAGTAGATGCACAAAAAAAGAAACAGAAGAACTGATGTAAGATTTCATGTTACGGAATCAAACTCTGGTTTTTGCCTACAAACTGTTTCGGTTCGGTTGAAATCGATTCGGATTAAAATGTGAACAGCAAGTGCACCGGAAACCACTTCTAAAAGAGGAAGCAGACAAAAGCTCAGGGCATTCTGGGTAAATACAACCAAAACAAACATGCCAGGCTAGCACTAGCAGGAGAAATGGTTCAATGTTTTTTACCAAAAACAAAAGAGAAATCCTCCAACCGCTGAAATCTGCTACAACAATTTTGTTGCGATTTTGTGAAGAAGTCACGTTAAGTCTTTTTCTGAGGTTTTCATGTTGTTCCTTACTGCAGTGCCCCCTACTGGCAAGGAGGGGAACAGCTTTCATTTCATTTGACTCAATGCAGTGAGAAAGGGAATCGCAGCAGCTGAAAATGCATCCAATTTAGTAAAGTTGGCCTCTAATCGAACTGAATCTACTGGACTATAAAGTGATGAACCCCAAAAATTCATTTTAATTTGTAGTTTCCAAGTTAAAACTTGCCCTTGAATTATACAATGAACCCGTTCAATCGGTGCAGCCTTGTGTCAAATGGATGTTCTTTCCACTTTCCGGCTCAGAATAATAAACAGGCCATTTTCATGTTGTTTTTTAACAGGGTTAAAACCCATCAGGATGTTTTGAAGGCCTCCGTTTTACGGCACCCTCCCTCCAGGTTATTTTTAGCTGTTTGCAGTCGAGCTTTCTAATAAAAGTGAGTGGATCTGCTTTCACGAGGTAGCTGGGTGGGCTTACTGTTCAGACTTTGATGTTTATTGGTGTTAACTGGGAGTGTTGGTTGGAAACTGGTATTTATGTCCCTGTGTACAGTGTGTAAATGCAGGTTTAACAGTGGGCTGGCTTCGTGTTTGATCGAAACACATTAGACATCACGGATTAGAATAATGTTTTTTCTCAGTAACGACAGACTCAAAACATCTGACGTGATGTGAATAATAAGAAAGCACTTCCAGCTGAAAAAACTTTTTATTTGCTGAAAATGTCTATTTTTGGATTCTTTCTTAAATATTTGAAGAAAAATGCAGCTCAGGAAGCTTTGATACACAGCAGCAATGCTACTTTACATTGGTTGGCGTTTCGCAAAGCAACCAATCCTGGAGCCTCGTTCATTTTCTTGGAGCTGATTGGCTGAACCCCAAAAAGCCAGACATGTATGCTAGCTCCTGTTTCAGTGCTGAGACGGTTTCCTCTGATGCATGTTGAGGTTTATCTGCTGTCTGAACTATTAAGCAGGTGTTTTTTAGGGTTAGGTACTTTCTTATTAGCTTCTGCTAATTAGAGTGTTGGTTAGCGCTTTAGCATTAGCAGAACTAATGTTTATGATTACTGCGTTAGGGTTAGCACAACTAACTCTATTTAGTGCCGGTGCCCTTGTTTATCTTTCACTTCTCAATAATGCACTACTTTCTGTTCATCATACAATTGGAAATTCTTGGTTGTAATATGATTAAATATGAGAAAGTTGAAGGGTTATTACTTTTGCAAGTCCCCGTATTTAAGGGTTTTTCTAAAGAGTTGGCTTTTAAAACAGAAGGCAGAAAATGATTTTAGGTATAAATCTGGGGAGAATCGCCGTGCAGCGGCTCCATAGCTCCTGTTTCCACCGTTTTCCTGTCTCTTGCTGAGGCAGCGTCATGACTAAACACTGGTAGAGGTTTGCTTGTTGTCACGCCGGCGCGGTTCATATCCAGCTCTGAAGAGATCGCAGAGCTTCCTGCCAGCTCCACCCCGGCCCAGGTTCTGCACACGCCGGCCGCTCGCTGGTGTCTGTTTGTTTGGGCTCATTCCCGCTGATTTCCTGCGTCACTCTTCCCTGCTGGCTGAAATTAGTGGAAAGTTGTTTCCAGGGAGGCAGAGGCAGCAGAAAAGCATCGAGACCTTGACGTAAAAGCACTCAGCCGACCTTGGATAAATGAAACAAGAAAAACAGGCGGTGAGGTGGGACTCAGAGACACATTGAGTTAAAAACACTGCAGAAAAAACAAAGTCTTACTAAGTATTTATAGTCCAGTTTATAGAGAAAATCTCTTAGTTAATTTTATTTTAAATGTGCTAACATACAAGTAACATCAGCAAGAATGATTTAAGCTAATAATGACTTGATATTGACGATTATTTCACTTAAGATATTTTTCCCATGAAATAATTTGCCAATGGATGAAGGATTTATTTTCCTAAACTGAGCTCCTATATCTTGTCGAAAGGTTATCTATAACTTTAAATATTTTAAGACATTTGCACAACTAGGTCAAAAATATGTGGTAAAATTTTGTTTTTGCAGTGAATCTATTAAAATATCAACAAATAGCATACACTGAGTACTTCTTAAAGTTAAATTACATCTTTACATTGATGTAATTTGGAATTATATTTGATTGATAAATATTTTTGTATTGATCCCTGATTTTGGGCCTCAGTCCAACTGAATAAACCAAATGTTTTGAAAAAGGATATTTATAATTAATTTATTATAAGTATCTAGGAAATCTATTTTTAAAATAATCACTTTAATTTCTAGTTTGAGAAATAACATCGACTATGTTTGATATATATTTGAAAACATTTGTTCCTTTTATATTGTCTTTATCCAAAGTTATTAGGTCTGAAGCCAGTTGTTCCTATAAATCCTAACAGTTTTAGATGAGTGGGAAATAATCCGGTTCTCTTTCACCTTTGACTGCGTCATGACCGGAGATCATTTAGAGCTGATTTTTAAATGTTCAGGCCTTTTCTGAACATTTGTTTGAGTGATAGCTGGTTCTATGTTCGAAGTTATCGAGGTCTCCTGTCTGTCCCCGTCCCTGAGCTCTGTCTCAGACCTTGGAGCTTTAATTTGAGGGAACGGCTGAGGGAACGGCTTTACTGCAAAGTGCTGATGAACAACTCAAGGTTCGGGTTATTTATGTTCTGATGGACGACTGTTTTACTGTTGGAGTGAAGCTCTGGCAGTTTTTATTATCCAGCTTCAAATGTTTTCTCCTTCAGAACTGTACAAACATGGAATCTAAGCCTCATGATGTAATTTTTAACTTGTTTTGTTTTCTGAGATCATTTTCATTACTGAGGATTTTCTTTGTGGAATCCTGATGTTTTGAGATGTTCTGCTTTTCATTTCCATGTTTAGGTCAAAGCAACACGGTTGTCCAACAGTTATTGAGCAGTTATTCTGAGGATGTGTCAACATGCATGTATTTATTATTAATGTCTATATTGCCCAGTTGTTAAAATGGTGTCTTTCTTGCTTCTATAATCATTTAATTTTTTTCAATTTTTCAGCAAATTGACCCTGTTGGAATATTATTTTATAATAATCTATTTCTAAAATAATAATTAGACATTTAAACCATATAAACTGAATAAAGTTTATATGGTCTCATTTATAGGCTTGAAGGATTGTTGGGTTTTATGGAGCTGGGGTTTTGTGAGGTAACTATGAGCGGTGAGTGTCTTACTGCACGGCTCTGCTGGCGCCTTGTTTCAAGGTTCCCTCCGCTCTTGTTCTTCAGGCCTTTTAAGCCACCTCTCCTTGAGGAAGAGGAGGAGGAAGGCAGAGCCGGCTGGTTTGGTACAGAACGGAAACTCTGAGCCTCAGCGCTCCGGTAAGTCGGAGATCGGAGAATTTGCCAGCCGATCTCTTGCCATCCTTTGACGCTGATATGGATGTCGTATTTCCTGTTTTGCTGCTCAGTTTTCCCTTTTCTCCCTGATGATTGTTTCCTTAATCCCTTATCTTGTAGCTGTGCTAGCGTGGAAACGCTAATTTCAATGCTAATCCCAATAGCATTGAGCTGATTATGCATGAAAGTGAATAAAGGCTGTGAATTGTTGATAAAAATCAACAATGTTTTTGAAGACGGTTAAAAACCCAGCTCGTAGTTCCCCTTGTTGTTTTTCGTCTGTTTGGTGTTTATTGATTTGAGTATTTCTGCAGCATGTTTCTGTTTTCAGAACAGCTTCATCTCAAATCAAAAGTTGGAGGAATGAAGACTGTTTTCCTGCTCTGTGTTTCTGTTAATTAAAATTATTTAAATTAAGTCAAAACGTTTCTATGGCGACTAAAAATGACTAAAATTGGAATGAAATGGACTCTGGTTCAGCCAAAAATACCTGGGTACAACTTAGCATTTTCCAGAAAATTCAAATAAATTTATTTTCTTTCTCTCTCTTTTCTGTTGCTTTATTTAATTTTTTCCATGGGAAAGTTTGAGTTGTGTGCAGACAAATTTGTTGCACTATGTGATTCAAGGTTGAAGCTACCGTAGCTAGCTTGCTAGATGTTTTAAAGGGCTTAAAATGTCTTAAAATTCTTCAAGAAAATATTATTTGACTTAAATACATTTATTGCAGGTTTTAAATTTGATTTAGTCTCATGTAGTTTTTTATTTACTCATGGAAGTTTTCTATCAGGAAAAAGTTTGCTGCATGCAGTAGCTATTTGAGATGGTTGCTGGTCTTAAATTTGTATTTTTTTTTAGTGTAGCTTTGTTTCTTTTGGGACTTCTTTGTCAGACAAAAATTAGAGTCATGCTTGGACATCGTCTTTGCATTCAGTGACTCAGAGCGGTTGCTGCTACCATTAGCTAGCTGCTAATATACACGTGGTTGGTAGCTAGATTTTTCAAGGCCTTAAAATGTATTACATTTTTTTTTAAAACATAGGAATTGTTCTGAAATACAATAATATTAAATGTGTCTTAGCAGGACTATTTCATGTAGTTTTTTTCTCCCTTTTCAGTCAGGAAAAGGTTTTGTCACATGATGCAAACATATTTGTTGTTTTCTGTGACTCTAGGTGGTTGAAGCTGTTGTTTGCTAGCTGCTACTATATGTTAGTTAGCTGGATTTTTTGTGTCCATCATCGGTAGATTTAAATTTATCAGCAGTTTGTTGGACTTAGTTTGTTTTTGCCACTAGCTTAGCATTTGTTAGCCTTTGTTGCTAATCTGTAAGAGGCCAGGTGCATTCTGGGGGAAAAACTGTACAACTTTAGAGCTCCATAACTTTAACTACAGGGGTTAAAGTTATGGAGCTCTAAAGTTAACTACAGATAACCCCTGTAGTTAAAGTTATGGAGAGCAAAAAACAGAGCCTAAAACTGAAGTTTTTGCTCTTCTTGATTGTAATGCAGAATCCCCCAACCATCCTCTTTAGTTATAGTTTTCAGTCTTAAATTTTATTCCAGGTGGCTTTAAAAAGATCTTTAAAAGTCTTAAATTTAACTTTCATTTATTCTGCTTCATCCACATGTAATGTTATCAATGTTTCTCTGCACTCTCTCTAACTATGAGGCGGTTTAAGCTTTTTTTGGCTTATTGATATTCCTGCAGTGAACCAGGCGTTCCTCATCTTCCTCCTCAGCTGATTCTCATTTTCACCTCCCAGTCGTCTGATGAGGTCGCTGGCGTTGCACACGCTCGTTTCCAGACAGACAAACTGCGCCTGACTTTCCGTCCAGCAGCCCAGATGTTGCTGAGACTGAATATGCAATGCGCTGCAGTAATTAGCATGCCTGACCTGCATGCCGCGGCGTTATTATTCAGCGCAGGTCCGGACGAGATGTTCTGTTCGTCTGGCCGTCACCGCCAGCAGACGCCCCGTCTTGTTTTCGGGACTTTTTTACGACCGGATCGTTTTGGGCTCAGGTTTCAGCCATCTGAACAAACAGGGATGAGCTGAACTTCCCGAAAGCAAATCAGTGCATCAAAAACAGTCTTTAACCGTCAACAAGGGTTAAATATTAACTTAAACATTTCCATTTTGAAGTCGCTTTTTTGTGTCACCATAAGAAACAGTGTCAATATTTATCTTAAAAGCATTAATTTAACCAGAAACAGGCTAAAAGATTTTCTTTTTTTTACCTATAAATGTCAATTTCTACGAATCTTTACTACCTTTAAGATTTTAATTTAAATTTTTCTGTTAAAGGGAAACGAATACATGAAGAGTGAGTTTGCATATGAATCAGTTAAAGTAAAAACTGAAGAATTCTGTGAAACTAATCAGATTTTGAAGTAAAGACACGAATGTTAAATTTTTCTAATTCTGAATCATCAATTAAAGATATTCTTCTCATATTTCCCTCAGTGCCAAATATTAACCACAGTACACCGCTGTAACAACGTGTGAGGAAAATTTAATGCATTAACAGCAGAAACACACCAGTTTGCTGAATATCTGTCCATCTTTGCAGATAAAATGAATTTCATTCATTTCAGTTTAGATTCATCCTGTCACAGTTTGTCTGTGAGCGTCCGGCAAAGGGAGGTAAACAGCGTTTGATGCTGTTAAAATGCAGTCGAGCTGCATGAAAAAAAAAAAAAGATGCACATGTGAAGAGTCTGAGGCTCTGTGGGCTTTGAAACATCAGAAACAGAAAAACTGTTCCTAAATGTGGCAAAAATGGGCTGAATATCGAAGGTCTGAGGAGAAAATTGAGTCTTTTCAGTTTATTTTCAAAGACAGGAGTTGCTGCATTCAGGGGAAATGTTAGACAGTTGGAAATCAGAGCTTTTATTAGGAAGTGTTTTGGTTAAGGTGGAATTGAGCTTTTATTTTGATCATCTAGAAACCGACTTTGGCAGCTTTGACTGGCCAGGATTCGAACACAAAACCCTCTTGCTGAGTTTTTGTCATTTCAAACTTTTGTCCAAACAACAGAAACAACAAATAAAATAGATTACTTGTTGAAGTGTAACCCTCTGCACCAGACTGAAGACCTCTATCATGAGTTTTTGGTTGAAAACGAGAGAAAAGAGAAAAACGATAACAATACAAATGGAAGTTATTCAGTGTGTTTTAATTTAGTATTGATTTATTGCTAATTGTGATAAATCTAGACCCTATCTTGACAAGCATTCGCTCAATAAAACAGTTTATTGCTTTAAATTCAAACTTCAGATTCGGCGGCCGGCTTCCTTCACGTGGATCGGCGCAGTGCGGCTGGTTCTGACTCGCTCCAATGTCTGTTTCAGAAAACCACTCTGCGCCGCCGGATGTGACCGGCTACACCAACAACACGGCCAACACCACCGCAGACGGGATCCAGGTGGAGCGGGCCCCGGCGGGCGGCGGCTCCGCGGCCCAGAGGCCGACGCCCAAATACGGAAACGCCGAGCTGATGGAGACCGGAGACGGTGAGGAGGGAAAACCTGCATGTTTGTTATTTTCTTTAAAATCTCTGACACACTGGAGTCATTTGTCTTTCTCATGAGTCTTTTTAGAAATGTTTAAACTGAAATGAAATGATTTAGAAGCATAAAAATGAAATAAAGAGAGAAGTCGAAGCTGGATTTTAGCTGGTAACAATCAGATAATTATCTAGACTCTTTCTAACTTCACCTTATTGAGGTTGATAAACATTTCGGGAGTAAAGAATAAGTCTGGAGTATAAGTGAGGAGTTTTTAGTTTGTTTTTTAACTTCCTATAAAAATCTATGATGTAAAAATAGAAGCTTTTTTTCAGAGAGTGAAGAAAATCTTTGTTAAATTAACCGTGTTTTGGGGGATAAAACATTTTTAAAACTACATTAGTATTGTTTTACAGAACAGGATTAGGGCCTCGGGGGAAAAGGGAGAATTCTGACTTAATCTCAGAATTATGATTTAAAATCTCAGAATATGACATTATTCTCAGAACTGTGATTTTAAATTGGATAATTGTGACTTTAACATCAGAATTGTGACTTTATTCTCAGAATTTGACTTGACTTACGACATTAAATCTCAGTTATAATTTTTTTGTTTTAAATCTCTAACTGGTTCTTGTCGTCTTTTTTGTAATTTCCAACAGTAGCAACATCAGGTTGTTAATCATGTAACTCTTATGATGCACAAAAAGAGTTTCCATTAAAGTTTCACAAAATAAATAAAACAAAAGTTGAGATCAACAATTTTTTTCCACAAAGCAAATTTATTTTCAAAATGACAGATTGTGTAATTCTGTGTAATTCTGTGGCCAATAGAAACACATCTGCAGCCTCAGCCTCATCAGTCTCATTTCGATCCTCTGGTAGTTTCACAGCTTGGTTTGCTGTGATTTGAGTTGAAACTCCAGGAAATCCCAGATTAAACCTGTTTTTGCTCTGCAGGCGTTCCAGTCAGCAGCAGAGTTTCAGCCAAGATCCAGCAACTGGTCAACACGCTGAAGAGACCCAAACGGCCGCCGCTGAGGGAGTTCTTCGTCGATGACTTTGAGGAGCTTCTGGAGGGTAAAAAGATCCTCTTTATGTTCAAGAAAATATTTAAAATTCTCATAAATCTAATCCCAGATTGGGATTTACTGCTGTTTTTCCTCCAGCTTGTTTTACAACCAGCATTTGTTTTTCCTCATGAAGCTGAAAAAATGCTTCATTCAGACAAAATCGCCACATTCCCTCGACAAAGCCGAGCCGCTTTGATGAATATTTCCTTTTGTTTTCAGTATCAAAAGCTGCAGAAACAGAAGTTAATTCATAATTTAAGCATGAATAGTAAATGTTTAGCTCAGTGCGTTGTTAAAATTCACCACCATGCATGAAACATGTTTTCACTAAAATGCTCAGTTTGTTCATGGTGGAAGATTTTTTATTGCTTTAACAGCTAAAATTTTATGAACAGACACAAAAGGTGCTGCTGAACTTTCTGAGAATTTGGTTTAATTTGACACAAAGCTCAGTGGCTGCGTTCAGTTACAGACAGTAAATTATCCTTGCCAGCTGAAAAAGAAAATCAGGGTCTAATTGGATTCGATAAGTTTGGGAAAGTTTAAAGAAATGAGGAGAATCGTAGAAAAATCTAAAGAGCTACAAGTACCAAGATGATTTCACTGGCAGATTGTTTCACTAAAACATTTCTTGTTATAAGTAAAATAATCTTCCAATTGAACTAGCACTTTTCCACCAATATAAAGGATTTATTATTATAAATCAAGCTCATATGTCTTACTGAAATGTCATTTATAAGTTAAGTTTATCTTATTTACTATGATATTTGCACTAGAAATAGACCAAATTACATGATGAGATATTATGTTTCTGCAGTGTATGTCAACATATTCCTTATTAAAGTTACATTCTGCAGCCTTAATGAAAACGCCACATTTATGAAAATGTCTTTAAGCAGAAATAGATGGTCGAAGATTTGCACACATCATCAGCAGATCTAAATTGTACGACGCAGTGACGTCACCCGTCCTCTTCTTCTTCTGCTGTTCCTTCCTCTCCTCTGCAGTCCAGCAGCCGGACCCCAACCTTCCCAAAGCCGAGGGGGCGCAGATGGCGGCCATGCGTGGCGAGCAGCTGGGCGTGGTGACCAACTGGCCGCCGTCTCTGGAGGCGGCGCTGCAGCGATGGGGCACCATCTCCCCGAAGGCGCCGTGTCTGACCACCATGGACACCAACGGCAAGCCGCTCTACGTTCTCACCTACGGTAGGAAGGTCATCAGAAGTTGGAAAATTATCCACAAAAAGTAGCATTTCTATTCCCACGTGATCCTGTGCAAAATGTTTCCAAGTTTTTTTAGTTTCCAGGCTAAATTTCTCAGAGCACCTGAAATAATACAAAAATTCAAAGTCACAGTCAACAACTGAAACATTAAATTTTTCCAATTGCCGTCATCACACATAAAAATGTTGATTAGCGTTTCATTAATTACGGTATGAAAGCATCGCTCAACAGGTGGGATTATAATCCAGATTTTGAAAATCTTGTGGTACTGAATGTTGCTTTTGTTGCTTCAGCAAGAAGTTTGAGCTTTAAGTCAATAACTTTTCAATATTGATCTTATTTTTCTCATCAGAAGACATTTTTTCCATGTTATAAGTGAAATAATCTGGCAATGGGATTAGTACTTTTTCACCAATTAAAAGGAATTATTAGCTCCTATATCTAAAACTGTACGATGGTTTTGTCTCATTTAAACTGAACTGAGATATTCTCAGTAGAATCTAGACCACAAATACTCTGTAAGATTTTGTGTTTCTGCAGCACATGATCCAATTCTTCCTCAAGGTTGTTGTGTGGAGAGAAAAATGCTAAAAGCAATTCGGTTTTATGCTGAGAGCTGATTAACTGAAGCACTAAACAATGCCCAGCGCCCGCTGTGGGAGCATAATTCCCCTAATGGCAGCCAAGCAGAGCGCTAAGCACATTAGCAACCTGAGAAAAAGATGTTTTAAAGAGTGCAGAAGGAGGGAGCGTTTGATTATTATTTATTTTTATTCCTTTTGTTTGTATTTCTCTCCCAAATGTGCAGTTACTCAGGGTTTGCTTTAAATCAACTGCAAAGTGACTCATGCAAATAAAAACTTTTTTACAGCCTCTGCAGCAATGAGGGAATTGCATCTCACTTCAGCGTGTAACTCACTTTTCAGCAGATTATAGTCAACAGTTTTAAAACTCTGACAGTTCCCATGAAATTCAGGTCAGAAACTGAAAAACTGATAAAGCAAAAAATAAATAGTTTTAAAGTAATTTTTGCTCCATTTCATGAGTGAAAAAGGTTAAATCCATTTGTACAAACATGGCCTAAACATGCCATCCAGTTTGGAATAAAGTAATTTAAAGTGATATGAACATATATCAACCATCTCACACAGTTCTAGCTTTCTAAATTCATTTGCTCCGGCTGAACTGCATTACGGTCTTCTCTCTAGTTTGAGTTTCTTTATTCTGCAGCTGGAGCCTGGAGATTGATTAGAGAGGCAAACAGCAGCAGAGAAAACGGCGTACATAAGGAGATTTAGCTGCTGTGAACAGGGCTGCAGGTCCTCATGAATTTAGAGCCAAACGCTGAGCAGCAGAGTGAATGAAATGATGACACGTCGCAGCGAAAGCTCAGATTATCACACAGAGACGCACCTGAAAGGAGAACAAGGTGAAGCCTCAGCTGTAAGATTAGTTCAGGAATGTATTTGTGTTCATTTTATCTTGAAAGGTTTGTCAGCTTGGAATGACGACAGTTTAATTGTTTATTCTATATTTTTTAATGTGGCCTGCAAGATTCCTGAAGAATTCATGTTTTTTCTTGGAACTAAACATTTGCTAACAATTTCCTTTTAGTGCAATTAACAAACTATAACACCATAATTTATTCTCTTGGTTAAAAAGCAGTAATAATAGACATTAGTTGCACTAACATTGAAGTGCTATAGCAACATAACGTTTAGCAGAAGCTAAAGTCAAAGTGCTTTTTAATATTGTATTTCTGCTAATACACTGATAGATACCACTGTAGTTAGCTGAAGCTAGCGCTAATACAGAAGACCAAGATAGTATTTAGCAAAAGCTAATGCTACAGTGCAACACCAACTAGCTGGTATTTAGTGGAAGCTAACGCTAAACTGCTAACGCTAAAGTACAAGACCAAAACAATGAAAGTAAAAGTACTATAGTGTATTTAGCTGAAACTTATGCTACAGTCCAGTCCTTACAGGTTTTAGCTGAAGTTAACATTAAAATGCTATACTAACATAATATTCAGCAAAAGCTAAAGCGCAATAACAATATGCTATTTACCAAAAGCTAATGCTAAATGGAAGCTAATGTTCAAATGCTGTACCAACATAATATTCAGAGCAGAATAAGTAGTGAATAGATGCTGTGAGCAGAGCTTGTATGGGCGGTCGATCACTCAAAACAAAACAAAAGCGTTATTTTGAATTATTGGAAGAGTTTGGTAGCCGTTTTTGGCCTCCATGCAGGTTCATGCTAGTCATGGTCTCAGTGGATTAGCATCGTTTCTCTCCAAGCAGCAGTTCAGGTTGTGTGTGACTGATGTCAGTGATGTGAGAGGCGTTCGCCCGCTGTAGATGATGAGACGATATGAGCTCACCAGACTGTGAAATGTCTCCAGCCTGCGTTCAGGAGTCGACCACAGGAGGCAGAAACACGGTGAGATTTCATCAGGTGTGTGTGTGTGTGTGTGTGTGTGTGTGTGTGTGTGTGTGCGCTGAATCTAAATCTCATGCTCTATCTTTCCTCTCTATCTCTGATTCCTGTCGTGTCTCGCCTTTGATGTCGGGCCACAAAGGCAAACTTGTTTTGTTTCCTTCCTGCCGATCCGTCCTTCGCCCCCGGAGAACAGAGGGAATTCATGATGCCCATTTCTTCAACCCGCAGCTCATCCTCGCTGCACTGCTGATAACCTCTCATAGCAGCAGAAACACACTTTGATTCATGATAGGAAAAGTTTCCACACAGTCAGGAGCCAAATTTCTCTGGGAGATTTAAATATACCAAGATATCAACTCCAAAATATAAGGAGGAAGTTTGAAACTTCCTCCTGTTAGTCACAAATGATCAGCTTAAATCTGCTTTGGAGGAAAAACCGAAGCATGTCAGAAAATGCTGAGTCACTTCTAGCCATGACTCGGAGAGATGAAAGAAACAATTAATGTGCAAAAACTCCAAGAGGAAGAATCGTCTGGTGACAACCAGGAAGATCTGTGTGTTTTCAGTAATTCATGTAAAGATGTGATAAAATAAAGGGTCTGAACTTCTGGTAGCAAAAGAAAACTAAGGAAAAGGACAACTGAAAAAAATAATGTTTTTCTTCAAATCCTGACTTTCAAACTCAGATTTTTGACGTTAATCTCAGAATATGTTTTCAGTGGCTCTTTGATCCTCTGGCTGATTGAGGTCAAAAATTCCCAATATTTTTGGGTAGAAACCAAACATGTAGGAAGTAGGAGGAAGTTTGAGTCTCAAATTTTCAGAACGTTGTTTCATCATCACATCGTAATCTGGGCCAGATTTGTCATTTATCCAGGATAAAACAATCCGGATCATTTCCTTCAAACTGAAATGTTTGACGGTTTGTTTTTGTTTGCTTTGTTGGCGGTAAACCTGGAGGGAAATGGAGTCGACCAAACAGGAAAGCTTTCTCATCTTGTTTTGCCTCCGTTAATAATTCAGACATGAAAACACGGCGATTTACGGCCTCGTCTGTCTGCCACCTTGAATCTCCAGGATCTCATTATCTTCTATTCATTAGTTCTGACAAACACTTGGAAGAAAGAAAGAAAATCAGTATTTCACGCTGGATTGCACATGCATTATGAAATCAGTGTAACAGTTTGAACTGAGGAATGAAAAGGAAGCGGATGGAACCGATTCCTTTGTTTTGGGTTGCAGCATTAATGAACAGAGCTGGCAGGCATAATGAAACTGATCAGTGTTTATTGGCTTCATGTGGCTCTGAGGAATTTTTAAAGTAACTTTCACCTTTTTCCAGATGGAAAAACCTGTTTTTTGATATATATTTTCCTCCTGAAGAGGTGAAAGGTTGATCTGTGTCACCTAAACATCTGAAACAAATCCCTCCTCTGGCCTTCATCACTTCTCCTGGTGTGTTGTGGTTTTTCAGTTTGACTGCAGAGCTTCTCTGTTCACGGCTGTAATTAAAAAAGCCTGTTGAGTTTATTTCACATTGAGAAATCTGTGATCATTTTCAAATCATTCCTCCCTCAAGACGCAGCATCTGATTGATCAAACGCTTTTACACAACCGGGATCGTTTCTGTTCTGCAGGATCTTGGACATGGGGAGGAATGATGTCATAAAAGCTTTTACTCAAATACCAACACAAATGTCCAAAGCTTGTTTTGTGTTCAATCCAAAACTTTCCTATTTTCATTCAAGAAAAATTTTTTTAACCAGAATAACTGAAAATGTAAAGTACAACACAAAGTATTTGTCTTTTTATAACCAAGCTGTTATAATAAGAGACTTTTCTGAAAAGTTGCCTAAATCAGCTTTCATTTTGAAAGAAAGTGATTAAAATCTTATTGTTATAATTTAGTAAATTTGTTCAATCAAGCCCAAATGAATTTTATTGGGAAACAAACTGTCTTCAGTCAGAGGTTTCTTCAAATTCACTGCAACACAGACTGCTACAGGAGCTGTCTCCTGTTAACAGCCATCAGTATCTACAGCAACTCTTTGAAGAAAGTGAATTAACATTTACAACATTTAATTTTCCTATTTTTGAATTTGATTTAGTTTTTTTCAATACAAAAATGTTGAATCTGTCCTTTTTCTCCAAAACCCAACATATTATTTTAATCTTCCTATTTTAATTTTTTTGGCCAGTAAGTGATTTGACATGTAGATTTTGGCCCACGTGACAAAACGTTTAGTCTCTCCTGCTGTCAGTCGTTGTAACCTGCTCTGTTTTGATGTGCTTGCAGGTAAACTGTGGTCCAGAAGTGTGAAGGTGGCGTACAACCTGCTGCACAAACTGGGAACCAAACAGGAGCC
Source organism: Poeciliopsis turneri (assembly GCA_922788865.1). Lineage (NCBI taxonomy): Eukaryota > Metazoa > Chordata > Actinopteri > Cyprinodontiformes > Poeciliidae > Poeciliopsis > Poeciliopsis turneri. The sequence goes on along the minus strand of CAKLNU010001022.1, from coordinate 2,765,160 downwards.
GCTGGTCCGGCCTGGAGACCGGGTGAGTTTACAGAAACATGTCTGGTTTCCTCCAAACACCAGCTGTGAAAAACGTCTCAACTTTAATCTCCAACAGAAAAAACTGCAAATCTAAAATTGTGCTGCTCAAGATCGAACAGTTCAACAGAAGTCTGATTACGATCAAGTTTAATTAACGGTATGAACGACCGTGAATCAAGATCTGCTGTGCAAGTATGAAAGTCAGGGGTGTTCAAAGTGCGGCTCGGGGGCCATTTGTGGCCCTTAGGCTGATTTTGGGAGGCCCTTGATAAGGGTTGCACTCTATTGGCTCTAAAACAACAAACAGATGATTAGCAGCAGAGAAGTGATTCTGTTAGTTATTAGTCTGAATTAATCCCAAACACCAGATTTCATCGTTCCCTTCAGATTTAGTCAAATCCCAGAGCAGCTGGGTTGAATTTATGGCTTTTATCTGACGTCGTCGCTCAGACTTTTTAATTCAACGCAGCACACGGCCGTTCCTCAGCGCAGATCTTCCTCTCTCTGTCTCGATGTGGACGTGTGAACTCTTCGCTCAGGACATGAAAAGAAATTCAACCTGAAACGGAAAACGCTTTGGCTGCAGCTCTGCTGCGTGTTTCTGATGTCATGCGACGCCCCCAGTGTCTGCGCTGCTTCACTTTCATCTTTATTTTAAGCTTGATCTGCAGCTCAGCTGGAAAATGAGTCAAGGCTGACACAATGCTGGGCAACTGAGCGCTGTTTTAATTATGACTCCTCTGCTGTTTTCCCTCCTGCTCTGTGGGAATTACAGACCAGCCTTTGTTAGCTTGAACACGCTGCACTCTTCAAGGATAAATTAGTTTTAATGGAAAATGTTTCACTTAGACTCTGAGTGCTGATTATGGACTTTATGTCTGAAAAAGGGTGAATTTTAAATTGTTGCTGGAGGTTATTTAACTTTATGTAATTCTCCATTTGTATGACTGAAGGTGTTCAGACTCGCCTGTTTTTTGTAATTTTGTTATCGCTGAAGTTTATGTAAAAGTTGCTCAATTTGACCATGAGATAAAAGTAAAAGGAAAAATTATGTTTTTTACTTAAAAGTTTCAGTTTAAGAAGATAGAAACTTTATATAATTATAAAATTATAAAAAGTGTTTTTAAGGCGACTTTTCTACCGTTCTTAAATTGCAGTCGGGCCACGAAAATTCATCCACCAGCGGCCCACGCGCCGCAGCTTGGACATCCCTGATCTCAGTTATTAAAACTTCAGAAAATTAATTTGGGATCAACGGAGCACAAAGCTGAGAAAAACAATAATCACCTTCCAGTGATTCCTCTGCTAAAGAAGAAAACTAATAACTAAAATGTCACTTTTCAATTTGCTAAAGTATCAGTTAATAATAGAGTGACATTTTCAGTCAGACTCACAGTGAAAAGATGATCCTTAAGGTTGGTTTCTCTCTCTGTTGTTTCATTTTGCTGCAGCACATTTTATATGAATAAATGATAAATAAACAACCAATCAGAGGCTCTTAAAAAATCTTTATTTTCTGCATCTGATGCCTCCTCTCTGAGCAATTATCTGCAGATGAATCCTGAGCGGCTCGACGCGTCAATATCTGTTAACGCGTCATTACAAGGCAGCTGCACTTAGCTTATAGCGTATCTACTGTAGTAATGTGCATAAAAGCTATTAAGGAGCAACTGGATCCAATAAGGCAGCGATAACATGGTGCAGTAGCATGTTAGCTGCTGATATGTTCATGTCCTTTGTGCTTCAGACACATGGAGACTTATATTAATGGAAGTTAAAACATTTCCAAGCAATAAAATCCTGCAGTAAAAGATATTTAATAAGCTTACGGACCAGGAACAGAGCAGATCTGAACACAAGTGAAGAGGCCAGTCAGTTTTTATTTTTTCTTATTAAAAAGCGAAAGTTTTGTCCCAAACTCGTTCTTTCATTCGTTCTTTCTTTCAGGACAATCACGCTCAACACAGACTTCAAATGTGCAACTTGATCGACTTTCTTTCCTTCCAAACCTGATTTCTGTTACTCTGATTTTTCTTTGTGCCTGTAGGTGGCGCTGGTGTTCCCCAACAACGACCCCGGCGCCTTCATGACGGCTTTTTATGGCTGTTTGCTGGCGGAGGTCGTCCCCGTGCCGATAGAGGTACCGCTGACCAGGAAGGTGAGGATTCATCATGGATCTCCAAAACAACACATGAATTATTATTCAGTAAATATGATCTCAAGCTTTGGTATTTTAATGACCAAAATGACAATAATTCATATAAGTACCAAAAAATAACTAAAATCTGGCAAAAAGAAATTTTTCCAAATCAGTTTCTCTCAATATAAAACTTACGAAACTTTAATAAAAGCTGCAGGTGTGTGTCTGTGTCCGGTGAAGTTTTGATGAAAACTTGTTTGTTTTTCATCCATTGGATAGAAAATCCAGAAATTTTACTGAAGAAAGAGTAAAATACTCCTAAAAGTAACTTTTTTTTAAAAAAAAGGTTACTCAAGTAAAAGTAATTAAGTAAACATAACTACTTAATATCCAACTCTAAGAATAAAGAATACTTTACAATAAGTAACATAAAATACGGTGTAGTAATAAAAAATACACAGTGTTCCAAATTATTATGCAAATTGGATTTAAATGACAAAGATTAAATTTTTTGTTGTGCTATTAAATTTATAGATGGTGTTGTGTGTCTTTGAGTCACTATAATTAATTTCAGACAGCTGGTTGATCAGTTCAGATCAATTAAAGGAAACCTACTTTAGAAGGATGTTCCACATTATTAAGCAGGCCACAGGGTTCAAGCAATATGGGAAGAGAAACGATTTCTGCTGAAGAAAATCATCAGATAGTGCAGTGCCGTATGACAAGACATGAAATCATGAGATCTTTAATGGAAACTGAAGCGGCTCATTCAGAACAAAGATGGTTTGACTGATAAAGACGTACTGAGGAAGATTTCTGTTAGACAAATTCATGGGATTAAGAGAGCAGCTGTTAAAATGCTGCTCTCTTAATCCCGTTTGGACCACGGTGTAGCATAATTTGATCCCAACGCATGTGAAATGAGTAGAGTAAAAATGAAGGCGAGTCGTGAAGCGGATCACCTTCATCAGATCGTCAGCAGGAGTCTTCATCAACCCTGATGATGAGTCATTCTGCTGCCTTCGCAGGACGCCGGCAGTCAGCAGATCGGCTTCCTGTTGGGGAGCTGCGGCGTTACCGTGGCGCTGACCAGCGACGCCTGCCATAAGGGGTTACCCAAAACCCCCACCGGAGAGATCCCACAGTTCAAAGGTCAAACACCCAAACCCCTTCTCCTCTCTCAGACTTCTGGCTAAACAACCATGATACCTGAACTGCATCCAAATCTGTTTTTTATAACACCTGGGACCTTGAGGTTTGGTTAGGAAGCATGCCCATATTAGGAAATGTTGCAAAGATAACAAAAAGTGACTTTCTAGCTGAATAATTGTTTTTAAAATGTTATTGTTTTTAAAAATTAGTACAGAAAATAAGTTATGAGCAGGAATGTTAACATTTCTGCTGTTTAGAACAGTTGTTTTTCAATTGGGAACCGCCAGGGGGCGCTATTTTGTGTTTGTTTGTTTATTTAACGTTCGTTATTTATTATGTCTGTCCGCACCACAGACATTATAAAAAAATCATACTTTTACAAATATTACAAAAAAGTAGATGTAGTGAAATACCTTAAAAAACAAAATTCTAATACAAACTTTATTTAAAAATATCTAGAAAGTTGGAGCAAACATGAAAAAAATGCAAAATTTAAAAATATAATCCATAAAATTTTTAAATCATAAGTTTTATATGATTTTGTAAGTAAAATCTAACTTCTTCTGTAATAAATATTATAAAATGTGTTAAAATACCTTATTGAAATGTTATTCGTTGTGATTGGCTGTCAAATTGATCAAAACTGTGGATACAAAATAAAATATTACACATTTTCTTAGAATCAAAAGAGACAAATGTGAATTTATTATTAGGTAAGATATTACAACATGGATATTTTGAATTAAAATAAAATTCTTCTTGACAAAACCGACTAAAATCAGAAGATATGAGGCAGAATTTATGTTTATTAACAGAAATAATTGTTAAATAGTGAAAAAAACTTTCAACATTTAAAGATTTCTTTACATATTTTATACAAATCTAAACATCTAAGTTACTTTTGGATACTTCAATGTGAACTAGTTCAGATTAAGAGTCATGAGTTTTACAAAATGTATTTTCCCTTTAGGATCAATAAAGTATTTTTGAATTTGGAAACTAGATTAAAATTTTTGGCTCACGTGATAAAAAGTTTGGACACCTCTGAGCTAAATCAACCTGACGGAGCAGAAATCAAACGTTTCTGCAGGAGGATTTCAAAACAAACATGAGTTCATAAGAGAGGATGAGGGAGAGGAATCTCTCTGTGATAAATAACCTCGGTTTGCTTTGCAGTAATGGATTTATAAATAGAAACATGATGCCAGCAGATTTAGCATTTGCTCATTAAAGCAAAGTGCTTCTCGTATCGATCAGCTTAAAGCTCCTCTCAGTCGCACGGCTGGTTCTTTCCTCCATTTCTCTTCCATCTGCAGTAATTCAGACATTAGCACGACTCCAACTTTCAGTTTATTTTCAGTATTTGACACCCATGCGACATTTCCACAACGCCTGAGCAGCACATGATTCCTTTAGCAGCTGAAGTAAAACCTGTAGATGTAAAGGCAGAATTAACTTTTCCAACGTTTTTGAACTCACAAAAGTTTCTAAAAACAGGGAAATATCGTAAGAACAAACACCCAGCCGATTCTGGTTAATGTTTTTGATGTCTTTCACTCAAAAGCACAAAATTCTGATCCAGTTTCTCCTGCAAACATCTTGGTACACTTAAAAGAAGACAAAACTAATGATCAAGAGGTTTGTTGTTGACATGCCATCCTGAAATCACTTGCATTATTGTTGGTTGTGCAGGAGCCTCCACTCCTGCTTTTCAAAACTAGTCGCTCATCTGTTTGTAGCTATTTTTTTTTACCTCTGGCCCATCCTAAACGGTTCAAAAATGCATAATAGATCATCTTTAATAGATTTCTCCCTGATCTGACGTTGCCGTGTCCAGGTTGGCCCAAGGTTCTGTGGTTCGTCCCGGAGTCCAAACACCTGTCCAAGCCGCCCAGAGACTGGTTCCCCCAGATTAAAGACGCCAACCAGGACACCGCCTACATCGAGGTACGGCGCTTCCTCCTGTCCTGCTCCTTCAGTCTCGTCTTCTTGGATTAGAGAGACGCCGCTCCTCAGCAGCTCAGTGATTGATTTGATTTTTAAGTGACGTCGTTTTCGGCGGCTGGGTGGTAATTACGCCGGCGCTGAGGTGAAATGCCTCCCTGATTGCATTTTGGATCGAAAGCGGCTGAAACGGAAACTGATGAAAGGAGAGCAGTGATTGAAAAACGACCTCATGTTTTCCTCTGCAGATAAACCCAGACAGATGAAAATTACTGCAAGACTTTTGGTTTTTCTGTGGATGAAAAAGTATTATTTCAGAAAACTAACATCAGAATGTGATTTATCGCCTCCATAGAGGCCTGGTCTGACAGAGTTTTGGACAGCAGAGATCTTATTTTAAAGTAAATCTGATGATTGTTTTGACTCAGCAGCTTTCAGAGAGAGTTTTTGTTTTTATTGTTCAAATCTGTCATTTTTTGTTGTTGTTGTTTTGAGTCTCTGCAGATGAAAAATTGACTGACAGCTAATATTTACTGCTGTGGAGCAAAAATGTTTTCATTCTGGCCCAAACTGAGAAACAATAAAAAATAAAATACAGTGATGTAGGTGGTTATGACAGTAATATAAAAATGTCTATGAGAAAGTGAGAAGTTTTAACCTTTTTGTTCAGAATTTGACCCTCCCAAAGTTAGGAATCCTAGTAAATTTAATTTGTAGCACATAAAATGAACATAGGGCAAATTAAAATTTAGAAATAGCTTCTTTGAAAATACTACAAGTACTTTCCGAGAAGCTATTTAAGGCTTTTTAAGATTTACAGATTTGTTTTGCAGAAATTGCACAGCAAAAACGCAACATTTTATCCTCGATTCTGGTGCAAAGTTCATTTGAAATTAGACTAAATTGACTTTCAGATTATTTAATTTGTAATGTGGGAAAAATGTTGTCATGAATGAAAGCTCCTGTATCTTGCTGTAAAGTTATTTGAAAGTTAGTTTTATTTTATGTCAAGTGTGCTGAGATATTTGCACTGGAAAGCAGATCAAAAACACTTGGTAAGATTTTGTGTTTTTGCTGTGTGTCAAAACTTTTTGGGTTATTTTCCTAGAACTTGCAGGTCACTTTTTAAAACTTTGATGCTACGTTATGAAACTCAAATGGTGCATGTATTGTATATGCTGTGTATTTATGTGTATATATTTATATATTATAGTTTTTATCTATCAGAGTTGTGTTTAATGATGGTTTTAATGTTATGATTATCATCACTTCCTGTCTCCGTGCGTCCAGTACAAGACGTGTAAAGATGGCGGCGTCCTCGGCGTCACGGTGACGAGGACGGCCATGCTCACCCACTGCCAGGCCCTCACACAGTCCTGCTCCTACACAGAAGGTAACACACACACACACACACACACACACACACACACACACACACACACACACACACACACACACTTCCACCAGTTTCCTGCAGTGAAATCTGATTCTTTGTTCTTCCTGTTTGCAGCTGAAACCATCGTGAACGTGTTGGACTTCAAGAAGGACGTGGGTCTCTGGCACGCTGTCCTGACTGTAAGGACAGCATCTGTCAACCTCCTCTGCCTTTAAAGTATCAATAACTGAATATTACTGTCTAGTTTTTACTCTGTTTGATTGTGTAAGAAAGTAACAAGTCTTATATTTTTGCTTGACTTGCCAAGTTCAGGTTAAATGCAGCTTTCTGATTCCAATAGAGATGATTTTACTTAAATTTGATCAACAATATTATCCAAAAATATTTTGCATTTATTTACTCTATTTTATTTTTTATCAGTTAAATAATTTTATTGTAGTTTTTTTTTGTCATGAGAAATATTATAATTTTAATCATTTTTACAATAAAAATTTTATTAATTATAACATACATTTGTTTATTTTTTTTCTGTATAATTTAATTAAAAAAAAAAAAGTGTTAATAATTTATGCTCCTGCCTAACTCCTTTCAAACAGTTTTATAAATGTTTATTATGGTGTTTGAATGAAATAAACAAAATAAGCAAATAATAACAAATTTAAAGACACAAGTTGAAAAAAAAGTGCAGAAAAATGCAGGAATTATTGATAAATATAAAATCTAACAGGTCTGACTAATCGGCTGCATTTGTAGATAAATAAATGATAAAACTCTTTGTTTCCTGTTTTCTTCTTTTTCTTCTTCAGAGTGTGATGAACATGATGCACGTCATCAGTATCCCCTACGCCCTGATGAAGGTCAACCCGTTGTCCTGGATCCAGAAAGTCTGCCAGTTCAAAGGTAATCCAGTTTGTCTTCAGTCAATTAGCAGAAAAAAAAAATGTTCAATTGAGACGTTGCCATGGTGATTTCCTCCTTTTTCATGACGTTAGCAACCAGGAGGAAACTGGTCACTAAACATCAGTAAGAAATAAAATTATTTCTGTTACTGAAAACTTAGTGAGAATTTTTTCTTATTATTTTCATAACTTTCTTTGTAATTTATCCTAATGTGATTTAAATGAATATTTATTATTTCTAGTGGCTCAGTGACTTAATGATTGTGTTTAATTAACATTAGCCTTTGATCTTGGGCCAGTGAGGCGAGAAAAACTTTTCAAAACATTTGAGTTTATTTTGTATCTGCTATAGAATGTAAAATACTTTAATAAAAGATATATATGAGTGAATTAAAGTTAAAACTTTATTTATTTATTTATTTATTTGCTGGAAAAGTTGATGATCCCTGAAGAAAATGCTGTTTATTTAATTTTATATAATTTTATTTATTTTTACCAGGATAAAAACCTATTTAGCTCAATTAAGAAATAATTAATCTAAATGCTTCCCATTTAGATTAACTTCATTTTTTACACAGTTAAAAAAATTGGCTATTGCTACCAAAGTGAGACGAGCACTAAAAAAAAACAGGCTATAAATCCTTTTTTAAAATAAATAAATCTTCTCTCTGGGCTTTCCTAATGGAAACTAATGACTTTTAACATAATTAATCATTCATTAGTTCATAAATAACCCTTTCGATGCTGTTTGATGTTTCGTGCAGCGAAGGTGGCCTGTGTGAAGTCGCGGGACATGCACTGGGCCCTGGTGGCCCACCGGGACCAGCGCGACGTAAACCTCAGCTCCCTGCGGATGCTGGTGGTGGCCGACGGTTCGAATCCCTGTAAGAAAACATTCCCTGCTTTTCTGTCGTCTCATATTTGAGCTTTTTATGTTTTTATGGGGCAAAAACACCAATTTTATATCTGGAAATTTTAAACAAAACAAAACAAAAAATTGAGTCTAGTTTTCAAATTTACATTTAAAAACACTTTATTAAATGTCGCTGTAGCTCATATTAATTGGATATGAGCTACAGGTTGAACACCAACAGGTTGAACACCCCTGCTCTAATGGAAACATGTTTTTACTGGGTTTATCTGGATTGAACTGGTTCCTCCTCCTCCCAGTTCAGATGTTTAACTGGGACGTGAATCCCCAGTAATGCTGTCTGTGCCTCAGGGTCGATTTCGTCCTGCGATGCGTTCCTCAACGTCTTCCAGACCAAAGGTCTGAGGCCAGAGGTCATCTGTCCCTGCGCCAGCTCCCCGGAGGCGCTCACCGTCGCCATCCGCAGGTAAAACGCTTCATCGCCGCCATTACAGGGTTTATAAAGCATTCAAATTCAAAAATGGGAAATAAAATAATTTTATACTCGTATTTAATTTAACTCAACTTACTTTTGGTGAGTTTCTTCTTTAACGACTTTTAAAATGCTTCGTTTTCCGTTTTTACTTTAAACGTTTCACTGGGTTTGTGTATCAAATCTTTCATTTCCTAAATAAATATTTGCTTGTTTATTGTGATCAGTGGGAACAGTGAGGTTCACGATCGAAAAGACAATTGAAAGACTTCAGTCTGTAAAAATGTTGAAGCTCTTCGCGTGCTGTGATCCCTGGTTGGTCTGTGATCTGTCCGTCAGGCCGCTGGAGGAGGGCGCGACCCCGCCGAGCCGCGGCGTCCTGTCCATGCCCGGTCTGAGCCACGGGGTGATCCGGGTCGATTCGGAGGAGAAGCTGTCTGTTCTGACTCTCCAGGATGTTGGTTCTGTGATGCCCGGAGGTAAAACCAGACCCAGTTCACCTCAAATGGAGTCAGAACTTTTAACTTTAAACGTCATGAAGTTATGAAGGAGTGAACACAGATGAATCTGATTTCATTCCATTTTCAGTTACATAAAGAAGGAAGTTGCTCTCAGCGTCTTCAGAGGTTTTTGTGTTGCGTCCTTCAGTGGGTCTCGGTGTGGCGCCCCCACAGGCCGGGAGGGGAACAAATATTCCACTTTTGACAACTGGGATTTAAAATTGTCTTCATAATCTCCTTTGGGTCAATCAATGTATAAAAGTGTTATTGGAGTGGATAAGGACAAAACAAAGAAAAGCTTCTTTTACTATAGGAGGAAAATGTTTGGCTGTTTTTTCTGCCTGGTTCGTTTTTAACCTGATTTATGTATTTTGTCTGCAGCTCTGATGTGCGTCGTGAAAGTCGAAGGCGTTCCTCAGCTCTGCAAAACCGACGAGATCGGAGAGATGTGTGTTTGTACCGTTGCCACGGGAACCTCCTACTATGGTCTGGCCGGGATGACGAAGAACACCTTCGAGGTAAATCTGGAAAGGTTCGATTCCTCGTCTTCATGTCTTCGTGTCCTGATGTCATTTCAAACCGACCTGTCAGGTCTTCCCCGTGTCCAACAACGGGACACCCATCAGCGAGTTCCCGTTCACCAGAACCGGCCTGCTGGGCTTCATCGGACCCGCCGGCCTCATCTTCGTCGCCGGGAAGATGGACGGCCTGATGGTGGTCGGAGGACGGCGCCACAATGCCGACGACATCGTCGCCACGGCGCTGGCGGTGGAGCCCATGAAGTTTGTCTACAGAGGGAGGTGGGACAAAATCCACGAACCTGCAGAGGTTCAGAAACGGACGAGGAGCGGGGCTGACCCGGTGTGTGTGTGTGTGTGAACGGCAGGATAGCGGTGTTTTCCATCACCGTGCTCCATGATGAGAGGATCGTGGTCGTGGCTGAGCAGCGACCGGATTCTACAGAGGAAGACAGTTTCCAGTGGATGAGCAGAGTGCTGCAGGTTCGTTCATTTGTTCACTTCCTTTGTATCTTTCTTGATTTTATTTTCTATCCTTCCTTCTTTTTCTTGTTTTTATTTTTCCTCCTTTCCTTGTTTTTTTTCTTCCTTTGTTGCTCCTTTCTGTTTATCTTACCTGTCTCCTTCCTTCCTTTTTTATTTTTCTTTTCTTCCTTCCTTTCTCTCTTCTTTTCTTCCATTCTTTCTTTCTATCATTTCTTCACTCCTTCCTTCCTAACTGCTGGTTGATAAAATATTCTGGTATTTTCTGATATTTTTTAATTTTTTTATTTTACCACCAAACAAGGTCAGAAGGAGGAGGGGCTGGTTGACCTTTCCTGACCTCTGGAAACATTTATTAATATCTTTAAAATGTTCGCGGCACAAACAAAGACTTTTGCTGCACAAACATTTTGCGCCAATTTCATCAGATTTCACTCAGGTCTTCATTTGTGTTATCAGCTTTAGTAATAATTAATTTACATTAAATTAAACTCTTTCTGTATTTTGACCTTGTTTGTGCACTTTGACCTCCAGGCGATAGACAGCATCCACCAGGTGGGGGTGTACTGCCTGGCCCTGGTTCCCTCCAACACGCTGCCGAAGACGCCTCTGGGCGGCATCCACCTGTCCGAGGCCAAGCAGCTCTTCCTGGAGGGGGCGCTGCATCCCTGCAACGTGCTGATGTGTCCACACACCTGCGTCACCAACCTGCCCAAACCGCGGCAGAAACAGCCAGGTGGGAAAATCCAGACAGGAGAAAACATGAAACAGATCAACTATAAAACTCACTGGAGGAAAAACTAATTAACTACTTTCATTATTAAAGCAGGAAAATTTAAACCTGGATCGATTTGCTCTGAGCGTAAATGGATTTTAAAGGGAAGTGTTTTAGCAAACGTAAAATAATAAAGTTAAAAACATGCAATTAAAGAACACATGTTGAGAAACTCTTGATCTAAAGTCTTGAAATCTTGATTGTACTTCTGAATTCTAGAAAGTTTAGGAAGCTCAATTTCTACAAAACACTTTAAAAATAAAGTTCACAGAAAGAAACACGAATGAACTGAGATTTCCTAGAAACTGTCGAGCTTCTTTCTAGTAATTATCAGGTTACTTTCTATGAACTCAGGTTATTATACCTGATAAGTTGGAGCCTCTCCTCTCCTCTCTCTCAGAAATCGGTCCTGCATCTGTGATGGTCGGGAATCTGGTGTCGGGGAAGCGGATCGCTCAGGCCAGCGGCCGGGATCTGGGTCAGATCGAAGACAATGACCAGGCAAGGAAGGTGTGTGTGAGAGGGGGCTCTGCTGGTTTTCATCACACACACATCATGCTTTATGTTCATCCTCATTACGCCTCATTTTCACACATTCGTCATCATGTCAGGCCAGTGAAGTGAGAATCCTAAACAGAAAGTCAAAGCAGGAGAAAACAGTCTGGAGAAACAAAGTTTAAAAAGAGCAGGAGTGGAAATAATGTCAGACAGGAAGTGATGAATCACAGGAGGTTGTTGCTGAGAGAAGCGACTTTCTTCCCTCCGTCGTGTTGAAATGTCATCAGTAACAGGTTTCAGGTTCCCTGCAGCAGAACACATGCAGTCGAGCCTAATGAGAAGAGACAGATCCCAAAATATGAACTTGACCCGTCACAGCTGCAAACGCCGCTCCGCCTCCGCTTTTCCCCGGAAAGCCGATGTATGGAAGGTTATTCCTGCCAGGAATACAGGCTGGATGGTGAATTCCTCTGCTGTGATTAGACTGAACTCTGTTTAAATATCTACTGGATGTTTACCAGGAAATTTATGGAGTCTCAACATGAAAAATATGTTGGAAAATGAAATTTACAAATTTAATTGGCTTTAAAGCAAAATTTTAAACTTGCCAGCGATAAACATTGAAATGTTGATGAAAATGTTACAGTTTTGTTTTCTGGACTAGAAAAGATTGAAGTACAAAACAAACCTGAACCTAAATCAGGTTTGGTGCATCAGCTCAAAGTCCATGAAGCTGATTTATTTTTCCAATTCCAATTTGATCAATTATGCAGCTGCTGTTGAGATGATTCTCTGAAACTCGATGTTTGCATAAACTCAGAGCCGATTTGTTGGTTGAAATTATTGTATCACTTTTAAAGTACTTCAGTGTTTTCATTAAATCACCTGAAGCCGAGCAGAAATGCAGGATTTTTCCGTCCTCATCACCTGATCCATGATCTTCATCGTCCATCCGGGTGAAAACCAGGCCCTCAGTGTGGATGAACTCAAACTGCTTTATGTTTTAATTTAATTCAACACATTTTTAAAATCAGTTTTTCCAGTTTTTTGATCAGTGGATGTGTAATATTTTAAATTTCAGTGTTTTATTTTTCTTTTTAGCCAAAAAACACATTTTATTACACAGATATTTATTCTTTTTAATGTTTTAATTTCTTAGACTTTATATGCTTATTTTTATATAAATGCCTCATTTGACTAAAAGCTTTTATTTTGGTAAAAGACAAAAGTGAATCTGAGATCGTTTTATGTCAGAACTTAATTAGCAAATATTTTTTCATCTTTTGCTCATAAACTCTTTTTGGAAAAATAATTTATTTTTACCTCATTGGAGGATAAAAAGTGTTTTTTGGTAAGTAATTTTAGATTTGTTTTTGTTTTTTGTTTTTTCAAAATCTCTTGTACTTTTAGGAGAATTGTAGAAAAGTAAATGTTCGTTAAAGTTTTATTCTGACCTCCGTCCGTCCGTCTTTCCTTCCTTGTTGGATCTTTTTCCTGTCAGGTTTCACTGCAGTGATCCAGGAGGGATTCATCATAATTCTGTTATTTTCATCCTATTTTAAATGTTTTTATTGATCTCTCCCTGGATTTTGACTGTACAGGTGAATATTAACAAGTGCTGTGTGTCATGTGACTGAGTTACTGCTGACATTATGAAGTTAATGACATTATAAATCTGTTGGGTTTGTAGAGTAACAGTTTTTTCTGAGCACTGGACGCTAAATCAGGCAGCAGGAAACTTTGGTTTCCGTTGAATCGTTTTATTTTCATTCAGAGTCGACAAGAAGCTGAGCGATGTTTTCATCTGAGGAGCAAATTCAGGCTTAAATCTTCGTTACTCCAGAAGCCGGAGCTCTTAGGGAAACAGGAAACCTGCTGGAGTGATGCATTCAACAGACTGCGCCGCTGCACACTGGCTCTGATTAACAAGCGCAATAAAGCCTGACCAGCCTGCTGACGGCTTGTGTTAAACATGGCGGGAGCAGAAGATTTATCACATCGTTTCAGAGGCTCAGAGCAGCGAAGCTTCAGCAATCTGAGCTTTCTGTCGGCTCAATCTGCCAGCAGAACCAGAAGATCTGATCAATAATTAAGAGTTATTGACTTAAAACAAAATCCTGTGTCTTTCTGAAAAGTATCCTTAAAAAGTCTTGAATTCATTTAAAAAAGTTTGTAAGACATTTTTCTGTTCTGCGACTCAATTTGGTTTAATTAAGTTGTTAACATGCTCTTGCTAGCTAGCTATCATTTTTACTTCTATTATTTGTAAGTGAAAATTTCTCAACTGTTGTTTGGACGAAGCATTTCTGCAGAGATACAGGGCTTAAATTTCACTCCAAATGGTCTTAAAAAGCCTTAAATTTGAGTTGGTGAAACCTTTTGTGAGCTAATGTACCGAGATATTTGGACAAGAAATTAGATAAAAATACTTTGTTGGATTTTGTGTTTTTTCAGGAGCCGGTTCTGATTTTCTGGTTTGGGTCGAACCTCAAAACGTTACTGACAAACATCTCCATTGATTTCTGTGACTCGAGAACTGATGCTACTGCTAACTAGCTGCTAACATACCCCTTCTTGCTAGCTAGCTTTTTCGGTTTATTATGAATAAATGCTATTTATGCACCCAGTTTGTACATTTCTGTGGAGATAAAGGTCTTAAATTCCTTTCATAATGGTCTTAAAAAGTCTTACACTTTAGTTGTGCAAGTTTGTTGCATTAGGAACTACTTGGTAGGATTTTGTGTTTTTGCAGGGTAGCGGTTCTGCAGCGGTTCTGCAGACCGGTTGAGTTCTGATTGTCTGGTTTGGGTCCAGGCTCATCTGTCCCTGCTGTGACTGACTGGAGGAAAAACCCCAAACAGTAATTTAAAATGGACTTTCTCTACTGGAACCAGCAGAAATCCTGAAAAATTCATGAGACAGGAAGCTTCCTCTTCGTTTTCCTCCTCCTCCACCTCACAGCGTCATTATTTCTCCTTCGGCTTAATTTCCAAACTGTGGTTTTCCGAAGCTGGATTTTCCTCTGAAACCTCGTTGGAATTCTGTTGAAGTCTCCTCAAAAACTTCCAGCTGGAAAAAGTGAATTTGTTGCTTTGTAAAGACTCACAGTGGTCATATTTATTGTAAATGTCAGCATTTGTAGAATTTCTGAGATTTATTGATGAAACGTTCCCGGCCACTGACTGGTCCGTTTCCTGTCAGCAGGCAGGAGCAGCTCAGCAGGTTCCTGGCTGATTATCCACTAGAAGGAAAACATCTGCTTTTTTATTCAGTCCTTATCAAAATCAACATACGGAGATGTGGACAAGCATTTCCCTCCTTCACTTCTGCTGTTTTTTCTCACACTTAACAGTTTGAGATGATCAAACAAATAAATAAAGAAGCAGGTGATGAAATGAGCTCAGTAACCACATGATGGCAAAATGAACATCAAACTTGAAAACATCTACGATCATACCTGCAGTAGTAGAAGAAACTTTCCAGCAGGTCAGTAATCTGAAGCTGGTTCTTAATGCAACTAAAAAAACAAAATAACAGGTTTGCAGTGACCTAGTTAAAGTCTAGGCTTGTTTGGTTTCTTTAGGATGCAACTCCAGTCTGTTTGGTTGAAGTGAACTCTGGTTCAGTTTGAATGCAAAATATGAACGCCAAGCGAACCTGAGACCGCTTCAAAAGCAGGAAGCGGACTACGCTGCAGGGCATCCTGGGTAAATGTGAAAGCTTAGCACTAGCAGGAGAAATTATTTTTTTTTAAGACAAAAGAGAAATCGTCCAACCGCTAAAATCTGACACCCCTGCATTTTTTTTTATTTTATTTTTTTTTGTGAAGAAGGAAGTTGTGCTCAGTTTCTTCTTCAGAGGTTTTTATGTTGTTTCCTTCAGCAGTTCTTGGTGCAGCGCCCCCTCAGGCGAGGAGGGGAACAGGTTTGTTTGAGTTGACTCAGAGCAGAGAGAAAGAGAAAAGCAGCAGCTGCAGGTGGAACAAATGCTGCAGTTTTGGTCCCCCATATATTGGGTCTACTGGACCATCTGGAGGGGAAACAACCTGAGACTTAAAAAGGTTCTGCAAAGAAGATGAATCAAAATGTTTTCCACAGTGACGTAAAACAGCCAGTTATCACAAACACTTGATGGCATTTTGAGGGATGATGACTTTTTTATTCTTTTTTGTTGCTTATGAAGGTTAGTTTGATCTGAAACATTTCCACCCGATAAAATCAATCGATGTCAGAAATTGATTTCTGGTTTGCGGTTTATTTAGCATAGAGACGGTAAATTATTTTTGTTTTATTTTTTAGTTCCTCTTCCTGTCGGAGGTGTTGCAGTGGAGAGCCCAAACGACTCCGGACCACATCCTGTACACTCTGCTCAACTCCAGGGTAAAAAATACA
The DNA here is from genome assembly GCA_922788865.1 of Poeciliopsis turneri. Taxonomy (NCBI): domain Eukaryota; kingdom Metazoa; phylum Chordata; class Actinopteri; order Cyprinodontiformes; family Poeciliidae; genus Poeciliopsis; species Poeciliopsis turneri. The sequence goes on along the minus strand of CAKLNU010001022.1, from coordinate 2,749,100 downwards.
CATCATACAGATATGAATCTGTTCAGGCACTTAGTCATGCACTTATTTAGAGGGTGACATTTGAAAATCATTAGAGAAGATAATGTTTTTATTTGGACGTTAAATGATTTCACACTGCTTGTCATGTTTCAGTTCCTGCAGCAGGAAATACTTTTATTGAAGTTCACTTCTCTTTGTGACCTGCAGGGGGCGATAGCCAGCTCACTGACTTGTGTTCAGCTGCACAAGCGAGCGGAGAAGATCGCCGCCGTTCTGTCAGAACGGGGCCACCTGCAGGACGGAGACCATGTCGCACTCGTTTACCCTCCAGGTGATCGCGGCGCGTTTCTCCGTTTTGTGAATCGAAAATAAAAACTGATTCTGTAAAGTGAGATTAATAAATAAAGCATTAGATATTCTGCAATAATCCAAAACTTAACGGAAGGTTCAGCTCTTCATACTTCAAGGAAACCAAAATTAAGGTTTTTCAGTGGCCTAGTCAAAGTCCAGAGTAACATTTAGTAGAGAATAACTGTAATCGTTAAAACAAAACGTCCTAAACAATTAGACAAAGTCACACACTGCAAAAACACAAAATCTCACCAAGTAATTTTGGTTTAGTTTCTTATTACACTGGAAATATAACAAAACGAACTTACAAGTAAATTTTCAGCAAGAAATGAAATCTTGCAATTATTAAACCTGGAGACAAAGTAGTTTTTCCACCTGCAGATTATTTCACTTACAACATGACATGAAGTTAAATAGCTTCTTCTTCTGCCCATCCTGCAGGTATTGACCTGATTGCTGCGTTTTACGGATGCCTTTACGCCGGCTGCGTCCCGATCACGGTGCGGCCGCCTCACCCGCAGAACATCGCCACCACGCTGCCCACCGTCAAGATGATCGTGGAGGTAAAACTCTGGTTCAACCTGCCGCCGATGCAGCTCGCTCTGCTTGACGTTTGTTTCTGTGGTGATGCGTTCAGGTGAGCCGCTCGGTGTGTGTGATGACCACGCAGCTCATCTGCAAGCTGCTGAGGTCCAAAGAGGCGCTGGCGGCCGTGGACGTCCGAACATGGCCGCCCGTCATAGACACAGGTACGCCACCCGCCGAGAAAATTGCTGCTGCTCCGTTCCATCTCCAAAGTTAAAAAACAAAAACCTTGACAGATCCGAGTTTTTCCTTCCAGATGATTTGCCAAAGAAGAAGCCCCCCCTGCTGTACAAACCGTCCAACCCCGACACGCTGGCCTACCTGGACTTCAGCGTCTCCACCACCGGCATGCTAGCTGGAGTCAAAGTGAGCACACACACACACACACACACACACACACACACACACACACACACACACACTGCAACCAGAGGGTTCAGTTATTTATTCAAACCTGAGTTTTAAAACCTCAAGCTACAGCTGGAGGTAAATCCATTTTATCAATTAACATTTTGGTTTTGAAGATGTCATTTTTGGAAAATTTGTGGGTTTTTTTGTTGTTTTTTTTTTTACTGAAGAACTCCTTGGGTTTCTGTAGTTCAGTGATGGCAGCCATCTTGTTTAGCTAGGTGTTTTACAGCTTCTATTTATTTGGACTTTGAGTTCAGGTCAAATCTACAACGATATATAAAGGCCATTCTAAGCTGTTTTATAAGAATCAAATCATAATAGTATAAAATATTAGGAGAAAAGAGTAATTTTACAAGAACTACCAAAAACTACAATAAAAAAATAAATAACTTGAAAATACATTTTGAATTTTTTTTTTTTTTTTTTTTTATACAAAGAATACTTAATATTGTATGAAACTACTTAAGAGTGAGACATGTTTACTGTGAGTGAATCTTAATAATATCCAAATTTCACCTTAAATCTTCCAACAGTTTTTATTTTATCGAAGTCGTTCTGACTCATCATCACAGCAGAAAGGAAACACAAAGCATCATTAGCGAGGGAATCCAGGGCAGCAGGAACTAAGACAAGTTTCCTCTGGTGCTGCTAAATCGCCTGTTGATTGAGATTAATTACGGCGCTTAACGAGCTTGAGTTGATTGATCCGCTTAACGAGCAGATCAATTAGCTCTGTGACGTTAAAACTGGCAACAGAAACCATAGAGGAAGAAACATGAGGACTGCTGCAGGCAAAGTTTGGTTTTGCTCATCAATACTCTGCAAACTCTGCATATCCTAAATGTTTCCTTAAAGTTGCTGGTGTCCAAACTGTGGTGCGGGGACCATTTGTGGCCCTACGATGTTTTTTATGGCCCTCAAAAACAATTTAAAAAAATCATACAGATTTGGCCCTTGGATGCAGATGGAGATTTTTAATTTGTAATCAGAGTAAAAATTGTTACCAACATAAATATTCAGGACATTTATTAACTGACTGACGTTTAAACTTTGTGTTTTCTGTGATTCGATGCGTCTCAGATGTCCCACACCGCCACCAGTGCCTTCTGCCGCTCCATCAAGCTGCAGTGTGAGCTCTACCCGTCCAGAGAGGTCGCCATCTGCCTCGACCCGTACTGCGGCCTGGGCTTCGTCCTCTGGTGCCTTTGCAGGTCAGACGCGGATGAAAAAGGGTCAACGCAAGAAAACGTTGAAACATCTGACTAAATTCTAAACATGTTTTTCTAATTTATTTTAAATAAAACTGAGCAAAAAGTCGAGGTGCTACAAATATCTTGATCTAAAATTACCCACATATAATAAAAGCAACAATCAAAATAAAAAAGTAAAAGAAAGACAAAAATAAATGTATAAAATTCTGGAAATTCACTCCACAAAACAGAAGTCCTCCAGACCACCAGGGGGAGTTCTGCTTCTGGCCTAATGTTTGAACCAATAGTAGTGAAATAATCTGCCTTTTTTATCAATATTAAGAAATAATTGACTCAAAACAAGCTTCTGTCTCTTGCTAAAAGGAGGGATTCTCACCAAAACAGGTTTTGTATTGTGGGTTAAAACCAGGCCTGAAACAGGGACTGTTGCTCATAAATGAAATGTTTTATTAAACCAGCTCTCCATGTCCATACTGGTATTTCCTCCTCAGCGTGTACTCAGGTCACCAGTCCATCCTCATCCCGCCGTCCGAGCTGGAGGTGAATCCGGCTCTCTGGTTGTCGGCCGTCAGTCAGTACAAAGTCCGGGACACGTTCTGCTCCTACAGCGTCATGGAGCTGTGCACCAAAGGCCTGGGCCTGCAGACCGACTCCCTCAAGGTAACGTCAGCCTGAGGATTTCAGTCCCGTGAGTCTCTGAGTCTCGTCCTGATGTCCATCCTGCTTCCTGCCCTCCAGTCCAGAGGAGTGGACCTGTCCCGGGTCAGAACCTGCGTGGTGGTAGCGGAGGAGCGGCCCAGGATCGCCCTGACCCAGTCCTTCTCCAAACTCTTCAAAGACCTGGGACTCCACCCGCGCGCCGTCAGCACCTCGTTCGGCTGCAGGGTCAACCTGGCCATCTGCCTGCAGGTCAGTCGCAGATTCTTCGCTTTGAGTCAAAAATGGAGGCTGAGTTTGGAGCTCAGACTGGAGAAACGTCCAAAACTGCTTCAATATGCAACTAATGTTGAAAAAACACTATTAATATTTGCAGTGTTTCCATTAAAGGTGACCTGTGATGCTTCCTTGAACAGGTTAGGATAGGTTTGTGGCCTAAACAAAACATGGATGGTAGGTCAACAGCAAACACTTGTCTTTTCCAGCAGCCATTGTACAGCACATAGAGCGGAAAAACCAGCTGAACAATATTAAGAAATTACTGACTTAAAACAAGCTCATATTTCTTGTTAAAAAGTTACATGTAAGTTAGTTTTGTCTTACTTTGAGTGTACCAAGATATTTGCACTAAAATGTAGACCAAAAGTACCTGGTAAGATTGTTTTTTTGCAGTGTATATCTGATGACTTTACAAAAAAGCGATAGATTGAACACACAGAGGAATCCAAGTGAATGGGAGAAAGTGAGATTTTAATTGAGCAGAATTGCACAGAAAGGCAAAGGGTAAGAATAAAGTCAGGAATAAAGGAGGGAAAGAAAGAATAAATGAAGGAATTTTACTTATTCAAACCTTAAAGATCCTAAATTCAAACTCTTCCGGACTGATCCTGTGTTTCAGACACATTCAGCTTTTCTTCCATGTTTCTGTCATGTTGAGCTCCATCCATTCGTCCATTTCAAGCTGATCATTCCTGACACTCAGCTGTGACTTACAGCCTGTTCCTATGTAAAAACATCAAGTATTTTACACTTTTTATAGGAACTTTCAGGCAAACTGGAAACCAGAGATTTAGCTGTTTCCTCCAGCTGTTAATGTTTAACACAATTTAGGTGAATAAATGAGAAACGGATTAAAAATGCAGCTTTTCCACTTTGACAGACTAACATCCTACTGAACCACCTTTTTAAAATCTAACTGCTTGTTTTGTTGTTTTTGAGTTTGCATTTTGACTTTCCTCCTCCCTCTTGTTTTGGAGCATAACCCCACCTTCATCTCTCATTCTTTGTTCTGTCTCCGTCCTCCCTCCTTCCATACTTCCTTTGCTTCCTCTTTCGTTTCCTCGGCCCCGCCTCTCTGCTGCTGCAGCCTCACAGGCTGGGAAAGCTGGCCGACCAGGTAGGGAACCTCCACCAACCGGACCAACAGCACCGGGTTTGTCAGAACCTCCGACTCCAGCCGGTCACAAATGAACATCGATCTGAAGGAAATCCCTTATTTTTCACACTTTCTGCAGTTTCTACATTTGAATGTAGAAAGAATTTGCAAAACATGAGTGACAAAAACGACCATGTTGAAGTTTCTTCTTGTTAGCCATCAGATAGCAGCATCAATAAAACCTTAGCACTGAGGTAGCTAGCAGTGTTAGCTTTCAAGTAAAGATGAAGATTTGGATTTTTCTGGTGTGACTCGGTACCAGATTGATGAACAAGCACCCTGCTGTGCTTCTATTGTGTGTGCAAATCCAAAAATGTAAATAAATTCTCATTTTGTGGTAAAATCTTGAAGCTAACATGGTGCTAATGTAGCTAAGTGGAAATGAGGGTTTTATGTCTGGTGATGGATTCTCAGCACAAAGGAATCAGAGTCGTTGCTCTTTATTCTGTCCTCTTCCTCCTTTTTGTCTCCAAACTTTAATTAACCCAAATTTGAAAAACAAATGAATTTGGTTGTTTTGCTTTCAAGTCACAGTTTTCACCCTTTACTTTCCTCTATTTCTTCCCTCTTTAATTGAGGCTTTTTGTTTGCATGTCGGTTCAGTGGAATCACTTTTTTCAGTGCCGTATTTATTTCATTTAGCTCGTTTTGCTCGGTCACCTTCCTTCACTCTTCCTGTGGACAGAACCTCACATGAATGCATCCATGGGAGGAAGTAGAAGTAGTTCTTGGTGTGTGGTCGTATGATGGTATTTTGTGAGATGTATCTGTTCCTTCAGGTTGATTTGACTGGTTTTTGTTTTTCAGGGAACATCTGGACCCGACCCCACCACTGTGTTCGTAGACATGAGAGCGCTACGACACGACAGGTGAGAATGTTTTACCTTGAGGTTTTCAGTCAGTGGCATCCTGAAGAAACCAATTTCAAGAAAAATATTTCCGTTTGTGGCGCCATGAACGCTGCGCCGTGCAGCAAAACCATTTACTGCCTTAAAAAATAAGAAATAAACAGTTTTTTAAATCATAATCTTTATCAGTATCATAATAGAACCACCAAATATCGCACCAAAAAATTCATATCGCCCACCATATGGCTCTAGAATATTATTCACTTTGTTCAAAGTGAAATATTACGTATAGATTATGTAATGGATCCAGTTGTTTTGACTCTTAACTATTTTTGAGCTGATATACTGAATAAAGTGGCTGCTGAATGTCTAGGAATATTTAACTTCACATATTTGTTAGAAATTACGAGTCGTTTATATTCATGTGTTTATTTCTGAGGCGGGTTTGATTTCCTCTGAGCTGCTTTCCTTTCTGCTGGCGCCGCCGATTCCTCCATTCGGCTCCCATAAAGAGTCGTTCTGCAGCAGGGAAACCTGCAGCAGGGAACCTGCAGCAGGGAACCTGCAGCCGGGAACCTGCAGCCGGGAACCTGCAGCCGGGAACCTGCAGCCGGGAACCTGCAGCAGGGAACCTGCAGCCGTGCGCTTGTTTGTTTTTAATCTGAGGAACCGCTTCTGTCGGTTTCTGTTTCCTCTCAGAGGTCAGAACCGTTACTTTCACCCTGCAGGCTGGGTTTAATTTTAGAAACTGAGGTTTCCGGAAGCTGTTTGAAATAATCTGTTCCCAGAACCGCCTCCATTCAGCCGTTTGCAGCGACACGCAAAGATCATCGTTTTCAGCCAAAACGACTCAAAAAGGATTTTAAAACACAAAAATAGTTGAACTTTCAGTAAAGTTTAGTCACTTTTAGCATATATTCCTGTTTGCTGAGGCATTTTTTATTCTCCATTTGTCACATTTTGATATTTTAAGTGTCCCAGTCAGAAATGATTGGAATAATGAATGATTGTTGTTCATTTTGCTGTGCAGGGTCAGGCTAGTGGAGCGAGGGTCACCGCACAGTTTACCACTGATGGAGTCTGGGAAGGTTCGCTCTTTATTACCTCATTAAATAAAAACTCATTTATTATTATTGGAAACAAACCGATGATCTGTTTATTGGTTTATTGAAATGCGCAGATCCTGCCTGGAGTTCGGATCATCATCGCCAACCCGGAGACCAAAGGGCCGATGGGGGAGTCGCACCTGGGAGAGGTCAGAGTTTCCTTCCTTTATTTTAGGTTTAAACCTTAAAATTATGATTTATTTTTCACTCAAAACAGAAAAATAATCGTTTTAATCTTCATGCACAAAAAGCCTGTTGACTTTTTACTGATCTGAAAAGATTAATCACAATTGATTATTATTTTAATAGTAAATTAATCATTATGTAGATTATAGAGACTCAAAAAACGCTTAAAGAACAAAATCAGAGCATTAATTGAGCCAAAACTGCATAAATCTTAAATATTGATATCCTAACATATTTAGCTCCAAACTATCATTAAATATTTAATGGGAAGTAGACTACCAAAATAAAAGTTTATACAGGGGCACGGCTTTTATTTTGATAGTCCACTTCTGGGTTTTCGGCAAGTAAATTTGCATATCAGCCCAATATTTAACTTGAAGTTGTGATATTTATAAATGAATTAATAACAGGATGGACATATTACTGACAAAAACAACCACCATTGTTTTTTCTCTTAAATCTGAAATTATTTGTGTAAATTTAGAAATGGCTGAACCCGTCAGGAGAAACGAGGAATTTGTCTTATTATCTGAATTAAATCCGAAGTTTCAAACGCAGCAAATGGAGCGTTTTGATTGGCCGTTGGTCTCTGAGCGCATCGTGTGTGTTTGTAGATTTGGGTGCACAGCGGCCACAACGCCAGCGGCTACTTCACCGTCTACGGAGACGAAGTTCTGCAGTCGGACCATTTCAGCTCCAGGCTCAGCTTCGGTGACACTCAGACGGTTTGGGCCCGGACCGGATACCTGGGCTTCCTGCGGCGGACCGAGCTCACCGACGCCAGCGGAGGTGAGTCTGCAGACGGGCCTGATGACACGGCAGAGAAACATGTCAGGGTTTATCAGTCGATGAAATCATGGCGTCCAACCTGTGTGTGTGTGTGTGTGTGTGTGTGTGTGTGTGTGCAGAGCGGCATGACGCTCTGTATGTGGTCGGCGCTCTGGAGGAAGCCATGGAGCTGAGGGGGATGCGCTACCACCCCATCGACATCGAGACGTCCGTCATCCGGACGCACAAGAGCATCACGGAGTGGTGAGACCCGCAGATCAGGTCACCAGATATCGGCAGATATAGTGATCAATGTTCAATGTGATCAATGTTCCACTTTCTGATAATCGACTTCAGCTCTGAACTGGCCTGAAGCTTTGATGTGAAGGAGCTCAGTGTTTCAGCAGTTTGCAGTTTTCTGGAAGTTCACAGAGAAATGACTCACCGTTCAGGAAAACTGTTGAAAAGTTGCAAGGAAAAGCAGAAATTTTGAGATTTCTCATCTTTTCTAGAAAACACTTTCCAAGTTTATTCAAGAAAAATTCTCAGATTAACCTAAAAAATTCTGAATATTTTTCTTGCAAATGTTTTTGTTTTGTAACTCTTTTGTTTTTTCTAAGATTAATCTCAATATTTCTAGTATTTTTTTTAGTTTTGGTCAGAAAGTTTTTTCTTGAAAAATCTGGGATTAATTTCAAATTTTTGAGTTTCTTCTCCAAATGTTTTATTCTTGTAGCTTACAGCTTGTAGTTTTTTTTCTAGAAAGTTTCTGAGACTAATGTCTGGTTTTTGTTGTTGCAGCGCGGTGTTCACATGGACCAACCTGCTGGTGGTGGTGGTGGAGCTGGACGGCTCGGAGCACGAGGCTCTGGACCTGGTTCCGCTGGTCACCAACGTGGTTCTGGAGGAGCACTACCTGATCGTCGGCGTCGTCGTGGTCGTCGACATCGGCGTCATCCCCATCAACTCCCGCGGCGAGAAGCAGCGCATGCACCTGCGCGACGGCTTCCTGGCAGACCAGCTCGACCCCATCTACGTGGCCTACAACATGTAGCGCCCCCTGGTGGAGGGAGGGAGGAACAGACTTGAAAACTGAGGGGAACAAACTGAAGTTAGCCCTGCGCTTCGTCTTGCAGGCACTTTCTGTTTCCTCGGAAAAGGGAAGCTGGTTTCTGGCTCCTGCAGCAACATCTGGCGCTCTCTGTTATTTTTAAATGTCAGAAAGGTCCTGGCTTATTTTTTTGAAAATGATATTTACACAAAAAAACTGAAATATTTTGTGTTTTTACAGCCATTAAAGTGCGGGGTATGTTTTGATATGAGGGCGGGGGGTTCAGGGTTTACCAGGAGGTACGTTCATTTCACCTTGAATTTTTATTTTTTTTAACCGACCAGCCGGTCCGTTTCACCAGGTGCTCAGATCCACACAGGCGCAGCCTTTAACTCCGGTTACTATCCGCAAACGACTCGTATCGTGTAAGTATGTACAAAAAGAAACCGATTTAATTTATTTTCTCTTTTAGAAGTCTATGATTCAAGTTTTTGCTCTTGAATATTTGCTAATATAAAAATAAATTTCATTATCTCGAGTGAGCATATTATAATAAAAAAACACAAATATATGATGATAGATTATATTGCAGATGAAGGTTAATATCTCAGAGGAAAGCAGGTTGATTTGCGATGCTGCGGTTTGGTCTGAAATGTATCCAGTTTCCAAAAGGAAGGTCCAAATTTGAAGAGCTTGTTTTAAATCCTCTAAATGTTATTAATTGCACTTTTGGGTTCAAAGTCAAGTTTTTGGACATGAAACAGAACTATATCTTTAGATCTAAAGTGATAGGATAAGGGGAAAATCAGATTTGAGGCAAAATGTTTCCCCAAAACACATCAATGCTGTTGCCGCCCTCCAGTGGTGACCAGCAGTATTACATGCTGTCTTTTTCTTAAATAACCATCTAAACCTTACAATCAATTAATCCTGCATTCAGCAGCACAATTTTATAGGAAAACAATCATTTAGGTTAACTTTTTTTTTTTTTTTCTTCAATTTTTGGAAATATTTTCCTAATTTTGGCCCAAAACTTTTCTAGTGGACAATTTTCACTGCAGATTCAGATTCACTTTATTTTGGTAAATTAAAACAAAAATACTTTACAAACCAATAATTTAATTAAGAAATTGGCTAATTTAGTCCTTCCTGGCCAAATCTGCCTCAGTAAGATAATCTGTGCTCTAATCTTTCCCATTTTGAAGAGTAGCTAAGACTTAAATAGTTGCAGATTAATTCATTTCAGAGTGAAATTTTCTGATAATCTTAAAAGGAATTGTGAGCAAAGTTGTTCAATAAACTTTGTGTTGAGATGTTTTTACTCACATTGACTGGGATGAAACTGGTCCCAGTTCAGACGGACCAGCAGCAGCCGAGTCGGCCTCGTTTCTGGATCGCCAGCTGTAAATATGGAACAACAGAGGAGCCGTCATATTTTTCCACGCGGCGGTTCAAGGCTCAAACAGTGATGTCATACGTACAAATCAAAGCGTTTTATCAGAGACCCTTTAAATCATCAAAGAGCTACAGAGAATGTTTCAAAAAAACAAAAAAGCAAAGCACTTTCTTCACCTTTCCTCTTTTTTCATTTCAGGAAATGTACGTCAAGTTTTTTTTTTCTAAAGTTTCAAAAGTTGTGTTGATGTCATGTCTTTCATTTCAATAAACGTTTCAACAATTTTGACACAAATTTAAATGCGGTTTATTTAAAACAGAAAATATTTTTTTGAAAAATAATTTGAGAATAATCACACTTTATTTTAGTATTTCAATTTAAAAAGTGGCACTCTAATAAAAATTAAATATGTAACATTAAGTTATAGCTTACTAAAATAGTTTCAACACTAAAATAGATCACTTTGCAAGGAATCTAGACGAAACAGATTTTTGTCACTAATTTAGCTCCATCCCAATGCATCTCATCTTATTTGATGATTTATATTAAATCTTTTGATAGTTTAGTTTGAAACTTAATTTGTCATCCAACAATACCCCATTGTTGGATGACATACTTTAATGGAGAACCTGATATTTCAGACGAGTTTCTTCATCAGAACAAAGCAACAGAAAACCTTACAGTAAATGAAGCAGTTTGTTGAGTTAATTAGTCTCACCTGGAACCGTTTTCCGTCCTGCTGATGTTCGTCCATTTCTCCGTCCAGAAACAGTTTCCTGCTCACTTGTCAGTTTCTCATTTTCTCTGGGAGCCATTTTGTCTCCAGAGATTCGTCTCAGTTCTACGACAGCGTATCATTGCAGATTTAAAAAAAATGTATATTTTTTAATCTCACAAATCTAGAAAAAAACAAACATGTTTTTCTAGCAAAGTGCTGGACTTTTGCTGTCACTTTTTGTGAAATTTCTTTGAAAAGTTGAACATTTGCTAGAAAAAAGTTGAAATTAATAGAAATTTTTTAGGAAAAAACGAAAGACTTAAGGAGTTTGAAAAGAATGTTTGAGATTTAACAAATTTTCTAGGAAAAAAAAAACATTTTGGAGTTTAAATTTAAATTTAAATTTTTGATCAAGTTGAAATGTTCGAATTTTGAAAAGTTGTGTTCCAAAAGTTAAACATTTTCAACATTTCTACGAGGAGAAATTTAAATGTTCTTTCTAGTAAATTTCCCACAGCTCAAAAGGTTCCTTGTTTTTTCTATGGTTCTTTTTTTTAGTTTTTTTGGCAGATACAATTTTTCCATTCGCCGTCGTACATTTCATCAACCTGCGGCAGGTAAACTGTTTCTGGTGCAGCTGGTTTTCCATCATGAAGCCATTAATCAACAGAAGAAGGAGAACAGAATCACACCGACTTGTTGATACATTTATTTCCCCCATGTTAGCACATAGAATATATTTATATACATATTGCTAGCTAGAGTGTTGGGAGCATAAAAAAACGTTGCCTTGGTTAATGATAGTTTACATGTGAACAGAACAGAAGAGCATGTTCTACGAGAAGCGAAACAAAGGAGACGTCACACTGATTTTATTCCTGGTGTTTGTACTTTGAGTACAAGGAGTTTTCATGTAATCACACAGTAATATTTACAGAAATACCCTGGAATAAGAGCAGGTAAAGTCCGGATTAAACGACTCACTTCTTCCAGCTCGAAACCTTCCTGGGAAATAAAAATCCTCGTACTGCATTTCTCAGATGAGTGCAAAAACATTTTCTCTTTACATCCAGGGAGGAAAAAAAACTAAATAAAACAGATCCGAAGTGGAGTCACATACTTGATTTCATGCAATAATGAAAAAAAAAGAAAACAAAAAGAAATGACATCAAAAAGGTTACAAACACGTATGAAAAGAAGTTAAAAAAATGTTACAGCTGGATGGACAAATAAAAAACCAAGGGGAAATTAGGTTGCATAATGTGTAACAAAATGGTGTCATCAGCAAACGGTGTGAGTTTGGAAGGACAGGCTCATTTATCCAACGTCAAAAATTAACAAAAAGCTGAAATATTTCGACTTGATGAAGGTGCAACAAGATAAACGTCACTACGGCTGGTATGACAAACTTTGTACATTGTACAAAACTAGCACTAACAGTCATCGAAGATCTCTGAAATGAAATGTGGATTTAAGGTGGGATTCACTGACGTATTTACACGTAGTGCATCGATAAAGACGAGCGGCTCGTCGGACTTTCTGAAAGCCTGCGGAGAACTCTGACCAAATATTTTGAGAACACAAAATCCCAAATTTTATTTTAATTTCAACTAGCTGTGGCGCTTACATTATTTTCCCATGCTGAGAACAACATTAACAATATTGTTTCTGCACATTGAATTAACATTCAATGAGAACATTGTCAGAAAAACAAACAGGAACTGAAACTGAATGACTTTCTGTCCACGATGCAAAACATTTCGTCGTCTTTTCCAAAAAAATAAAATACAATTTGGTGAAAACCTAAATAATCTGTGAGCAAAAAGGCAACTGGAAAAATTAAATAAGTAGATTTTTTTTCACTTCATCATCAGTTAAAATAAGAAAAAAAAAACCCAATTTGGCAATTTTATTGCCTCTTTTCTGTATTAAAACACGAACACATCCAATTCAGGCGGGGGATAAATGTTGAACGCTCATGTTTGCATAAAGTTTCGTCCGTCTCTCCTCGTTTTTCTTCTTGTTTTCACAAAAAAGAAAGAAAAAAAAAGAGGGTGAAGCTATCGACATGCATGTTGGCCTCACTGGCAGAAAGGAAACAGGCACCAACAACAGCAGAACGCAGCGAGAAAGTCTTTAACTAGCGCACACCACGAGAAAAATGACACCGATGACGTTCGCAAAAATATACATTTGATCGTCCAGGCAACGTGTCCGATCTTCTCAGGCAGGTTCAACAAACCGGGCAGAGGGGGATCAATCGGGCAATTTCAGATTGTTAAACGATTAAAAGTGATCAAATTAGTCGACTTTGATAAAATTCTCCAAATTTTCAAACCTTTTCTTTGTCTTCAGACTCATAGAAAGAGTCTATTCAGCCGAGAAGCCAAACTGGTGCATATTTATACCATTTATCATAACATTAATTTAAAATAAGTGGAAGATTTACTTGTCAACTGGCTTTAAAAGTTGACATTTTAACCCTGTTCCCAATGAATGATTGAGGACAATAAAATTTTAGGTAGGTAGACATGATAAAAAGGTGCATCCACCGCCATAGATTTATATAAAACAAAAACAAAAATGACTTTAAGGTCTGTAAGCCGAACCACCGACAGTTCAGGTTGCTACAGAGGAAAGCAGAGTTCGTTCAGAAAGGAAAAAAAAAAAACATTTTCTTTTTAAATCCAGGTCATAAAATGTTTTCTATTAATGCTCACTTAAATAGACGCAACATCAGCATTTCATTAAAGAAAACATACAAAAAAAACCAACAAAACATAAAAATCTCTGCAGTGGAGAAAACGTCACGATTCAGGAGAAAGAAAACGATGGCTACATTAAATAAAACGGGAGCAAATCACTCGCCACGCAGCAGAAACATCCGGTCCAAACAGTTCCCAGGGAGAAATGGTGTGTGTGTGTGTGTGTGTGTGTTGTTCACTGACTGAGCGCGGGAGCCAATGAGCTGTGAGGAGGGGCGGGGCTTGTTCATCTCTTCCTGCGGCAGGTTCGTTTGTGGTCTGCGTGCCAGTGCTCCTGCTGACACTTGATGGAGCAGTAGGAGGTGTTCCAGCAGCAGTGATACATGGCTTCCTCTTCACAGTTATAGCACTAAAACAGCACAAAAAATAAACGTTGTTTATTTAACCAGCTCAACAACAAAATGAAAGAAACATGAAGCATTTTAGTTAAAGGTACAGCATGTAACTTTTATAAAAATGTACTGAAAACAACCAATCAGAGCCAGGAGGAGGGGCTTAGTGCTGCCAATCAACCTCATGTAATTGCTGCTATAGGTGCTAATGGCAGAGATCGGTGGCTATGCTAACTAGCATTAGCATTTATGCAAGCTGCAGCTTAGAGAGCAAGCAGGGAGGGTGAGCAGCACCACATTCAGAGTGATTGACAGCGCTAAGGCCTGCCTCCAGGCTCTGATTGGTTGAGAAAGCAGAGCAGCTGATTTTTCAGATTATCTGTTTCATAAATAAAAAAACAAATAAAAGAAAAGAAAGACTTTATAAGTTGCAGCTCTAATCAAATAAAGGAGTTTGATTCTTTGGTTGGAAAGGGAAATGTAGATCCAAACTTCCAAAAAGGTTTTCCTTAATCAAACAAACAAAGACAAACTTCCTCCAGCCAGCCAACGATAAATTTGCATTTATAAAAGCTAGCTCAGGAGCTAGGCTACATTAGCAGTTAGCAGTAGCCTCAAACCACAGAATGCAATGAAGATGTGACTCAAAGGTTTGCCTGACAGAAAAAAACCTGCATATACAGGTTAAATCGTCCCACCAAGACAAAACTGAAGACCTAACGATGTTTTAGGGCGTCGCAGAACCAGAGGAGGATTCTGTCCGTCAGACTGACTCACCCACTGCTTCTTCTTGGTCTGGGAGATGAGCTGCTTGTGTTGGGCCACCAGCTTCTTCACCTCCTCCACCAGCTCCTCTTTGCACTTCTCCTTCACCTGTTTGCACTTCCTCTCCATCTCCGCCTGGACGCCGGCCACCGCCTTGCTCACCGCCTGACGTTTCTCCTCCTCCATCTCGGTCCGAAGCTGCAGGAGAAGCACAGAAATCTGTTTTGGAAAGAAACGATGGGTTATTTCTGGGAGCGCTTCAGAACCGAGCGGACCTTCTCCAGCGCCTCCCTGACGACGCGCTCCGTCTCCCTCTTGTTGTCGGCCTTCATCATCTCCTTGACCTCGCCGAACACCTTGCTGTACTTCTCGTGGCACATGTTGTGGCAGGGCCCCTCGCTGTTGGTCTGCGTGCCGCGGTGCAGCATGCGCGGCGAGCCGCCGCTCGCCTTCTTGGTCTGCGTCGACACCGATAGCTTCTCGGGCGGCGGCGGCGCCGACGACACCGGGATCTCCTGGCTGGAGCTCACCGCCTCCATCTCCGGCTCCGGCTCCTGGAAGAGCGACCCGGTCCGGTTACAGAGCAGAACTCAGCTCAGCTCAGCAGCGTTTTATTTTTCTACCCTTCACATTTTTCTATTTTCTGCTTGTTCTTCTATTTGAAAGTCTTTATAAGTTATAAAGTCTAAAAAGATTCTTGAAAAATCTGTAATAACCTCCCTGTAAATTGTGATGAAGGTGCTAAACTATCTGCTGGACATTAATTTGTCATTTTGAGACCATTATCAAACTAATATATTGATAATGGCTTAAAATCCAAAAACTTTCATTTCTAATGAACAATTAACATCAGAGCTGGAAGACATTTTAAATATCCAAAAGAAAAAATGATAATAAAAAAAACAACCCAAAGGAATAAATAAAATGCCAATCAAGTGACTTTATGATAAGTGTTATGTAATAAGGATAAGTCTCTCTGTTTATTAAATACATGGCTTATGAAATCTAGTCAAATTTGCCCTTTAAACAAATTAAATTTTGTGATCATTCAGCTCATTTTACCTTATTAAGCGATTAATTAATTTATTGAGATTCTTGTTCCACCTCAAGATTGTGATGAAATAATAATATTTACTTTAATGACTTGATGGAGTCGTATGTTCCCCACCTTAATAAAAATTCAATAAATTGTCTGTTCATGTTGGATATTTAATCCCCACCACAGATTATTTTTTCTTTGCAGATTATCCAGTAAAACAAACTGCTGACTTACGCTGGCTTCCTCTTTGGGTTCAACAATTAGAGTCCTGCGGCTTTTCTTCGCTTTGGGCTCCTGGCTGCTTTTCAACTGAAAATTACAACGACAACAAAAAAACAAACATAAATCAACAAGATTATCCTACAGAAGGTGCGTTACGGTCCATCCAGTCGGATCCGGGTCTCAGGCTCTTATCAGTTTCTTACTCGGTTCTTTATCACAGTTTCACGCCTGGCAGCAACTCTGGGTGCAAGTTCAATTTTTAATAAAAACAAAAACAGAATTTTCTTCT
This sequence comes from Poeciliopsis turneri, assembly GCA_922788865.1. Classification (NCBI taxonomy): domain Eukaryota; kingdom Metazoa; phylum Chordata; class Actinopteri; order Cyprinodontiformes; family Poeciliidae; genus Poeciliopsis; species Poeciliopsis turneri. Next base: position 2,732,986 of record CAKLNU010001022.1, on the reverse strand, counting down.
TTTCACATTTCTAGGCAGAAAACGTTTCACCAAATTCTATTAATGTGGCTGCATTTTATTATAACTGGACTTAGACTTGTTGTGAATTACTACTTTCTAAATAAAATAAACTGAAGATTAGAAGTTAAACTAACCGTTTTATTATTTATGACTCAGTTTTGATGATTCTCAGTTAAATAGTCCAGAGCTGAGCTCAACATCACAGGATGTAATCCAATAGATCTGCAACCACAGAAACTAGAAATAATAGATTTTTTTCTGCCAAAACGTCTGTTGTTTTACCACTAGGTGGCGCTGTTGGACCTGTCACAGATGATAGGATTTGTTTTGCTTTACAGTGAAGATTCAGTTCAATTCAGAATCAGATTCAGCTTCATTTCTTATTTGTTTTGTTCATTACGGTAATTCATTTATGAAAATCAGTTAAAACCATAATTAATACTGTTTGGTTGCCAAATATTTATCGACCAGTAAAATCTGTTATTGTGACATTTTGTTTATTTAGATACATTACGGTAATGAAAACAAATCACAGTGTTTTTGTAAGCAGCAGTTGTAAGTATTGATGGTAATTGTTTGGTTCTGTGACCCGACTCACGTGGCGGATCTGTTCGTTGCTGGTGGACGAGATGCTGGACTCGGCTTCGTCTGTCCGCTCCAGTCTCTGCGTCCTCCTGCTGGCCGCCTCCTCTTCGCCCTCCTCTTCCTCCTCTTCCTCCTCCTCGTCTTCCTCCTCGTCCTGCTGCTGCTTCCGCTGGTTCTGGTTCTGCTGGTGCGGCGCAGGGCTGTCCTCCATCTTTGTGTTCCAGAAGCGGCCCTCCCTCAGGAAGCGCTGGTACACCTCCAGCTCCTCGCACGCCTTCTTCCAGCCGTTGCTGCGCTTCACCTGCAGCTGCTGGACGCTCACCTTGATGTCCTGGATGTTCTCCGACGGGATCCACGCTCTGCGGACCGGACCAGAACCAAACACATAACGGAACCACTCGGGGTGTCAGACATCGGGATCAGATCGGTGCTGCTCTCACCTCTGGTGCTGGTGGCCGAAGAAGCGCACGTCCACCTGGTTGTCTTCCCTCTGCAGGACTTTGGCGGGCCAGTAGCCGAAGCCCTTCATCTTGGCCCAGACCAGGTCGTGGCTCGGAGTCTGCAGAGGGAACAGAACCTCCAAACTTCAGAACCACAGAACTGCATCTGAAGCAGTCGTTCATTTTCAAGCATGAATAAAAAAAATTCAGCACAACATGAACTTTAAATTTGTTTTATGTACGGCTGCAACTAACGACTATTTTAGTAACTGATATTAAAACATTTCCACTTGAGTTTTGGGTAAAACATATTGACAGATAAAAGTATTTTCATCTTAAACTCAAAACGTTTTGGCTTAATTACTTAATTATTGCTCTGAATATGTTGCCTTTTCAGTAAATGGCCATTTTTGAGTCTGTAAACTCCAGTTATCGAAATGTTACTAAATTAGTCGATTCATCACCAATAATCTGATTAATCATTACAGCTCTGGTACAGTTATTTGTGTGATAGCTAATCAATTACTTTATCCATATTGATGGAAAAATATCAGTTTTGGCAACATTAATTGGCTGCAGCTGAAGAAAACTAGCAGAACTTCTTTTCACTAGAAAAAGCAGCTAACCTTTGTAACCTTAAATGTGATGCGGTTGAAAACATAATATTTAACGTTTGTGGTGCTACTGTCAGCAGGGTTACCATGGTTACAGCTTTGGTTCGGTTCTACTCACACAGGGATAACAGAACCAGTTTTCCGGCCGGGCGTTCGACAGGTAGAAACAGTTTTTACACAACACCAACTCGTTCAACTGCAAGAGACACAAGAGGCAAGAAAGAAAAGGTTCCATGTAAATCTGTATAGTTTAGAAATCGACACCCATCGCTGACGTGTCGCTGCTCTGAAGGAGAAATCCAGCGTACCTCGTGGCATGTGTCGCTAAAGAGCAGCCGTGCGATCTCCGCCTGGTCGCTGTGAACTGCGACAAACACAACGAGACAAAACGCTACAGCGTTAAAAATTAATCTGTTGTTTTACAGTGAAGATAATAATGTAATCCAAATTATTCGCTGGTTTTTTTGAGAGTTTATCTAAAATACTTGAAAGAAAATTCATCGTGGGAAACTTTAATATCCGCATTGATGCAACTTGAGCTGCTATTGGCTGGCCTTTGCAAAGGAGCCAATCCAGGAGCAGCGTTTACTTTCCTTGTAGCCGATTGGCTGAACTGAAGACTACAGGCGTTAGCTTCTGATTTCACTGAGCTTAATAAAACTTCCATGATGATCCACTCTCGCATACGTTTTGTAAAATTTGCTTCATTGGGGAAGAATAAATCCTTACAAAATGTTTTTATTCACATATTTCAGTTCTTTGAGCGCAGTTATAAAGTATATAGCATCAGTAAACGTCGGTTATCGGCCATAACGGCAGTATTGGTGTCTGTGAATGATCAGAATGCAGCGTGAATGTGTGACCCACCTCCATACAGGATGGCAGTGTTATGAACGATCATCTGAGCGTCAGCTTTGAACTCCTCGAAGGTTTTGTATTTTCCTTCAGTCAGATTCTGAAACAGAAGGAAACAAAACCCACACAGAGAGGAACATTCCCATGAACGGTGTGCGGCTGTGTGTTCGATGACCGACATGGAGGGGATCACGAGAGGGCAGTGTGTTTATTAACACACACACACACACACACACACACACACACACACACACACACACACACACACACACACACACACACACAGGTCTGGGCAGGAAGCCAACATTTCTGGCAGAGATCTGCTGCTGTGATGCTCCACTGATCAGAACCAAAATCCCAGTTCAGCCCCACTAGACAGAAACCCTCCCACCAACACGACCAGCCGTTTGGGTGTTATTGTTTCTAAAATTATCTGAATTGCTGCTTATTTTAAAAATGAATTCAAACTTGTGGAAATTTACAGCATTTTTCAGACTTCAGTCAACAAAATGTTAAATATCTCGGGGCTCAAAAGTAAAGATTTCTCAGAAACTCATCGCCTTTTAAATCTCTTCATGCAGAGATTTCATTTTTCTTTTTAATGAGAGCAAAGATTTTACTGACAAACTGAAATCTTCTTAAAGTGGAAAATGTTTGATAAGCACTAAAGTATTTATCTTTTAATAATCACGTTTCTTTTTTGCACAGTAAAAGTCTGATCTTCTGGTGATTATTAGAAACCAATCAGAAGGTGAAACGGGGAGTGGAGTTTTACCTCGTGGATGTTGGAGACGTCCAGCGCGGTGTGGATCAGCCGTTTGTACATGGGGTGTTTAGTGTCTTTGCCCTTTTTGTTCAGATCCACCGCCTGCGATGGAGAGCAAGGACGGGTTTAATGTGAGCTCGTAAAGAGGAGCCGGAGCGAAGAGGAGGAAACGGAGAGGAGAGTTAATGATGAGCTTCAATGTTCCTTCACAGGGGAGAAATAAAATGAATCTAATGTGGAAACAAAACAAGGACGTTTGAGCCGGATTCAGGTGGCAACCTGATGGTTATTGTTGGAAGCTGCACTGCTTTAGAGATTTAGTTCCAGCTGAAATGAACTGATTAATTTTCTGGGTTTTATTCATAAATTAGTGGAGAGAAAACAAGTGAGAAACAGCTGGATTTTACCATTACCAACACCAATAAAATGCATTTTCATTTTCACACATGCTGCGTGTGGAAAGTGTCTCGACATTTTTAATTTTTTGCATAAATTACGTAATATTGGACTTTGAAACACGTTTCCAAAGTCTATAAAATGTGTCACAAACTATTTTCAGCTGATTTCAGCATCTGCATGTTCAAATTAGTCTGACCATTTTAATATTCACTTCATAAAACATCTAATGAGGCCAAGAAATAACATTTATGTGCAGCGTTCTTGTTTCATAAGGATGTTATAAGGCTTGTTTTTGTTAGATTTTGAAACTGCCCGAAGGGAGGAATGAAGTAAAAAAACATTTCTGAAAATATTTTCAGTAATTTGTATTTAATTTTATAAAAATAAAGGGGGAGGAAAAAATAGCTGAAAATCCAGAATTGAAAAACCTGAGATTGTATTTTTAAGTCATAATCATCCAATTATAAGATCTAATAAGCCTGTTTGCAATCTAACAACTAAACATTAGATTAAAAAGCCACAGATCAAAGTGAAACTGTGGACATCAAATCCATTAAAAGTCTTCTGATAACAGAATATAATTTCTAAAAAACTAAAATTTTGCTCTTTATGTCATCAGTGGGCAAATCGAGCAGAAAATGGAAAAGATTACTTTGCATTTCCATCTTCAGGAACAAAATAACATTGATATGCAAGACATCAGTGGTGTGAATATTGTGACAACAGTTATGAATATTAGCATTTCTTACCCTCTCTTTCATCCGCTGGATGATGAAGCGCAGGTATTTACACATCTCCTGTTTGTTCAGGTTCTTCTTTTTACTTCCCTGAAGGAGGGAAAAGGACATGAAATCAGCTTCATGGATGGTTTACATAATAATAAATAAGCGTTTGCATTATCGGAGCACCGACCCTGCAGACGACGCACTGCCAGTGGGAGCCTCCGTCTCTGGGTTTGCACTCCTCCGACAGACATTTGAGGTGATAGACCCGGAAGCAGTTGTCGCAGGGCAGGACGTCGCCTGGTAGGTGGCAGTCGAAGCAGTACCAGTCGTGGCTCTCCGCCTCCCAGTCCTGCAGAGGACAAACAGCAGAGAACAAGCCTGGGTGACCCCCCCCCCCTCCACGCCGAGCGCAGCAGGGAGGAAACGAGCGTCTCCATCCTCCAAACTACATCCGACATGTTTGTTCTGCTGGACGGGATTCAGGGCGTTTCTAAAAAACACATCAATGTCCTAAAAACTGCTCTGATTGATTTTTTTGGCATAAACAACCATTATTCCTACACTATGAGATATTAATTAACAGGAAGCGTTTTCTGATGTTAAAAACCAACTTTAACTAAAACTTGACTGGGAGTTTTTGTCAAACAATTAGAAAGTGCTGCAGTGCAACAAATCTGTGTCCTTGATTAAAACAAAAACTAATAAAATTTTATACTGAAAACATTTGTAAAACTTTTAAAGCTGCAGGATGAAAAATTATGTATTCTGTAATCATATAGAAATTAATAACAGCTTATTTAGTAGATGATAGGATCAATGTTTAATTTAATACAATTCAGTGCAAAACAATGTTTCAGTGTTATATGTGTATCTAAACCACTAAATCTCAACCCACTGGATCAGATTAAAACCCAGATAATTTAATGTAAAACCTAAAAGAGTGCAGATATTCAATCTCAGTATGAAAACAGCCAAACTTGAGTTATACTTTCCCCTTGCAAGAACTTTAATTTGCTTCCTTTTATTAATCATAACGCAGTGGGACCAGCACCTACACTGTGATGTAGTTTATCAACGATAATCAGGAGATTTTCGTGTCCACACACTCATCCCGCTCCAATTCCTCCCACACAACGTCTGGGCAGATTTAGGAGCGGAGCGCCGGAAATTTGTGTCAAACTGCAGCTTATTAAAAACTAAATGAATTAATAAATCAAAGCTCTCCCGCGTTGTGCTCACGACCTGCTGATGTCGCTGCTTTAAGGTTATCGATGCAGCAGCTGCCATGCACAAAACATTCAGCAGCGGTCTGGGTTCTGCATTCTAACGTTTCTAAAACTGGAAAACTGGAAAAATCACCACATTAACAGAAAAACACCAGGATCTTTAAAGAGAAAAGCACTGAAGTATCGGACTCTGCAATCGAGTTATGTTTTTACTGCAACAATGACAGAATGTGAAGCTTAATCAGTGAAACCCAATAATGTTATCAGTAATGTATGACAGGGATCTGGACGTTCCCTACGGCAAAATGAAACAGAGAAATCACACCTGTCTCATCTTTATTGCTTATCTCTGAGTTGCGACAAAAAGTTATAAAACGTAGTGGAAGAAAAATGGAAAGGTTCCATTTTTGCAGCATCGATGGAGCAAAGAATTAAATAAATCCAGATTTATTCTCATTTAAAAACTATTCAGGCAGCATTATGTATGTTCTAGGCACAGAGTGCCGTTTTATATCAGTCAAGTAACTTGGCCTCCTTCAGTTGTTATAAAAATGCATAAATCAAAGATGACAAAATAAACTTGACTACAATTTATTGCCTTGAAATTGGGTCTCTGTCTCTTTAAGAAACTCCGCCTTCAGGAAGTCACCACAACATGGCTCCTCTATTCAACGTTTTTACCAACGTTTCTCTGAGAAGTGGCTCCTATAACGAGCTCAGAAGGTGTCTGCCAATTGCTGCTGGCTAGTCTAAAGGAACTGAATGGGGAGGAGCTGCAACATTCCTGGTATGTTATGTTTTTGATTAGGGAATAATTTTATAACATGACATAAAGCTAAAAAACTTACATTTTACATGATACTGTCCCTTTAAAAGGTTTAAAATCCAAATCTATTTGTTCTGAAACCCACAGATTTCCCAGAGGTCATCTACTTTCTCTTCACCGGTAATAGACTCTTCACCAGCACAAACACTTGAAAACACGTGGATGGTCCTTGTGCTCTCCAGAGTCAAGAGCTGCTCTCCTGTTGCTGCTCTGATCAGAGATGAGAGGCGTACTTCAGAGAGCTGCAGCTCTGAGCCAAGGACACGCTGCCTGAGGTCTACTTCAGATCAAAGCGTTTCATCAATGGACAGCACACACGCATGGCCACTTCATTAGGTACACCTCGCCTGTATCGCCTGTTTCACAGAGTATAATCAGCAGGGTGTCAGTAACTACGTGGAGCTGACACGGCCTCCTGGTGTAGCTGCTGCAGGTTGATGCAACCAGTGGTTATTAAAACTGCTGCTGCCTTTATTCCACTGGAGATTTTATCTTCTGTCAACAATTTTCCCTAAACTCTTGAAACAGAAGAACATCTAGGCCTGTCGCAAAAACCAATCATTCGCTAAGTTAAAACGAGTTTAATAATTCCTATTTGAATGATTTATCATTTTTCTTTTTGCTCTTTCTACCAAAAACTGGATGATAAAAGTCTTCAGTCTGGTGCTTTTTATCTGTCGTTTCTGTTTTTATTTTTGGATATTTATAATGTCTCCCAGTTCCAGAGTTAAATGTTTATTAGAATTCAAACATTACTGGTCTCTGAGAATGTGATTTTACATTACTAAGCCATTAGCAAAGATTATATTGAAATGGTCTCAAAACAACAATACTGTTATTCATTGCAACAGCTACCAGGAGAATTTATTGTACAGGAAAATCATCCATAATGATCAGCAGTTTCTGAAATATGCCGCGTTCAAACTCTTGTGAAACAAACAGCGTTTGGTTTTAATACCAGGTCCAAAGTTAAGAAAGTTAATAACTCGTTACAACCTCTGCAGAGCCGACCGACCCGCTGCTCAGGAAATCCAGTTGTTTCATTTAAAGCATCTAAATGTTTTAGGAAAGTAGTTTTCTAGGGCTGCATTTCAGCTCAACTTGCCATAAACAAGCTGATGATAGAGATGTGAAACACCTGCACTCAGTTTTTATTATAAATTTAATAAACAGACGTAATCAGTGAATCTTTTTCAACTGAAGATTTGACTGATAGAAAACGTAATTCTGAGGTTCTTTCAGGTTTAGAATATTTAAAACAGATAATAGTTTTAAGCTGTGTGGGACAAAAACAAGACTAAAACAACAAACAGCCTGACCTTTGACACCTAGCTTAGCACTGCCACACTTATTTACCACTTGAGTAACACTTGAGAAAAAGTACTTTTAGGAGTATTTCTACTACACTGTACTTTTTATTTTGAGTAGTTTTAATGTGAAATGTTGTTTCTCTTACTTGGAGTAAAATTTCTGGATTTTCTACCCACTTAATGAAAAGCAAAAATGTTTTAACCAAAACATTCATCAGACACACACCTGCAGTTTTTGCTATCATTTCCTAAGTTTTTTTTTATTCAAAAAAACTGATTTGGAAATAAATTATTGTGTTACTGATATGAATTATTGTCATCTATGTCCCTAAAATACCAAAATTTCAACTTAATTTATATTTTGGTCCATGTAATTATGTAATTTTTAAATATTAAATGATTGATAATTTGATCAGTTACTCTGTGCTTCACTTTTTAGCAAATACTTTTACTAGAGTAAAAATATGCTGAAGTTGTGCTACTCTTACTTAAGTTCAATTTTTGGGGACACCTCTGTTGCTAGCGGCAACAATTATTGCCATCAATACATTTACTCTTCTTACAATTAAAAGATGCACGCAGGAATAAAACTATTTTTCAGTGCAGACCATTAGAAGAACATTTGTACAAAATATTTTGGTTACGTTTCTTTGTTCATTAAAGTATTTCAGTGACTTCCTCTTGTACAAGTTTGAGACAGGAAGTAAAGAGGTCTGGTCATGTGACATAAAATTTATTAAATAAAATTTTAATTAGCTGTCTAAAGCCAAATCAACACTTCTAGAAGTAAAAAAAAAAAAAAGAAAAGTCTGGCAACAATTGTTGCCGGTGGGATATAACAAGTTTTTAATTTTTGGACACAGAGCAGCAACATAATAATGATTTATTAAATTAAATGCAGTTTGAAATACTCAGCAGTTTTTCAGATCCGGATCATTTTGGTGAAACCTGGACTCAATCCATCCTGGCTTGAGGCAGAGAGTTGAAACCTTTGGTTTGTAAAATTTGTATTTGGGATGGAAACGCAGCAGGTCTCTGATTGGGGAGCAAATATTCCTGAGGTCAGGCAGAGGACGCGACTCAGGCCAGCTGGACTGAATCCAGGTACCGGCGGAGGGAGAACGGGCCTCCGGCCTCACCATCACACTCCGGTCTGTCCTTTCAGTGACTTCTCTCCTGAAATAACCAGCAGGACGGGTTGCTAGCGGCAGGCAGAGACGGCTAACCCCTCCCACAGCTCCAGTCAGAGCAGAAAAAGCATGCCAGACAGAGGCAAGATCACAGCAGGACACACTTCTGAAAAAAACTACAGCTACCAAGCTCACTGGGGATCGCTACCGACCTGCAGCTAAGCTGGACCTGCTTGAAGTCTCAGATGTTATGATTTGAATTATTTGCAGAATGTTTCTCCAGTGGAGAAGCTTCAGGTTTTGGTTTGATTTTAATTCAAGCAGCAGCAGCAAACCTGCAGGTTGGCAGCCAGCACCTGTTTCAGTAAAATCATCGCTCACTTTCAGGGAAAGTCGCCACAGCGCTGCGTCAGACCGTCGTGAAGCTTTTTTAAAGCAGAGCTGAATCACAGGGCCCAGCATAAGGCTGAGAGGAAACATGCAGAGTCATGCAACTGGAGGAAAATTTAAAGATTTTCCACCATTTCTTTAGTTTTAAATCAACCTATGTGAATCTTTTCTGCAGCCTGCTGGGAAAAAAAAAAAAAAGATTCACTCCGATTCTTGATGGCACCGCTTGTGGCAGGACTGATTTCTCACATGATGTTAGTCGGGTGGAGGGGGAGGCAATGGGGAGCGACAGGGGATCAAATGAGAAACAAACCTTGGTTGGAAACAACAATGCAGGCCTTACCTTGCTGCCCTCGGCTTTCGGCTCCTGTGATTGCAAGTGATTCAGAGAGGAGTGTTTAAATGATGCTAACATGACTGCAGCTCCTCTGGACATCACTAGCATGACCTGAATCTGTATTTTTCCACAATTATACATATATTTTATAATGATGTAACTAAGACGATCTGCAAAATCCACTGTTCATTCTTGATGAAAACAAAATGCAGAGATAAAAAGGAGGTCAGAACAAATGTTTCTGGTTTTGGCATTGAAACGTTTCCTCATCTGACTGATTAACCCCCATTTCTAAACGTAAAATACGACAGGAATATTGCCAGAACTCAGGCAACAGATAATTACAGAAACGATCAAACATTTTCATTATAATTTCTGAAAAGTCAGCAGGCACAAAAATATTGTATTTTTGCAATGCAAAAAAAAAAAAACTTGAATCATTTTGTTTCCTTTTCTATCACATAAAATCCCCTTAAAACAATAAAGTCTGTGGCTGCCTTAAGTTGAAGGTGTATAAATACTTATGGTTGTTTTAATTTCCAGTTTCTCCAGCAGAAATTATTCCAGTGCTTTTTGTCAGCACTCCATTTTGCTTTGAGACATTTATTAGAATAAAAACGAGCTCAAGGACAATTTGCTGGAGCGGAGTCTCGTAACGGCGTGTTGACAGATGGCCTCATCTGCTGCGCTGTTCGTTACCCATCGCCGTCTACGACTGCAGTAACACAGAACTGCGACGTCTGCAAACGGCGCATCTGCCTCCCCATCTCTCTCATATGGTAACAGGTTCATCCTCACCTTTACGGTGATTTTCACTGAGAAAATTTAAATAATCTTCTGTTTGTGGGGGCAAAATGAAGACATAGCAGTAATAATATTACTCACGTAAAAGAAAAAGGTACAGTACAGTAAAATTACTCATATAAGTACCTTTTTTCCAAAAAAGTTACCCACTTTGCAGATAAACAACATCAGTAACCTAGAGGCTACCTGTTAACAAACTTAAGTTGCTGTACTGTTATTAGCGAGTCACCTTTTAGCTAACATTACCTGTACTGAACAGTTTTTAGTTTTTAGTTTGGAGGAAAAACTGTGCAAAGTTCTTGGCGTTTTGCTGGTTTGCTGCCATGATTCTAACACACAGCCGAGCAGCTCTGACCCCTCAGGTTGCCTTCACACAGGTGTAAACCCAGCGTGAGCGTCTCAGCGTTCATGTTGCGTTTAAATTCGGCTCGGAAAAACACGTTACGACTTGTTAAAGTCGTAACAGATATGGGAACTGTGGAAGCCGCTACTGTATCAAATCGATATAGGAATAACAGAGTCGGCCACTCTGAGGTTAAAACAACAAAGAAATAAATAAGGAAAATGTGTTTTTTTTCCTATTATGTTTTTCCCGGTAACCTTTAGGAGCTGGATCCGGTTTCTGGACTCACCATCTCGTCTCCAGGCAGCCAGTAGCCCTCCTGCTCAATGCCGGCCTTGGAGCCCTTGCAGCCGACGGTGAGGGTCTCCACCACCAGCCCGTCCTTCACCGCCAGGCTCAGCTGCCGCGCCGTCTCCTTTGGGTGCATGCCGAACACCCGGCTCAGGTACCTGCAGAGGACGGAGCCAAGAAAAGGCCTTCAACGCCTCGAAGGTGGGGCCACGTCCAGGCGTTGTGAACAGGTGAATGGTTGCCAAGGAGATTAACATTCAACATGAGGAAATAACATTATGACATGATGTAGAGCTAAGTGAAAACATTTAATTTTACATGATACAGCACCTTATAAAGAAATAAATACAAGTTTAGAGATTTACATGTTGAGGCTGAACAGTATGACCTGCATGTGGGTCACTCTCTTTGCAGACTGCTGTTGTATTGAGATTAACAAAAGGGTCTACTCAAAACCTGCTTTTCAATAAAAGTTGCTAAATGTTTGTGGTCCTACTAACCTCTACATCAAGCATAAAAACTACTTTGTGTTGTACCTACAAACTTTCCATTTTAAGATTTTATTGGTGGAAATCCTGCCCTGAAAATGAAACAGTATCCATCTGGTGGGTCAGATTTGTGTCATTGTTAATCCTCAAAGAAATCATTCCAAGGACTGCAAATGGGCCCCTCGCCACGCTTTGAACACCTTTGTTTCATCCTTTGGAGCTTTCTGCCTCTGACAAAAATTGTGATTTGTAGCATTTTGGAAACCTCCGAGTCATGAGAAGAGAGAGAAAAAGTTGGCAAACCGCATGAGCTGGATTAGAGAAGTCATAAATATACAACGTGTTCTTTCAGCTTCAAAATTTTATGTGCAACTTATTTCTCTCTCATTTTTAAACAACATTCCTGCTTGACAGTTGAACTTTAATTTTAAATTCTTCTCTGATTCCTGCAGCTGCCTGCTGACTTGCAGGGAAACCTCAGTGTGAAAGGTCACGGATCCTGAGCTGTGGCCTTGAGCCAGAAGGTTGTCGTCTGTGTTTGGTCGTTAACAACGTGAGAAAAGAGCGGAGCGTGCCTCGTGTCTGAACCCAGGTCAGCCAAGATTACGGAATGAAACGGTCCGAACGTCAGGAAGCACAGAGAAATGATTCAACTCATTAAAAAGATGAAGCCTGAACGTTTCCTGCAAGCAGAACAAGAAATAAAACAGCCAGACTCTCAATCACCTGCTATAAATGTGTGTGTCTTGACTTTATGTATTGCTTCATGGCCTTACATTGTTTTATTGATTATTTTCACATTAAATGTTGTATTAACTCCACTTAATCAAAAAATCAAAGCAGAATTTCATGTTTTGTCATGAAATTTATTACTATTATAACCAGGTAATGGGTGGACGATACAAACTTAAAGTGTCACAATGTTTTGTGACACTGTGACAATAATAACAACAAATTACTTCTTTTTTATGTAACTTTGGTATAACGTAGCTCCACAAATCATCCTCTTAAACAAATCTGGTAATAAACTTTTTTATTAAACTTTTTTAAGTAAAGAATATCTTAATATTGATTAAAATGTTCTACTTCCATTGGCAGATTATTTCACTTATAATAAGAGGAAAATGTCTTGTTACAAGTAGAATACTCTGCAAATGGAACTAGTAATGTTTCATCAATATTAAATAATTATAGACTTACAACAAGCTCCTATATATGGCTGAAAATGTACTTTTAAGTTGGTCCACTTGAAATAAGGCAAAACTAAGATATCCGCTCTAGAAACTAGCCCAAAAATACTTGGTAAGATTTTGTGTTTTTGCAGTGTCTCTTGATAAACGGTACGATAAATGCCACCCTTAAACAAAACATGAAAATAAAAACATATTTGTGTCATTTAACAACATAAAAACCTGTATTTGTGCTCTTCTTCTCAATAAAAACCGGCAGGACATCTGCAGGTAAGTGAACCTTTTTGGTAATAAATAACTAATTGATCTGAAGCTGTTTGGTTGGCGAGCCGGTTAATCATTCTCCCGCCGCCGTCGCCTTCGGTTCCTCCAGAGCCGAAGTAATCACTGCCACCTCGCCAGCCGCTGAGCTGAAATTACGCTGCAGAGGGGAGAGACAGGGTGGAGGCCGAAAGAGAAAGAGAGAGGGGGGAGCTATGCGTTGCATGCCTCTGTGTACTGTTGCCATGACGACAGCCACTCTCCGCCGACACTCATTTGGCAAGCGGCCAGCTCCCAAGGTGCTCGCCAACTTGCTGAAAGCGTTTGGTTTGGTCTGCAGCAGAGGAGCTGTTCATTAATCTGGACGCTGAGCCATAAAGCATCTGAGTGGTGGAGGATCATCAACCCGCCACTGAGGGAGGGGTGATGCATTATGGGATGAATGAGCCTCATGTTAGCAACGCAGCAACAAGTATTGATCACAGTTTTAGTAGCTTCTTTGTCTGATGTTTTCAACCTCATGTTGCCAAGACAAGGACAAAGTTAACCAACCAGAAGCAGCTTTTTGGAGATTTCTCCAAACAATTTGTAAATCAAAACACATTTTGAGTTTGTGGAAAATTGACACTCACACTAGTTAAATTACTGCTGTTAGTTGATAAATCACTGAACGGTTTAGCACCAAAATGCATTAAAGATCTGATTTTGTTGTATTGACCTTCCAGATCATTCAGGTCTGCAGGATTTACTCCAAACATCTGGAACAAACTTCCAGAAAACTGCAGAACAGCTGAAACACTAAGTTCATTTAACTCGAGGCTAAAAAGCCACCTGTTCAGAGCTGCTTTTGCTGCTTTTTGTGGTATTAAATTGAACATAGGACTGTGATGACTGTTCAATGTTTTTGTGATGTGAAGCACTTTTGAACTGCTTTCTTGCTGAAATCTCCTGTAGAAATCAACTTGACTTGATTCAGTAAAGAAGAGAAAATCCATAAATGCCATTTCTCAGCTAATACTGTTTACTTTTGCTTCCATGTTCAACACAGAATAAATCCAGAATGTTTCTGAAACAAAACAGATTTTAAAAGAATCACACTGTGGAAGAAAACTTACTGTCTGATTCAGGAAATTATTTTTATTGACATTAATCACCTTTAATTAGATACATCTCGACTATTTTTTTAGTTAATGTAAATTAGAGATGTATGATTTTATGCTATAGCGTTAACTATTAATGTTTCTTCCACTACATGATCTCTAACACTATCTAATATCTTTGTGACGGGGATATTGCCATAAATCAATGACAACTGCAATTTGATATTTTGTGCAGCTCTAATGTAAATTATTAATTTAAGCCGTGTTTGTTCACCAATAACTTGACATTAAACACTGAAAAGAAATATTTGTTGCGACAGACTGGCGACCTGTCCAGGGTGTACCCCGCCTCTCGCCCGGAACGCAGCTGGAGAGGAACCAGCAACTCCCGACCCCATTAGGGAGAAGGGTGATGGAAAATGGATGGATGGATGGAAGAAATATTTGTATTCAATACAAGGAACATCTAAAAAAAATTGATTGTAGAAGAAGTTTAATATTTCAGAGTAAAATACAGATTCATTCGTGAAATATTTCAAGGCTTTATTTTCTGTAACTTTGATGATTTAAGCTCATGGACAATGAAAAACCCAAACTTCTTTTTCAGTTATTTTTATAAGCTATAATGTTGGGTGACAACAAACACTGAACTCTTCATCATGTGCAGTTTTAAAAACTGACATCTGACCAGAACATTCAATGCAAATGAAATCCATATCAATGGACCAACACTTTTAAAGTTTTAAATATGATTCAAAGTTTGATCTAGAAGGCAAACGATCTGTGTAATCATGTTTCTTTGTCAAAGACCACAAACTCCTCCAGTTGCTGCACCAAACAACTAAAATTCAAGTTTGTTGCATACAGATTCTGTAGAAATAAAATTGCTCAGGCACATAAAAAAAAGAATCCTCTCCACAAGCCACCATATCTGCAATCAACTTACTTGGAGATCCGGTCCATGTTTGCGATTTGTTTCTGGTTCCGAATGACCTCGATGGCTTCCCACACGTACTGGACCACCTTAGGATCCGCCTGCCTCTTCCTCACCACACGGGACATGATCTCCTTATTCATCACAGCTTTAAGGAAAACAAAAAACAACACAGAATCAGCATCAGTTTGATTTATTTAGTCATTTAAAGTCAGAATTGACAAAAACAAAGAAAAGGAAAGAATAAAGAAGGAAACAGATGATTCTGTTTTGGTACAAAAAAAATTATTCGTATACTTTTTTAATTTTATGCACAACTAATAGGCTGAAGGACGATGTGACAAACTGTGTTTCTATTACAAACGTGTGCAAATATTTGTCGATATTCTAACATCATAAAAACATACATTTATAACTGCAGTGTTTCCATGAAATAAGAAACGTAACTAAAAGTTACATGTGAAAACGTGTAACTTTTAGTTACACATAATAACTAATAAAAAGAATATCAGACCATCATCCTCCAACCACTTCGTGTCTTCTTCTTTGCAGTTTGCACCTGTGGCAACGAGGTGTTGCCACAGGTGTTACCACTCTCATGATGGTGTTGCCACTCTCATGATTGCACTCTTGTGATGCAAAGAGGTGTTTTCATCACAGTTTTGCAAAAAAATAGCACCAAAACTCAAAGACGTTTTTGTTTTTTGCGTTTTTTTTTTTGTTGTTTTTTTTAGAAATTGACATTTCCATTAAGCACATTTATTTTCAAACTCTCAAATTGTCCAACTACATTGTCAATGCAGTTAAATTAAAAGATTGCCTATTACTGTGTAATTGATTAAACACATTTATCTAGTTTTGACAGGTTTATGATTTTATTTTAGTCTTTAAACCCCCACAAAAATATAATTATTCTTCTCACCCTCAAAAATCTAACAGATATGTTACAGCCTGTTGTTTCAGCTCCTTTAATGAATGTTTTTTGTTAATAAATTCAAATTACAAACAACAGATTTGCTTCAGGTACACGATTGCATTTATTATGGAAACTTTGTTTCAAAACAAAGTGTCTCCCAGTCGGCCTAAAAGTTTATTTAATACAAGATTAAAATACAGAGTGGATATAAAATGCAAAAAGAATGAACACTACTGTTAAAATGCCAAGAAAAAGTAATTCCTTTAAAGGGGAAAATAGAGTAAATATATTTTTCTGGCTTTGTAGAGACAACAGTCTGTTCTTGAGTTGATGCTTTGGGATAAGGCAGGATGATAAAAGCTTTTTCAGACAAAGAAAAACATCCAAGCGCTGCTAGATTTTGCAAAAATACCGTCATGTTTCCAAAAAGCAAATAGAAAAATATTTAATGGTCTAAAACCAAGTGCAGAGGAACTTCTTTTGGTACAAACTATAAATCTGAAACATGGCTTAAAGCTCAGAAGTGGCCTAAACAAAGCCCAGTAGATCTGAAGTGATCTGGTAGGAGCTGAGCAGCTGAGATGACCAAGAGCCAAAATTCAGACAAATTTAACACAAATTTAGTGTTTTTCTAAAGAGTTTATAGAATGCACATTGATGCAACTACATATTTTCATTTTTTCCCTCCTGAATTAACTGACTGCTGTCTAAATAAAATATACAGGTTATAGTCACAACAGGAATATGTTCATTTTTATTTCAACTATATATAAAAACAAATCCTTTTTAATCCGTTTCTCCACAAAAGGCACATATTACACCGAAAAAGAGTTTATTCGTAAAGAAACGGTTCTCAGCAGAACTTCCTTCTTGTGTTGCAGAGGGCTGACCTAAGCCAGTATCTTAAGAAATTTAAATCCAATTTCATGCAATGCTCCTCTAAACCATCCATGAAACCAAAGATGTCACTTCCATAAATCTCAGCCACAAGCTACACATAAAAATAGTTAAAGCGCGCTGGTTGGCCTGAAGGGCAGCGAGCCTCAGTGGAGATATTTAACAGAGGAGGAGGCAGCAACAGACGTCAACAGGGATAAACATCCTCACACTTTCTGTCATGGAACTACAAACTGTGGTTTACAGACACAAAAAACAACATCTGAGGTTAGGAGACAACCAGTTTAAAATAAAATAAGTTACTAAAGTCTAATCATGACCTGGAAAGTGTGATAATTTTCAAATTTTGTGCAAATTTTAATCCAGAGTTTCTGTAAAGGAGAAACTATTTTAAAGTTACTGAATCCAAAGCTCCAACTAGAGAGGTTTAGGAATGATTTCCACAAAAACTAATACTAGCCTAAAATAGAAGAGACAATTTGTTTGCCATAATAACATCAACAGCATGTATGAGCTTTGGCAAAATAAGCACCGGTAACCATTGTTATGTCTGGGAATCAGACAAACATTTTATTTTGAAAATGCATTATTGTACAACAAATTTCCACAATTGACTCAAGTTCATGTAAAATAATGCAGATTTTCTTATATTGAAGTGAAAAAGATGCAACTGAAAAAAAAACTTTTCATCAAAGCTACATGAAGGCGAAAAGATTTTATAATGTGACCAAATCAAAATCATCCGACTCAGTTATCCATTTCTGATAACTGCATAGTGTTTTTTATGTCATAATCTTGTAGAGTATATATTTTTTAGTACTTTTTGACATTTTTGTAAACCTAAAAGTTGCTGTTGCACTTGTATTTCCGCGCTGTGGAACAATAAGGGATATTTCTGCTCTATTCGTCTAAATTAAGTGTTTTTGGACTAAATTACCTGTCACACAGACTGGTAGTTTAGTTGAAGTCTACCAATGCAGATAATTTGGGTCAAGAAATCAGAACAAACAAGACAGTAATCAAATTACTTTCAAACGTGACACCAAAAGCCAAAAAGCATTTTGTAGGAATCATTTAACATTTTTTAGCTCATAATCGACTAAAACTGTAATACAACATGTGACAACCCCATGTAGCCAAAGAGCTGCATTAAAACAGAGATGAATTGACCTTAAGTGAGTTCATCAGTGGAAGGATGGATGAATAATGATTAGAAAAGCAGGACAGGTGGGTGGATGTACAGAAGCGTGAAGGGATAAATGGATGGATGCATGCATGAACAGATAGACTGATTTATGATGTGGTGCCGTTCCAAGAAGGTCTTGGGTTTGAAAATGAATGGCTGAATGATGTGCCTTTTCTATAATAGAATGACAACAGAGTGATGTGTTGGAATAAAAGTATTTCCATGCTTTGCTTTTTTCATTCCTATCCACATATGAACAACCTGCACTTTTCCAGCCTGTGTTAGGAGCCATGCACTTAAAAGGGGTTTGATTTTTCATTTGATCCAAAAACCAACCAAAGAATCCCAGTGGAAACATTACCAGGTTTTTATTGATGACAGAATTGACTCCCAATCATCAGTGATATTCAACCAGTCTGTCAGCGTTAACGTGTGCAGCTGCAGGTACAGAGTTTGGCACCTCACTGACCATTAAACCCGCCAACAGCAGGATTGATGGCGTTATTTACACCAACTGACGCCTTCTGGGACTGCAAACCTCGGCGGCTCGATATAAAACTGTGACATAAAACCAAACTAGACAACAGTCTACAGACATCACTTGAACCCCTGGCAACAAAGAGGCAGCTGCGGAGGCCATTAAAAAGCTCGGTGTAGCTTCTGCTAGCCAGCGAGCTAACGCCTGAAATACAAATAGTCACGACAAATATATACTAGTGAATGAATAATTTAATTGTCTCTGCTGGGGATATAAACAATGACACAAAATGGCCTCAAATAATGACAATGTTAAAGGAGCAGCAACGGTTTTGCAGCGAGTTATTTATGTTTTTTGTTACCAAGCTAAACTGATACGTAGCACTGTTAGCCGCTTAAGCTAACAAACTTGTCAGCAAACGTCCCCAAAATTTATAATCAATGGAAATAGATGGACATATTTATAGAATATACTCGGAGTAGTCTGTTGTCACAAAATTTCCTCGGATAGAAATGTGCTAACTTGATTTGCTTTAGAGATCCCCGTGTGCACAATCCTTCATGCTAAGCTAACAGAGCTAGCGCCTGTAGCTGCTGTCTGTCTGGTCGCGCAGTGTTTGAGTCACTGAGCCATTTTTCGCCACAATGATCACCAAACTCACCTTCGCCACGGACAGTGGCACTAACACACGGTGCAGCTGACAAAAATATCCCAGAAGGATGGAGCACCAGGCAGCTTACATCAGTATTTCTGGCGCACCGGGCTGAAGATGGTGCTTTTTGTCCAGTTTGCCACCGTTACAGCAGCGCTGTGATTGGGAGGTAAACACAGAGAGGAGCAGGTGAGCTGCAGGGCGACCTCTAGTGGTGGAACAGCGCACACATTGTGGCTTAATATATTATAATACCACATATTACAAGTAGTTATAATTCAAAGCACAATTTTCCTGCTTTTACAAATCTGATCAGTTCAGATCTGTAAAAGCAGAGGACACTTTTCACAATAAAGAGTTATACACTATGCTCTCCATTATAATATTCCTAATAATATTCACTTAATGCTTAATCCTACCTGTCCACTCTGGACTTGTGAGCTTATGGCTGCTTGGACCTGCATCTTTATTCTGACGGTTGGACAATTACGGGACATCGCATCATAAAAATATCTAAATTATAACTTGTTGCTTTTTAATTGGTTTTTCTTACACAGTAAGTCTGAACAGATACATGAACTGAGGAGAAGTCTGCATCTATAAACTGATTTCATAAATATATTTAATTACAAGACACAAAACACAGAAAGACAGAAATAATCAAACAAAAATGTAATTTTATGTACAATGATTAAAAACACATTCATTCTACAATGAATCAATAATAAACAATCCCATGACTGTAATAATGAAATCCTGTCTGTAGAGGACAGTGTCCCATCACCAATAGAGATAAACAGTGAAGCAACAGGATGGCTTTATTTCTGAAGTTTCTCCGACACATGAATTCAGCTCAAGACCACGGTGAGAAAATATCTGTTGCCTCATGTGTGTCAAGACTAAAAACAAGAGAAGTGTTCAAACAAGAACAGGTTCAAATAACTGGTTTCAGTTTTTCAATATTGGGAACCATTTGTCATTTCAATTCACTCTTTGCTGCTTATACAGAACAGTGTTAGGAAATGAGTGATTGATAGCCTCCACCTCCTGTTGAAGCAGCTTCACATCTTTCTCTCTGTCCTGGATTCTCTGCTGGATGTTTCCTCGTCTCTCCTCCAGCTCTCGCTGCCTCTCAGTCCTTTCTGCTGCAGCTGACACTGTCGTGGCCTTTATGTTTATCCACAGAGCAGAGATAGCAGATACACTTCTGATCAGTGCGGCAGAACATCTTCATCACCTCATCATGCTTAGAGCAGATGTTCTCCTGCAGGTTCTTGTTCGGCTTCACCAGCTTGTGTTTCTTAAATGTCTCTGAATCATAATGAGGCTGAAGGTGTTTCTCACAATAAGAGGCCAGACAGACTAAACAGGACTTGATGGCTTTCAGTTTTCTTCCAGTACAGAAATCACAGGCCACATCTTCATGTCTAGCATAGCGGTGATCAGCAGGAGCAGCTTGGAGTCCAGACTTCTTCAGCTGATCTACTAAATCTGCTAAAATGGGGTTCTTCTGCAGGAAAATTTTCTGGTTGTGCACTGAGGGCAGCTGTGGATTCCTCTCTGGTCCGCATCATCCCAGTGATCTTTAATACAGTTCATACAGTAGCTGTGTCCACAAGGAATCGTCACCGGATCCTTCAGTAGGTCCAGGCAGATTGGACAGGAAAAGGTTTCCTGGTCCAACTGAACTGCCTCCTCCTCTCAATCACAATGACTGAGTGAGTTTGTTTTTCTGGGAACAGAAACAGGTTTGAATTCTGAATCATGTGTCAGTGCAGAGATGCTGCAGCCAATCAGCTTTCACCTTCAGCAGGTGATGTTCCACCCAACGTCAAGGTTCAGATCTAAAGCAGAAGGAACAAGAAATTCTGCTGACAGAGAATAGTGGCTATATTTAACTGAAACTTTAGTGAAACTTTCTGTGTCACTGCAGTATGATGCAGCAGTCCTGGAATAGGCAGCTGCATATAATGACGCATAATTTCTGTATCTTGTTGTTTGTTCATGGTTGAAACAAGGAATTGGAACAAAGCTTCCTCTACATAACATTAACCAATCATTGTGCCTTTAAAACCCCTTCGTGTCCTGAAGGGTTATAATTTGTTTTATTGTCTATTTGAATAAAACATTTAAACCAAATAATGCTTTCCCATTTTCTGTTTGATCTTAAAGGAGATTTCTTACACTGATTATTGTCCCCTCACTAAATAACAATGTTACTGTTTCCTATTCACCCTGTTACAGCAAAACAGCTTAGTCCACAGAACATTATCTAAAGTCATAATTTGGTTTTATGCTCTCCCCAAGACCTTCTAGAACAGGAAAAATAGCCCTTCATTTATTTCTGTTTGTTTTTTTTAATGTCAGAATTAGTCAATATGGATTTAATTAGACTATTTGACTCAATGTTTCTCTGCAGAGACTCTACTTCTGTTTCGCATTTGTAAAGTTTGTTTCTATGAAACTTGAGCAACGAAGAGAGGTTTGCAGTGTTTTTATAGAGCCATAGTTGGTCTTTTGCCAACATATTTCCTTTCCGATACATAAACAATGCAGTTGTATTCTTCTCTCCAAGTTAGTGTCGGTTTCTTCAAAATGTTCATAGATCAATGGAGGGCGAATGTTTCTCTTTAAAACCAAGTCAACCAGAACCTGAAGAAGCTTTTGCAATAAAATGATCTTAAACATGAACAAAAACATCACTGGATATTGTTTTTGAACAAAACCAACTTACAAGTAACCATTCAGTGAGATATATGAGTTTGTTTTAAGTAAATGATTCCTTAATATTGAGAACAAAATGACTTTTGTTCTCAATTATTTCACTAAGAAGGAAAAAATGTCTTGTTACAAGTGAAATCACCTGCCAAAGGAACAAGCCCCTATGTTGTGCTAAAAATGTTCCAGCGTTAGTTTTCTCTTGTTTCAAGTGTATTAAGATATTAGTACTGGAAATTAAACCACTTGGTAAGATTTTTCAGGTTTCCAGGAAGCTCCTGTAAAATCCTTCCTCTTTTCTACGAAAGTGCAGACCTATGGAGTACTAGTCAGGTCTCCTGTTGGGGATTTCCAAACAAAGAGTTTGGAAATCTCTTTGTTTCAAACATCGACTAACCAATGTCTCAGAGTTTATGCATTATGCATCACATCTCAGCTATTCACTGGACAGAGGGATTAAGGTTTTTCCAGGAATCTGCTCCAGGCACTCCCCCATCAGGACACCTCCCCATGTGCAACCCGAGGTTTCATTGCATTGTTTTATACAAAGCAAGCACTCAGAATAAAATCCATTAATAAAAACTTTAAAGAGGCTGGGTGAGAGGCATGGTACACCAGTCTAACATCTAGACATGGAGTTCAGTTTCTTTTGTCCCCCAATTTGTTCTGATGTCAGGCATTTTAAAGATTCAAAGCAACATAAAATAGATAAATAATATTAAAAACAGATAATGCACATATGCACCAATGAAAGAACATTGCATGCTAACACTCGTGTTTTTTTCTTAATGCATTTCTCTGACTGGAATAGCAGTCATATTTCCTCCATACCTTCCTTGTATCACCTTAGGTCCGGTCTGTTCACATATTTCTTTACTCATCCCTCCTACAGACGTGCAACTGGGTGTAACCAACAAAACGTCACAGATAATTTTGTCAGAGTTTCTGCTCAGAGTTCGGTTTGTCTTTAAAGGAACCTGCTCAGAGTTCGGTTTGTCTTTTAAGGAACGAGAAGCTGACGCAGTGACTGTCACTGAGAGAAGACATGACAGAACAGGCAGTTCAGATGGACCGAAACACCTTCAACTGTTCGATCTGTTTGGATCTACTGACCGAGCCGGTGACGATTCCCTGTGGACACAGCTACTGTATGACCTGCATTGTGGGTCACTGGAATGAAGGAGTCTGCAGCTGCCCGCAGTGCAGGAAAACATTTACACCAAGGCCTGTCCTGGTGAAAAACATCATATTAGTAGCTGCAGTGGAGCAATTGAGGAGCAATCGACATGAAGCTGCTGCTGCTGATCCCCACTATGCTGGACCTCAAGATGTGGCCTGTGATTTCTGCTCTGGAAGACAACTGAAAGCCATCAAGTCTTGTTTAACCTGTCAGAACTCGTACTGTGAGGAACATCTGGAGCCTCATTATGAAGATTTCTACCTAGAGATTCACATTCTGGTGGAGCCGTTCAAGAACCTCCGTCAGAACTCTTCTTCAGCAGACGCCGTACAGAGTCTGTTATGGCCTGAGGTCGAACTCTACACTGAACGTATTTTACTGACAGAACCAGAACCAAAGACCCGAGCGGACTTTTTAAAATATTTCCGAGAAATCACACTGGACCCAAACACAGCACACCCTCAGCTGTTGCTGTCAGAGGGGAACAGGAAGGTCACTTTTGCACGTCAACAACAACAATGGTACTTCAGTTACCCAGACAGATTTGGTGAACGGTTTCAGGTTCTGAGCAGAGAGAACTGCTTCAGTCACCCAGACAGATTTGGTGAATGTTTTCAGGTTCTCAGCAGAGAGAGTCTGACTGGTCGTTGTTACTGGGAGGTGGAGTGGAGAGGGAAGGGGGTTTCTGTCGCAGCTGCGTACAAGAATATCAGCAGAACAGGAAGTTTGAATGAATGTGGATTTGGACATAACGATAAATCCTGGGCTTTACTTTTTGACACAAGTAGTAATTCGTTTTGGTACAACAACATTAGAACCCCCATCTCAGATCCTCATTGCTCCAGAGTGGGAGTGTACCTGGATCACAGCGCAGGTGATCTGTTCTTCTACAGCGTCTCTGAAACCATGACTCTGCTGCACAGAGTCCAGACCAGATTCACTCAGCCGCTGCTGGCTGGAGTTTGGATGTACAACACGGCACTTTCTGCTGAGTTCTGTGAACCCATAGAGACATCATTCGCTTAAATCTCTTCACTTTTATTTTGTTTATTATTGTTGTTCATTAACAAATGGACAGAAATGATTTTATTCTGAAATTTATGTGCAGACAGTTTTTTTCCGCAGCCAGGTTGAAAATGTTAAACCAGCTGATCATTTTTGACTTTGTGGAGCCCTGACGCTCATGAAACAACAGATATTGTCTCATTGTGATTTTATGTGTTATGTTGTTGTTTTTTATTTGAGGTAAATAGGATAAAACTCAGGTTACTTCACTGTGTAGAACTGTCTGTGATGGCACACTGCCACCTACAAGACACTTAATCCAATAATTGTGATTATAGTTTAAGGAGAACTTCTCACAGATTTCTGTTGTACTGTCATTAATATTAGTTATGAATATCTTTTGGATCACCATGAATAAACTTCCTATTTGTCTAATTCTTTGTGAGATTTTGTGTCTATTTATTCAGTAATTTAGCACCAAACAGAGTTTTTGAATTGAAAATGTTAATTTTGTAATATTTCATTGTATAAATCAATATTATGCATAGTTGCACTAATTAAAATTACTTGTTATATTTATTTAAACACACTTTTTACTAAACATGATAAATAATATTCCTAATCTGGACTCTAACCAGTTCAGGATGTGTTGGAGTTAAAGAACTTCAGATTTTCATTTTCTTTATGAATCATTTCATCTGAAATATTTTCAGTCTTAAGAGGCTGAAATATTCTGGTTCTGTCTGATGATGACTGAGGATCTTTATGAATCATAGAAAAGTCCTGAAGGGAAAGTTTGTTTCCAGAAGAATGAAATTCCTCTCTGTGACTCACAGAGTTTGTTTCTCTGTATGGTGGAAATTAATACTTTAATTTGAATAAATGGAAGTAGGTCAGGCTGGGACATGAGGAGTCAGAGTTGAGCAGATATGAAGTGTGAGGAGATCCTGGGAGTCTGGATTCAGTTTTTTATACTTACAGTACAGAAAACACACAAATAGAGAAAGAACCAAATAAGAATTTTATTTAGAGATTAAACACACAGATTCATTGTATGTAAGTAAAAACAATGAAGCAATAATAAACAATTTCTTTATGTCATGTACACAATTTCCCTGTAGGGGGCAGCATCCTGCCAAAGCCACAGGTTGAACACCTCCCTGATTTGTCCACAGTCTTTTGTGCTAAAAGCAACAAGCTAAACATTCTTGAGCTGATCATCTGTCTTAAAGAGGAACGTCAAGAAATGAACAGATTCAACAAAACCAGAAAATCTGATTTGAAGAAAGTCAAGTGCAATCTGGCTACTGATTTTTGAAACAACAATGATCAAGAAACAAAAATCAGAATCAAACTTCTTAAACCTTCAGTAAATTTTGACTATTTGGGATTACAGAACTCTGCAAAACCTCCAGGAAACACAGAAACTCCAGCATGAAGCGGCTCAGTGAATCTGGTCTGGACTCTGTGGATCAGAGTCATGGATCTGGATCTGTGGAAGGACAGAAAACCTGCTCTGTGATCCAGGTACACTCCCACTCCAGGGGTCTGCAACCTGTGGCTCTTAATGACTTTATCCCAAGAAATAATAAAGAATTGAACAGTGTTTTAAAATATAAAGGTATACATAAGTGTTAGTTTTAGCAGATTTTTGCAAAGGTTTTAGGATTAATTTATGAGAATTTTTTCTCCAAATCCTCCAAAGCATTTAGTGTAATTTATAATGGAGTCGACATTATGAAAACATGGATAAACAGGTGTTAACTTTGTCATCACAAAAAAAAACTTTGATTCATTCACAAATAACATTTTAATCTCTCTTTACAGTTTGAATGTGGATTTAAATCACACATTCAATCAAATTTTTAAATTCAAGTTAATCAGCCTTTAGCAGAATTGGGACTAGTGAATTAAATATTAAAAGATTAATGTTAAGTATTAAAATATTTGAAGATTACTTTTATATGTTAATGTAATTCACACAAAAGGACAAAAATCTTGTTTGAGTCTTTAAAGATTTGACTTGATAAACGGATTTGTGAACATCTCTCCTTATTATGAAAGGTTTTCCATTTTAAAGCATAATAAAATAAATTAAATTATCAATTATTATCGTAAGCAAGTCAATAAGAATCCCCTCATGGTTTGTTGATTTTCACAGCAGCACCATTTACAGAGGAAAGTCTCAAAAAATAAAGTAGACATAAAACAAGTTATGCAGTTAAAATTTGTTTATTGAATTGATCAAAAAGACAGAGGTGATGCATAAATGACTCAATCAACAGCCTTCATATCAATGTCATAACATATTTCTCAAATTTCTGTCACATTGTATTTATGACAAAGTTGTAGATGGGCAAAAGAAAACAAAAATGTCTGAAATATGCAAAGATATCAGACTTTATCGGATTCATTCAATTATGACATAAAGGCACAACAATATCTTAGAGAACAGACACTAAAATATCTTTATATACAGGTATATTTTATGAGGCACTAACACATAAAATTAAGATGATTTTTCTGTCTAAAGAACAAAAAAAGCTTCCAAAAATAGATCAAGAAATATCAAACAAAGAAAATGTAAAATGAAAAACAGCATGATAGCCTGTGTGTGTGTTTTCATACACACATATGAAAACAACATTTACAAAGAATTAAAGAAATTAAACTATAGTCCAGATACCTGACAGCATATATTTTAGGAACGAACTGAGAGAAAAGACACTATTTAAGTTTACAGAACTCTGCAGAGTCTGGAGCGTTTAGGAGCCGAATCCCAGCAAATAGCGGCTCAGTGAATCTGGTCTGGACTCTGGTGAGGAGAGTCATGGTTTCAGA
Organism: Poeciliopsis turneri; assembly: GCA_922788865.1. NCBI lineage: Eukaryota > Metazoa > Chordata > Actinopteri > Cyprinodontiformes > Poeciliidae > Poeciliopsis > Poeciliopsis turneri. The sequence goes on along the minus strand of CAKLNU010001022.1, from coordinate 2,706,099 downwards.
GACGTTATAGAAGGACAGAATACCTGCTCTGTGATCCAGGTACACTCCCACTCTGGAGGAAAGATAAGATGATAAGTTGGTCCATTTGTTCTTGTGACAAAGCTTGTTATTGTAAAAATCAATTGCCCAAGATTTGTCCCCGTATCCAAAAGTACATTCATCCCGTCTTCCTACTCTGCTGATATTCTTGTAAGCGACTGCTAGATAAATGTTGCCGTTCCTCTCCACCTCCCAGTAACAACGTCCAGTCAGACTCTCTCTACTCAGAACTTGACACCAATCAGTGAATCTGTCTGGATGACTTGGATAAATCTGATGTTTATCCATCATTGTCACCTTCCTGCTCCCCTCTGACAGAACCAGCATTGTGTGAGCCGTGTTTGGATCCAGACTGACTTTACATGAATATTTTAAGAATCCAGCCCTTGTCGTTGGTTCTGGTTCTGGTTCTGGTTCTGACAGTAGAACATCCAAGACAGTGAGTCTCAGTGAGATGTTTGTCCATGAGTTTCTCAGGACGTCCTGCAGTTTCTCTCTGAGCTCTGACACAGCTGCTGCCACGTCCTCAAAGTGTCTCAGAGGACGGATGTTGATGCTGGATGAGTGTGTGGACTCACTGAGTGCTGGCAGTGAGGGGTAGTTGAGGAGAAACTGGTTGTGATCCTCTGTGTGTGAGAGCTGCTCCAGCTCAGCGTCTTTCCTCTTCAGCTCAGTGATCTCCTGCTGCAGTTCCAACTTCTTCTGACTCGACTCACTTCAGTTTCCTGCTGGGATCTGATCTGCTGCTTCACATCAGAGCTTCTTTCCTGGAGGAACGGATCATCTGAGTGAAGATCTCCTCACTGTCCTCCACTGTTTTATCAGCAGAGCGATTGATGGCCTCCACCTCCTGTTGAAGCAGCTTCACATCTTTCTCTCTGTCCTGGATTCTCTGCTGGATGTTTCCTCGTCTCTCCTCCAGCTCTCTCTGCCTCTCAGTCCTTTCTGCTGCAGCTGACACTGTGTCGTGGCCTTTATGTTCATCCACAGAGCAGAGATAGCAGATACACTTCTGATCAGTGCGGCAGAACATCTTCATCACCTCATCATGCTTAAAGCAGATGTTGTCCTGCAGGTTCTTGTTCGGCTCCACCAGCTTGTGTTTCTTAAATGTCTCTGAATCATAATGAGGCTGAAGGTGTTTCTCACAATAAGAGGCGAGACAGAATAAACAGGACTTGATGGCTTTCAGTTTCCTCCCAGTGCAGGAATCACAGGCCACATCTACAGCTGAGCAGAGATTAGCAGCAGTTTGGAGTTCAGTCTTCTTCAGTTGCTCCACTAAAGCTGCTAACATGGTGTTTTTCTCCAGGATAGGCCTCGGTTTGAAGGTCTTCTCACACTGAGGGCAGTGATAGTTGCTCTTCTGCTCACCTTCATCCCAGAAGCTTTTAATACAGTTTATGCAGTAACTGTGTCCACAGGGAATCGTCACCGGATCCTTCAGTAGATCCAAACAGATCGAACAGGAAAAAGTTTCTTGGTCCAGCTGAACTGCTTGCTGCGCCATTTTTCCTCTCAGCCACAATGACTGTGTGAATTTCACTTCCTGAAAACATAAACTTGAAGTCTGATGTACCAATCAGGTTTCAGTGCAGAAAGGCTGCAGCCAATCAGCTTTCACCTTCAGCAGGCGTCAGCTCCACCAGTTTCAAGTTTCAGATCAGGAAGGGAGGAAACAGGAAACCTGGGAAAAAAAGAGAAGCTGCTGGGTTTAAATGCAGGAAGAAAAATGAGGATTTTCAGGGACTGATTCCAGGAAGGTTAAAAGAGATTAAAACTCTCAGTGGGTTAAACAGTAAATAATTTCATTCAATTCCGTTCAGTTCATAAAAGTGTTTCTAAAATGTATTGATCATCAGGTCAGCTAAGAAATCTTAAATATAATTGAGAGTAATGGTGCGAAAGAACTAACAGAAATGGTTTTAGTGCTTTGCAATTTGAATAAAAAAAGTCTGAGTTTGATATTTGAGAGATTTGTAGATATTAACTCACAATCAATAAATCAATAAATCTGGTAGCAAGATCCTTTCCACATCAGCCATTATTTCAAGGAATGTGAAAATATACAAAGTGAAGACAATCCTGCTGCTGCAGCCACGATCCTGGAAGACAAAATAAATCTGATTATCACAAATAAAATCAATAATTAACAAAACAAAACACATTAATCGTTTCATTTTTGTTAATGCAAAAAATACAGAATATAAAATAACCTCATCTGAAGGACTGTGGAGAGGTTTAAAGCAGGCTTAGGCCATAAAATGATTTCCCAAGATTTAAACTTCTCTGTTCAATCCGTCCTTCAGAAATGGAAAGAGCCTGGCATGACTAAACCCACCAAGATAAGGCCTAGTCAAAGTCCACCTAAACTTCCAGGCTGAATAATTAGCTCCGATCAGAGATGCAGCCAAGAAGACCAGGGAGACTCTGCACCAAATGATCAACAGCTCAGATGGGAATCTGTCCACAGACCAACTATTAGCCTTCACTGCATTAATTTGTCTTTATAAGAGCAGCAAGAAAAAAGCTGTTGTTAAAATAAAACCATAAGAAGTCCAGTTTGCAGTTTGCCATGTTGGTCACAGCAAACATGTGGAAGAAAGAGCTTTAGTCAAATTAAACTTTTTGGCCAAAATACAAAAGTCAAGTCAAGTCAAAGTTTATTTATATAGAACATTTATATAGAACCTCAGCTGATCAAAACCTTTCACAACATTCATTATATAACACGTAGATAAATGATAAACAAAAACTTAAATCAATTATAAAATTGGCAGAAAATACCAAAAAATAATATGAATAAAAAACAAGACTGGCAGAGAACTAACATTGCAAACTAAAATTTATTGTCCAGGTTCACTGATTGTTTTTAGCAAAACTTCACATAAACCGAGGATGTTCAGTGTTTGTAGATCTAGAAAACAACATGGCGGACAGGTTTTTAAACCTCTCCGCCGCCATGAAGCAGGAAAATCTGTAAACTGAGATGAAGAAATTATTGAAGGAGTTGATATTAGAATAAATTAAACCCAAAAATGAAGGAATTACACATAATATTTTTCTCCCCAACTTCCATGTTGACTCTTTATTTTGGTTCACATTTGTGCAAATTACAATAACATGGTGTCACACAGAGAACTGGTATCTGAAGAACAGAACAGTTCTCAGAGATTACATGTTACAAAATGATTCATTTGGCAGAAGCTGCTCTATCGGTTTAAAACTAAACAGTGAACTTATGATTTAAGTAACAAAAATACAAGTTAATAAAAATACCATCATTGCCTCAGTTTTCTAAGCTCACAGAAAAAAATTCAGTGAAAAGGAATTAAACATTTTATTCACGCTGATTATTTAATTCTGAACAATTACTCAAACCCTGCCCCAAACCAGTTTTAAAATATTAAGGAAAATGTAATTTTGATCTGAACAGCCTTAAATCAGACGTTGACAAACCAACTTAGTAAATGGATAATATGAAAGATATATGGAGAGAAGATATGAGATTATAATATAGAGTTCAAATACAATATATACAACATACAAGTGGAGTTGAGTGTCTGTCCTATACAATACTCTGTTTTAGATAAAACTAGACTGAGGCCAATCTGGAGGTTTTAATGCTTAGTAATTCTAACATCAGCAGTTGAATAAACCAGATAATAGAAGAACATTTATGAAAAATGCAAGAAATACAAACCATGACAGTAATGTATCAAACTATGCATATTTCTTCTTTGAGTTGCTGCAAAGTAGGATATAATTTCCCTGCAGGTATCAGGCTTTCCTGGCCCAATTAAAACTCAAGGAGCTATTCGAACGATGTACGGTAGTGAGGCCAACAGTCCTCATCCGAGTCAGACTCATAAAAAATCTCCTGTCTGAGTTGACAGAACTCAGCAGAGTCTCCAGTTTCATACAGTCGTATCCCAGCCAGCAGCGACTGAGTAAATCTGGTCTGGACTCTGTGGATCAGAGTCATGGTTCTGGAGACGCTGTAGAAGGACAGAATACCTGCTCTGCGATCCAGGAACACTCATATTGTGGAAGAATGAGGAGCCGAGATCAGAGTCAGAGTTTTGTTGTGTCTGAATACATACATGAGTTTACAGCAATCCAGAGCCCAGGAGTTTTCATTTAGAGAGCAAACAGCATCATGAAGGAACACAGCAGACAATCAGGGAGAAAATGGAGCAGAAGTTTAATGCAGGTTAAAATGTTTGACTTGCATTCAGTGAAGCTCCATGTTCGTCTGGCTTCTCTTTCTCAGCAGAGACATTCTGCTGGAACTTTGGCATCCATCTTCACATTTCTCAGCTTCTCTTTTCAACTCTTTCTGCACTCAATTATGTCAAACACAAACTTTTACCATGAAAAAATTGGTCTAGTTTATAGAGAAAGTGTCTTGGTAAACTTAAAATAAGAGAAAACTAAGTTACAAATACATTTCCATAAATAGGAGCTTGTTTTAATGAAACAATTCCTCAAAATAGATGAAGAAGCTTTAGTTCCCCTGTCAGATTATTTCATTTATAAAAGGGGAAAAATGCCTTGTTTTAAGTGAGATAATCTGCCAATGGAATTACAAAACGTTAAATATCAAAACTAGTCAAAATAAAGGAAATTGAGATATTATGTTAATGTTTTTTGAACTGAGAAAATATTGTTGCAGAAAAATAATAATAAAAAATTAGAAGCTTATACTAAATATTTACACAGAAAACAATTTCAAATTTACAATGAACACAGAAATGCAAACATTATCACACCAATTAGAATTTTATTCAAAAGAGTTAAAACAACTTTATACAGTACAATGATTCAGCAAAGCTAATAATTAAGAAAATGACAACGACTTCAACAACAACTGACTAATTACCACAGCTGTCCTGTAGGGGGCAGCGTCCCATCACCAATAGGATAAATAGTGAAGCAACATGACAGTTTATTCTGGAGTTTCTGCTCCTAAAAATCAACGAGACATGAAATCAGCTACAATGAGCCAATAGCTGGTCTCTTCTGTGTGACTCAACAAAATGTGTTCAAGCATCATCAAAGAATTAGTTTCACTTTTTCAACCTGAAGAATCTTTTGTCATTTTATTTACAGTTTTTGATGCTATGATACTTTAAAAGAAACTTTCTTTTAAGAATATGCATTGAAGAAACTAATCAATTACTTCAATGAAATAAAATTGTTTTACACACTATAATCACACACATTAAGGTCTTAGTTTATTCTATTTAAGTTGACAGAATTCAGCAGTGTCATAATACAGGTGGAGAAAATCTCCAGCATGTAGCGGCTTAGTGAATCTGGTCTGGACTCTGTGGATCAGAGTCATGGTTTCAGAGATGCTGTAGAAGGACAGAATACCTGCTGTGTGATCCAGGTACACTCCTATTGTGGAGGAATCAGGGGCAAAGATGGAAGTTTCACTATTGTTGTGCAAAAAAATCATAATTCTCGATCTTCAATGAGCTATGATACATGCTATTTTGGGAACATTCTAATGCCCAAGATCTGTCATTGTACCCAAATCTACACTGATCCACACTCCCTACTCTTCTGATGGTCTTATAAGCGACTGCTACAGTAGTATTTGTGTCTGTCCGCTCTACCAGAGTCTGTCTGTCCTGTCAGACTCTCTCTACTCAGAACTTGCTCACATTCAGTAAATCTGTCTGGGTGACTAGGATAAGGTTGATCTCTAAAGGTTCTTGTCACCTTCCTGCTCCCCTCTGACAGAACCAGCTCTGTGTGAGCTGTGATTGGATCCATTGTGATTTCACGTGAATATCTCAAGAATCCAGCCCTTGTCGTTGGTTCTGGTCCTGATTCTGGTTCTGACAGTAGAACATCCACCTCAGTGACCATCAGTGAGATGTTTGTCCATGAGTCTGTCAGGATGTCCTGCAGTTTATCTCTGAGCTCTGACACAGCTGCTGCCACGTCCTCAAAGTGTCTCAGAGGACGGATGTTGATGCTGGATGAGTGTGTGGACTGAAGGAAAAGTTTGTTTCCAGAAGACTGAAACTCATCTCTGTGACTCACAGAGTTTTTTTCTCTTAACAGTGGTTGTGACAATGATGCTTTAAAGCTGATGAATGCTTTTATTATTTAATGGTTACATTTATTTGGATGGAAGCAGTTCAGGCTGGAACATGAGGAGTTGAACCTGAACAGGTTTGAATGAGGAGATCCTGGAAGTCTGGATTCAGTTTTTATATTTACAGTGTAGAAAACACACAAATACAGACAGAACCAAATTAGAATTTTATTTAGTGATTAAAAACACTGAATCATTCCATCTAAGTAATAATAATAATGAAGCAATAATGAACAATTTCTGGATTCTATGTCATGTAATAAAACGACTTTCCTGTAGAGGGCAGTATTTCATCACCAACAGATAAACAGTGAAGCAACATGACAGTTTTATCCTAATTTGTTCACAAAATTTTGGGCGAAAAGTAACAAGGAGTAAATATTCTTGTTCTTATAATCTGTTACAAACAATAATGTTGGAAAATGAAAAATTTTATTAAAACCAGAACATCAGAATTGAAGAAAATAAATGCTGAAAGCTCTAACTATTAATTTCTGAACAGTTTAGACAAAAGAAAACAAAAAACAGTGGTTATCAAAATAATCTGCTTGAGGAGTAAAACTTAGAATCAAGCTCAATCAACCTTCAGTGGATTCTGTCCATTTGGTTTACAGAACTCAGCAGAACCTCCAAAATTACAAACCCAAACTCCAGCATGGAGCGGCTCAGTGAATGTGGTCTGGACTCTGTGGATCAGAGTCATGGACTCAGAGACGCTGTAGAAGGACAGAATACCTGCTGTGTGATCCAGATACACTCCCACTCTGGAGGAAACTGGACCTGAGATGGGAGTTGACTCGTTGTTGTGACAAAATTGAGAATTGTTTTGGAAACAATTTAATGCCCAAGATTTGTCATTACCGCCAAATCCACTTTGACTCCCTCCTCCTTCTCTGGTGATACTCTTATAAGCGACGGCTACATAAACTCTACCGCTGCACTCCACCTCCCAGTAACAACGTCCAGTTAAACTCTCTCTGCTCAGAACCTGATAACAAATATTGAATCTGTCTGGGTGACTAGAATGAGGCTGACATTGATCCATCAGTACCACCTTCCTGTTCTCCTCTGATAGCTTTAGATAATCGTGTGCTGTGTCTGGATCCAGTGTAATGTCACACGGATATTTTAAAAATCCAGCCCTTCCTGTTGGTTGTTGTTCTGGTTTTGGTTCTGGCAGTAAAACATTCTCCTTAGTGACTGTCATTGGGATGTTTTTCCATGTGTCTTTCAGAATGTTCTGTAGTTTCTCTCTGAACTTTGACACAGCCTCTGTCGTGTCTTTAAAGTATGGAGGAAGGAAATATAAGCTGGAATATTTGGTGGACTCACTGGGTGCTGGCAGTGAGGGGTAGTTGAGGAGAAACTGGTTGTGATCCTCTGTGTGTGAGAGCTGCTGCAGCTCAGTGATCTCCTGCTGCAGCTTCTCCAGAAGATCTTTGACTCGACTCACTTCAGTTTCCTGCTGGGATCTGATCTGCTGCTTCACATCAGAGCTTCTTTCCTGGAGGAGACGGATCATCTGGGTGAAGATCTCCTCACTGTCCTCCACTGTTTTATCAGCAGAGCGATTGATGGCCTCCACCTCCTGTTGAAGCAGCTTCACATCTTTCTCTCTGTCCTGGATTCTCTGCTGGATGTTTCCTCGTCTCTCCTCCGGCTCTCTCTGCCTCTCAGCTCTTCCTGCTGCAGCTGACACTGTGCGGTGGCCTTTATGTTCCACCAATGGAAAGATCATCTCCTCAACATAATGAGCGCAGATGTTCTCCGCCTGTTCTTCCATTTCCCCTCTCAGCTCCAGTGAATGTGTATGTCTGAATTTATGAAAACAGAATCTTCTACTTTGAGTTTTGATCAACTAATTATATGTCAGTGCAAAGAGGCTGCAGCCAATCAGCTTTCACCTTCAGTAGGGTTACAGCTCCACCCAGCTTCAAGGTTCAGGTCTGAAGGTGAGATAACAAGGAGACCAGTGGAAAGAGAGGAGCTGCTGTATAAATGCAGGGATCTGTTTCACTGAAGTCTAATACAATAGTCCTGGATAAGATCAGGTAGCTGGGATTCACCGACCCTCAGCAGCAGAACTTAGTTATTTAAACAACAAGCCTGTCTGAACAGGAACAGCTAAGTTAGGGTAAAACAATCCTGCCAAGATTCCAACCAAAGCCATCTTTAAAACACCATGAGGTTAATCACAGATGCTGACATTGAAAAACCATCTGCTTCTTATCAGATTCTAGATGACCCCCAAACATTGATTAATAATTATAATAATCTACTGCATTAATATGGCTCTATTATGGTTGCTGTCAGGTTGGATGGCTTTATATACTATCTATCACTGGATTGTTTGCAGTTACATCAGTATGAACTTGGGTAACATCCCACTCTTAATGCATTGGGCTCTTTTCATGCTGTTCTGGCATTTCCATCTAAAATAACTTCAACTCCACTGGGAAGCTGAAGGTGAGTTTTAAAACCATTCTTCCATAAGTGGCTTTCTGAGGTCTGACACTGATGCTGGACGAAAAGCATGGCTACAGCTTCAACTCTAATTCATGCAAGACGTGTTTCTGTCAGGTTGAATCAGGACTCTGAGCAAACCAGTCAAGATCCTCACCTTGTGTGTCTTTTGAAAGTTTTTTTAACACCCAGTCAATTCTCCGAAGAGGAAGAACTGAAGTGAACAAAATGAATAAAGTCTTTAGCAATAATCCTTTGTGCTTTATAGGATTTCTGGTTTTATATTGTATTATTTGTTAATTATTTACCACCAAGCAGCAGCAGCAGGTTGTTGTAATTCTCACAGTAAGAGGCCGCTTCTACCTAACTAAGCTTTTATTGCATCATAACATGGGTGGGACACTATCTATTGTAACTACAAGGAAAGTTTATCTCCAGATGCTTTAACATTGTTTATTGTTTTTATAATTATCAAGTTTAGACAAAATTACGCAGAAAAGAAGAAAATCTTATCGCCATCCATCTGAGGAAGAGAATTTACTATTAGAAAAATCCATAACATCAATAATGTGGCTTTTGAACATTTTTAAACACTTCTAACAATATAAAACAGAGCATATACTTTTATGATTTACTTCACTTTGAACAGCTTTGTCACTGAAATGTGCTACACAAATAAACTCAATTGATTGTAATTGTAATATAAAACTCAGCTATAAAGTTTCTCTTCTGAACCTTGAACAGTTTCATAACAACCATAAATGTTTGATCCAACCGAGAAGCTTTCATGATCTGGAATGAAGTGAATAAAAATGATATGAGATTCCTTGACCTTTGTCTGCATCCAATAAATGTAAACTGATAAAGATGCTAAAAGGAAGTAAATATGTTCAATGAAGAAAATCAAATCTGGATTCAAACTTTACAGTGAAGTTTCTCATCTTAAAAACCAAATAAAGACATGAAATCAGCTCAAGTCCATGATGATGCATCTGTCCTTTCATGCATGTCAGGACTCAACAAAATGAGTCCAAACATTAAAGGGTCAAAGCTCGACTTTCATTTGTCATTTTATTAAAGTCAATAAAATTCCCTGCAGAAACTGTCAGCAGGTTAAATTCCCATGAAGCTGAGATTTATTTTCCAGGTTCGCTGATTGGTTTTAGTAAAACCTCACAGAGCCTCAGGATATTCAATGTTTGTAGATCCAGAAAACAACATCAGGGTGGAGAGGTTTTTAAAATGGCCGCCATGAAGCAGGAAAATCCGTCAGATAAACTAAGAAATTATTGAAGGAGTTGATGATATTAGAACAGATTAAACTCATAAATTACAGAATTTTCTCTACAACTTCTGTGTTCACACTTTATTTTGATTCACATATTTACAAATTACAACCATAACATGGAGATAAACAGAGAACTGGTATATAAAGAACAGAGAAAATTAGATTTTATATTACAAGCCATTTGACAGAAACGATTCCACAGGTTTAAAACTAAACACAGAATCAAGTTATGATTTAAGTAACAAGAATACAAGTTCATATAAATACCACCTCTGCCTCAGTTTTCTGAGTTCACAGAATAACATCCATGTTGAAAAGAAATTAAAAATTTTTATTAACATTGATTATTTAATTTAATTCTTTAAAAAAAATCCCCACAAACCAGTTGAAAACATAATGTTAAAACTCATGTTGAACTGAATCAGCTATAAGTCAGATATTGACAAACATTTCAGCACAACAATAATGCTCATAAGTATTCATACCTCTTAGAGATTGAGGTTTAATTATAGTCAGACCAACATGTTTCTTTTCACTGGACGTAATGTTAACAGTTTCGAGTTGCCCATGTGTAATTAAACAATATGTTTGTCTGATGACGTCTAAATGTTGTTTCTGTCAGATTTTCCTGAGCTCTAAACAGTAACCTGTAACTGATTGGGACCTGGTTAAGAGTTCTGGTTCTTTTCATGTCTACACAGATTACTTGGAACATTTATCTTAATGAGTACAGCTGCTAGTTACCATTACATCATTTCCCTGCAGGTATCAGGCTTTTCTTTCCCTCACATGAAAACACAGGAAACTTTCTGATCTATTTGAGCTGACAGAACTCAGCAGAGTCTCCAGTTTCATAAAGTCGTATCCCAGCCAGCAGCGGTTCAGTGAATCTGGTCTGGACTCTGTGGAGGAGAGTCATGGTTTTACAGACACCGAACTGAGTTGTGTGGAAGAAACTAATTTCAGGGATGCTGTAGAAGGACAGAATACCTGCTCTGTGATCCAGGAAAACTCCTATTCTAGATGAACGAGGAGCCGAGATCAGAGTCATAGTTCTGTTGTGTCTGAATACATACATGAGTTTGCAGCAATCCAGAGCCCAGGAGTTTTCCTTTAGTCCAAATATGTGGTTCCATAGGCCTTCTTCCCTGATATCTTTATATGCTACAGCCACTGTGAATCTACCAGAGCCCTGCACCTCCCAGTAAGAACATCGACTCAGAGAGCCTTTGCTCAACACTTGGCAGCAATATTCAAACCGATCATAATCGTCTTTAAATTGTTCTGTGCCCCTTTGAACTACTTTTTTTCTTGTGACAGACAAATATTTGTGTGCTGTCTGTGAGTCCAGTGTTAGCTGCTGTGAATATTTCAAAAGTTCATCTCTGTCCAACAGCCCCTCTGTGGGAGTTGATGTTGATGAAGCCTCTGAATTGATCTCCTTCAGGGAAATCTCCATCGACCTGTTGGTCACAATTTCATCAACCATACTTTCAGCCTCTTGGACAGCTGCTTTTATATCATTGAAACACCATACTCCAGAACACTGAAGAAATCTGTTGTGGGGCTGTTGAGTGGAGAGTTTTGTTTCTGGGATGTAATCATTCAGAAACTGGATGTCGTCCTCTGTGTCTAAGAGCTGCTTCAGTTCAGCGTCTTTCTTCTTCAGCTCAGTAATTTCCTGCTCCAAAAAGCTCAGTATATATTTATAATATTGTATGTCGCCTTCCTGCTTTGATTTAATGTCATTCTTTACTTCAAAGCGTATTTTCTGGATTAGATGAATCAGATCAATAAAGATCTTCTCACACACTTCGACTGATTTATCAGCAGAGCGATTAATGAACACAACTTTCTCCTTTTGCTCTTTCACATCTTTCTCTCTGTCCTGGATTCTCTGCTGGATGTTTCCTCGTCTCTCCTCCAGCTCTTTCTGCCGCTTAATCCTTTCTGCTGCAGCTGACACTGTGTTGTGGCCTTTATGTTCATCCACAGAGCAGAGATAGCAGATACACTTCTGATCAGTGCGGCAGAACATCTTCATCACTTCATCATGCTTAGAGCAGATGTTTTTCTGGAGGTTCTTGTTCGGCTCCACCAGCTTGTGTTTCTTTAAAGGAGCCACATCATAATGAGGCTGAAGGTGTTTCTCACAGTAAGAGGCCAAACAGACTAAACAGGACTTGATGGCTTTCAGTTTTCTCCCAGTGCAGAAATCACAGGCCACATCTTCAGGTCCAGCATAGCAGTGGTCAGCAGGAGCAGCTTGAAGTCCAGTCTTCTTCAGATCTTCTAATAATTCAGCTAACATGATGTTTTTCTTCAGATCAGGCCTCCGTGTGAAAGTTTTCCTGCACTGTGGGCAGCTGTGGATTCCTCTCTGCTCACCTTCATCCCAGAAGCTTTTAATGCAGTCCATGCAGTAACTGTGTCCACAGGGAATCGTCACCGGATGCTTCAGTAGATCCAAACAGATCGAACAGGAGAATTTTCTCTGGTTGAGCTGATTTTCTTTCTGCTCCATTTTCTGTTCTCAGCAAGAGATGCACCACAGATCCGTTTCAACAGTGAGCAAATAAAGTGAACAAACCAGAACCTGCCTGTCCCAGCATGTTGTTCACACCCATCTTCATGTTTAAAGAAGAGGCGGAAACAAATAAATATGGAGCAGTGACTGGGAACGTTTTTAGGGTGTAACTAAGAACAGATGATCTAATCTTTCTTTTTTACTTTACTGTCCAAGACTCTCCACATACAGAACAAATGTTCTTTATTGCTGCTGTTGTATCAACCTTCCAGGCCTCTCAGGTCTTCTGGTTTTAGTTCTGCTCTGCATCACCAGAACCAGAACCAAACATGGGGAAGCAGCATTCAACTTCTATGCACCACAAATCTGGAACAAACTTCCAGTAACTGCAAAACAGCTGAAACACTGAATGCCTCTAAAACACACCTGGTCAGAGTTGCTTTTAAAACATTATCAATGAAACATTTAACAACGGCACTTCACTAAGTGTAATGTTTAAATTGTTGACTGTGTGTTTTATGACTTTAATAAATATACTTTTATCTTAAAAGCGTATTTAAATCCAAATCTGCAAACAATGAAAAGTTTTACAATGAATAAAATTAGAAAGAGATTTGGGGAATTTGGGAAATCACTGTGTTTGGGATGGAGTAAATTCTAAGCTTGGAAAACAGTAAATAATTATCAGATTTGATTCCTGTAAATAAATTTAATAATCTTCTACTTCTGTCAAATAAGCTGATTTCAAGGAGGCCTAAACATTACACAAAATGCAGCTTTCATACAAATTCACATGTATAGACAGTGATGTAAAAAAAGCCCCTCAGTTCCCCTGCAGCTGGTTATAACCCTCATCCCAAAAATGCAAAAAGCGCTGCTTGCTAAAAGGTTAAAAGTGGGACTCAAATAGGCCTCTCCACAACTGACAAACTGTTTGGTGGTTTGTCCTAAACCCAAAAATAAAAAGTAAACTTCTCACAAAGATTTTGATCAAATGTGCTGATAAAAGTTCTTAGGCATGAGAGATTAATAGTTACTTTTTCTCTATAAAACTGGAAACTCATAAATAAATTGCTTTATATCATTAAACACAAAAATCAACAATAAAAAAATGCATTTGTTAAATGTAATATTAAATTTGATAAATGCTGTCATTACACATCAAAATGTTGGTTATTGTTTCATTTATTAAGGTACAAAAGCAGCTCAAAGCAAGTTGGGTTTTAGTCTACATTTAAACAAAGATTAATTCCTGCACTTTTATTTCTTTAGAAAACATTTCAATAATTCATAATTTTTTTACTCGGCACTAAACCAATATTTTCAACATTTAGGCGCTCAGAGACAATCACTTAGAGGGAACTGACATTTTGCCTTCAATTAAGCAGGTTGTGAAAAGGTGTTATCAGTAGATCACTGATGACTTAAAACACCTCAGGATTCAGGATTTTTGAATTTTATTTCAATTATTTTATTTTATTTGCAGAAGAAAGACAATGAACCGATGGAAAAAAACAAAGTAAATGCACCAAATATAGTTAAAACAACAACAAAGGCAAAAACATCTAAATAAAATCCAACAATCTAAGAAGTTGTGAGGCTTTCTAGGAATCCATCCAGGTAATTCAGAGGTTCATATGATGGTCTTGCAGTTTTGGCTAAAAGCTCTGTGAGCCACTAGGTGGTGCTGTAATCCTATGGTCCCAACCTCTTTATGGGAAACTTTTGTTCCTGTTCATCTCTACATTACAGGAACTTGACAAAATTCATATTATAGGTCATTGTTTGGATGGAGTCAGCCGCTTTGAGGAACATCCGTTGAACCAGCTGGTGAAGCTAGCATGTAGCTGCTAAAGCTAGCATGTAGCTGCTAAAGCTAGCATGTAGCTGCTAAAGCTAAAGCAGCTGGTTCATTGAGACCAGGGGTCGGCAACCTGTGGCTCTTCATAACTTCAGCCAAATATGATAAAGAATTGAACAAATTTTTATTTTTATCTTTGCCTTTAATTTTTTCAAAAATTAAAGGTAAATAAATGCTAACAGTTTTTCACAAAAGTAGTGCGAGGAATGTTTTATGTGAGAGAACTTGTTTTCTTCAAAGCATATTTAGAATAATTTATAATGAAGGGACTTTATGAAAACAGAAAAACAACTTTAACATCATAGAAACAAAAACATGCTTTGATTCATTTAGAAATTTAACATAAACAGGTTTTAATCTCCTGTTTTACAGCATAAATTGTTAATTATTACTTTAAATGTCATATTTGATACATTTTCAAAACAACATAAATCAGCCTTTAGCAGATTTGTGGATGGTGAATTAAATGTTAAAATATTCAAATATGAAATTGAATTATTATAAAAAATTTGAAGATCGTTATTAAATGTTGATGTAATTTAGACAAAGGACAAACTCAAGATTTTAATTCCTAAGCTACAGTGATGAAGAGACCAAACATTATGAAAATTTGATGTTCAAACATGTTTATTTCATATTTATTTCCATCTACACTAAAGACTTGAGATTTGACTGGAAATAAAAGGATTTGTGAATATATGACCTTATAATGAAAGGTCATAGAGTAATTGTAGAAATTACAAATTATTTTTATCAGTTTTGATGAACAAAAGTCTGCACAACAGCAACATTTGGTAGACTAGGAAATCACATTATGCAGTTTGTTTTAAATCAGTTTACTTATTGAGCTTAATTCTGTAATTAATACATCAAATCTGTTAACAACGCTTCTAATATGTCTTAATATACTTTTCATATTTATATCACATTGTATTTTTAGTGAGATGATCCACCTGGGCTGAAACCTGAACAAAAGGGATGTTTTAATGATGCACAGATCTGTGATACCCTTCATCACTCAAGAGATTTATACAATTATGACATAAAGGCACAATAATATCTTGGAGGAAAAACACTAAACTAAACATAATTTAATGTACAGTGAATATTTAGATGAGGCACTAGCACATAAAAAATGTAAGATATTTTTTGTGAAAAGAAAATGTCACAGAAATACAAAAACAGCAATAATACAAATTCAATAAAATGAAAATAAGATGATCACCTTGGCTAATTTCTAATAGTCGATCACATATAAACAAAAACAACAAATAAAAGAAATGAACATATAAGGCAGAGACTTGAGAGAAAGTAACTCAATAAACAGAGAGTATCATTATCAATATTATTTAAGCTTACAGAACTCTGCAGAACGACAAGCTCCAGCATGGAGCGGCTCAGTGAATCTGATCTGGACTCTGTGGATCAGAGTCATGGTTTCAGAGACGTTGTAGAAGGACAGAATACCTGCTGTGTGATCCAGGTACACTCCCACTCTGGAGGAAGCTGGACCAGAGACGGAGGTTGAGATGTTGTTGTGACAAAATGTAGCATTATATGATCCATATAATCCACGACTTATACCCAATACCCAAGATTTGTCATTGCCTCCAAATCTACATTCATCCTGTCTTCCCTCTCTGCTGATATTCTTGTATGCAACTACTACAGAACCATTCTTCACCTCCCAGTAACAACGTCCAGTCAGACTCTCTTTACTCAGAACTTGACACCAATCAGTGAATCTGTCTGGATGACTTGGATAAATCTGATGTTCATCCATCCATGTCACCTTCCTGTTCCCCTCTGACAGAACCAGCTCTGTGTGAGCCGTGTTTGGATCCATTGTGATTTTACGTGAATATCTTAAGAATCCAGCCCTTGTCGTTGGTTCTGGTCCTGATTCTGATTCTGACAGTGAAACATCCACCTCAGTGACCATCAGTGAGATATTTGTCCATGAGTCTCTCAGGACGTCCTGCAGTTTCTCTCTGAGCTCTGACACAGCTGCTGCCACGTCCTCAAAGTGTCTCAGAGGACGGATGTTGATGCTGGATGAGTGTGTGGACTCACTGAGTGCTGGCAGTGAGGGGTAGTTGAGGAGAAACTGGTTGTGATCCTCTGTGTGTGAGAGCTGCTCCAGCTCAGCGTCTTTCCTCTTCAGCTCAGTGATCTCCTGCTGCAGCTTCTCCTGAACATCTTTGACTCGACTCACTTCAGTTTCCTGCTGGGATCTGATCTGCTGCTTCACAGCTTCTGAACATCTTGAGATCGACCCCTGAGTGAAGATCTTCTCACTGTCCTCCACTGTTTTATCAGCAGAGCGATTGATGGCCTCCACCTCCTGTTGAAGCAGCTTCACATCTTTCTCTCTGTCCTGGATTCTCTGCTGGATGTTTTCTCGTCTCTCCTCCAGCTCTCTCTGCCTCTCAGTCCTTTCTGCTGCAGCTGACACTGTTTTGTGGCTTTTATGTTCATCCACAGAGCAGAGATAACAGATACATTTCTGATCAGTGCGGCAGAAGATATCAATTACCTTACCATGCTTAGAGCAGATGTTCTCCTGCAGGTTCTTCTTCGGCTCCACCAGCTTGTGTTTCTTTAAAGGAGCCACATCATAATGAGGCTGAAGGTGTTTCTCACAATAAGAGGCCAGACAGACTAAACAGGACTTGATGGCTTTCAGTTTCCTCCCAGTGCAGAAATCACAGGCCACATCTTCACGTACTGTGTGACGGTTAACAGCAACAGTTTGGAGTTCAGTCTTCTTCAGTTGTTCCACTAAAGCTGCTAACATGGTGTTTTTCTCCAGATCAGGCCTCTGTGTGAAGCTTTTCCCACATTGAGGACAGTGATAGTTGCTCTTCTGCTCACCTTCATCCCAGAAGCTTTTAATACAGATCATGCAGTAACTGTGTCCACAAGGTATAGC
Organism: Poeciliopsis turneri; assembly: GCA_922788865.1. Lineage (NCBI taxonomy): Eukaryota > Metazoa > Chordata > Actinopteri > Cyprinodontiformes > Poeciliidae > Poeciliopsis > Poeciliopsis turneri. Next base: position 2,688,877 of record CAKLNU010001022.1, on the reverse strand, counting down.
CACTGGATCCGTCAGTAGATCCAGACAGATGGAACAGGAGAAAGTTTCTCGGTCCAGCTGAACTGCCTGCTGCGCCATTCTTCCTCTCAGTCACAATGACTTTATGAGTTTCACTTCCTGAGAACAGAAACTAGTTTGAGCTCTCTTCTACCAATCAGGTTTCAGTACAGAAATGCTGCAGCCAATCAGCTTTCACCTTCAGCAGCCATTGGCTCCACCAGCTTCAGGTTTCAGATCAGGAAGGGAGAAAACAAGAAAAGTTGGGAATAATGAGAAGCTATAGTAGGTTTAAAAGAAAGTTAGGATTTTCAGGGCCTGATTCCAGGAAGAGGACTGGTTTGAGATGAAAACTCTGAGTGGGTAAAACAACTAACAATTTTAATCAATTCAGTTCAGAAAAGTGTATGTGTAACTTATTTATCAGGTCAGATAAGAAATCTTAAATAAAAATTCAAAGTAATTTTGCAAAAGAAGAAAGAAATTTTTTCAATGCTTTGCAATTTGAATAAAAAAAGTCTGAGTTTTGATAGTCAAGAGATTTGTAGATATCAACTTGCAATCAATTAATCAATGATTCTGGCAAAAACAGATGGTTGTATCCTTTCCACATCAGTCAGCATTTCAATGAATGTGAAAATCTACATAGGAAAGAATCGACATACTGATAGTAAGACAATCTTCCTGCTGGGAATAGATATATCAGGAATAAAGAGAGATATTAACAAAAACTTTGAACAAAAACACACATTGATTGTTTAATTTTTTGTTCATGTGAGGAATCCAGAATATAAGAGAACCTCATATAAAACTGTTGGTCTGTGGGAGGAACCTGGAGACCCAGAAAGAACCCATGGAGAACATGCAGAACATGCATCCCCATGCAGAACATGCTAACCCCATGCAGAACATGCTAACCCCATGCAGAACATGCTAACCCCATGCAGGACATGCTAACCCCATGCAGAACATGCTAACCCCATGCAGAACATGCTAACCCCATGCAGAGAGTCCCCAACCTTGGATTTTAACAAAGGCACCACTGTGCAGCAAATAGCAAAAGTTGTTATTGAACTTTTCCATATTTTGTTACATTTCAACCATGAATATCAAAATATGTAATTGCATTTTATTTTGAAAGACCAACACAAAGTGGTGTACGATTGTGAAACAGAACGAAAATTGTACAATTCAAAATATATATTTTTTCAAATAAAAACTGAAAAGTGCAACGTGCAAAAATATTCAGCACCTTTTCCTCTGAATTCCCAACGAAGCAGCCGGATGACTCCTAATGACTAGCCAGAGTCCAGCTGTGTGCAATCTAATCTAATCTCAGCAGAAATCCACCTGCCCTGATTGGTTCCAACAGCATCATGAAGTCCAAGCAAAAGCAGACAGTTCAGAGAGAACACTGTGGAGAGATTTAAAGCAGGCTTAGGCCATGAAATGATTTCCTGAGATTTAAACATCTTTCTGTTCAATCCATCCTTCAGAAATAGAAAGAGCCTGGCATAACTGGAAACCCACCAAGATCAGGCCTAGCCAGCTGAATAACAGCCTTAAACACAAATGCAGAGCTACAATATAACAAACATTTTCATCTGTTAGAATTGCCTAGTCTAAGTCCATATCTAAAAGAAAATATTAGATCTATTATTGTTAAACACCAGGAACAAGCCGCTTCAATCAAATCTGGATTAAAACTTTACAACCACAGAGATAAACAGTGAAGCAACATGATAGTTTTATTCTGAAGTTCCTCCTATTAAAAACATAAAATCCACAATAAACAAAATATCTGTTCTCTGATGCATATCAGGGCTCCGCAAAACGAGTTCAAACATGAATAGGACCAAAGAATTGCTTTTATTTCTTTCATTTGTCATTTTATAAAAGTCAATAAAAAATAAAATGTATATTCAGTCAGAAAGTATTTTGTTCAAAATTGATGATACTTAGATTTATTGATGATAGATTAATAGACATCCTTCTTAGAGCCAAAAAAACACATTTAATCAAAATCATAATAATAAATAAAACACATTTCTAACATTAACAACATTACTGCATCTTCTTGCTCCAGCCACTGCATTTGTGCATGGAGCTAAATCATGACCTCTAATGAGGTCTACAGGGAGTTAAATATTGCTTCATAATTTATTAAAAGGTTGGAAAAAGAACATGTGGCAGAAACTGTTTTATATCGAAGGGTTTTTGTTTCCGAACCTGTCACCTCCTTCACATATCTGTCTTGTTTATAGTTGAACCAACACTGCAAATAGAGGCCTGGATGTAGTTTGATTGTCCACCTTCATAATTACAAGAAATTTCTGAAAACTGTAAATTGTGAAAACATAATTCAAACATCAAACTTTATTCTCATAGAAATCCAGAATACAACTCTAACAAAACTCAAGTTTACAAGATGCACAAATACAGACATGATCACACCAATAAGAATTTCATCCAAATGGATTAATTTGAATCAATGAACTGAGTTAGTAGATCGATTTAGCAAAGCTAATAATAATTAAGAAAATGACAATGACTTCAACATCAACAGATCAATTAAAACAGCCGTCCTGCAGGGGGCAGCGTTCAATAACCAACAGAGACAAACAGTTTATTCTGAAGTTTCTCCTCCTAAAAAATAACTAGACATGAAATCAGCTGCAATGAGACAATAGCTGGTCTCTTCTGTGTGACTCAACAAAATGTGTTCAAGCAAGAACAGAATTAAAACTGGTTTCACTTTGTTGTTTTGTTACTAAGTTTACAGTCTTTGTTGCTATTATTATTCAAAAGAAGATTTTTTTTTAAGATTATTGAATAACTAATTAATCGCTATGTAGTAAAATAAATGTTTATTTTGTAAACTATAATCAAACACAGTTTCTTAGTTCATTCTATGTAAGTTGACAGAATTCAGCAGTGTCGTCATACATGTGGAGAAAAACTCCAGCATGTAGCGGCTTAGTGAATCTGGTCTGGACTCTGTGGATCAGAGTCATGGTTTCAGAGACGCTGTAGAAGGACAGAATACCTGCTGTGTGATCCAGGTACACTCCTATTGTGGAGGACTTTGGACCTGGGATGAGAGTTGAAATGCTGTTGTGGTAGAATGTGTAATATTGTATGTTTCCACTGAAGAGACTTTGAAATACGCTTTGGGAACAATGTAATGCCCAAGATCTGTCATTATGTCCAAATCTACACTGATTCCCACTTCCTACTCTTCTGATATTTTTGTAAGCGACTGCTACAGTAGTATTTCTGTCTGTCCACTCCACCTCCCAGTAACAACGTCCAGTCAGACTCTCTTTACTCAGAACTTGTTCACATTTAGTAAATCTGTCTGGGTGACTAGGATAAGGCTGATCCATCAGGGTTCTTGTCACTTTCCTGTTCCCCTCTGACAGAACCAGCTCTGTGTGAGCTGTGATTGGATCCAGTGTGATTTCACATGAATATCTCAAGAATTCAGCCCTGGTTGTTGGTTCTCGTTCTGTTTCTGACAGTAGAACATCCACCTCAGTGACCATCAGTGAGATGTTTGTCCATGAGTCTCTCAGGACGTCCTGTAGTTCAGCTCTAAGCTCTGACACAGCTGCTGCCACGTCCTCAAAGTGTCTCAGAGGACGGATGTTGATGCTGGATGAGTGTGTGGACTCACTGAGTGCTGGCAGTGAAGGGTAGTTGAGGAGAAACTGGTTGTGATCCTCTGTGTGTGAGAGCTGCTCCAGCTCAGCGTCTTTCCTCTTCAGCTCAGTGATCTCCTGCTGCAGCTTCTCCTGAACATCTTTGACTCGACTCACTTCAGTTTCCTGCTGGGATCTGATCTGCTGCTTCACATCAGAGCTTCTTTCCTGGAGGAGACGGATCAGCTCAGTGAAGATCTTCTCACTGTCCTCCACTGTTTTATCAGCAGAGCGATTGATGGCCTCCACCTCCTGTTGAAGCAGCTTCACATCTTTCTCTCTGTCCTGGATTCTCTGCTGGATGTTTTCTCGTCTCTCCTCCAGCTCTCTCTGCCTCTCAGCTCTTTCTGCTGCAGCTGACACTGTGTCGTAACAAGACCAGATGTTGCCCTGGATATTTCTGGAAAGCTCCACCAGCTTGTGTTTCTTTAAAGGAGCCACATCATAATGAGGCTGAAGGTGTTTCTCACAATAAGAGGCTTGACAGAATAAACAGGACTTGATGGCTCTCTGTCGTCTACCAGTGCAGAAATCACAGGCCACATCTTCAGGTCCAGTATAGCAGTGATCAGCAGGAGCAGCTTGGAGGCCAGTCTTCTTCAGTTGCTCCATTAAAGATGCTAACACAATGTTCTTCTTTAATACAGGCCGTGGCAAGAATGTCTCCCTGCACTGAGGGCAGCTGTGTGTTCCTCTCATATCCTCTTCATCCCAGTGAGTTATAATACAGTTCATACAGTAACTGTGTCCACAGGGAATCGTCACTGGATCCTTCAGTGGATCCAGGCAGATCGAACAGGAGAAATCTTTCTCTCTGTCCTGGATTCTCTCCTCCAGCTCTCTCTGCCTCTCAGTCCTTTCAGCTGCAGCCAATACTGTGTCATCATGAGACCAGATGTTCTTGGATATCTTGTGTTTCTTTAAAGGAGGATCATCAAAATGATAATGAACATGTGTGCAGTAAAATACCTCACAGGTGAAACAGAAGTTGATGGCTTTCAGTTTTCTTCCGGTGCACAAATCACAGGCCACATGTCCAGCATGGCAGGAATCATCTGGAGCAGTTTGGAGACTGATCTTCTTCAGCTGCTCCACTAAAGCTGGTGGTTCTGTAGTTTTCTCTGAGGCACCACTGGGGTTAAAGGTTGTCCTGCATTGAGGACAGCTGTTGGTTCCTCTCTCCTCCTCTTCATCCCAGTGAGTTTTAATGCAGTTTATGCAGAAGTTGTGTCCACAGGGAATCTTCACCGGAAAATTCAGTAGATCGAAACAGAAATCACAGTAAAGGTCTCCTTCATCAATCCAAGCTCTTTGAGTTCTTTTCTGTGCCATTCCAAGCGCCAAAACAAGGTGTGAGGTTTATGGCTAAGAAACAAAAAGGGAGAACAGTCTGTCATTCTTAAATACTCTCAGAGTGGGCGGGAATATGGAAATGCTTACGTAAACTTTCCGGTGTGTAAATCACACCTCATATTAGAACACTTCGTGGTAACGCCCATTTCTCATGTTTGACTTTGATTGCATGAAAGAGAAATAAACATGAGACTTGAGGCCTGAGGGGATGAAAGAAGAGAGTGCAACTTGTTGCTATGGCAACATTCAAAAACTTAACATGATGCAGGATCTGGCTTTGAATGAAGATCCAATAATAAAAAAAATAATAATCTAAACACACAACAAGTTGAGACTGTCTGTGTTAAGATGGCTGAACAATCAGAAGTTTCCATTTGTTCATCACTGTTTTAGTATAAATTGTTTGAATATGTAGAAGCAGACTCTTACAGGCCAACATTTCTCTCAGAAAGAACAAAGCTATGGGATCATCATTTAGATATTCCCAGATTGTTTCAAACATGGCGGCTTTACTGTATGCTAATTTATGACTTAATAAAGTAGAATTAGATACCTTTAATTTGACAGCAAATTGTAATAATTTTGTTATTCTTATGTTTTATTCCTGCTTTATTTATTGGTGTCTCTGCTCAAACTCGTATTGTTTTGTCTTCATTTATTTATGAAACAAATAAATGAAGTTCTCAAATTTAACAATTTAATTCTCAAATTATAAGAAGGGCTTCTTACCTGGTATCTTTACAAACCCCCAATATGACAGATACCATTTAGAATGAACAAATTCCCGTTTCTCTGTGCTGGTAGTTATGAATGAATATAAACCTTTTATCGCATTTTAAAAGTGACGTGTTATGCAAAATTCATATTTGGCACGTTTTTGCACTTCCATTTGAATTTCTACTGTTTTTAAACGCAGCCCCACTGCTTTAAAAAAAATAAAAAATCATCTGCTGTTGTTTGGAAAGGTTTTGGTGTCTCAAAACAATCTGTTTCAAAAATTTAAATTGCCCCTCGGAGACATTTAAAGTTATTTGAATTTGAAACCTCCAGAACCTCAGGAAAGGTCACACTGTTACCTAGTAACCCCAGCAAAGCCTTCTCTATTACCTAGCAACCCCAGCAAAGCCTTCTCTATTACCTAGCAACCCCAGCAACGCCTTCTCCGTTACCGAGCAACTCAAGCAGAACTCCAGTACATTTGGTTTCTCATTTATTTATCTTTAGTTCTTGGTCTTTATTTCCATATAAAGACCTTAAAAACCAGCCAGAGGAAAGAGATATTCCTGGATGAACAGTGGTGCAGTGGTGCAGTGTATGGTTCTGTCACGTTGGTGCAACATGGTTTGAATCTTTCAAGGAGTTTCAGTCTTCTCTCTATTCATGCATGGACTTGTGGCATATACTTCCCACAGCCCAAAAATCATGACTGTTAGGAAAACTGTTCCTTGGAATTGTCCTTCAGGGTGTCTGCATGTTTGGACTTGGTTGTTTTCCCTGGTTGTTTTTAGATTAACTGGCAACCTGCGCTATTAATCTCCTGATCTCTCATTGGGCAACTGCTGGAAATATCCATCAGACCCTGCAGGCATCGAGACAATTGATAGATGAATGAGTTGTAGTGGTTTCGCTTCCTAAAATAGAAACTAGTTTAAGTTTCACTCATTGCTTTTTAAATTTGTGCAGAAATAATGACAACTGCCCTTCCTATGTTTTACTTTAGGCTCGTTACATTCATCTTGAACCTGCTGAACAGAAGCGGAACAAAGAAATATGTTTACAGAGTAAAGTTGTAGGAAGTCAGAAAAAAGAGAAAGTATGGGGCAGGTAAACTAGGTGAATATAAACATATTAAAACTGTACAAAATAAGTTTGTCTTCAGAGTTGTGAATTTTGTCTAAAGAAAACGTGGTTTCATAATTCACTTCATAAAAGCAAAAACATATCAGGTTTGTTTCTAGAGACAGTTTCAGTTCATCAGAAGTGAAACTAGTTTTTGCCCAGGTGTGCAAATCACACCCATTTCTCCTGTTTGACGTTGATCACATGAAAGTTAAGCAGATAAACACAGCAAGGTTTATACAAAAGAGAAAGCACTGTGTAAATAAACATATTAAAACTTTATAGAAGTATTTTTCTCTGAAGATGTGTGAATTTTCTCTAAATTTTCCAAATATTTCTTTTCTAAAGAAAATGTGCTTCCATTTCATGAAAGCAATAAATATACAAGGTTTGTTTCCAGAGACAGTTTCAGTTAATCAGAAACTAAACTAGATTTTGCCCAGGTGTGCAAATTACCTGATAGTGAAACATTTGTGGTGTCGGCCATTTCTCTTGTTTGACTTTGATCACATGAAAGCGAGAGAAACACAGGATGAACTGGGAGAACTCATCTTCCTCATGGCAACAGGACGGGAAACCTTTTAAAACTGAACATGAAACATGATCTGTGTTTGAGCAGAAATCTAATAAAAAACAGCAAACAGAACCAAACAATAAAACAAGCTGAAAATCACAAACATTAGAGAACATGTTCGTATTATAAAGACTAAACAATCAGATGTTTAAATTTACTCATAAATAAAACAATAAATGTAGATTAAAGAGACTCTAGAAGCCCAACATGTTCTCAGAAAGAATACAAAGGATTATCATTTGGATTTTCCATGTTACTTCAAACATTATGATATTATGTTCATTTATGACTTAAAAAATCATAATAAATAATCTCAAATATTTCTGACAGGTAATTCTTACTTTTGACTTATTTTTTCATTTCTTTTTTTAGTTTTGCAAACTAAAAAAGGAAAATCTTAGTCTGATTTAATGTCAGATAATCATAAAAAATGTAACTTTGTGGACCAAAGAACAGAAAATATAACAAATGTCTGATGATGCAGATGATGATATTGTGGTTCTACTACTGCAATAAAGCAACAATGTAGCACTTACTGCCATCTAGTGGTGGATTTGGAGATTGCAGTCATCTCAAACTTTGCCCATTAATTCTTTTTATTTATTTCCACTCTTTTGCTGTGATCTCTTTTAGCATTTTTCCTAAGGTTCTTAAACAATAGACTTACTGTTTTATTAATGTCTTATAAACTTCACAGCTTTGTTATTGACTGCTTTATCAACTATTTAATCATTTTTAAGTTGATGTTTTAATGTAAATTTATAATCTTGTAATCTTACCATTTTTTCAGAACAATAGTGAATTTGTGACACATTTTCTACATTAATCTGACAACAACCTGAGGTCTTGCTGCAGCTAAGACGTTTTATTCCTGTAAAAAATACGGGGCTGAAAACCATAATTGAAAAATTTACATTTTTTATAAGTCATCCAATCTTCCTTTTAACTTACACTTTTGTCTTACTTTGAAATAAATCTGACCAGAAACTTTAATTTTTGCATCTGATCCTGGGATTAAACAGGTTATAGAAATATTTCTTAGAGTAATTACAAGCCAATTGATAAGTGATTGTTTCTTTTTTCTCTGTATTATTTGTATTTTTTACAAATGAGGGGGAAAAAATTAGAAAATTAGAAATACATATTTCTGTTGATATTTTTAACTCTGAAAATTTGTCAACCTTTCAAGATTGTACAAAATAAACAACTTATGACGAGCAAATGGACTTTTGAATCCACAAATTGAAACTTCTGTATGAATTTAACCCAAAATATACAAATATAAACATAATTAAACACCCAAGATTTTGATTTAAAGTGATGAAAACACCATATTCAAGCATATTCAATCTACATAACTGAAGTAACTTTGACCTCTAAACACAAACATGTCATGCAGTAAAACAACATTCCTGTAGGGGGCAGCGTCCAAGAGCCACTTTATTCTATTGATGCTTTAATATTTTATGATTTACATCTTTGTATTGTTCTTGTTATATTTTACCTGTGAAGGGACAACAGATGAAAATATTTTCTTTAACTGTTGTTGGTGTTTATTATGCATGTTTGGTTCAAATAATTAAAAACCCTCAATCTTTCATGGTTACTTTTAAAATGTACAGCTTTTTGAGCAGCAGCTTTAACAATATTACTTGTAATGTCTTGTTTCCACTGAGTGTTATGACATGGATTGGTTCAGTTTAGTATATTTTGTCTGCTTCCATTGTAAAAGTAGCATAAACATCTGACTTTACCGCCTGTTCACTTCCTCCTCTGTGCTGAGCAATGATACTGCTGAGAGTCTTATCAATATTTTCTAACTGAAATTAATTAAATAAAACCCACTTCAAACTCCAGCATGTAGCGGCTCAGTGAATCTGGTCTGGACTCTGTGGATCAGAGTCATGGATTCAGAGACGCTGTAGAAGGACAGAATACCTGCTGTGTGATCCAGATACACTCCCACTCTGGAGGAAACTGGACCTGAGATGGAGGTTGAGATGTTGTTATGCCAGAATGTATACTTGTTTTGGTCAAAGTCTAAAGCCCAAGATTTATCATTAATTCCAAACATACTGTCATCTCCTTCCCTGCTGATGTTCTTGTATGCAACGGCTACATAAACTCTCCCTCTTCTCTCCACCTCCCAGTAACAACGTCCAGTTAGACTCTCTGTGCTCAGAACCTGATTATATTCACTGAATCTGTCTGGGTGACTAGAATAAGACTGATGTTCATCCATCACAGTTGCCTTTCTATTTCCCTCTGATAGTAACAGATAATCATTAGCTGTGTTTGGATCCAGAGTGATTTCACGTGAATATCTCAAGAATTCAGCTCTGCTCTTTGGTTCTGGTTCTGACAGTAGAACATCCACCTCAGTGACCATCAGTGAGATGTTTGTCCATGAGTCTCTCAGGACGTCCTGCAGGTTCTCTCTGAGCTCTGACACAGCTGCTGCCACGTCCTCAAAGTGTCTCAGAGGACGGATGTTGATGCTGGATGAGTGTGTGGACTCACTGAGTGCTGGCAGTGAGGGGTAGTTGAGGAGAAACTGGTTGTGATCCTCTGTGTGTGAGAGCTGCTCCAGCTCAGCGTCTTTCCTCTTCAGCTCAGTGATCTCCTGCTGCAGCTTCTCCTGAACATCTTTGACTCGACTCACTTCAGTTTCCTGCTGGGATCTGATCTGCTGCTTCACATCAGAGCTTCTTTTCTGGAGGAGACGGATCAGCTGAGTGAAGATCTTCTCACTGTCCTCCACTGTTTTATCACCAGAGTGATTGATGGCCTCCACCTCCTGTTGAAGCAGCTTCACATCTTTCTCTCTGTCCTGGATTCTCTGCTGGATGTTTCCTCGTCTCTCCTCCAGCTCTCTCTGCCTCTCAGCTCTTCCTGCTGCAGCTGACACTGTGTCATGGCCTTTATGTTCATCCACAGAGCAGATGTTCTCCTGGAGGTTCTTGTTAGGCTCCACCAGCTTGTGTTTCTTTAAAGGAGCCACATCATAATGAGGCTGAAGGTGTTTCTCGCAATAAGAGGCCAGACAAAATAAACAGGACTTGATGGCTTTCAGTTTTCTCCCAGTGCAGAAATCACAGGCCACATCTTCAGGTCCAGCATAACAGTGGTCAGCAGGAGCAGCTTGGAGTCCAGTCTTCTTCAGTTGCTCCACCAAAGCAGCTAGGATGGTGTTTGTACACAGGTAAAACCTTTTAGTGACCTTAACTTTTCTCTCCGTTTCAGCTGTAACGAATTTTTATGACAAATTTGTTGTAATAAATATTTTAGAGATATAATATCATTCTTGTGGAAGATTTCCTTACTGATTCCCTCTTTGCAGAACGTCTGTGAAGATGCATCATATAAAGAAGGTAGCAGCTTCGGAGTCTGGTAGGAAATTTAAGGTAATTCAGTTTGTGGAAGCAGAACCCATGAAACATTTTTACAGTCATCTTCTGCTTACGTATTTGTTTTTCTTTCAGTCACATGATCAAAACAAATCCATTCTTCTTTTCCAGTCCTTCATTACTTTCGGTTTTGTCCAAACTCATAGAGCTCAGCGGATATGGGGAAATATTTCTGCCATAATTCGAGAGCAAACATTTTCAGTGTGAAAGCAGGTCTGCTTTTAGACATTTTCATTTTGAAAGCAGGATTATACATCTCTCTTCTCAAAACTTGTAATGTTTGTACTCTATGGGGGAATTTTTATGCCATCATGCGACAGCACAGATTTTCAGCCTGAAAAGTTCCCCATAGGGAGAGGAGGATTTTCTCCCTGTGCTGCGTTAAAACCAGTTCAACCAGAAGCCTGAAGCTGTTTACCTTGAATTTACTCAGAGTTTTGACCCATGTACTTAAAAACTGCTTTATTTCAATCATATGTTACTGATGTTTTTATCAAACTAGAAATAAAAGTCACAACAAACTCATTGAAGCAGTAAAGATACGTAGAAATTTATTCTCAAGTTTAAGATTATAAAAATCAACAACATATGAAAACAACTCAGGTCAACAATACAACAACTCAACAGAATCTGATCAAAACAGGAGAGACTCAAAGAGCTGCTTTCACTTATTCAGCTACTCATAATGATGATAAACTATTTCAGTGGAAAAGGTCAAAGGTAAAAGATGAACCAGCAGGAATGAATAAAAAAGTCAGAAAATAAAGAGTCTGAATCTAGAGTTCATTCTTTCTGAGCTTGCAGAACTCAGCTCTGTGTCCACTGTAATAAAACCTAAACCCAGCATGTAGCGGCTCAGTGAATCTGGTCTGGACTCTGTGGATCAGAGTCATGGATCCAGAGACGCTGTAGAAGGACAGAATACCAGCTCTGTGATCCAGATACACTCCCACTCTGGAGGAAACTGGACCTGAGATGAAGGTGTCTTTGTTGTTGTGCCAAAAGGTAAAACCATTCTGAGAACAATCTAAAGCCCAAGATCTGACATTGCGTGCAAAATTACACTCACACCCCTTGCCTGCCCTGATGATATTCTTGTATGAGACTGCGATGTAAACATGTTTATTGCTCCACTCCACTTCCCAGTAACAACGTCCAGTCAGACTCTCTCTGCTCAGGACCTGACAGTAATCAGTGAATCTGTCTGGATGACTTGGATAAGACTGAGACTCATCCATCACAGTTGCCTTCCTGTTGTTTTCTGATAGAATCAGGTATTGTTGTGCCGTGTTTGGATCCAGAGTGATTTCACGTGAATATCTCAAGAATTCAGCTCTGCTCTTTGGTTCTGGTTCTGACAGTAGAACATCCACCTCAGTGACCATCAGTGAGATGTTTGTCCATGAGTCTCTCAGGACGTCCTGCAGTTTCTCTCTGAGCTCTGACACAGCTGCTGCCACGTCCTCAAAGTGTCTCAGAGGACGGATGTTGATGCTGGATGAGTGTGTGGACTCACTGAGTGCTGGCAGTGAGGGGTAGTTGAGGAGAAACTGGTTGTGATCCTCTGTGTGTGAGAACTGCTCCAGCTCAGCGTCTTTCCTCTGCAGCTCAGTGATCTCCTGCTGCAGCTTCTCCTGAACATCTTTGACTCGACTCACTTCAGTTTCCTGCTGGGATCTGATCTGCTGCTTCACATCAGAGCTTCTTTCCTGGAGGAGACGGATCAGCTCAGTGAAGATCTCCTCACTGTCCTCCACTGTTTTATCAGCAGAGCGATTGATGGCCTCCACCTCCTGATGAAGCAGCTTCACATCTTTCTCTCTGTCCTGGATTCTCTGCTGGATGTTTCCTCGTCTCTCCTCCAGCTCTCTCTGCCTCTCAGCTCTTTCTGCTGCAGCTGACACTGTGTCATGGCCTTTATGTTCATCCAGTAAACAGAAACTACAGATACACTTCTGATCAGTGCGGCAGAACATCTTCATCACCTCATCATGCTTAGAGCAGATGTTGTCCTGCAGGTTCTTGTTCGGCTCCACCAGCTTGTGTTTCTTAAATGTAGCTGAATCATAATGAGGCTGAAGGTGTTTCTCACAATAAGAGGCCAGACAGAATAAACAGGACTTGATGGCTTTCAGTTTCCTCCCAGTACAGAAATCACAGGCCACATCTTCAGGTCCAGCATAGCGGTGATCAGCAGGAGCAGCTGGGAGTCCAGTCTTCTTCAGCTGCTCCACTAAAGCTGCTAACAAGATGTTCTTTCCAAGATCAGGCCTCGGTGTGAAGGTCTTCCTGCACTGAGGGCAGCTGCAGATCCCTCTGTGATCCTCTTGATCCCAGAGATTTTTGATGCAGTTCAGACAGTAGCTGTGTCCACAGGGAATCGTCACCGGATCCCTGAATAGATCCAGACAGATCGAACAGGAGAAGCTTTCTCTGCCCAGCTCATCTTTCTGCTCCATTTGGTCTCTCAGTTATAGTAACTGGTTCTGAAAATCTCTTGTACTTTTAGTCCTCAGACTTCAAGGAGAAGTAATTAAATAAATATGAGAACAAAGAGCAGCTGCTGAGTTATCAAGGCTTTAAAGGTTGCATCTTTATTGCCTCATACAAGGAAAAGTCTGTTAATCATTAACGTGATTCCACATGACAGCCTCAATTTATTCAGTCAGTTTTTTTTATTTAAATATAAAATTGATTTATGGAAAATTCTATGAATCATCTGAAATGAAATGTTTACCAAACTCCACCAAGAGTTCATCTTGAACTCTAAAATTTAGTCCATTACAATCAAATTAAATATTAATAGTTTGTCATGGAGTGTTAAGCAACCAATCTTTATTGGCTATATTCAGTTTTGAACTTTAATCTGATAAGGATTAAAGTCAAACAACAAAATACAATAAAGGAGTTGGGTAATCAGAAGCTGTAACTAATAGTGAAACTAATCATGTCATCTTAAGTTGAGACACTCCTGGTGTTTTAAACCTTTGGACTGAAGCTGTAACTCCTTTAAATCCTGTCTTCATCTTTCAGTCCGAATCTTCACTCTAATTTGAGATAATAAATCTGAAATTATTCTGGTATCTACAGAAAACATATTATTTTGACAAGAAATATGATTTGAAGTCAGCCATTCTGAATCCCTTTAAAGCTGTAGATACAAAACTGATACATTTTTTGTGACATTTACATAAATATCTATTTACTCTCTCAAAGCCTATTGGTTTACCTGTAAACACACCTGACCGTTTCATTGTTTGACCTGAACCTGAGTGCAGAGTGATAACGCACATTAACAGTGTGTGAGATGCAACATGAGTTCATTTACTCTTATGTGGGATTTTAGATTTATTTACTGGCATCTTTTCTTGGTTATTGTGTCTTTTCTTCTGTGTTATTTCATTAATTCAGCTATAATAAATCTTTACCTGTGGATAGATTTGAGACCAAAGCCGTTTAGCTTTCCTTGACACAGTCATACTCGTTGAAAATGTTTCATTGTTGATGTAACTGCATAACTAAGCAATTATTTAGTTTCTGCGATTATTTTGATTCTCAGTCTCTCATGAAACAAGTTGAAAAAAGGTTGTTATTCACCGTGAAGCCACCAGATGGCGACAGAGCAACATAGAAATTAAACATCTCAGTTTTTCTAATTGTTTCTTTATTCAAGGAGTAAAAATAAATAAATTTTCTTTATTATGATCGACTTGATGAAAGTTTTCCTTACATTCTGTAACACTCTTTTGTTTCAGATACAACATTCAAAGATTAAAACATGGATTCATATTTTATAATATTTTTCTAAAATAATTACCTTAGTCATGTTTTTTGTAAAAAAACAAAAAAGATGATTTAGGCAAAAAGAAAAAAAAAACTGACTTGGGCCATTATTTTAGGAAGGTGGTTTTATTTGATATATTGTTTCTGAAATGTGCAAAACAAACAAACTGTAAGAAAATGATATAAAACTATTGAACTCTTGAAAAGGCCAAAACAAAGTCACACTGAAACTTACACCTGGTTAAACTCAAGGTGAAATACTGGATATTGTATGTCATTTATTTATTTGAGCTTTGTGACCCTCCAACATGGCTGCACAATCTTCCCATCAGCAGGTCACACAAAGAGCCGCTGTTCATGACCTGCAACCTTTAATTAGCAAACGGGTCCGGTTCCCAGATCATGGTGGTCCAGGTCAGCGACCTAAAAGGTCCCAGTTTGTTCACCGATCAGTAAACATGAATAAAGTGACGACGGAGCGCAGTCAGGCTGCGACGCATCGTTAGCTGCAGCTCAACATGAGCTGCAGCAAAACAAAACTAGCAGCAGGAAATAATTTACCGTTTCATTTTTTAACCTTATAAATTGGATTTCTAAGCTGATTGATTATTGTATTAATGGTTCTGTAAGCTTTCCACCAAAGTTTCTCTTCAGAATTTGGTTCATTCAAAGTATTTATATATTTTCTGTTTGACTTGTCGTGTCTTCTTGAACTTGAACTGAGCAAAATAAACAAATATAAAGTCATAATATCTCATACTGAAAATGTGTCTGGTTAAAATGTTTCAAACGTTTTGGGGCAGACAGAATAATAATAAAGTTTAAGCAATTATTGTAAAAGGTGCCATTTTAAAACAAAAAAACTGTAAAATAATACTAATTACTTATTAGAATATTAGTGAAGGTGAAACGTCTGCTGCTGTATAAGTGCAGTCGTTTCATAATATTATAGATATCGTCATCACTTTATGTCCCAGTTTTTAAAGCCCAGCAGTTCAGATGACTTGAAGGCAGAAAAGTCGCCTTATTACTGAATGTGACACAGAAATGTTTTAGTTCCAGGAGACAAGAGGAGATGAAAAGAATATGATTTTATTTTTGGAAAAGCTCGGGGGAGGGACTCCTGGTTGGACTGTTATTCCACCGTTTTCTTCATGGTGCTGCTGTTCAAACTGTAGGTCAGCAGAGAAACGTCTGCAAAGCAAAGCAGAACGACTCAGACACCTTCACTCATTCACAAACTTATTAATCACAAATTCCATCTTTATTGATCCTGAAGGAACCAAAAATAAGAAGAAAAGTTTATTATTTCTGTGAAAAAAGGACTTATGGGACAGAGAGGCGACTCTGTTTTGTTCTTACGCTTCCTGACACGGATCAGAGAAGAAGAGCTGATTTAATGTGTGGCAGCGACGGCGAGAGGCAGCGATATCCTGAGTACGACGGCGACTCTGAGCTCAACATTCAGGGACTCCTCTGCCATTACAAAGAGAATTTAATAACTAGATTTAATAAGGTTTGATGCTGTTTCTGCCTCCCAGCAGTTAAATGACAACTTTCAGAAATAACATCAACTTTTAAATGTCGCATATCTAATTTTCAGGGAGCCTCAAAATGCAGTGAAGTTTATTATCTACCTTTCAACACACATTGTAACTTTTAAATGAAAAGTTATGAGCTGGAGTTGCAGAAATGTAAAAATAAATTGGCAAAAACTTTGCAATAATGTCGATTGATCCTTACAAGTTTGCAAATTAGAATAGATGCACTGCAAAAACTAAATATTTTTGATTGGTTTCTAGTGCAAATATCTTCGTAAACTTGAAATAAAACAAAATTAACCAAGTAGTAACTGTTCAGCAAGATATAGGAACTTGTTTTAAGTAAATTATTTCTTAATAATGACAAAAAAGTACTTATTTCTATGATTATTTTGCTTATAACATGGAAAAAATGTCTCGCTGTAAATTAAACAATCTGCCAGTGGAGAAAGTACATTTTCACCAGTATTAAGTAATTATTGTCTTAAAACAAGCTCCTGTATTTTACTGCACATTTACTTGTCTTTTTCTAAACACACTAAGATATTTTCACTATAATCCAATCAAAAATAATTTGTGAGATTTTGTGTTTTTGCAGTTTGAAGTCACAGTAAGCCGATTAGCGAAGCTAACTAACCTCAGCTCAGACTCAGCTTTGTGGTAATAACATGATGTTTCCATGGTAACCGTCCTTTTATCTCTACAACTGAGTCCAAATGATTAATTATGCACTTACAGTTTGTAACTTACACTATTCCAAAGTTTTGGATGTATTTTCGATTTGAGCATCGACATCATTCGGTTGCGGAGCAGTGAATGACGTCGCTTTGAAAAGGCCGAAGTTCCCCGAAGAAAAGGAAGCAACTTGCACTTTCGTTGGCAACTTAAGGTCAACGAGAGCTGAGAGGAATTCAATTTGACTCTCATTTGAATTGATTTTATTCTCAGCCCTCTCCAAGGTGACTAGGTAGCGCGTCGGCGCTGACCGCCTGCGACAGATTGATGGCTGCAGGTTCTGACGGCTGAGCAGGACTGACAGATCAACCCCTCTGGGTGTTGATGCAAAGCCATGCTCTGCTGGTGACCTTTGAACTCAGGGAAAGTCTAACTGCAGAACGCCCAGGACAGGATGTCCTACCAAACCCTAACAAGTCGCCTCAAAGTTCTCAGTGGATGAACTTAAAGCACTTTCCATGTGTCCATATTTTCTTTTATTCACTAAGATTTTGCAAAAACAAAATCTTACAAGGTGTTTTTGGTTTCTAGTGCAAATATGTTCAAAATGAGAGAACTTATAAATAACTTTTCAGCAAGAAATAGAAGCTTGTTAAGCTTTTTAAGTTTCAACTCCAGTTTGTCTTTAATTCTGTATTTAATGGATCAACAGTGAATAACATTTTAATTTCCTGACACCATTTAGAAAACAGTCACTTTTTGAACTGATTAAGTCAAATAAGTCACTGATTCCTTTCAAACTAACAAACAAATAAAAAAAAAAGCCGTTTGACATTTAATGCAACACATTATGTAAACGTAGTGGAGTAAAAGTTTAAACAATTAAATCCATCAGAACGACTAAAGTGCAGATAAATGAAAAATGTACTGAAGTTCTTTCTGCTCATGAATAACTGCAAACCCAGGAACCATCAGACCCAGAAAACCCATCTCATTTATTCTGAAATTAAATAAATTTACTGGAAAACGAAGCAGAAACCTCTGGAAACGTCTCGATGTTCTTGTGTTTTTATGGTTATGAACCTGCAGCAGCTCTTTCCTCCAGACAATAACAGCTCTGAAAGTGATTCATGATGTTTATTTATTTCACCATCATCAGAACCTTTGGGTGAACAGAGTGACCCAGATTTATGTCTCATTCAAACAGAGGCAACAATGAAGCAACAAGGAAAAATCCAAAGTACTTTAATTACAGTTTAACAGTCAGATCAACTATATTTAATAATCAATTTCCCATTGGGAACTAATAGGTTCTTAATTGCTTCACACAAACATAATCAAATCAATAGTTTCTACTAAAAGTTCTTAAAATGAATCAATTATATTAATTGCTACTTTGTTATAGTTTTGTTTGAGCATCATTAAATAAATCAATTGCAGCTATTAGAAATGCCTGTCAAAATAATATGAGAATAAAGTATAAAATATAGTAGAATAAAGTCAGAACATGGGAATAAAGTTATATTACAAGATAATTGTAATTTTCTGACTTTATTCTCGTAAAATAATATTTTTTTCCAAGGCCCTCACACTCCTCCATATGATGTTATTCCTTCAATTAATAATAATTTATTTTTATTTATATTGTATGATTCTGACAAAAAAAAAAAAAACTTTAGCAAAAAAAAATCTAAAAATGACAAAAAAAAATTTGTTTTCCTCTTTTTATTCTTTTCAGTTTATATTCAAACGAAGGCGTTTCGTTTCCTCCAGGTAATTTCTGGTCATTTCTGGGTTTGGACGAACAACCAATGACGCAAAGCCAAAAGTTCAGTCATCGCCTTAACGTGAGCGCCGCTCTCCAGCACTTCCTCTCCTTCCCAATTAGCAGCGTCTTTGCCTCCAGTGTCTCTGTCAAGTCCAATCAAGGCAGCCGTCTTCCCGGAGATGACTGAACATCCAGCGCGCCGCCTCCAGGCCCGGCTGCGAGGATGCAGGAGCGAACGCAAACCAAGGACACCAAAGAGGTGGGAGACGGAGAAAATGGAGCGAAAATGAGGAACCAGAACAATTATCTCCAGCTCTACTGAGGAGAAGCTCAGAAAAAAAGATTTTAGGGAATTTTATGCTGTAAAGTTTGGGATGAATAACTAAAGTTGGTTTCAATGACAAGAAAAAGGCAGAAATATGTCATTAAATACAGAAAATATGTAATTTTCATTAGAATATGTATGTTTGTTTACTTGGCTAATGGTTACTGTGTTACTCTTTATTAAAGCCTTGCTCAAGGGCGTTTTATCACCACTCCATCTCACTTTATTAATAAACTGTATTTATAGTGTAATGGATTTTAAATAAGTGAGTCATTGCCTTAAGGTTCAGCATGACTAGATGCAGAGTTGAGTTTTACTTCAGAGGAAAAAAGAAAAAGAATTTGGATAATTCAGTGCAGAAGTTGAGTAATTAAAATGTCAAGCTATTTCCCTCTAATATTGTTTATTTGCACTCAGTGAATTCTTAGTTATTATCAGTGAAGGTTTGTGATATGAGGGATGTGGGCGGTTGCTCAGGGCTACAGTGGAAGACGAGCGGATAAATCATTTTTAAACCAAAACAAGCTTTATATTGCTTTTATGCATAAGCAGTTAATAAGGATTTGGTATTATGTGTTATATTAACACAGAATTAACATCACAATAATATTCTGTATAGAAATAATACATGGAAAGATGGGATAAAACTGCAAAAAAGTTATTTTTTCACAAAGATAAAGTTGTTGAAATGCTATTCTTTAATATGGATAATACAAAGAAATCAATATAAACACCATCTCCAATAAACAAATGATAAGCTACTTAAGTTAAAATTTCCAAAATAACCCAAAAAAACATCAAAAAGCTACATTCACACAGTACATTGCAGTACATCCGTTATCATATTTAGCATGACATTCAATGTGTCTCAATACAGGTACATTGGCTCAAAGTGGAGCCAATGATCAATAATATACATTAAATATGAACAAACAGTGCGTTCTACATGGCAGTGTGTTTAACAACTGGTGGCTGCGCAGAAGAAACACAAAGTGAAACGTGAGATTTTTGGTAACACTTTTCTTAAGACATACAGCTTCATGTCAGAACAAGTTGATTTTTTTTTTTTGTTTCCTTAAATCTGTGCAAAAACAAAATTTTTTTACACATGTGGTATTTTTTTTTTTATGTAAAAGAAAGCCTGAGCAAAAACATCTGAAAAAGTTAAAATACATAATTATTGAAGATTAACAGTTGAAGTTAATCTGTTATGTAAGTTATCTGGGGTTCCACCAGGTGCTGTACTTGGCTACTAGTTATTGTAAATGTGGCTGAAAGTAAAATATTCTCTGTTATATTTATAGCTGCGTAGATAAAACTAAGTTCTATTTGTAAAATCAACTTTTTTAGGGCAAAAGATTTATGCTCAACTTTTTCCCGAATCTCAGTTTGAGATTTCGCTCCTGTGACGACTTTAAGGCACATTGAGATCTTGGACCAGCTTATTATAAATAGTTTTTGTGTCTAATAAAGTACTAAATACAGAAAGAGCACTAACAAAAGTGATTGGCACTCACTTAAGACATTAAGCTCACAACAATAATATGAAATGAAAGAAATAAAACCAGAAAGCTGGTTGTCACTCTGTATGCCTTAAGCCAAGCGTCAGTTTTTGTTTGTTTTATAGCAACAATGTAATGCAATACTTAATATTCATAGGAAAAGCTATTTTCTTTTCATCTTTGAAAATAAATATACGACAGAATATTTAGCGATTCACAACAACAATTCAGTAGAAGCAAAAAAATGACGGCGGCTAATATTAAAAGTATCTGATACCTGCAGAGTGTTTGATAAACATTTATCCACCTCAGTTATGAGCTTTGAAGAGTTTCTAATAAGTTTCAGGTACATTTCAAGATTTACACACATTTAAACCCAAAATTATACTAATTCCTGCCAGAATCAGGCTTGAACTTTAAAATAAAGAACAGCTTCCACTGGCAGATTATTTCCAAAAATGTTATAATGGAAGCAGAACTTTTTCATCAAAATTAAAAAAAAATATTTAGTTGAAACCAGTTCTTGTATCTTGTTTGGTCTTATTTCTGGTGCACCAGAAACTGGACCAAAAATAAACGGTAATATTTTGTGTTTTTGCAGCGAGACTGCAGATATTACCGTAGTTTCTGTTGTATTGCCAAAGGGTTTCCACTGAGCATTTTAATATATATTATGGTATCTTTGCTCTTTGGACTCCTAAAGAGCAAAGAGCTACATTCACTGCTTATATACAGTATTTCCTAAGATCCTTTCCACACACAGTCAGAGTCAGGAAAACAATTTTACATCTAAATCTGCCAAGAGTTTGAATAATTTTGGGTTGTTTAAGTTTAAAGTCTTGAAATCAGATTACAAAGAAAAATTTGTTGCTTTAAAATACTAAACACTGGAGAGAAATCATATTACTGTTATTTAAAAACCGTGAAACATCGACACTTTTAAGAAATAAGTGAAGCTAAAAGTGAAAATAATGAGTCTGTTGGAAGAAATATTAGCTTTTTCAGGCCAAATCAGTAATTTGAATCACAAAAAAGTCTCATAAATATATGTTAAATTGAGATTTTTGTTGAACCATCAATATGAAAATTAATGAGAAACCTAGACTCTGAGTGGAGATATTTATGTTGCAGTTAGTAACAGATATAAATCAGCAGAAAGATGTTCTGATAAATTCATTTCCTGAGTCAAGAAGAACAAAACAACCTGCTGGATGGAAATAAAGTCATTTAACTGTTTTTATTTGTTAAAGAGGTTTACTGTTAATAACTTACTGTTGTAGTTTCAAAATGTTTTTGTTTAAAGAAATGTGAATGTTTGCTTTCTAAAATGCCTTTTATACAAGAAAAGGTGGCAGTGAGTGTGAATAAATATCTACAGAAAGATAAAGAACATTAAAACAATCTAGATTCACATGAAACTCTTGAAGAGTTTTAGTTAATTTCTCTCATGCAGTTTGCAGGAAATGTCTCACGTTCATCTCTTCTGTGAGCAAAAACCGAAACAATGTGAAAAATCTGCATTTTAACTGTGAGCACTGTACTAAATATTAATTATTACACGCTTTCATGAGCCCTGGTTCTATAATTAAAAACATTATCACTGCTTTACCGCAGCAGCGAACACAAACCCAGACCCGTCACCAAGACAGCAAAGCATTCAGAACATGCACAGCATTTTAACAAAAGCAGCTTCAGAAATGTACATTAAAATTATACCGTTTTCCAGATTCTGAATTGGTACAAACTGTACTGTGATCATCAGTGCAACATGAAAAAGCTCAGACAACCTGAGCTGCAGAGCTGACCTGGGTCAAACCTGGTTCATGACGACCAGCAGGAGGACAGTTTACAGTTTACTGGGTTCAGTTCAAAACTTTTAAAGCTGCTGCTCATTTTCCTGCTCAAGTCAAAGAACAGAGAAAAACCAATTCATCAAACTGATGCTGCGCTGCAGGATTTGAACAAAAACACCTGAATTTTCCTCTTTTGCCTGTTTTCTAAAAGTTGACATTTCCTGATGTTTTTGAGGCTTTTTGACATTTTTTGCAAATGTTTCTAAAGGGTAAAATGACCATTATTTTGCATTTTGATGAGCACAAAAGCATTTCAGCAAGAAGCTACTGCACACCTTCAGTTTCATTTGGATTTTATGTTTAACTCAAACTTACAGAAAAACAACAAATTAAATACAAATATCGTTAACCTGATAGCATAATAAATTGAGATTTGGGCATAAAATCCATCACTTTACGCTGAAACATTATCATTCCTAATTATTCTATCAGAATCCAAAAAATCTATTTTTCCCATATTTTAACTTTTTTTTTATGTCAAAATTATACTAGGCTAACGATAAAACTGGAGTCAAATTCAAAATATTTGTATTCTAAAATTCAGAATTATAAAAGCTTTAAAGTCAAACCAGTAGATCAGACCAGTAAGTAAAAACGGAGCAGGGATCAATTCATTTGTTCTGAGTTCTGGTTCCAGTTTGGACAAAATGGTGGCATCAGGAAAACACACTGCAAAAACACAAAGTCTTACCAAGTGTTTTTGGTTTCTAATATCTCAGTGCACTTTAAATAAGACTGAACTAACTTACAGGTAAACTTTGTATTTAACTTGTAAAAGACATTTTTCCTTGTTATAAGTGAAACAATCGGCTGATAAAACAAGGATTTTTCATCATTATTAAGAAATTGTTGACTTACAACAAGCTCTTATATCTTGCTGAACAGTTTCTTGTTAGTTTTGTCTTTTTTAAAGTGTACCAAGATATTTGCTCTAGAAATACAGACAAAAAACAAACTTAAGGTTTTATGTTTTTGCAGTGTAACCTCTGAGGATCTCATGCAAAAATCGATTCAAAAGAGATTAATAAGAGATTAATAAGTCCATAAAAATGACACAATCTGCGCACAAAAAGCAGCAAATAGAAAATGTAAGGACAGTACCAACCAATCTGATTCCTGACTCATCAGCCAAACATGCACCTTTAACAGGAAGCTACATTCACTGCTTATATACAGTATTTCCTAAGAGTCATTTTATGCTTGATGCCTCTGATTTACAAAAGATATTCACTCTTGTCATTAATGCTACCGTCTTGTTTTCAAGACGGTATCTAGAAACATACATCTAGACTCCAGCTTTTCCTCTGCTTTTCCTTTTATTTACATTATTACCCACTTTGTTCAGTAAAACTGATGGCTTTATGCACATTAAGATGACGAAAAGATCAACCAAAAAAGCTGCTCAGGTATATTTAATGAGAAACATTCATTTGAAACCTCCAGCAGAATTAGTCGAAATGTAAAACTCTCACAGCTCCGACTCTGAGGAAACTAATGCAGACATTTCTAAAGCTGAAACCAAAGTTTGCTAAAAAAAATACAAAAATATGCAGGTAACTCCCATGCAAAATCTATCCAAAGATTTTACTCAAGTAAGAGCAAAAAGGAGCCGTCCAAAAAATTACTAAAAAAAAAAAGTATTTGGTACAAAGTGCTGAGTAACCGACCAAATTATCATCATCAGACAGAGCAAAATATAAAGTTAAGTGGAAATTTTGATGTTTTAAGAATGACAATGACAATAATTCATATAAAAAATAACAAAATTAGGCAAAATGTTTCCAAATCAGCTGCTTTCCTTTGAAACTTTAATAAAAACTGCAGGTCGTCTGGCGACTTTCTGGTTAAAACATGTTTTCCTTCAGTGGACAGAAAATCCAGAAATGTTATTGGGTTTTTTTTAGTAGTAAAAATAAAATTACTCAAGCAAAAGTAAAATCTACAGTGTATTAATAAGAACATTTAGTTAAAAAAGCTCCTCCAGTAAATGTGAGTAACTGTAACTCCGGTGTGGAGCTTCCTGTCAGTGTGAATTTGTGAACGGTTTGACCCAGGTCAACGCGGGGGCTGCGCGTGTTTCCCTCTGTGTTGCTTTGCGTGAAACGCCCGGCTCGGACTCACAGAACCGTGGTCTCGGACTGCAGGATGGACTGGGCTCTGGAGCTGCGCTGGAACTGCATCATCTGCTCCGACCCGTTCCTGGAGGCGAAGTTGTTGTTGAAGTGACGAGCTCTGCTCAGGTGGCAGTTCAGACACATGCTGCGCCACTTCCTCTTCAGCTCCCCCTGAACCTGAGAGAAACCTGCATTAAACTCCAAGGACTGCAGCAAATTATCACAGAAATGTTGTTATGTTTCTACTGAATGCTCTAAATCTTGCAATGTTCCAACATGGTGGGCCAGTTTGGATCAGTTTGGACCAGCACCACTAGTAGCATCACTACTTCAACAAAACGTAGGAAGAATTATTAAAGTATACAGGAAAGGATTGGGGCCACTGAATAAACATAAAACAAAACAGTAATTTTGACTTCAATCTGATAATTTTGATTTTAATCTTATGAGGAAAAAAAGTCAGAATACAGATTAAAATCAGACTTGGGGAAAAAAAGTTAAACTTGAGAAAAAAACCTTAAAATTCTGATTGAACAAACTCAACATCAACAATAATAATTTAGTAAAACTCAAGTAATGAGTAACTGATCAAAGCAGATCTAAAAAGTTACTTCAGTAAATGTAACTAGTTACTAAATAACTCTGGTTCTGATCTCAACCCGGCTAAAAGACAGAAGAAGCTGCTATAGCTGCAAATATCAGGCCGACATTAATCCTACGGATAAATAGTGAGATGTTTGTCACAAGAGAACAACTTTTGGGTTCAAAGGTTAAAACATTTCCGGCCTTTTCTTGGTGATTTATTAGAACTCACCTCACTGTTCAGGAAACAGTACAGGATGGCCACAACCAAACCCTGGAAAAACAACTGCAGTCAGTAAAGATGCCAAATTATTATAAATATTAAAAGAAAGTAGCAAACACACCTGGAAGGACCCGAGAGCCAGGTCGAAAAATATCTTATAGTTTTCAGAGATGGATTCGTCGATGAAGACGACGTAGTGGATCCCGAACAGAGGGATGAGGAGCAGCGTGGATTTGGCCAGTCGCCTGGCAACAAGCAAGAAAACATTAACAATATGTTCAAATCCCGGCCTGGGATCTGAGTTTTGTTTACATATTCCCACTGCTTGCATGAACTTTATGACTCCTCTGGCTTTCTCCAAAATTACAAAAAAACATTCATGTTTGGTCAGCTGACCACTCACTGCACAGATTATCTAAATAGATTCGCTGCAAAACGGAAAATATTACCACATTTTTTCCATTTTTAGTGCAAAGGCCTTACTGCACTCGAAATAAAATAAAATTAACTAAGTAACTTTACAGCAAGACATTAGACCGTGTTTTAAAATCAATAAATCCTTAATATTGATGACAAAGATTTTTTTTCATTGAGAGACTGACAGAATCATGTAGATTGTATGAAATTAATAGTAAAAAAGAAATTTATTTTGTTCAAAAAGGAGAAAAATCAACATGATACAAAGATTACAGAAGATCTGATAATTATTAAAGAGAAAATATGATTATGCTGATAACAACTCAGCGAGAAAAGAACAAGAATAAACAGATGATAACATATCATAAGGAAAAAACTGACTACATGTAAGATTTTCAGGTCTAAATGAGGGATAATAATCAAGTCACTGTGGAACAAACCGGGTTTTTCCAGCTTTTCATCTTCCACCTTTTATAACGTTATAAAGCTCAGATTTCAGGATGAAGGTGCTTGAAGATTCAAAACATCGTTTCTCGTTGGGAGGCTTCATCAGACGGTAGAAAAAGATGCAACACAGCAAAACCAGAGATTTCATCCTGTTTTCTAACAGCTGCATCACGAGACGCTGCCTGGGCCAGTTAGTGTTAGGAAACCCTCAGCACTTCTGACAGCTGGAGAATTCAAAATGCACAACAAACTCTGCTGATCTGGTTTTCCAGATATATTTCCAAGCATTCAGCTGAATTCACTGCAACTGACTGACACATATTGTCAGCTCCGATCAGCGATTATTAGCATAAATCTGGATAAAAGCAGGGACTGGATAGCAGACTCTCTGTGTGGGTCACCTGTACTGTGATTGGTCGTTGCCACCGATGTCAGGACATCGCAGCTTCTGAACCAAGATCCGAATGATGTTGATGAACTGGATGAAGTTGACCTGGAGGCAGAAGAAGAACATCAGGAAATAATTGACAACCTAAAGCAGAAACATAAAGTTTCTGAATGATTGAAGCAGAATTGGGGAGCAAGTTGTTACATTTACTCAGTTACATTTACTTGAGTAGTAAAATACTCCTAAAACTATTTTAGGAATATTTTTATTGGCTGTTGTTTTTACTTTTACTTGAGTAATTTCATTCTGAAGTATCTCTGCTCTCACTTGAGTAAAATTTCTGGATTTTAAAATGCATAAAACTGCATCCCACAGCTGCAGCACGTTTAATGGCTCCGTTTCTTCAGAGTAACTTCTCTCTGCAGAGACCTTTAAAGGTTGGGAGAGCTGCCTGTGGGACGCCGGTCAGCGGGAGGAAAACCAGCAGGAAGTCCGGTGATTTTAATGCCCACAGACGAGGATTTCTCAAACCTGAAACCACAGCGACTGCTGGAGCAATGCTCACTGGTGCATGCTAATTAGACAGCTTTTTCAGGCTTATTAGAACCCAATAGCACTTATTTTTCTTTAATTCATACTTGGAAAAAACATTTGTTTATGTTTAAATTTCAGAAAAATTTTTTTTTCAAAAAAAGAAACATTTCAACACCTCCAATAAGTTGTACATTTACGTCTAGCCTCTTAAATATACTAATTATTAAAAAAAAGCAATGATAAACATCAACCTACCAAAATGGAGACAACAATTGGGCCGTTGATCACCCAGTTGGGAATGGGATTGTCGTTCCGTTCCCAGCATCTACAAGGAACGTCAGTGGAAAACAAATCTTTTATGTATGACGTAATAAAAAGCCAAACAAAAGTCTGGACTTTTCTACATTGTTCAAAATAGTAAATTTTAAATCTTTTCATGCATCTTATGTTGCAGTGAGCCGGAGATGATGTGGTTCATGGACCGATGGGTAGAAGAGGAACTCACCCCGTGTCTTCCAGGTAAATCCTGGTCATCACCCACACAGAGACGAACACAGTGGGGATTCCTGAACAAAAGACATTAATATATAAACCACAAAGAACAACTGTGAAATGAAAAATCAGTCCTCTGCTACTTTGCTTGTTTTCTCAAATATTCTTCTTATTATTATTGCTTCGTAGTCTTAAAGAATTTAGGTTTAAACACTCTTGTTTTGGACATATATTAAACTTTCTGATGCATGAAAAAAGTGCAACAATTGATGCACCACTTAGTAAAAACTAAATCTTGAAAAAAATAATTGCCTTTTTTTGTAGCGATTTCTGTAAGACAATAAAAGATTCTGAGATTTCCCACATTCTATAGATACTTTTGAACTATATAATGTATTTTCCCAAATAATAAGAACAAATTCAACCCTAGAAGTACAAATTAAATCAGATTTAATTCAAAAATATTTTATTACTCCCAAGAATATGGGATTATATATCAACAATGTCACATTTGGAAGAAAATGGAGAAGCTTGCAAGCCTATAAACATCTGGACTGTAAAAATAGAAATCATGAGAAAAGAACATGATGTGGACACAATCAGGGAAGTTAAAGCTCGGGCATGAATGGCTCCTCCATGGGACCATGACCTGGAATATAGAGCCAAAGTATTCACAAAGCGGCTCACGGTAATCAGAGCGAATGTTTAGGAAAAGTGGTTACAAAGCCCTGATGTTAGTTTTATAGAAAATGTGCGGTTTGAGCTAAAAACCTTAAGAAAAACAGTTTTTAAAGTTTTGTCAGGGACAAAAATTCCCACAAATTATTGGGAGAAGCTCGTTCTACCAAACAGAAAGAAAACTTAAACTTAAAGTGAAATTATTATTCTGGAACAGAACAACAGAAAAACTTTGATCTAATTTAACGTCAAATATTAAAAAATGCCTCTTTTGTTTTATCATACAAATGATTTTTTAAATCTGCCATTCTTGGGGTTACCTACCCCAGCCGATGAACATGTAAATGATGAAGTGTTGGTTCTCAGAGAAGATGACCACCAGCAGCGTGTGCAGGTAGAGGCCCTCCACCAGCAGCCAGAAGAAGTTAGCCATGATGAAGTAATGGAAAAACACCAAACTGGCTTTACATCCCACCTGAAGGAAACACACAGATCAGCAAATCTACATTACATTTGCTCTCTAATATGTGCAGAAACACACTCACTGCAAATGGTCTGACTGTTCATCTGAGACAGAAAAAAAGAGTAAACTTCCACCAAAATATTCAAACATATTAAGAATAATTACAGAAATTTTCCAAAAAACGGGAAATTTTCAGTTTCAAAAGTTGAAAATGTTCAACTTTTCTAAATTATCCCAAAAAAAATTTTTTAAAAACTAATTTTCAAAATTTCAACTTTTTTTTTGGCAGAAGTTTTCTCATTTTTTTCTACCTCCAATGACCTAATACTCTGTGGTAAAAAAAACAGATTTCAAATGAAAATATGCTCATTTGCATCCTGCGCCTCTTTGTCTTTACTCTGTTGAAGCATCTTTATTTAACATGGACTGCAGCAAAGTCTTTTTGCAGAACTCCATAAAACTTATTTCCATTGTTGGTCTTTTAAAATCTTTTTCTAACCAGAACAACAGAATGAATTCATCTGTTTGTGATGCTCTTGGCTCCATTTTAAAATTGGGTCACTGGGAGGATAAACTTCATTTAGCAGCACAAAATGTCACAAGCAGTTTAAAGTTCAGAGTCCCTGCAGTTACAGCAGAACATTTTCCCAATGTTAGACGTAAGGCAGGTAGAGGACAAACATGAGTAAAGTCAGAATGAGGGCAAAATAAAAGAAACTTTTATTGGTTTAGAGGTTCAGAAACACTGAGGAACATGAAGAGCAGTGATAAGAAATCCTGTTTGGTCTAAAGTTGTTTCTAAAACTTGTTTAAATGTTGAGTGAAATTACATAAATATGAATAGTCTGACACATTAGGAAAAGAAATGTTTGTAACTCCAACACTGAAACCTGGAAACATTTCCTGGTTAAAAAAGACTCAAAACCCTCAGAAGTTATTGACCCGGGTTTCAGTAATTGTGCATTCTTGCTGGACGTGACTGAACAGAAAATGAACCCAACAAACACGCAGAGCACAGATTTGTGCTCCTTTCACATTCTGGATGTTTGAGTTTCAGGTTGTTTGCAGTGGCCAGCAGTTTCACCAGAACCACGATGGAGATGCAGCTTTCAGCTTCTATGCACCACTAATCTGGAACAAACTTCCAGAAAACTAAAAAGATGCCGAAACACTGAGTTTCTTTAAATCAAGACTGAAACTCCACCTCATTAGAGTTGCCTTTGATTAGTAGTAAATGGAACATTGATGGAAATATTTGTTTGATGACAAAATGTCATGTTTCATAACTGCATTTAGTTTATGGTGTGAAGCACTTTGAGCTGCTTCCTTGCTGGTATAATTGGTGACTTTGCAGTTTTTCTGGCTGAGGAGACGTTGTGACCTCACCAGGGACGGCTGGTTGGAGCACTGCGAGCTTCGGTTGAACAGGATGGCGTCTTTGACGAGGACGGCCACGGCTCTCAGGATGAAGGAGACGAAGAGGTTGAGGTGGATGTAGTTCCTGGTGCAGTGGAGCCTCCTGTGCCAACGATGCACAAAATAAAGATAAAAGAGGCAAATTAGTAAAATATTTATTAATATGATGATGCAACATTTATAAACTGTTGCAATAAGCAATGAATCTCATGGTAAATTAGAGCCTGCTTTGAAAAACAATGTTTACAGAGACTGAAACTAATTTTAGTTGTTCTTTTGGTTGTTTTATTTATTTGTTTTGGGTATTTAAAACATCTTCTGGTTTCTGTGTTGAATGTTTGCTAGAAATTAAAGTTATTGAGCTTGAAAACGGTTTCAAAATGACTTCTAGGAGAATTTATCATCCAGCAAAACGTGTTGTTTGAATTATTTAAAAGCATTAACAACGATTGAAAACATTTGATCGATACATTTTCCAATTATAATCTTAGGAGGTGCAACATTTTTTTCTTAGTCATAAAAAACTTGCTTTACCTTCTTTGCAATGGTGATTATTTTGTTTTCTCAAAACTGTAATTAATGCAATCAAAACTTTTGAGCTGAAATCAATCATTAGCTTTTTCATGACCTGCAGAAAGAAACACTTTTAACTTGAGAAATGAGAAAGCTGTGAAATGCAAATGTGATCCATTAGTCACACAGTCATCGCTTGCTAATTTAAATCCAATTAAACTCACTGGAAACTCTTCCTCAAGCTCTATTGATGTGTTCAACTGAAGCACAGAGGGACAAAGAAATGGACAAAGACTTTGGTGGCTTAAAATTAAACATTTCAAACATAAAATGTGGCTTCAGTGTTTGACGGCAATCAAAAACTTTCAAATTATTTTTAAAGCAAATTCAATCAAAGGAAAAGAAAAAAGGGAACAAAAACATTTCATTTTTATGACAAGTCCAAGACTTTGAATAAAACATAACAGACAAGGAAATTATGACCTAAAATCATTCAGAGGGAGCTGAATACAAAGAGTCTTAATTATTCTGGGGTCTTGATTTCTAGCTTGAAGATGCTTAGCATGAGGTAATTACTGCAAGTTTGATCACCTGCTGTCTGTGCAACCTGGAGATTTTCAATTAAAGTTTGAAGAACCATTAAAAAATGTTAAAAAACAAGTGAAAAAGGTCAAATATTATAAATGTATCAGTTTTCCCAGCTAGAAAGTTTAAAAGTTTTTTTCCCGACACCATATTTATTGTCTCCATTCAACAATTTTCAGATAAATTCTAAAATATAGTTTCAGAACAAAATCCAATCATAGGTTTTATTAACAAATCATTAAGAGGCTTGTTTTTACACTAAAACTAAAACTTTAGTGATTTCCAGTTTCTATATTAAAGCTTCACCAAGTTTAAATCTGTGCTATGTGTTAAAATGCTGCTCACTATTTTGTCATTTGTGAGGTCAAGTACTGATGTTGGATGAGATTATCCAACTCACAGTTTTCACTCTGATTCATTCAAAATGGTCTCTATCAGATTTAGGACAAGATTTGGTAACAAGTCAGTGAAATTCTTGTAATTGACATGTGGAAGGAGAGCAAACCTCAGACAAAAGCAGCGTTATAATGGCAGCAGGAGTGAAACTCAATGAGTTGAGACATTTTTTGAGTCATTTTGCCTTATTAGCTAACGCTGAGGCAAAGACGACAGTTTTACATCAGGATGATTCGCCAGGAACAAAATAGAAATCAGCATTAAAACCCAAGTCTTTAGCAGCCAGAAGAAGAATGAAGGACGCAAAGAGCAAACGCTGCGTCAGAAGCATTTGCACGTACAAAATGACTGAATAATAATTTCAATAATACGAGTTTATGAAAATCAAAGAAAATGCTAAAAAATAAACATTAAATGCTGCAGTTACTGCAGCACATAGTAAATATCTCTGCTGAAGTATTTGGTCTTACCGGAAGAGACAGAGGATGGCGCTGCCTGTCGTCAGGGCGATCAGAGACAAAATGTGACCCAGTGTGTACAACGTCTGAACGACCACATAGAAGACCAGCTGCAGACAGAAAACACCTTAAATCATTTTCATGTGTTTCATGTGCTCTCCGCCCCGTGAGAAAGCTATGAAGCTTTTATTTGACATGGAATGTTTTATTTTTGAACAAAAACATTTTATTCACACCATGATGCTTTAATAAAAACAATGTAAAGTAGTAAAATTCAAGACAATCAAATATGATACCACAACACAGAGTAGAGACAGTGCTAAAAAACACATAAGTTAAAAATCACAGTATATGTTACACATATTGTGACAGTAAAAAAGCAGTTTTCTGTGTTAGCTGCAGTTCACCAACTAGAAAAGGTGATTTAAAAATATATATTCTCATCATTTGCTTCAAGTTACATAAACTCAACTTTAGCTTCAGATTTAACAGGATGCTGCCGGGTCAAACAATAAAGACAGAGTTATGAGGCCACTAATCGTTCGGTCATCCTGCTGGATCAACCGGTTTAAACGACAAGCAGCATTAGCAGCTTAAAGTCTTACTGACTGCAGCGTTATTAGATCACAACTCCCTATTTCTGTAGAGCTGGCCTGCTCTCAGCTCGGTGATTTCAGCTAAAATTAAGAGAGGAGAGCAGGACAGGGTGACATGAAGCGAGAGAGAGAGGAGAGCACAATGGGCAATTCAGCCGTGCCATTTGTGACACAAAACGAGCAAACAGGAGGAAGCCGCGGCTGCACAACAACAAAAAGAGCAGAAAACAGGAGCAGAGTGGAGAGCAGAAGGTGGATTTCACGGCTGACATGAAAACACCAAAATATGATCACAGAAAAGTCAACATGCACTTCGTCACAATTAATGACAAATTAAAGAGCTGGTGGTTATTTAAATACACAAACAATCAAAACGTGGGAATAAAATGTGATATTTTAGTCAGTTTTAACTGACGGAACATCAAAACTCATTTTCTCATTAATCTAAAAACTTTACAGTCCAAAAGGTAATTTCTCTCCCAGTCCAGCCAAACAAAAGTCAGGCTACAAAAGTTACATGATTGGAAAAAAGAAACACACTTTAGCATTTTTATGAAAAATCCTCTGTAGGAAGAGAAAGAAAAACAAAATCGCTGCAAGAGGATGGAGATCATTTTCTTCTATGTTAAGTCTCATGTAAACAAAAAATCTGAAAAGGAAAATGGGTCTAAAACACTGAATTCAAAAGAATTTGAATTCAAGTTTATTTAGAAAATTATTAGTCATGGGAAACATAAGTTATTGACATGGTTATTAGCTCAACAACCTGATATCTTTCCGATAAAGGAAGCTGGTTCTGTTCTAGAAACTCTGGAGATGATGGAGCAAAGAAGGATTCTTCATAAAAATATACAAAAAAACCCAACCCTGAGCACCGTTTTCATAAAACTGCTTTAGAACCACTGCAACACTGACTGCTACAGGAGATCCTTCCTGCCATCAGCATTTACAACAACTCCTTGAAGGAAATTGTATAATTATAGCAACAGTTAGTTAATTTTCCTCTGGGATCAATAAAGTATTTTTAAATTTAATTAGGAGCCATTGCAGAAGAGAAGCCTGTTGCAGGCCGATCTGAGTCTAAATTAGCATGAAAATCAATTTGAAACAGGGGATTATTTCTAATATAAATCTTTAAAACAGGTTCAGTTGGACCAATATGCACATGGACACCCCGGTATGTGTTTCCATTTGGTTTTCCTGACGGACAGTGGAGACGATGAAGACAGAAATAATCTCCTGATCCTCAAGGCGCCGCAGTGACAAACGTTTTCCAGAGCAGCTGCCAATCCAGATGACAAACAGATCTCTGCATCCGCTGCGACAGCAGCACAATCGCTTATCAACAGAAACATGGGAAGCACATATTTAACACGTCTTAAATACCGAAACAATAAACGAGTAGAAATGTTTTTTAAAAAATCCTTCACTGGGAAAATATAGATCTTCTGATGCTGAGTGAAGATTTTTCCCTTATTTAACAAAATAGATAATAAAAAACATACAAAAATAATAGAAATGACCATTTTACATTTAGAATCCTTTCCAGACATTATATGTAAATAGACATCTAATAACACCTAAAATAGGAATATAAGTGAATGAACAAAACAACAAAAAAACAACAAAACCACAATAAAATAATTAAAACCAAAATAAAAACAAAACCTGGGTTTTATGGTAAATTAAACTGCTATTATTGAGAAAAGTTTGACTAACTGCTGTAAAAAGATTCACAAAATAATTGTTTTAAATGCTTTCTCAATTGCAAAAAAAATTGTTAAACATTCATGAATTACTCAAATTTAATTGCATATTTAGGTAACAAAGCAGTTCAAAGTGTTTTGTCATAAAAAACACAAAAATATAGTCATAAAAAACATCACCCAGTGAAAACCAGCAAGAAACGTTACATTTTGATGATGACCATCAAAAAAATAATCAATGCACATCAAATATTATTCCTTATTGAAATGACATATTTTCCAGGAAAAATAGTAAATTCGAAGAGACTTGGATATCAACAAGTATTGTATTTCCTTACAATCTCACTATAAAATCATTTTCTATAGATTCCAATGATGATTTAAAATATAACAGTAATTAAATGACATTCAGTGCGTAAGAAAGCAGGAATGGTTTCCCTTCAGTTCCTTATAAATTTCTCTGCAGATATGTTTTTAATATCAGCCAGTGTGAGCCGCACTCGCTCATACTGGCCCATTTAGTCACAAATTAACCCAAACAATCACAGAACCAGGTAACTGGGAGACAAACCAGCAGCAATGCCCCCTGCTGAGGCGCCACATTATGGCATAAACTGTTTTTTTAAACATGTCCAAAGTCTCAGTAATAAAAACAAGCCGTTTTCTCTTTTAAGTGATTTCCTTGAAGGCTTTGTCGGATGTAAATGTTTCTCGTGTGGGTCGCTGCAGCAGCTCTGTGCTTCCTGTGAGCTGAAGAGCCTCATTAACTCGACTGTGTTGGAGGGTGAAAGGAAACTTGAAAAGAACGCAGATTATCAATGTGAACAATTGTTCTGGCTTTTCTTAGTGATAAACGTTTTTATTCAGAACAGCCTCAGTTGGCACTAGAAACATCTTAACTTGATGTGAAAATGACTATCATACCTGCATGGAGAGAAAACACACAGAAACAGATGAGTGGAGCCTCAATCTGCAACATTTAATCCGACATTTTTACTCTTCCTCTGTTAGAGGCGGAGCCGATGACATCATCATCATCAGTTATGTTGATGTTTATGTTAGAAAAGACAGATTTGGGCTTTTCTGGTGTAAATGTTCACTTACTAAGGAAATTACCATCTGAGGAAGAGCATATAGTGAGTTACAGGCAGTGATCCAGTCGACCAACAGCCACTCAAACATGACCAATGAAAACATGATCAATGAAAACATGACGTCTCATTGGACGATATGACTATGACTGTTGTCTCCATCCATCCACCAGTTCATCATCCATCCTTCAGTCATTTATTTATTAATCTATTCTACATCCATCCATTCATTCATCCAACTCTCCAGGCGTCCATTTGTCTGTTAATACAACCATTTATCAGCCTGTCGTCCTTCCATCCTTCCATCCATCCATCCTTCCATCCATTGGTTCATCATCTGTCTATCTATCTGTTCTCTAATCTGTTCTCAGATTCTGTATTTGACTCCTGAGTGGAATCTGTTTCATCATTTTACTTTAAAAATTGACAAAGTCTTGAATCCAGTCTGTGGTCAGAACATGATGAGAGAAACACACATTTCATATTTTTTGCTGTTTCTGTCCAGGAAAACCTGAACTGGACGTTCGGCGATTCTGGATGTTCAGAAAAATAAATCCTGACCATGTTTGTCCTGCTACTTTTCTTTTATGCTCCGTCATTTTCACACACAAAAGAAAACTCAGATTTTGGCACTTTAAAAGCTTTTCATATTTTCCTGTGGGATATTTATACATCCTGTGATTGTTGTCCTGTCTTCCTCTGTCCTGAGAGACGGTCCAGTTCTCTCTGCCAGAAGCTTGTTATTGTTTAGCATGTTGTTGTGGCTGATTGGTTGAGTGTCAACA
Source organism: Poeciliopsis turneri (assembly GCA_922788865.1). Classification (NCBI taxonomy): domain Eukaryota; kingdom Metazoa; phylum Chordata; class Actinopteri; order Cyprinodontiformes; family Poeciliidae; genus Poeciliopsis; species Poeciliopsis turneri. Next base: position 2,652,675 of record CAKLNU010001022.1, on the reverse strand, counting down.
GTGAAGCTGAACCCAGAGAGACCGGCTGGAAGTTAGAGGAGCACAATGGACGATTCAGAGGAAGAATGGGACCCTGACTGAGCCAATCACACAGAGACCAAACTCTGTTCATATCACAAATCCTTCTGAAGGGTCCAAACGTTTGAGAGGAGAAAAAATAGATCACAGAACTACCTCTAAAACATGTGGTTTTAAAAAAAGCTAGAGATGAAAACGCTTCATGATCATTTCTACGTGGCAATGTGCACAGATAGACACTAGGTGGTGCTACAGCACCTTCATCCCCTGAAGGAAAAAAGTGCCCTTTCAAAATACCTTCCTAAAGGTTTATTATTTGTGCCCCAAGATACAATTTCTGGATTTAAGTCACAAAGAAGAATCTGAAATTTGTAGAGGAAATTAAACAAAGTACAAAAGTGTAAAAAATAATGTTAAAGTGTAAAATGAAGTAGTGAGATCATATTTCTCCTATTTTAACTTCCCTTCATTGTTAAATCCAGAACAGAATTTTTAATTCTCCTGCTGACATTAAAGCTATAAATCAGCAGATCCATTTCTGCCAGTAACTTTGTGTTTCGTTGTACGTATTATTCTCCGGACTCTTTAAACTACAACTCTGGCAAATTCAGCTTCGACTCAATCCAAGATGGAGGAACTGAAGGAATCTACACCTGTTTGCACAAACAAGAAGCTTAACTTTGGTTTCTCACATTCACAGCATAAATTTATGACTGAATATAAATTAATGTTCAGTTGTAAAGTGCACTGAGGCGACATTTATTCTGAATCAGCCTTAAATAAATAAACTGCAATGAACTAACCTGCATGTATTTTTGACCTGTCAGGTTATAAAACATCCTGCACTGAATTAATTGAAGTTAAACTTTTATTTTTAGCCTTCATTTAGGTTGTGTCTCTTCGCCAGCCTTACTGAAGCAGATGAACACATCAGAACCCAATTTAAAAGGTTAAATATGTGATTATATGAGCAAGCACTTCCTTTGAACCAAATGAAATTGGACAAACTCAATTTATTTGAAATCTTGATAACAGCAGATCCACAGCTGTCACAGGATACATATTTAAACATCTGAACAGAACAAGTCCAGTGTTCTACTGAGCTGATAAATGATCAGATGTTCCCTTTAATTCAGGTCCGAATTTCTGCAGATGGTGGGAGGAAGATGAAGTTTGAAAGACTAAAAAAACAAGCAGCACTGAAATGTCTGCAGAACCTTAATTAGGTAAAGAAGAAACATAACAAGTCTGCAGCCGTTTTGATGGGATGCTGTGGGAAATCTCTGAACGGTTCGCTGGAACAAAAACAACCAGAGATCCAAACAATAGAGACGTTTTGATACCACAGGCGAAGAAAACTGCAGTCTCTCTGGTGCTTTTATTTTAATTTCATTTAAATTCGTTTCAATGCAACTTTCAACAGTTTTTCTGATCTTATGTTGGAGACAGAAATGGTGTAAATAAAGTTGAATAAAGTGCCACCTCCTTCACTCTGTGCTGCCTTAAATATATGATTAAGGGTCAATCATTGTGAAGTACCCTGTAAAATTGTAACATTGTATTTATTTGAACATACATAGAATAAATATAACTTGATTTTGGTTAAAGTTTTGAAAACAGTTAAACAAAGTCCAGCAAATTTAAAGAAGATTTAAACATTTATTCTACGCACTTTAAATAAGTTGAAGGCCTTAGTTCAGTTTAGTTTATGGGACCTGGAGGTCGGCCAGGAACGTATCCCACAATGCATTGCACCACCAGCAGCAGCGATAATCAAACCACATTTTTTGTCAAAAAATAATTGTTTTAAGACATTTAAGGGTAAAAGGAAGAATGAGCTTCTTTCAGAGAAGTGCAGCTCTTATTGGCTATTTTCTACATTTGCACACATTAAACACCATGAGAGAAACAAAGAGCAGCAGCCAGGAGTTGGTTTCATCAAGAAATGCTATTTTTATATACATAGATTCAAGTTTTTTTTTTTTATGCTTTCAGAAATGTTGGTTTTTGTCTACAATATACAAATGCAACGAGTTTGCATATACTTTTAAAATAAAGAGAACTAATTAGATTTTACAGTGTTGTGTTAAATTTCTAAAGCATAGCATCATATAAGCTGTTTTCAAGTCAGTAACTTTGTTATTTCTGAAGAAAATTTCAGAAAAGAATATAAAACAAGTTATAATAGGTTTCCTTTAAAGACAGACTCAATTAGTAAGAAACTACATTTTTAACTACAATCTAATACAGATTTACAGTGTTAACACAGTTCTGCTCCATCACCCTGTGAGTGTCTGACAGCATGAAATGAACAACTTATCAATTTGCTGCATGACTTAAAGCAAATGGTGTTATATACTGAAGCAGAAACCAAACTCCACATCTCACTCAACCGTTGTGCATATTGACCTCTGAACGATCCAGCCTCCTGCCACTAACCGGTGCTAATTAACAGCCAAGCCTGCAGGCCTTGTCGATTTGAGGCCACTAATGGTCCAGACGATGCTGCAGCTTCCTGTCAGTATCACAGGCACAATCCGTCTGAGATTGGTGGGAATTTAAAAACAGAGTGAACCCAAAGGGAAGGAACGCTACCTTCTCCTGGCGCGTGTCCAGCCCACACACGCTGCTGATGTTCGGGAAGACCTCCGACCAGCCGGCTGCTGTGCAGTTCCTGCTGATGTTTCCTGGGAAGAAAAGATGGGAAAAAATCACGAGTCCCCAAAAAATATTTCTACTAGACGATTTGGCTGCACAACTGCTTCAAATGTAGAAAGGAAGGGAAACTGAAGTGGTGCCTTCAATGTGCGAAGGAAAGTGATAAGTAAACATGATCTGCACTGAAAAAACACAAAATCTGACCAAGTCTAGTTTCTAGTGCAAATATACCTTAACACTTTAAATGAGAAAAATTGTATTTATTTACAAGTAACTGTACTGTTGAGTTTTTTTCTGCCATTTGCACATTTAGCAGCGCGTTCACACAGTCATTGACAGCGCTAAGCCCCTCCTCCTGGCTTTGACTGCATTTCTTCAGATGTCAATAGCAGCTCAGGGAAGAGATGGAGAAGATAAATCTTTTCACAGATTATCTGTCTCATACGACACGGTGACAATTTGAACAACTATGTAAAAAAACATTTTTTTATAAAATTTGGACAATTTTATGGTCAACTAAAAAAAAAAACAGTTCAGATAGAATACTTCTAGGGTATCATTGTGACAAAATGTTTCAGATGTTTCAGCTTAAGATCAAATACCAAGAATGTAAATTTGTTACAATCTAGTTAGATATTAATGGTCATTGCGTTGAAGCTCAATGTACTGTGACTTTAATCTGGTGTGAATCAGGTCACTGGGACGTTTAGTGATAAGAAGATTCAACATTTCCACCAAAAGTCTGGATTTTCTCTCCCAGTCGGAGAGAAAAAACATGTTTTGTGGGATTTTTATGCTGCAGCATCACAGCAAATGGGAATCTAAGAAACTACAGGATAAAGAGATCCGACGATGACCTGGGGGCATGTAAAGCTTAGAAAATAAACATTCTTTAACACGTTGATGCTGCCAGAACAACTTCCCTGAGGCCATGTATAAAGCACAGCGAATGTCTCAAGTTGTGGAAAATTACCGGTAACCATCCCGTCTTGTTGCTGCAGCAGATAAGCAGCTTAATTGCGTTTGTAAATAAGTGCCATGTTCAGTAAACTGTGAAGTGCTGAGGGACATTTTCACTGCCAAAATCAGTGCGGTGCACCGCGAGTTCAGCTCCCTTTAGAGATGCCCAGAATGCACTGCAAGAAGCTCAAAGCATCACTGGCTTGCCGAGTGGAAGTAAGCACACGCCTGCCCTTACTGTGCCCCTAACAAACCCTCTGCTCCGTTATCCTGCAGGCTAAACCCAGCGAAGCTCCCAGATTATGTCCGTGAGTGAAACGCTTGCAGAATATTGCAGTTCTCAGGAACCTCAGGGCAGGAGGAGGTCAGGAGTGATTCAAAAAAGTTTGGTTTGAAGTTTGGATGAATAGAGCAGGAAAATATAGACTAAGAAAGATGTAAGGCAAAAGCTAATTCTTGAATAAAAATTACCTACAAAATACAACAAAGAATGAAAAAAGGTCTGTAACTTCAGGGCGAATCCTTTAGATATGAAGTGTTATTAAATGTTAGTTCAAGCATCAAACATTTCAATAAAAAGCTTCAGTAAAAACGCTGTGACTTTGGCGGGGAGGAAACGTCCCACAGAGAGAAGTGTCGGCACGCCGCCGGGCGCTTAATAATGTTCAGTCATCAATTTGGAAATCGGAGCAGAAACCCAAACTGTCGTGCGTCACCGGCAGGGAAAATGTGATGTGGAGTCAGGAGGGAACCCAGGAGCCGCAGAGTCACTCAGACGAGACGATAAGTGAGGGTGAATCATGGGACATGAAGGACAGAACGTCTGCTGAGCAAAAACTGTCTTCTGACTCGCTGTTTGCATTTAGAAATGCTCTAAACCAGATGCATTCATTAAATAAAGGTCTCTGGAGGATTGCAGCAATCCAGACACAATTGCATCATGTTTGAAAGACAAAGAAATATGATACAAAATGTACCTTTTGTTTTTATTTAATAATGTTTTTTTGTGCTCTTAGAATGTTGTTACTTTGAGAACTTACTTTTTCAGGAATGTATCACCGTGTGAAACACACAGATGTTTGAAAGCCTTTATTTTTGTTAATTATGTCTTGTTTTGTTGAAAAGCCAGATATTTGAAATTAGGATATTATATCATACCAATAAAAAACATTTTAAAACCAGAAATGTGGATTTAATGACACGTATGTTTAACACCTGCTTAAAGATTATTTTCAAAAGACAAAATAAAAATAAAAAAGGACTTTTTTTTTCATTAGTTAACAATTTGTTAAATTATTGCTCACCATTTCTGCTGAATAATAGCTTGAGGGCTCGAGGACAGGGGATGGTGACTGTCTCTCCAAATTCAGCTCGATCCCAACAGGCAATTTTGTCCCAGGCTCCTCTGCATCCCGACTCTGTCCAGAACAAACAGAACCGCTATGTAAAACATTCAACACAGTTTATTAACATGAGCTGAACTGAAACAATATTTGCAAACTGTTTTCTTCCAAGTGTTGCAAACAGAGGCAAAATTATTAAATTGTACATCTGAAAAGAAATAGTAGAGCCTCCTGCACAACCAAGAAGAATGGAGCAAGTGGTTTCTGGATGGGAAGTCAATAACAAAATACTTTTCTTTTCCAGCAGCCATTGCACAGCTCATACTGTGATAAAACCAGCTGATCAAACATGCTGGAGCTTCTTCTTGCTAGTTAGCAGTGTAGTGTAAATTTGCTTGTTTTCCAGACACCAAAAAATGTAAAACTTATTTGATTAGAAGAAGTTGAGACCCAAATAGAAGTACAAACATTTGCAAAACATGAATTTTGCATAAAAGATCCCCCGAAATCGAACCAAAAAAAACTGGAGCAGAAGTGGACGACACAACATGACAAAGACCCAAATCATTCCAGTAAATCCAAAAAGAACCGACTGAGAATCAACAAATAGAAAGATCTGGGAGATCTGGCCAGTAGAAAGGTGTCGGTTTTTTAAGACCAACATTTTCTGAGTTAGAAAAAGTGTTTAGATTGTTGTTTTCTCAACAATGTTGAGAAAACTTTATCCAGTTTTCTCTGGATAACGTTTTACAGAGAAAACTTGATCTTTTCCCAGAAAAAGATCAAGTTTTTTAAATCTTTTTTAGAGATAAAAAAAAAAATAGATGTTTGCACATTTCTACAAAAAAAAAAAACTGAATAATTAAAAAGTGGCCCTATTTTTTTTAACTTGACACTAAGACCAAAGAAGAAAATGTCTTTGTGCGCTTTTGTCTATGCACAAAGACAGACAAACTGAAAGTTTGAACAGAGAGAAACTTGACCCTGAGTAAACATGAGGGCAGCACCGACCCTGCAGAAAGACAACAAATAAACTCTGGACAGAAATAGCTCCTCCAGCTCTCAGTGTGAGTCCTAATGGGTGCAACGCTGCTGATGGCAAACAGTCAACTGAGCTTTTTACTGATAGATGAGCGGAGACAGAATGTGTCTCTGCTCTGCTCCACAACATCTCTGATAAAGATCCTTTGCAAAAAGCCGTAAAAACGCTATAAAACAAGCCCAAAATAATGCAGAGACAGAAATAAAGCTGCAGCCCAAACGGGATGAGACATTTTTATGTTGCTCAGCTGAAGATCACATCTAAAATCCAAAGCATTGCTGTTTTGTCAGGAAATATTAAAGACACTGCCAGATCCAGTGTAAGTATGGAGGTCAAAATCTAAACTAGTTCAGCAGATCTTCGCAGAGACATTTCTTTACAGCAAAATCTCTCTGTTGTTTTCATTTGAGTTCAAGACCAAAAGATATTTATAAAAATCTTTCTGCTGATTTTTCTCCAGGTCTGATCAATCAACACATTTATCTGATGATCCAAGAACTGCTTCTTCTTCTCTGATAATTTATTTCCAGGCATTATTGCCAGAAGGTCTGAATGTGTTTTCAGTGAAATATCAAGTCCTGTCACATCCACAAAGTGTATCATTTATGATGTGCCCCTTTGCATATTATATTGCATTTATGTCAGAGACAATCTGTCAATGCAGAGAAATCAGGTTTTCCTGGAGTCACTGTCTGCATCTAAATTAACCTTAAAATTGTGCAAACTGGATTTATAAAAATTAATTCATGTAATGGAAACATTTTTGTGCTAGAAAGAGGTGGTTTTTCAGCCAAGTGGAATATTTTCCTAACATTTGTAACATGAGATTATTACATAATAATCTCAAGCAGAAGGTTCAAGTTCTTGAACAGAAAAAGGTTAAATAATTATTAGCCATATGAATCAGGAAGTTGAGTCACCTACTATGTCTTGTCAGCCAAGTCAAGCATTCGGCATGCTGAGTTGGGTGAATCTTCATCAGAGTATACATTAAGTAATGGTGCAATGGGGTTACTGCTGCAACATTTACATATCAGCACTTTCTATTAACAGAATTTATGTTTTGGTGTTCAAAAGAAAATTAGTGGCTTAACTGAAGATGTGATTTTTATGTTTTTGATTTCACATGAAAATTACAAACTATGGCAAAGACCAAGTGCAAGAAAACCTTTTTTTTTTTTTTACTATTTCGTAAATTTAAACACAAATATTTACTGCAAAAAGAAAGAAAACCCAACAGCTGAGATTAAAACCAGGAGTGAGGCAAAGTCATTGCACTGATTTTATTTAATTTCCCACAAATATTTTCGCCTTAAAAGTAGCTAAAGGAGAAGTTCCAACCTGGGAACTCACTCAACTTCTGATCTGAATGTTTCGCTGCTGGGAAAGGGTCAAAATGGCTGAAACTGAAAGAGTTTGAACCTCTTTGCTTGTTTGTCTAAACCTGAACAAAAACACAAAGCTATTTGAGGTCACATTTAATTTCAGAGTTATATACAGATTCAAGTTTTGATCCAGTCAATTTGAAAAAAGTCAATTTTCTGTATGTACTTTTGCTTATTCTGGGAACACGACCAGCACGTCCACCTTCAGCTCTTTAACAAAGAAAACTTTAGCTGTTCACTTTAATTGAACAGATCGATTTGGGTGAAATAATATATTTATACATTTTGAATTTAAGCTCATTAATCAAGCTGTAAACTCTGGTTTTTGTTGAAACTTAACTTTTTAACCAGCATTTAACTCCTTCCTTTTACAAATTTTCAAATATTTACAGTAAGTTTAAGTCTTTTCTCCTCTCTTTGGTTTATCCATCCATCCATCCATCCATCCATCCATCCATCCATTTTCCGTCACCCTTCTCCCTAACGGGGTCGGGAGTTGCTGGTTCCTCTCCAGCTGCGTTCCGGGCGAGAGGCGGGGTTCACCCTGGACAGGTCGCCAGTCTGTCGCAGGGCAGCACAGAGAGACAAACAGGACAAACAACCACACACACACTCACACCTAGGGAGAATTTGGGAAGGCCAATTAACCTGACAGTCATGTTTTTGGACTGTGGGAGGAAGCCGGAGAACCCGCTACCCACTGCGCCACTGTGCAGCCCTCTCTTTGGTTTACTCATCCTGAATTTTCTCTCTGGCTGATTGGCTCTTATGTTGATTTTGCTGTACAGATATTCCTATATTCCTCCAGAGGTTTTAAGACAGGGCTCATTTGTTCCAGCCTACCACTTCTGACCACACAACAGCTCCCTGCGGACGTCTAATGCAGCAGCAGCAGCAGCAGCAGCAGCAGCAGCAGCAGCAGGCTATTCTCTTTGAGGCCGCAACAAATATAAATGTTTCACTAAGTGGAAAAAAAAACCCCCTAAATTTAGATTCCATCCTCTCCCAGAGTTTTTATAGCAGCAGATTGAGAAAGAAAGTCAGTGGATAAATGGGTAGAAAGAATGTGAAAGTAGAAGTGGGGAAGTGGAGGGTAAGAGAGGACAAAAGAGGAGGAGAGAGGAAAGAGTGTGAGCGTTCTCGTCCCGGGGGCAAAACAGCTCCAACACCAATCCAAAATCATCGGTGCATGAAGAAAAAAACTCAGACTAAGTGATCCATCCTTTCAGACACACATCAGGGGCAAGACCCAAGGTTTTAAGGAACAACTCTTTAAAAAGCCAAATGTAAGAAGAAGTCACTTTAACAAGCTGAATCGTACAACTGTGCTCCCTAAACCTCCTTTAAATATGGATTTTTGCTGCAGGCACACTTTGATCTATTTTTACTGCAAAGTCCAAATGCTTCCAACATGTTGGTGAGGTGTGTGTCAATGAGAAACACAGCAGAGTTAGCTGAGCCTCCATCTGATAAAACTACCAGACAGGATGAAGCTCAGAGCCACATCTTCCAGAGAAACCCAGAAACTAATCAGCTACATCTATAGGAAACTCTTCCTGCTCAATCTTTCGGAATCGTTTCCAAAATGTTATTTTTTTCTACTTTGCAACTCTGGCTGCAGACATACAAGGTCCAGAAGCAGGAGTTAATAAACAGAGCATTTACTGTGAGGAAGCGTGTCTGACTGCTATTCTTCAGATCTACTAATGTGGATTCTTCACACACATCTTGGAACTAATGATCAATGCAAAACCTCCCACCAAGAAGCATTTCATCTTTATTGCAAATGTCATCATTTCCACAGCCTTCTTTGCATCCTCTGAAAAAGAAAACAGCAAAAAGAAACCCATCTCCATCACAGGGTTCTGTTCTGATAGAAACATAGCAAGAGTTGCCATCATCCAAATTTGGGCAAACGTAGAGGAAATATCATGCATCTCTAATCCAGTTTAGTTCAAGTATGATTTGCTTGTAATCCTTTTTTAGTCCATTAAATTGTTCAAAGAAGACTTGATCTGAACCTTTAGTTTGTTTATGAGTTCTGAATCTAGCAGGAAAGATAGAAAACCACCAGATTCAACAAGATCTGGAACAAAAAGCTCTGAATTTAAGACCAGACATTTTAAAAGCAGCTTTCCTCTTTTAAAGATACTTTCAGCAACAAGGACATCAGAAAAACAGCAACAATTAATTTAAAACATTTGTTTAATGCGACTGCATGCTGATTAACTCACAATCCTACGGCAAAAGAAAATTAACACTGGATGGTGAAAATATGACCAATTGGACAATTTTATGTAAGTTTAAAAGCAATAATTAAACAAAATTCAGCTCTTTAAAAGTCTTCTTGAATTGTTAAAACGGAGACATGAGCAAAGAGTTGCTACCTGTGTTGCATAATCACACCACTGCTATGAAGCTCACAGAAATGTTTGCTATATAATTTATTTTTTTGCAATGGTAACACCAACTAATGATGTTATTCCATGCAGATGCTCTGCTTGCACTGCTGAAGAAAACTCACTACATGTTGAGCAAAGTCTGCAGCTCATTAACAAAGTGACTGATGTTTCTAAAAGATGCTAACCTTCATCGTCGCCAGCAGCCTCCTCTTCCTTCAGTTTCCTCACACAGTCCAGCCGATCTTTTTCCACCTCCAGCAAAAAGTTACATGTTGGATTTCGGGCGACAACCTGTGTGGAATAAAAGAAGGATTCAGTAAATGAGCTTAAGCTGCCAAAGCTCAAGTTTTACTTTAAAATAAAGCTGTGGATTTTATCATGAGGATGTCTGAAGAAGAACAAACATAACGACTGAGACCAGAAAAGACTGAAATAAGAGTTTATTTATTTGTGTTATTTATTTGCATAGCACATTTCTGCAACAAGCGAGATCAAAGTTCTTTACATCAATTGTGAAATAAGCAGTAAACATTATGTTTTATCAAATGCCATCATCAAAATCTTCAATGCACATCAGCCATATTGGTCAAAAGCAACAAACCAGGTGCTCAATAAATAAAGTTTTATTAATTTTAGATTGATAAATCACACAAGTATAGAAAAAACATATTTGCAGTGAAGTAGAAACAATTTAACCCCAATAAAGAGAAATTTATTCATACTTTCAAAGAATAAGCTTCATCTTTTCTGTTTATCTCTTTAATTGTTTTAAACCACAGACTAGGCATAAATTATTTAGATGTAGAAAATATTAAACAAAATGCTACAAGCATCCAATAATGGTAAATATGCCATAATTTTGTAAAACGTCCCGTTGAGATTCCAGCTGCACTCCAAACTCATGTAAAGGACACAGATTTCCTGCAGGAGGAAATCTTCTTAAGTTTCTGGCAATGATAGGAGAAACAACCTGTAAGGTTTAATCGCTCTCAGCTGGATTAATCCTTCTGGAAAAGGATTTATTTTTAAGCTCTCCAATCCCTGCAGCCTTTCCTTGAAGAGGAGGGCTACTGTCTCTTCTCATTAGTTGCTTGAAATAATCCAAAGTTAATCTGCTAACCAGATTTATTTACTGACCAAACTGCTCAGATTTGTGGACGTTGCGTTTAATTTGACATGAAAACTTCAAACAACCACTTGACCCTTAAAAAGCAGTTTTTTAAAATGGGTTCAAAGGTCAGTTTTGAGGGTTTCAAATTTGGGTTTATGTTGCATTTATTGATTAATTAGTTTAAATAAATTAATAAATGATGGACAAAGTTTTGAGGATTTTTTTCAGACTTACTGTAGCTGCACATCTTGAATGTTTTCTATGTTTTAACGTCCTATAAAAGTTTAATCCCCATTATCACACATTGTGTAATAATTTATTTTAACACTCCTAAATAATATCCAGAACAACCAATTACTCTTTGTGATCACCTAATTAGTACTTACAGTCCATCTGTGTGAAATTTAATCTGAGTATAAATCCAGATGTTCAGTGAAGGCCTCAGAGCTTCATTACAGAAGCAACATCGTTAACCTCCTCTTGTCTAATAAATGTTTTTGTTCGTCTCTCAGCTGAAATCAGAGAGTGAGAAAAATCTGTCTGCTGATGCAAATGGAAACTTTGTTTACTGACAAATTAAAATCCTTTCAACGACGAAACGTGAGGAAGGACAAGACAACCTATTTGTCTTTGAATAACCAAAGCTTGGTCTTATTATTATATTATTTGATAATTTACTAAAAAGAAGTAAAAGTATTTAATTAAGCTATTGAACTTTGATAAATGTTAGAGGTATTTTCAAAGAGCGAGAGAGAAAGATAAAACTAACCAAATTCTGTTTGTTGTTACCAAAAGTAGCCAAAAAAGTATTAGGGCCACAATGTGTGACTTTATTCCTAGAATAAAGTCATAAAATTACAACTTTATTCTGGTAATAAAGCATCTATTCAGCATCCAGTTAGCATCCAGTCAGCAACCAGTTAGCAACCAGCCAGCTTTCCTTCAATATGCACATGTGGCAGCATCTGTTTGTGCGAGATGGAAGAACAGATTCTGATTCATCTTTTGAAAGAACATTTCTCAAAGGTCCAGATCAGCCTCACATCAAACCAGAGCGGCTGGGCTGGAGGCGACTGAATGAGAAGATGACTGAAGTGTCTCAAAATTCCTGAAGCTGGATGATTAAAAGCTACAATTTACTCTTGATGCTGACAAACTGCCGTTCTGCTTTGTGTGGATGAAAAGTTGCATCCTTCTTCAGTTCAGTGCTCTCTGAGTCTTTCAGAGTTTGTCACCGACCAGCGTTTTTCTGACCACCAGTCTTAAGTTCTGATTGGTTCTCCAGTTTCCACAGAGGAGATTGAATCCCCTGCCTCTCTGTTTGATCGTGACGTTTCACTATTTTATAGCTCCATCTGGTTGGGCACTTCAATCTAGGACGGGTCTGCATCCTGTGTCACCGGGAAGAAAAGTTTCAGGTTTCTAGTTTCACAACATATTCTGCTTTTTTTAGGTTCGAAATTTCTGACTTTAAACTCACAATTCCGACTTTCTTGTTTTTTTTTCAGAATCTGACTTTTTAATGTAATTGAACAAAGTAAATTATAATAATGAAGCGAAGGCTTCTGCAAAGTCCTGAAATTTGTGATGGATAAAGATAAAAGCTTTCATGGCAGCAGAACCTGATGATTTTATTTCTGAAGTCAGGTGCAGCTGTGTTCAGAGAAGCAGGACAAATTCAACAGATGTTCAGGATGTTGATGTCTTTATCTAACTTAACTTACCAACGTAAGGGAATATTACTGCTGAGCTGAACTTTTCTGCTAATATTCCTGCTGCGGCACTCCGCTGTGACTTGCCTGCCCTGGATTTCTGAAAGGTCATCTGTCAATCAAACATGTAGGAAGCGTATCTTCTGCTTGTTTCGACTATAATGGACCTTTATTGTGCTGCTGCCCATCTGTTTCCTCACTAAACAGCAGATGAAGCAGAAGCTGCAAAGCACAACCAGACACACATTTCCAGCTGTGGATTGGCTCCTGGGAAACAAGCTGGATGAAAAGCAGACAGAATCAGAAGTTTGTGACAGAAGCCAAAAATCTGCTCTTCATTTAACGGTGAGAGCAGAAGAAGACGACGCGGCTTGGATCCGATTCTCTCAGAGGAAATCTGTTCAAGTCAGATGGCGTTTAGTGGCTTCTCCTGCTGACATGTCTCCCTCTCTCTCTTTCTCCTTTCAACTTTCTCTCATCTCAATTTACTCTGCCCTTTTTTCAGATTTCCCTCTGTGAAGAGGGAAGCTTCTCCGGCTCCTCATTCCGACACCTGTGAGGAGGCTGCATCGCTCCGGAGCAAAGCGTTTGTCACAGATTGCTTTTATTGGCCAGGGACGACTCAGGAGGTGAAAAATACATCTTAATCTCAAAGGATGGATTCTCCAGACACAATTTCTAAAAAGATATAGTCAGTTTTATGCCGATAGAGCCACAAATATATGAACAAAAGGACAAAAATCTATTAATATTTGAAGGTGATTCTAGTTTGTAAGTGATAAGTGATGGCACCAGAGGTTTAAGGTAAGGTTTTCAAGTGATTTCTGATCTAGTTTTCATTGAAAATATTTTAATGTACTTAAAATAAGAGAAATCTAGCTTACACATAATTTTTCAGCAAAATAAAAGAGCATATTTTTAAGTCAATAACCCCTAATATGAATGAAAGTATGCTGGTTCCAAAAACAGATTATAAGTGAAATAATCTTTCAGTGGAACCAGTACTTTTTTAAAATCAGTAATGAGGGATTATTTACTTTAAACAAGCTCTTATATCTTGCTGAAACATTTCTTCTAAGCCAGTTTTGTCTTAAACTAAACCAAATATTCTTGGTGAGGTTTTGTGTTCGTGGCGAAGCGCCTTCCAGCAAAGATCCTCTCTGAAAGAGAGCACACACTCCCACAAAAAGCACACATCAGAATCTTGACAATATGTCTGATTTGAATTGATTCCATTTAACTTAGTTAATTAAAATTGAAAACGTTTGCTAAAGATAAACAATTGTCGAACGTTAGCTAATAATCTCATTGCATTTATCTTTTCTTTTTGTATTTTAGATGTTTTTACTTACTTTAACCCTTTGTTCAGTATTTACAGTAAAAGTTATTTACTTTGGTTTCAGCTGCCAAACGGTGAACCAGATCAGGATTTCTGACTTGGTGGTGCTTCATTAGGGCAAAACCTTTGAAAACACAGTTTATTTGCAAAACATTTAAGCTTTAAAATCTTTTGGACTATTATAAAAATAAGGAGCTTTCAAGAAATCATTATTTTAATTTGAATGTTCAATAATAAAGTGTTTTTTTTTTGCAACTTAACACTGAAAATAGTTCAAATATTGTGTCAAAAAAGGAGAAAAACTCATTTACAATACAGAATATTTAGGAATTAATTAATCTACATCCAAAATATTCTCCTACCAGCTTTACAAATGTTATGTTTTTTTTTCCTGCTGCTTCAATCAACATTGATGTGCAACAATTCCTGGCATCCATCACACGAGTGCTGTTGGGTAAAGACTGGCAGAGCTCCTGTTGAACTGAAGAAGGGATTGCAGCAGAGGTTACCGGAGCAACAAGCAGGTCCAGGCAAAAAAAAAAAAAAAAAAAGAAGAAGAAGAAGAAGTGGGTCTGTAAAGCCTCTAAGGCGACATTCAGTGCATAAACCTTCAGGGTGAGTTACTGACTAATTACAAAACAAATGAAGTCTGAAGGTGTATCAAGACGTAGCAACAGATGCACACCAGACTCCTGCTGCTTTTATCTTATTAAAGGAGGAGTTCCCAACTTTCTTCTAGAAAACCAAATGAAATGATCATCAAAAATCTTCTAAAGCCGAATTTCTTTCACTGGGAAGCAATGAATATCAAAAAGCTGCAAGTTCAAATTAGTTTTAGTTCTAACAGAAGAAAAACTACAAAGGGGAATGAAAAACATAATTCATGTTGTCAGGTTTTAATAAGCACTGAAAGCAGAAGTTAATGTCTGTTGTTATACCCAGAATGCCAGAAGGTTGATGATGTTCATCCAATCAAATGAACAACAAGTTGAGTTGGGAGGAATTTATTTCTGACACTTTCAGATTTACAGGCTGAGGTTTTTCTTCCATTGGAATATTAGAGCATCCTAAATGATGTGGTCAATCTTTTCATTGCTCTGCAGCATAAAATAAAGCAATTAAACAATAAATAATAAGAAGGGAAGATTTATGATGGCTCTGGACTGACTTATTGTAAAAAGTTCATGTGGAGCAGCTGAATGACTTTATTAAATGCTCATTTTACATATTCTTCTCATATTAGTTCATTGGAGTATAATCTAAAGAAAGCTGAAAAAATGCTTTTAATCGCATTAATAATACTGTTGAAATAATGTTTGCCAGCCACGCTAATGCGTAGCGTAGCTTTTCAACTTAAACAAACCTTTTCAAATAGACATGAAAAATGTTAGTCTCTTGTATTTAAAAGCATTTTGAAATCAAGTCCAGCTTTTAAGATGCTTTTTCTGGGTAAAAAGAAAAAGGTCAATTCTAACCAAATTTAAAAGGCATGAAAAACATTTAAATTTTTTTCACTATTTTAAAATAAGTCTGGTTTTTGTTTTTTTCTTTTCAAAAAAAGTGTTAGTGTTTTGAGATGTAAGCAGGGATCCAGAAAGTAAGAAACAGGTTCAAGGTTTCACATTATCAGATGAAAGGCAACACTTGTTCCTATGGTGATGAAAAAGTTGCTCCATTAACTCCAACGAAAAGCCAACTTTGATCCTCTGTCTTCGAGGGATCACTAACAATCTCTCTCTTGTTTTTGTGAAGTGAATAAATCCTTCTTTTCATCCCGACTAAAACGCTATCCAAACAGCCTCAAGTGGCAGCGCTGCATACGACAAGAATAAAAAAAAATATTGTGTTTGAAGCCCTGAAGCATGTGGACAGTTTTTATCAGCTGCTCTGTTTGAAGCCTGTTAGGAGGCAGAGCTCAGTGTTGCTGATTGTTCAGATAGTCCAGAGTCCCTTCATCTCATAGCAGCCACAGGCACTGATGATTCAGATATGTTTGGTAAAGTTTAGATTAATAAGAAGTCAGTAAGAAGTCATTATCCTTCTCAGTGAGCAGCAGCCGCTCTACACTGCAAAAACACAAAATATTACCAAGTACTTTTGTCTGGTTTCTGGTGCAAATAACTCAGTGAACTTGAAATAAATAACTTTTTAGCAGATTGTTTTAAGTAAGTGGAATAATTTGAGCAACATTAATTATTTACTGAAAACAAGCTCCTATATTTTAAAGGTTATGTATGAGTTAGCTTTGTCTCATTTGAAGTGCACTAAGATATTTGGACTAAAATTAAGACAAAAATACTTTTGTGTTTTTGCAGTGCGGGTCAGAGGTCATTGGTAGGGAAGACTGCTGCTCATTCGTTCCTCCAGCTGGTCCTTTACGGAAACGGGCCAGCTTTCCTGACCCTCAGGCCAGAGTTGCCCCACATCTAAAATGATATAAATAAGCAAACGTCCACAGAAATGACTGTTGACCTCTGATTGGGCCCTGAAGCGTGACCCCTCCCTGAGTTCACCATCTGCTGCAGGGATGCACGTTACTCAGAGAACTCAGTCATCATCTTCATCACTGCAAAATTACACTCTTCCTCTTTTTCTGCTCTTTCTTCTTCTGCACGAAATGAATTTGGTCTGCATTTTATTGAATGACCTCAGAAACAATTTATCATGAATTCATTTAGTTCAACATAATCCAGTTAATCTCAACATCTCTTCATTAGAATTGGAGGTAAAATAAACATGCAACCAGATAAAAAAAGATGCCTTGTACTTTTCTCCTCAAATTAAGTCGCAGTGCAGTTGCCTGCATCCCTCCACCTTCTTCAATTTGACATGATATTGGTGTCAATCAACTCTATAGCTACTGTACTTATGTAGCTGCAGCTACTTTAGTTTTGAAGCTATTAGTGAACATTATTTTGTTTGATTTCATATGTGAGGACATCTGAAAACATTTCTTACCTTTAAAATGATGCATTGTACTTCATTTTAAAGATAAAGTGGAAGAAACAAATATATGGCTGGTCAGAGGTTAGTCATAAATCTGTCCAGATTAGAGGAAAGTAGCTGGATTGATTTAAATCTGTACCAACTCAGTTTGTTGCTGATATATTTCCACAGCAGAGGAAGCAGCTGCAGTCTTTACATCTAAACCCCTCCAGTGAATCAGCGGTGACTCAGACCAACGAACCGCCATCCAGCCCCATTTACTCATTTAGACAAGCTGCAACAAAAACACACAACTCCAACCTACCTTGGGTGGTGCTTACTTCATGAGAACGGACAGATTAATTTTCTGAAAAAGCTGGTTTGGATGTCAGCTTTTTTAATCTTCAACCTTTAAAAGTGCTTTTCATTAAACCTACTTTTTTCATTGGTCTGCAAAAATATTCACATCTTTTTTTTATTTGCTGTAAGCAGGAAACTAATATGCCTACAGCTGCAGTATGTAACTTGTATGAAAAAAAATGTTTCATACAACAATATAAGACAGAAAATCTATGAAAAAAACTGAGCTCCTGTGCAAAACATGTAAAATTAGGTTTTTGTAAAAGTTACATTCTGCAGGTTTCATGGAAATGATTTTATCTTCGACCCTATAAGCATTTTTGTGGCTTTTCCTTTGAATTATTTCCTTAAAACCTGGAATAAAATTTAGATCAAGTTTAAAATACTTGTCTTTCACATTTAAATGTGATAAACAAAAACGATACAAATAAAAAATGTTTTCTATATAAAGAAATACAAGCATTTAATTTGAGCACAAAGCAAAAACCTTTTTATTGCCGAGTTGAGAAACCGCAATACAAAGCTAAAATAAAAATTCAAGAGAAAATCTGAAATTAAAGTATCACTCTAACAATGCCAGCATCAATCTGATATTGACACCAACTTCTCATTATTGTTGATATTTTGTATTAATCCGCTCACCTCTGACCCCCCAGAGTTATGCATCACGACCGACACAGACCACTTAAAGAAAATACCAAGCAACAAATTTCAATTTGTGCTATAAAAATACCAACTAAGAGTAAAACACTGGCTAATCAAAACGCGCTTCCTGTGACTGTACTGCGTCAGATCTACTTCCTGTCGTCCACATCCACAGAGAAGAAAACTAAAATGTCGAGGTCGCTGGAAACATGTTCACACCTGAGTCCCTGCTGCGCTCCAGCACTCTGAGGATCCAGAGAAACACCGAGCAGCAGATCATCATCTCTTCCAGAAGAAATCCCACCTGAATCGCGTTTGCGTTTTAATTGCAACTGATTGACGGTTCTGGGCCACCAGCCTTTCCTTAAAAAAATAAAATCTAAGTCACTTTCTACTCACACTTTTAGGATAACCTCAGCATCCATGAATTGATTTGAAAAAACACATATCAAATAAGTTTTCAATTAAATTTTCCATTACACCACAGAGTTTGGCATTTGCCTCCTGTGCTCATAATGAGTTCTGCTGCCATTTCTCTTGTAAGACTTATTTCTAGAGAAATGCCAACCCGGCTGTCGCAGTTAGACTTATGTGCTATATCAAATTTAAAGGGTAATGACTTCATTTTGCAGCAGAGATTAAATCTGAAACAAATACTGTCTGACAGTGAAATTCAGCTCTGCATTCTGTTGTAAATGGCACTTTAATTTACCTCAGAGATACTGCAAGCCTAGAAAACTTCCGTAGTACAGCTTTTAGCCCATTATCTGTGTTTTCCTGCATGGTGTTCACACATTCATGCATGTCTCTTTGAGTTCTCTTCTGTTTGTGTTTATTTTGTTTATTATAGTGAGAGGGAACGGTGCAAAACATTTCAGCTTGATTTAATGAAAGGTCTTACATGACTGGAAGGTGTGTGTGACTCCTAGATTCATTCTAAAGGCAGAAGCACAAGTCACATTAATCAACTGACTGGTTCCTCTGTTAATTGCGTGCATTTGATCATATTATCCAGACAAACTGCCAGGCAGAAAGTAAAATCAATCAGAGTGACTAATTATTTAATGTTGGGATGCTGCAACGTCTCCAAACGCAGGTATGTTTGCTTCTTACAGCTGTTGCTTTCTCTTAATAAATATAATTTTCTTATCCAGACTAAACTGTCACTAGTACAGAGATGGTATCTGCCATTCAGGATGTGCTGCAAAGAAAACGTTGACATTTCAGCAGCATCTTTACTTCATTAAGTCCTGCGTTTTCCTGTGAGGTCGACACAGATTCACCTCCTTCTCACCGAGATGATGCTTCCTCATGGTTTCTCTGTTTATTTGCTTTTGTTGGATTGACATGACTGCACTGATTCAGTTTTAGCCAAAAGCTCAATAAGAAACCTTTGACTGTTTATAATCACACAACCCAATTAATTGTTTCTGATGAGAGAATAACACGACAACATGATGTAAAGCTAAAAAAAAAGTTCATTTTAAGTTGTTCAGGGTCAGCAAATATTAAAATCCAAACAATTTTGCACAAACACAATATTTTTGAATTACGGTAATTAACAATTAATTTGATTTAATTTTCAGGTCTTAGGAAAGAGAAAAATGTAAAACATTTAAACGCAGGGGGGAAAAAACACAATCTCCAGTGGAATGAACCCAATTAGTTCTTCAAATACAGAATTGTGACTGAATGCAGCCTTTCCGCTTGTATTAATATAAGAAATAACATTCATTTTTCTTATAAATTACTAATTAATTACAAACGTTGTTAAGAAGAAGCTAAGACAGTTTCTGCAGTTCGACCAACTCTGAGGACTCAGAAGCTGATTTAAAGTAGCATTAAGGCTATAATGTCTTTTAAGTGCGTATGCACCTCAGATATGCTAGTAATGATGAAAATATAAACGCAGTGCTGTTAAAGAGGATTACCATAGAAACAGCTGAGGGTGACTGCCTGGATCCTATTTCTGTCACAAGATCTGATGATATGTGGAATAAATCAGACTGTGATTGGTGGTTGAGTTCGACATGAGTAAACAATCTGTGTTAAAGGAGCAGTGTTATGCATTTTGTGTTGATTTATGGCACAGTCAAGGAATTATGTTACCTTCTTTGTTCTCGAGCGGCAGATAAATTAGACTAATTACTAAAACTTTGGTAAAAAACTAAATGTGGAAGATTAAACTCAATACTCATAACGTTTTCAGTTCTTTTCAGGTTAATCAAGTCTTCGCCCAGATCCACCTTTAGACTTTTTAAATAGTCTCCTGTGACATTTTCACATAGTTTCAGTTTGCTTCAATTTAAAATGTTATTAAAAACACACACCAAGCGACAAATCCTGACATTTAAGTGGCTTTTAGAAGTGAATATTTGGCATTTTGGGCTGATTCAATGAAAAAATAAAAAAATAAAAAAAGAATAGGCTGCTGTAGGTGTGTAAAACATCAAGCAAAGGACATTTTGTGTGTCTGAAATCAGTTTTATAGGACCGGCCATCCCTAAAGAACAAAAAAAAAAAAAAAAAAAACACACAAAAACCAACTGGCATGGTGTTAATTTATTCTTTGTTTTGATTGGCTCAGTGTGAAGTAAATGAAGCATTGTTGAAGTGCTGATAAGTGCTTCTCTGTGGGAACTGAACCATGAGGACGATTGACTCAATTTCAACCGAAAATAGGAGATGTTTTTTTTGAGTGTGGATAACGTCTATTATTCCTGTGTTTCAAATTATTATTATCAGTTATTTTAAGAAAACGCCCAGAAAGACATACACAGCTGAACTTAACTGCAAATTTTTAAAACGTTAATGTTTTTTTCTGCCAGTAATGCCGCCAGCCATTGGTTGTAAGCTGATGAAAATGTTTACTTTTTGTCTTACTCACATTACACCCGCCACTTCTTCACCTGATGCTATCTTTTGTGTCCCATCTGTGTGCAAGATGATTCATTTTCCCTGCAGATTTCCACTTTTAAATTTGTAACAGTGGAAGGCAGAGCTTTAACACAGCATAGCTATAGTTACTGCGAGTTGAGTTGAAGTGGTTTGGGGTGATTGTAGAACCCGAACCATAACCTTTTAAGGAGCTAAAACAGGAAAGGTTTATTCGGGTTTAATGTCAGACACACAAAAAAGTTCAACATCTTCCACACAGGGTATGTAAATATGTGGCTTAAACTGAGTCTAGCCACTTCAGACATCAGATCTCTGGATTAAATTATGTCTAAAACCTTAGCATTCCTTCATACTTAGTGTGAGCTTTCATCAACAGCGGGTGAATATCTTAAAGATGAGGATTATCTAGAAATTTTCAAACTCCACTTTAAATCAGCTGGTCTGTTTTAAAGATCTACACAGTTGTTTAAGCTGCACAAATGAATCTATAGATCATGGGACTTTTCCTGTCTGGGGCTGATGACAAAAAACTGACATCTGACACTGCAGCAACAAGAAGCCTCCGCCGTCTGAGACAGCACATCATCAGTATTAAATGCTGGGGGATCCGAGCATGAAAACACAGCAACTTCTCCTTCTGACCATCAAGTTAATCACAGCGTTATGCCTGGGAAAGGCATTGCTGAAGAGCTCCACTGTGACTGACCGGCTCAACACATTTTAATCTTCTTAAACTACATCTTCAAATGGCTCAACACGCAACTTTGTAGTGTTGAAATTGGTTTATTTTGCAAAACTGCGGTGGAGACACTTTGTTCACATCACACGAGTCACGTGACCATCAGCTGGATGTCGTTACTGGCGTAAACCATGAAGAAGACAGGAAGTATTCAGAGGATGATGGTGCAGCATGACTTTATCAGATGAGCAAATTTATTCACGTGGTATTCTAATTGTGGTTCGTATTTAATGGAAACACTGCAGTCGCAAAATTTAGTTGCTGTTTTTTTCAACAATATTGACAAAGACTTATGCACATTTGTAATGGAAATGCGACCAGTCTCATAACTTTTTACCATTACCACTAACAGTGTGATTTTGAACATGGCCACAAAAGCATCTCACGCCAGCGCCAAAACCTTTTATCAAGAAATATGATTTTTTTCTTTTTCAAAATTTCAGGGTTTATTTTTGAAAGATCAAATTGCAACTATTATATAGTCGAAGTAAATGCAGCTAATGTATCTGGTTAATTTATAAGATTAAGGCAGAGAAATGTAGAACAGCCAATAGCAAAATTTAAAGCTGCTAAATTGATTTCTTTGCCCTTGAGCATGATGAAAAATTGATCCAATTAAACTACTAATTAAACAAAATAGTAATCAAGTAAGTAAGAAGATGAACCACAGAACAGTTTGTGTCTCAGCTGCCATTTCTTTGTGTGTTTGAGGTGGCAGAGTGCTTGGATTTACACGATCAAACACACATTTGTTTGGGGTGATGAGAACATTTTACACCCCGGCCTGCATTTAAAGTGACGAGGCCGGCGGGCAGACAGAGACCACTTCCACTGTTGGTCCTGCGAGGCGGATCAGTGCTGAGAGAGGGCTGATAACGTGTGACGTTCAGGAAAAAAATAACAAAAAATACTGGGGTTACAGCTGGAGGAGGCCTCAGAAAGAACAGTCAAACAGTGAGACTAATGCTACAAATTATCTCAATTAATCAAGACGCCGACGCCTCTGCTGCAGCTGCAAATAAACAGTAGAGCCTGCAGTAAATGAAAAACATGAAGCTTTTTTATTTATTATTGGCTAAATTATTAAAATGTAATTTTCTCTACAAATTAGTGATTTGATTATTAATCAAAATCAGAATCTCACCTTATCTCATTTACAAAGTAAAGAGAATTTTGGAATTGTAAAATGAACTAGTAAGCGATCGTCACATTGATTTATCGTTTTATGCCATCCTGACTAAATATTTAAGTATCTGTTGACCCCATTATGTTGGAATATAGCAAAAATATGCTCTCAGGACCAACTATCTATAACATGTTATTAGTTCTATCTTAAATTAATTCAAAACAGTCAACTGGGTGTACCACAGGGTGCTATTTTAAGTTCTTCTGATTGTGTATCAGAAAACTAAATTAAAGCAGCTGATATTAGAAAAAAATGCTTTCTTCAGCCACTTTGTTCTGATAAGATGTTGGCTGCCTATTTTCACTACTAAACTAGATTTATTTGCACTAATTCTGTCTTACTTTTCCACCAGTAGAACAACTTGTTACCAAGCAAATCAGCTGGTTTAAAAAGGATGCTGTTGCATAAACAACCTCATAAGATTTTTATTTTATAGTACATATTTATTTTATAAAACAGACTTTTAGATGTCTTAAAAATATTTTTTAATAACCCAGTGAAGGTGATTAAATGTGTTTAAAACTGAAACTTAAATTCAAAATATCTTTTAGGAAAATGTCTATTTTATTTCATTGAAATGGTTTCTGGATGAACAGAAGGATAATCATTTTCCTCTTTGCTTCAATTAGTAATCCTGATGAAATATAGTGTGCACCCAATTTGAAAATAATTTCATTGTACTGCAAATGAATGTATGTACACTATTTGGTTGATGTTTTATTCCAGATCCACGAACTGGATAAGCAGGACTAACATCTTATTTGAGCTCATATTTATGAAAATCCCACATTTTTTACCAACTTCCTTGCTGTGCAAGACTTTCGAACAAGAAGTTTATTTTCAGAAAACTCACCATGAGCGGACACATCCAGAGAAAAAAGGTGAGGAGGCTCAAACTTCTCATGATCAGTCCTCAGGTAGACAGAAACCAGGCAGATGTCCTAACAGGAGAAATTCAGGCTTTAATCACTTCATTTGAACTCCATTGCAGAGCGTTTCTTTCTGGTGAAAAGAGTTTGAATCATTGTTAATTTCCAGAAATGGTGCAGAAGAGAAGCGCAAAAGCCCAGGTTGTGATGTCCTGTATCCACACTAGTCGCTTCCACTGAGCTGAGTGAGCAGAGAGATCACTAACCCACAGCTGAATCCTGCTGTCAAGCTGGCAGTACAGGATGCTCCATTTCTCCCTCTGACTTTCAAAATAAAAACCAAAGACACACGATTAGATGTTGAGGAATATTTATTTTAGATCTAAAAACAATACAGTAATAACACTGATGGCTGTTTAGTTTTTATACATTTTAATAAAATATTGTAACATTGTACAGCATTCAAGTGAAATGTTAGCATAACGAGGAAAACAAAATAAAGAGGAGGAAATTATTATACCCAGATTACGTTTTGGTTATACAGTGTTAAATACGTTATTTACAATGAGAAAAAAGCTACAGGAAACTGTGATTTTTGTTTTTAAGTAGACAGTGAAACATTTTTTTACTGTTTTGCTCTAAATCTGACAAAACTCTCCTTTCATAACATTTAAGTCCTGTGATGAATGCATTTAATACCAACTTACAATTTTTAATGAATTTAAAAAGAATTTAACACTTTTAAAAGATTTTTTAAAGTGTTAAACTATCTCAACATATTGCTTTGTGTGTATGTATGTATGTCTGGATAGTGATGAAAAGTTTCCACCACTTCCTGAAGACTTTCTTTATAACTATCAAGAAGTTTCTGAAGAGCTGGACAACCTTTCAAGAATTCCCAGTTACTCCCAGTAACGTTCCAGGATTTTTTTTTAGTAGTTTCTTTTTCAGATTGCAGAATCATGAGAGGTTGCTTTCTACCACTAAGTCCTCTCTATTTTATTTAAATTCTCACATAAACACTACTGTCCTCATAATGTAGCTCCAGTGGTAAAGTCAACAGAGGATCCTGTGTTTTGTAGGAGGAAAAATCACCAACTATACTTAGAGGTCAGTTTCAGTGTGAGCTGATAAAACATGCAGTGTGATCCCAAACACTTCAAGTTGGGGTGTCTGGAATGAGAAGAGAACAGAACTATACTGTTCCAGGAACATCCCTCTCCTTCTATGTAAATACTCTCTGTGTTCATGGTTTCCATCTGGACGCAGAGTGAGGATCAAGTGGCACAAATTCACACAAAGCCAGACCGTTGCTGGCCCCGTTGCAGCGATGGGTTGAAATACGCTGGCACAGGAATGCTAACCAGCCGTCAGTTGTCTCCTAGTGTTTATGGCTTGTGTATTAAACAGATTTAAACATCGCAGCTTCTTTAACAAAACAGATTGAGACAGAGGAGGAAAAATGACACCAGGTTGTTTTTGTCTGTCTTCTCATTTTTTTTTTATCACCATCTAATTTCTTGCTTTAATCAACAATAAAAGCTTCAAAGTACAAATAACCTGACTGAGTGACAACTAAAGATAGATATTTTATAATAATAATAATAAAATGGATCTTAAGAGAAGTTCTTCATAATGTGATTGTGAAGCTGTGATATTAACTGCATTTTTACCACAGCTGAGCTGGCAGAGATTAGGCCACAGATAGAGAGGTTTCAGTATATAAGCACTTCTCTGACATCTAGTGGAAAATGATTTCTGTTCAAACTCTGTTGACTATGATTGCATCTGTATCTGGAGGTTAAAATAGAAGATACAATCAAACAATAAACTTTAGTGAAGTCCGATCAGGACTTTTATTTTTAATTGGTCTCTTTTAAAAGACACATTTTTATGCATTCAGAACTGATTAGTTAAGAGTTGATATGCTCCAATGTTATTTCGATTTTATTTTGACTCTTTTCAATGTCTGTGCTTTGTTTTTCATTAATGTATTTTTTATTAGCAGAACTTTGACAAACTTGTTGCTTTTATTAATTGATTTGGATTTTTGGATTTAATTAGAGAAGCATGACTGCCAACAAATGCAAATCTTCTAAACTTTTTTAGGTACATTTGTCTTTATAATAACTTGTGTGCATTATCTTTAATTTCAAAGTAAAGAACACTTTGCTCTGTGGCACCCAGATGTGCTTTTAATAGATTAATTACAATTCAAATGTGGAATGGTGATCAAAATCATTTTTTTGGAGAGCACTTGCTAGAAAGAAATGTCAAATTTATGACTTTTTCAATTTTGATTACAATTTTTCAAAAAGTTTAATGTAAATTAGGGGTAACTAACCTTTATTTCAAACTTAGAAGTGTGTGTGTTTTTTTAATTTACTTATTTACATTAATAGACCTTCTTTCTATTAATGCCTGCCTCGCTGAACTGAACGTTCCGCCATGAACGGATAAAAATGAGCCGACTCGTTGGGGTAAAGTGACCGTTATTTCCCGCCACAAGATGGCGCCCGGGTCCTGGTCCGTGACCTGTTTTCTCGCGATGATAGCTTCCTGCGGATTTGCTGAGACTGACGGCTCTCCTTAACAGACTGGAGGATGAACAGAGGAGGCAGGAGGGCATTCGGAGTTTAACATACAGAGGAAGCAGCTGCTCGATTGAATTTTCTGTTTTTGTTTCGGGTAAAGCGAGTGCTGCTGGAGGATATAGGTGAGTGCGCTGTTTGCTCAGTTTTAGCCGTTGAGGAACAAGTAGTTGTTTTTTTTGTTACTGTACGTAACACCGGTGAAGTGCCTTCATACGTGTCACTGTGTCGTCAGCCGGACTCGGTTCAAAAACTGCCCCATTTAAGATGCGTCATATCAAACATCAAATATAGATGCATCAAAAGTGGTTTGTTGATAAAAAAATGATTAATTGTTCTATTTTGTTTGATTCGGCTTTGACATACCCTAAAAAAACATTAAGTATGTAGGTTAAATCTCTGCTTTCATAACAGATTTCAGCATTCATTGCAGTGAGTCATGGTAGAGGAATGAAGTGAGAGACTTTTCAAAGCTAAAACATTAAACAAACCGAAAGAGTTGGGAATTTATTATTGAAACCGAATTTGACCTAATGGCCTGCATAGCTTTCCTGCCAGTAACTCCACTATTAATATTCTTTTTAATACTTTTTAGATGGCATGACAGCAGGTGAAGTTGACTTTTAATGACGACATACTGTGGAATAATTAATTAGCTAAGCACAAGATTATTTTTATTTATTTATAGTAGCATTTGTTAAAGAATGGTACCAAGTGACACAGTTTCTTTCTGTTCAATGACAGTAAAATGCCATGCAGGATTGCAGGACTTCACAAAATACATCTCTTTTTAAGTGCACTGAAAACATGCATATATGTATATATATCAGTAGATGACATCACAAAAGGGATAAGAATCCAGCAGATCAGCTGGTGTTTGAAAACACTGAAAGCATTTGAGGTGCAAAGACTCCACCTTTTAAGATTTAGGCAGAGTCTGGACTCATTTTAGCTCCATTTGTCTGCCTCTGGTGTCGTTTTGGACTGAAGTAATGGGTGGAGTGGCAGAACGGCAGGAAATATCATTGAAACTTGTAAATCACCTTACTGGGATATATTAGCGAGTGCATTTGACTTTTATAGCTGACTGGCTCAAAGTAGTTGATGAAGTCAGCCCTGTTCTTCTTTAGAACTATATCCATGCGTGCTATTGTTGCTGAAATAAATGCAGCTGAAATATTTTACAAGTAAACACAATGTGGGAGATATTTAGTGAGAACATGTAACAAAAAAGTTACAATTGGGCATACTCAAAAGAACTGTGATCAATTTCCTTATACCTAATGTGGCGTCGCCACAGGCATGTGCAAAAGAAAGCTTGTTTTAATAACAATTTACAACAAAATAGCAAAACAGCATTTTATGAGTATCAAACTGTATTTAAAGAAAGTTTGATTTTAAAGAAAAGTGTGGATAATTGCTTCAAATGAGTTGAAGTAGTTGACAATTTTAGGATGTAGAGTTTCTAGGTGGCAATTGCTGCCATAGATTTATAGCAGTGGTATTTATAAAGCTTTAATTTATACATAGCAAAGATGACTTTTCACATTCCAACCTTTTATGACAGTACTATTAATTTAAATCTCAACAAGCTGTATTCATCTAGGTTTGGCATATAAAAACAATTCATTGTCGCATCTGATGTTTATTTTTATTTAACTCGATTATCACCATGTAACTCTTTAGGTCAAACTGATTAAAAATACAAAAACATGAACAGATTCATGTGTTGAACATGTGAGACGGTTTGTTTTAATGCTATGAATGTAGATAACTGGGCCATTAGCAGAGCTCAGTGGAGCCTGACTGCCTGCTGGACGTAAACCAGGTTTTTTTAGGTGTGTTGGACAGAGACGCAGCGAAATGTTGAAAGATGTACAAAAGTCGTAATTGTCCCATTCCTGCAGTTTTGCACTCAACATAATAATCAAATGTGATTGATCAATACTTTCTTTGCCATTAAATAATTTCTATCATAAATTTAAAGAAGCAATTAATTAAAAAGAAAAATTACATTTGTTTAGTATAATAATTACACTTCAGAGGGATGAAGTCCATGCGATTACTTAATTACTTTTATCCATACTGATGTTTTTTTACATTTTTAATCAGTTATGCGACACAATGGTAAAACTTTAAACTGCTGCAGTGCAAGATGCTCAACATGTTGTTGCTGGGTAACCAAAGAGTGAGTGTCAGTTGATGCCACCAACTGAGCTCAGCTGGCTGTAAGAGGTAGCCTTTCCTCTGCCTACATTGCCCAGAATGCTGTGCGGTTCAGTGAATTTCTTAATTATTCTCTCAGATGTTTTATCTACTGGTATTCATCTATTGCCATATCTATTATATTTGATTAGTAATAAATACCTTGCCAGTTATTTTTGTAGCAGCTTAAATAATCTTCTTGACAGTTGACAGTTGAACTTTGTACCTGCTGCAATAACAATGTCTTGTCTCACACTTATTTCCTTGTTTACATTGTTTTAATTGTTTTCTGAGCCCTGAAATCCTCCTCTAATGTTCAAATCAAAGTCATAACCTTCTTCTTTCACTTCTAACTCCAGCCAGTTTATTTAGCGCTATGTTTAGCCTGTTGGCTGCCAGTGTTGCAGCTTTTCACCGGCCCATGCCAGCTCTGTCTGTCTGCCTCTGCGGCATGCCAACGTGCTGTCACCACCCTATAAGAGCGTACTGTCCGAGGACGACTCCATATCCTTGTGATAATACTGTGAAAGGCTCTCCTATAAGTCACTGTCAAAATTGTCTTTACAGTGAGGAAATGAGCAACAGGATGGAGGGTACAGCAGGACCAGGCACCAGGGCGAATGGACCGGTCCCGGCGCCCATCGGGAACCAGGTTCCGCCGCCACCGAGTCCGACTCTGGCCAAGGAGGATCTGGAAGAAGAGCAGCCGTCTTCACTGACCGACGTCTCTCAAATGTGGATTAAATTTGCCAAAACATTTGCAGTCATATTTCCCATCTACGTGCTGGGATACTTTGAGTTCAGCTTCAGCTGGGTTCTGATTGGACTCGCCATGCTCTTTTACTGGAGGAAGAACCATGGCAGCAAGGACTACAGGATAAACCGGGCTTTGGCATTCCTAGATCACAAGGATACAACCGCGAGACAGAGTCTGCCAGCAACGGAGCTGCCATCCTGGGTGAGTCCTGATTTGATCCTATCAACGTTTTGTTGCCTTTGCTTAGGAATGTGGCAACGCATCAAACGTCTTGGATCAGGGGCAGAATCTCAGCCATGATTAACAGACTCATTTTTACCTTCTTACTCCAGATTGGATGTGGTATTAAGTAGCTCTTTAAGTCTGTTAAAAGTAAGACGTCCTAGTTCAATCACTGGTTTGTCCAACACAAAAGAAGGATAATATCAGAAATCTGTTATTTCTTTGTGAGGAAGTTAATATTTTTTCTTGTTTTTAAAGCAAATCTGAGGCAATCTACCTCTTGATCTGTTAATAAACAGAAATTCTTTCTTTCTTTTTCTTTTTTTTTTTTTAAATCAAAATCCGATCTGTAGGCATTTAAAATTTCTTTTGGTGATAAACTCACTAAATATAAATATATGTCAGTCTAAATCTTCAAGGTGACGTGACCTTTAGTTTATTATGAAGCAGTTCATGTGAATGTTGTTTTGTTGTTGTTGTTTTCTGCATGATTTTCCACCCAGAGGCTTTTTTAGTCATAATCTGTCCAGACTAGTAATTCCATAGTTTTCTTAATTAATCAATTATTCACAAGATGCATTAAAATGAGCCCGATAATTTTTATTTGATGATTAATATTTTTTGAAAGGCAATTTTGTTTACTTCATAATTTATCTTTATATAGGGTTTTGGTTGTGTTTGGTTTTTATTTCTGTGTTATTTATCGTTTTGGTAGCTGGAAATTTAAGCTATCTTCCAGTTCCGAGCAAAATTTAAGTTTGTTGGTTTTTGATTATTTACATTATTGTCCCATTATCAATATATTGCTTGAAAATGGTCTTAAAACAACAATATTATCATATCACAATCATTTCTGGATTAGTTTATTATCCAGGAAAATTTGTTATTGTGACGGGCTTAATTCAGATGTTTTGTTGCTTTTGAAAACAAAACTAGCAATATAAGCTAAAACGTAGGCAAGTTTGCATTTTTGTTTGTTCATTCATTCCATACATGCTAAAACCATATAAAGGCTGTTTTAGGGTTTATTGACATTTCATTTGACATTTTATCAGACAATATGTTGCAGTAAAATTAGTCTAGAAACCTAGGAGCAAAAACAGAAAAACAAATCAGCAACATTTGATTTTTCCGTCAGGAAATTCAGTCATTAATGCTTGCTGGCCTGACTCTGACAATTAGCTGCTTTATTTTTTTTTCTCTTGTTAGAAATGCAATTAGAAGCCAGTGAACTGTTGAAGTTGTCCTTTAGGCCTCAGTCTACTGTAATTCCTGCCATTCCTGTCATAGTTGCTTGTCGGTGTGTAGTGAAGCTTATGAAATGGACGAGGAGGAGGCCGACTGGACGCACATCTTCCACATTGCTGTCATTTTTTACTTCGCAATGACAAACGACATGCTGTACGAGACATTACCAGTTCCTTGCATGCTCAGAATGCAGGAATGTATTTGAAGTGGGCGTGTGCATAAAAGATCAGATATGTTGGAGTGGAAAATTTTGCTTGTATGAATCGATTCATTAGGATTTTATTTTCTCGCCTTACTAGCTCTTTTAGATGGTATTATTAGAGCTGCACTGATTAGATATTAATAGCTGTATTGGTCACAATTTTAAAAATAGTTTAGAGCGGATATCAGTGTCAATGTGCCCAATCCATAAGGGCAGATCTAGCCAGTCTAATTCTATGATTTGTGGTCTGAGTGAAATCACGCTTCATCATTTATTTTTCATTATATTTAAAATGTCTTTTTGCACTTTCTGAACCATTTCACAAAACATTTGTTGCAGTTTATTTTAAGTCAACCTATTTATCAGTTTCAGCGACTGGTGTATTTAAAAGTGCTGAATTCATGGAGTCATCAAATACTTTTGTAATTTAGTAGACTCATGTCTGTTTTTAAAATGAACGCTGTTTTTCTGGATCGGATCGGTATCGGCTGAAACTGATCCTCAGATATCGTATCAGAAGTGAAAAAAGGATCGCTTCATCCTTAGGTGTTACATCTGTCTGATTTCTAAAGAGGAAAATAATGATGCCATCATTATGTTATATTTGTACTGCTTATTTCTGAGCAGCACAAATATGATGGTCATCAATAACAGCCATAACAGAGGAGAGAAAATTGCTGACGACTGCGTTTCACTAGCTATAGTTCACAGAGGCTTTAACCTGCTGCAGCGTTTCTAATGAAATCAGACGGAGCTGCTTGTCAGCTCCGTGTTTCCCTAATTTAATGAGTTGATTCGTCTAACATGAGGTGAATCTGTGACAAACAGCGGTGAACTTTAGCCTGAATGTCACTCAGCCTTTGCCACTGTTTCGCTGTCCTTGCAGAAGATACTGTATCTGTTTGGCCTCTGTCACACTGACCTCAGAGCTCCCCAGCCCACTTTCACACAGTTTGCTCACATCTGGGACGATGCGCTCTGAAATGTTGGAATCAAGAGGGAATTTATCTGTCCTGACTGTAAAATTACATACATTTAATATTTGAGAAAATCATCTAATTAGTTAAGTAAACTTTATTATCCCCTGGGGGAAATTTGTTGTACAAACAGCAGTGAAGACACAAAAAACCAAAAATTATTAATAATCAAGGTTTTGTGACAGAGTAATTAGTTAATCTAATTTTTGTTCAGTCTTCCTCAGTAGGAGTTTACCTGCATCCCACAGTTTGACCTGAACGCAGTTATGAGATTACACCAAGGTCACTGCAGATGAGCAGCTCATAACTTACGGCAATCTTAATTTTTTTTAATTGTTTTTCTTTATGGAGAAAACGTTATTTATCTGGTTGATGTGCACATCTCTGTTCAGTGGAGTATTATTCAAACCAAATGGAAATTGAAGGCAATTGAATATGTTGTTATTACTCTTTAAAAACTGACAAAACGCAATTTATTTGATGAGAAACTCTTGCATGGAATCAGTTGCACAGTAAATGATGGACTGACATAATAATAACAATGAACCCAGTGGTTTAAGAATGAGACATAGACAGGGTTGTAGCATAGATGTGTAATATTGAATAAACCCACTCTGGGTGGTAAGGAGAGCAGTGAAGCAGGTCTGATGATATTTCAGTGGCCTCATTCTCTCCTGGACTTTATCTCGTCTCCCTGCAAATATTTCTGGAATGAGATTTGATCTGCAGTGTGGGCAGCAGCTCAGAGTCTGAGGTAATGACACACATTGATTACTCAGAAAATAAGTTCACAGTGAATGACTCTTTCATGTTTTGTTGTAGTAAAAACAAAGGGTGACTCAGTTTTTATCATTGTGGGTCGTTGGTCTTGATTTGCAGCTTTTAAAGTTGGCTTTCAGTTGTCCTCCAAAGCTTTAAACCAACTCTGACATGAAGAATATCGAGTTAGATTCACAGTCAAGCTTTAGAAAGTAGTTCAGTTTCAGCTTTTCTTCATAATTACTTGATTAACCAGAAGGCTGGAAAACCAGAGGAGCATAACAGGAATGTTGTTCAAGCTGTTCATGTAATCATTGAGGGAAACAAGCTGGTCAACGCCAGTAATTTAAATATATAAAAACCTTTTGATGCTCAGGTGTGATTCATTTCATTAGACATAAATATATAAAAACCTTTTGATGCTTTGGTTTGAATTATCTGTTTCTGAAGGAATAAAGTCTGACTATTTCATTTTGAATAGTCAGAACCAATACGATGTTTTCTGTTGTTACCATGACGCATCCAAACGCAACTCAGACTGAACAAATTAGCATATTTATGAAACCTTGAGCGAACTTTGCCTCAGTTATTCCTTTTCCTCCAAACAAAAGCATTGCTGTGGTGAAATTTGAAGAAAAATGAAGTTTGTAAAAGCAAAGCTCTGTTTTCACTGAACTGTTTGTAAGCTCTGATATTTCTGTGCAGGTTTTTTATTCCATTTTGAATTAGATAAGAGCGTATTCCGGGTTGGAGATGTAAACAAGCATCCTGCTTGTCTGCTGCAAATCATCGACTCCATGCAACCTGTCTGTGAAAAAACAAACTTTTAAAGTAATTTGAAAATAAACTGAACTTGACTGCATTGTTTGACATAATCCATTATTTGACAGGATTAAATAAACAGAATTTAATTCAATAGAGATGTTGTGGAAGGAAAACCACCTAAAATTAAATAAGTTGGTTATTTTGGGTGATAAATCTTTGATAAAGATTTATCAACAAATCTTTATCAAAGATTTGTTGATAAAGTAGGTTTAAATGAAGTGTGCTCTGATGAGTGTAGTTATGCTGAAGATAAAAATAAAATTAAAAATGTTGAACAGCTAAATTAACTCAGACATCAAAGGGTTAAATTGGTGCAATGTCCTAAATAATCCTGTTCTCTTAAAGTTACAGAGGCAAGTCTGAGTCAGAGCAGTTTGGTTGAGTTATTATTGGGTGTGTCTTGACGGTGAGTAGAGAAGTTTTGGTGAAACCCCGTTTTGTTCCCCTCTCTGTTGGTGTTAACCTTAAAGGAAACAGTCAGCCTGTTCAGCTGTTTTTCACAACCAGCAGCAGTGAAGTAGTGGAGCGGTTTCCTTCTTCTTCCTCCTCCTCCCACTCTTCATATGCGCACAGTGGTCTGACATGGCCTGGGTGGAGATCTCACGTTCTGAAGTGCCAAAGGGCCGGGCTGCTCTCTTCTCCGCTCCGCAGGAGGAATGGAAACAATGTCAGAGGAACAGAAAAGCCTCTCCTTTACTTTGACCTACAAGTGTTTAATCTGCACATTTTTGTTGTTTGAATTTGTAGAAGGTATATTTGTCTTTTTTTTATATGAAACAAAATCTAAAACTGTTTTTGTCCTTTAGCACCTCCCATGTTGTAGTGCATCTAAACTATAAATGTTTGAGAAGTAGTAAATCCACTGAGCATTCGGCTCCCTGTTGAAACAGATGGGCTTTTGTGTTGGGATACAGTGCGTCGCTGTTCATCCCTGGAGCCAAATAGGCTTAGCAATCCTTACTGAAAGCTGGTTCCCATTTAAATCCATTCAAACTACCTTTAGTCTCAGGTGGAGAATCAGCCGGTCGCAGCGTTTAGAGGAAACAACCAGTATGACGAGAAGTGGGAGAGACGATGATCTTGGATGACAAGTGATTAAAAAATGTCGACGAGCCGGATAAGCTGGAAGATTGAAATTGTTCTCTATTCTTTGCATTATATTTGAAGTTTAAGTTGAGTTTTTTTTTCTTTTTCCTTTAACTAAACTTAAAAATGTGTGTTTTAATGAAGTAATTAAGCCTCAGACTTCAGTCTGATGTAATAGTCTTCCCTAGGCCCTATTTTAGAAACCAATTGCCATTTTAGTAGTTTTTTTAGTTGTTTTTGTTTATTTATTTTGAATACTTAAAATGTCTTCCAGTTCCAGTGTTAAATGTTAGATATTAAAGTTTATGGTTCATTGGGAGGGCAAACTTAAATTATTATGCCTTTATCATTATATTATTTGAAAATGGTCTCAAAACAACAATACTGTTGTTTATGAACTTCAAATATTAGCATGAAGCTAATTGAAAGTACTTAGAGTATCTGCTCTGCTTCGCACTGTGTATTCAGACTAATCATGTAATCGTTTAATACAGCAGCCTTGAGTAAGATAAAATTAAATGATACTGATACCAATAATAATGGTAACACTAATGCTAAAGTAAAGCTTATTTCACACTATAAACATGATATAAATGTTTTTTTACTGTAAAGAAAGTGGAAATATGATATTTTTGCAAACCACAGGGGGGATTGCATTAATTAGATGTGGTTTAGATTTATTTTTAATCTTGTTTCATACATACTGAGCTGGAGTGAGAAACTCTTTTTGAGGTTTTTGTACAGATCCAACTAAACTTCACCTGACCTCTTAAAGTTGCACTTTCATCTTGAATTGATGTGCTGCTATCTGAGGATCTCATGCAGATTTATTTTCAGATGAAAGATGCTGTTAAAGAAAACCAAACTTAAGCCAGACTGTATTCTGCTGCAGATGGAATGAAACACAAACCCTTTTTCAAAGATTGCAACATATTAAATGGGTTTGAATGTTAGTTTTATAACAGAGTTTTCTGGCTCATGGTTTTGTAAACTGGGTGTCGACCTGGCTGCAGGAGTCCTCAGGTTTAGGAGTTGCTATTGCATTATCATGCAGTAGCTCAGATGACTTATGTTGCAGCTTCATTGCTCATGTTGAAATGAGGGTGTGTGCCATATTAAATTATTGTGGACTGCCTTTAATGCAAGTGTTTACTCAGTGTTTTTACTGTGTAGGAATACTTTGATTTAAACCAATAAAAAGTGCAGATAATTGTGGCCAAACCCCAGTAGCCTGTTTGTCTTGTGTCTCGCAAAGTATTATTGCCTCTTGAACTTTCTTCAGTTGGTGCAGCAGACACGTGGAACGTGATGCAGTCAGTTGAAAGGACAGATGAAGTGGTTCAGATTCAGGTATGTTAGAATATTCTAGTCCTGAATCTGAGGCAAAACCTTAAACTGATCTTCATGAATATTCTCCATCCAATCTGACCTACTTTGAGCTATTTTGCAAAGAGGAATGGACGATGATGTCAGTCTCTAGACTGCAAAACATAAAATGCTTTCAATTGCAATTGCCAGAGACTAAGAACAATATTTCACATTTTTATTAAAAAGAAAAGCCTTTTCTAATTTCCTCCCACTTTACAGTGATGAGCTACTTTGTCTTTTAAAAACCCAATACACTGAAGGGTGTGGCTGGCATGCAGCACAGTCCAAAGGGTTTGAAGACTTTTGCAAAGTACTGACACCATGTCTTCATTAAGATGGACTTATGTAAGTTTCACTGACTCTTGCAGCTTTAGGATGAAAACCTCTTTGATTTTTGACCCGTTATTCCCTTCTGACCATAAGAAAGCCCCAAATCATTGGGAATAAGGTAATCCTAATTTATGCTGTGTGTCAAGATCCAGTCCACTTGGAAGGACATCTGGACCACTCTGATCAAAAATAGGGAATAATCAACATGTTGGATAAAATGCCCGATATTGCAGTGTGTTTTATTCCTGAGGACAAACGAGAACGCAGCCAGTTGAATGTGATCTTTAGCCAATCAGAAAGCGAGGCGAAGGAAACATGGAGGGAAATTTAAAAATAAAAGGACAAAGTAACTGTCATGAAGGCCCAGAAAGTCGTAGACACATTTGTAACGTTATTTCTGTTAAAGATAGAGAAAAACTATTGTCGCTGCTTCTTCCCGGTCGGCCATGTTTGTTCACCCTGAAGTCACGTTTGGTCCCGAGAGGTTTGGAGGGAGCTCTCGTCCGGCATCTGAATGTTGGCGAAGGAAATCGATTTGTGTGACTCAACATCACACAAATTCCTGGGACAAGCAAAGATATTTTATTGTTGAATGATCTCTTAGGTTTTGAAAATTGCCAGACAGTTTTAAAATTCGTGTGAAGCAGATGTAAGCAGCTTGTTCTGCTGTCACTGTGTTGGGAAGAGGAGATTTTCGTTTCAGTTTACATTTTTACTCGTCTCCCCCTTTCCTCTTGCGCTCAGTATTTGAGCTGGAGGTGTGGCTGAAATAAAGTGTAGGATTTCAGCTGGTGCATAGCTGAAGCATGACTCTCATTAGAAGCACAAATAGAGATGCTTCAGCTTGCTGCTGATTGGCTGTCTTAGCAGTCAGTATTCAGTGAGTCATGGTTTTGCCTGAAGTCTGATCTTGTTTTTTTAAATTGAGGTTGGATAGAAAACAGCTCTGCGAATCAGAACCTGTGGAGGTCTGCGCTGCTGTTGCTGCAGGCATGAAACATGATCCAGCAATGCGTGTTTGTGCACTGCATCAACAAGTTTAATGATGTAAGGACACTACAGATTATCCACCTAACATTCAATCTGAAAAGTCAGAATATAACTTATCACACAAACTGGAAGATTTACTAGTTAAATCAAGGATTAGTTTTGCTTTTTTTTTGTTTTGTTATGTAAGCTTCACTTTTAGTCATAAAATGCAGGAGAAAAATAATCACACTTACATGCTGTTACCTGTTAAAACCTGAAAAATGAAGCACGTGTTGAATCGAGCTGTATGGACTTCATCTGACTCGTCTTTTATTTTCACATAAAGCTTGTGTTGTCGTCTTTATTCAAGACGACAACACAACAACGTTTAACAGTAAAACTTCCCAGACGTTATGTTCTGTATTACTGTATCGTTCTAAAAGTCATGATGGAAATAATAACAGCAGGTTTAGGTTTAGACTTGCAGTGCCTGTAGACTTTTTAGCCATTCTTTTATAATTTTTCTGCTCCGTCAGAGATTATCGAGACAAGTTGGTTGGGTCAAACTTCATCTGTCACATAGATCTTCTCTAGATGTAGAATACTTCGATATGCAGTTATCAAAGGTGATTGTTATTGAGACATTTTGTGATTTTTACCACCATGCTTCACAATTGGAGAAGGTATTGTTGGAGTTAGTATCACAAAAACACAACATTTCCTAGCATTTTTGTAGAAAAGTAGCAATACGCCTATGATTATGCGATATTGTGAAAAAATGGAGGGGTTTGTTTATTTTACATGAATTTCTGCGATTGCTGGATTGTGAAAACATGGAGAGACTGTTAAATAATTCTCACCTATACATACATGTGTGGGAAATGGTCATGAACCCTTTCCCACATTGGTCGGCCACAGCAGTTGCTGCATAAAGGCTATTGCTGATATCCTTCCTCTATGGCATTGTGTTAATACCAATGGAGCTAAATTCCTGCTTTTGTCGTCTTCTGCTCGATATTTTCATCTTGAATCATCCAGAAACAGTAAATGATGATTACGTTTCCACATGACTTTATTTACAGTCAAGGAAAATCATTTCTGCATGTCTGTATTTGAAGTTCTTGCATCTGTTTCCTGCATTTTCCTCTAAAACCTGAATCATTTAGTCTTGTGTGCACCTAAAATAAACCGTTTACTTTATGCCACTGCTTGTCAGTTGTTTTAGCTTTAGTTTTTTGCTGTCTCATCTTACATTTTAGCCATGTACCTGAAATATTTCTGTTGATCTCAGAGACGGCTTGCTTGACAGAAGGCTGAACTAACATTCTGCAGCAGTTTCACCTCATGTTTAACCTTTAATAAACCTCCAGGAACACACGCTGTAACAACACACAAGGATTTGTGTTTCATTTGCATATTTAGCTGCATTTTACCTCATGTTTGACTTCCCTGTACTCCTGGAGTCAGTTGGATTTAATGAGAACTAATTCTTTTCTTCTTCTTTTAGCTTTGTATATTCAGGTCTGTTTGGCTTTTTGTAAAACATTCAGCTGTTTAGTGAGTTTTCCATTCGACTAAATACCAAAGTAACAGCAGTTAAATCCAGATTTTTGTTTTTTTACTTTCCCGGGTGTTTCTCTTTACAAGTTCAATAGACTTGTATTATTTTTGATTCTATACCATATGAATATATGATTCACAATTAAACTGTTTCTATGCTTTCTTTGTTTACACCACTATAATCTAGACAGGCTAGTATGTAATTTCTGAAAAAATCTCCATGTGATGATGATGTCATCAGTGGGAGGTTGTTTGTTTAAGTTTGGATGCATGACTTTGTGCATGTGAGTCACACTGTATGTACTTCCTGACTGACCTCGTGTGTCGCTCTGGGTCTGTTAGCCTGACACAGCTGCAGAGACGATTCATGCTGCACATTGTTTTATTCATGTATTTATATTTAAAGTTATTAAAGTTCAGCCTGTATACTTTTAGCCCAATTAACAGCTTTAAGTAGGTAAAAAAAAACCAGCAGATGATGAACTTTGTCTTTAGGAATATCAATCTAAATTTGTTTTAAAGTCACTTTCCATGAACATCTTCTGTTCATTATCAAAGGTGATTTTGATTGAGACATTTTGTTATTTTTACCTTTGACTACACTTTCTACCTCAGAAAAAAAATACAGTTACAAAATAATTAGGGCTGAAACAATTAATCAGATTGATTGTTGAAATAATCATCAACTAATTAAGCCAAAAACTACTCAGATGGCATAGTTTACACTTTAGCAGATTCACTAAAGGTGTGCTATTTTATTTCAGTTTAGGCAATAAAATATTCATTTTCTTCCTTTAAAAAAGGGATTGAATTATTTGTTGATATGCATCTTTTTTATACATTCATAATGTTGTGTAAAAAAGAATCACAAATCTGTGGACTGTGCCATTTATTTTTTATCCAATATCTATGATCATCAGGAATGATGGATTACTAATATAATCGTTAGTCGCAGCTTTAAGAACAATTATCCTCAATAATTCCTATTGAAAATTCCAGAAACAGAAACCAGCTGCAAGATAGAAATAGCTACCGGTTATTGATGTAAAACATGGCAAACATCGGATGATGTGTCGTCTGTCTCTGATGAATGCTGAAGTGAGGAAAGAAAAGGCCAGTTGAATCTCAGACTAATGTGTGGAGATGTTGGACGGGGTGTTTTAAATAAATTACATTTTTCCTGTCGCTTATAAGCATAAACTTGTGAGGGTTCCTGTCAGTGTGTGCGTTATGTAGCAGCCGTGTCGCTCCTGGCTGTCCGCTGCAGCTCTGCCGCCGCTGCACAGGCAGCCTGTCAGACTCTGTGGAAGCGTGATCAGCCTGTCACAGATATCCCACAAGCCCCGGCGCTGAACCTCAATGTTTTTTTGGGAGGGTTCTATGATTAGGCTGGCTGTCAACTGAGCATCATGACTCTACGTACCACAAGGATTTGGATTTTACTTTTAAATTCTAGGGAAAGGAGAGAATTTTTTTTTTTCTAGAATAGTTAAATCAGCAACGACTAAGATGCTGCATAATTTTGGATTTTTGCAGTTCACCTTATAGCAACAATCATCAATGCAAAAGGTCAGTCGCTGCCTAACAAAAGATTTATTGTTGGTCATCACAGCAAAGACGTTTTGCCTTTGGACGAAGTTCAAAATAATATCTTCATCATTGAAAACAATGACCTGCGTGGCTTTAAATGGTGTTGAAGGGGCAGGAGGAGATAAATCATATTGGTAAATATCAGTCATAACAGCAATAATAATATCAGGAATCTGCTTAGATTTTTATGTCAGTACATCCCTACTTTTTTTATTCAAGCATCACCATAATGTTTCTTCTTCAGATGGGATTTTCTTTAAATGATTATCTTTTTATATTACAAAATCACAGATTTCACATTAACCATCTGAACATATGCTGAACTGATATCCATTAGATCAGTAGCAGGAGGGAAACCGTCAGATTGCCTGGAACAGATGTTGGTGCCAGATGTGAACAGAGTCGCTGTGTCTTGGAACTCAGATGAGTTCAAGACAAACAAATATTGACAGAGACTAAAGAGTTGAGGTCCAGAAAGGACCAGCAGTTCATTGATTCTAACTTTAATCTTTCTGTTTCTTTCCAGGTTCACTATCCAGATGTGGAGCGAGTGGAGTGGCTCAATAAGGTATTGATAAAACTTCGTTTTTTTTAAAAATGTTTCCAGCACACACAGACATCCACCAATTACTCCTCATCGTCTCTTATTAGCAAGCCAAAGAGGTGAAATAGGGTTTCAAAAGGGATCTGAACCCGGAGCCCTGAGGGACCTCGTCCCAGTTACAGAGACATGAGAATCTGATCAGTTCCTGGAAGAGATTCGCTGACGTAAATGTTTCTTTCCAGAATATTCCATGTTCACCACCCAAACACTCAAACTGATGGTGATGCTAAATTATACATGTTGTGTAATTTAAGCACTCAGAGGAGATTTCCAGAACCTTTTAACGGTGATCTGTGCTCCTTAAATCACACCATTAGCAGAACTTACCTGAGATGTTCCTGCAGGATGACAGAGTGTGGAATGATTTAGTTGTTTTCTTCTTCCACCCCATAAATTCAGACATGCTATCGAACCTTAAGCACTAAAACGTTTTATCAATAACATTATTGGACTTGTTATGAAAGGTTTAGGTGCAAACTGCACAATGAAAGGTATTAAAACAAATTAAACTTGAGAACTTATTTTGTAAATGCCAAAGTAAAGAAATCATCAAGGTTTTTACAAAAATACAAAGTTTTGCTAAAGTATTCACACTGCTTGCAGTTTTCCACATTTTGTCATGTTAAATCCATAAGCTTTGATCTATTTGATTAGGATTTTATGTAACAGACCAAAACAATATTTAGCAAAAATGCAAAAGAAGATGATGACACATTAAGAAGCTACTGTAGCAGGCATATTACAGTGTCTGCTACTTACTGTGCAGCCTCTCTTTGTAAAATAAAATGAACATATGACGGAAAATCCTTGGGGCTGAATAGGATTGATATGACTATTTATCCTGAAGAAAAGTTCTTCCCATTTAATTTTCCATTTCCCTCTGCTTTGCTTCAGACGGTGAAGCAGATGTGGCCGTTCATCTGCCAGTTTGTGGACAAACTGTTCAGGGAGACCATCGAGCCGGCTGTGAAGGGGGCCAACCCCCATCTCAGCACCTTCTGCTTCACCAAGATCGACATGGGAGACAAGGTAGGGAGAAAACAGTCAGGCTTCGAAACATCGGACTCACCACTCAGCTCACTGATTCCAGTTAATTTCACCCTGAAGTGATAACTTTGTTTCTTCTGGGGGGGTTTTGTGAAGTTCATGTCAGTTGTCAGTATCTTATTTGCAGCAGAATAAAGGTCATTTATATTCTTTTGATTTTTACTAACTATATTCAGCAGAAAACATAAACTGGATATTTATATTTCTATGTAATACAGCAAGCTGCTTCTATGCTTTTCTTGTATTTTGGAAGTTTGTAAAAAGATAAACTTCATATAGAGCTGAATTATTCTGTGCTTTAATCTGCAGAACCAAAGATCTTATTTTTCTTCTGACTTTCTTGATTTTTTTTTCTTCCATTCTCTCTGTTTTCAAAACATCAGATAGGATTAAAGGCATTCCAGCGGTCTGCAAGATTTGAATTGTTTCATATTCTAAAATAAATAGTAATTGTTTCATATCTTCAGTAGCTGTTTAATCTTTCTGTTGTTGCATTTCTATTTTTATTTGTTTTGTGCTCCTGGACATCAGAAGCTTCCAGAAGCAGACTCTCTTAAGAAAAGCTGCTGAAAACTATTCCTTACATCTGAGAAATAATTTGCTCACTTTCACATTTTGTTTTCTCTTTGTGTGTGTGTGTGTGTGTGTGTGTGTGTGTGTGTGTGTGTGCGTGTGTGTGCGTGTGTGTGTGTGTGTTTGCAGCCGCTCAGAGTGAATGGGGTGAAGGTTTACACAGAAAATGTGGACAAAAGGCAGGTCATCATGGACCTGCAGATCAGGTAGGCCTCCCTCCTACACTCACAAACTCACCACGATGCTGCAGACACAAGATTTCATTTTGCTTTTGTAGTTTTAACAGCAGGATGCTACCTGCAGATCCGTACAATCAGCCTGCAGCAGAGTAAAGCCAAACAGAAGATCAATCCCA
Source organism: Poeciliopsis turneri (assembly GCA_922788865.1). NCBI lineage: Eukaryota > Metazoa > Chordata > Actinopteri > Cyprinodontiformes > Poeciliidae > Poeciliopsis > Poeciliopsis turneri. Next base: position 2,609,815 of record CAKLNU010001022.1, on the reverse strand, counting down.
ATAAATTTAGATTAAAGTCTGCTTGGTGTGGAATTAAAGGCCTGTTGGGCTTTAATTATATGACATGAAATGCAAGTGAGGGCAACACTTCTTTCACAGATAACAACTATTTTTGCTTTTTGATATCTCTGTTAAAATGTCTATTTCCCTTAGCTACTGTCTTATCTATTAACAGGTTTAATTTGCTTATTTTTCTCCCATTTTTACTTTTAGTTTTGTTGGTAACACAGAAATCGACATCGACATCAAGAAGTTCTACTGCAGGGCTGGAATCAAAAGCATACAGGTATGACTGATTTGCTTTTTAAAAGTTTGCATTAAAATTTCCCCAAAGTCTCTGTAAATAACTTCAGGCACAGAAACGGTTCACATCAAGGAAAAGTTCATTGTGTTGTGAAGTCTGGAAACATCTGGAAATATAATGAATCTTAAACATAGATGTAGAAAATAAACTGTGGTAAATATTGAGAAATTCAGTCAATATGATAAATATTTGTAGTTCTACAGATAGAAAAGATGCTCTTAAGTCATTTTTTCCTTTGAATTTTGATTAAATTATTATATAGGTTTTAACTCATTCAGAATATATGCAGTTAATTGCATTTTTTTTTGTTTTGTTTCTGGTACGCCCATAAATCTGACGCACAAGCAACTTCCACAAACAACAGCAGTGGATGACAAAGCACTTTCCACCAATATGAATAATAGATTAAAAACAATAAGCATCTTTGTTGTTGATCTCATATGCACATTTATTGAATAATTTAGCAGAAAAAAAGGGTTTTTGAATTGAAAATAATTGCTTATTTTGTCAAGTTTTGTTTTTTGATTAAAATTGAGTCCCACCATTAATTTCTAACTGTAAAATTAAAATTAAAACTATGTTCTGCCTTGTGGCTGTGCAGTCTGTTGTCTCACGTTATTCATGTTGTCAGTCAGACAGGACTGCGCTCTGCTTCGTTCCTTTAGCTGTGACCCCTGCAATAATCTGTGAACCCCTCAGAGAGAATTTCACATAATGTGTTGACTCGTGTCTGATAAAGCAGACGTTATCCATTCGGCTGTTGGCATTCGTTCAGGCCATGTTTGCTGTTCAGAGATCAGCAGGGAGAAGAGAATCTGCTGCTTCTCAGCAGCTCAGTCAACGTTTGCCTCTTATGTTCATTTTGCAGCTGCAATAAAAGTTTCTATGGATGCTTTTCATCGCCTGTCAAACTTGACGAGATTATTTTCAGCAATAATCCATGAGTCATTATTTTCTTCACTTGTGTCGCATCTTTTATTTATAGACTTCTCCTCCGTCCTGGTGGGACTGCATTATAGGCACATTATTTATAAAGCGCCCTCTTTCAGGCTGCAGGAGGAAACGGACATAAACAAAACTAATGCCTATCTTCAATCGTTTTCACCAGAGTGATTTTGATGAGCAAAGTGCTCTGTGATTACTCAGAGCTAGAAGCTATGTCCAAATTTGGTGCTGCAGACATGCAGTCTACATGTCTGAGGTTTGACTCACAGCAGCACAAAGAAAAAATGCCTCTCAATGCCCCTGATTTGGCTTCTTGCGCTCAGACTTTGGGGGTTAATAAGTTGCTGCAAAAAAAAAGTCAATTATCTGAGAAATGGACGCCGATGAAGCTGCAGAGAAAGTACAAAAAAGGGGGATCCGATTGTTTTGTATTTCCAGCTTCATAAATAATTCTCTGTGATGCTACAGTTTTTGGGAAAATAAATATCAACATTTGAACCAGCAAAAGCAATTCAGATGCAACACTTCTTACTCTAAAATCTACTCTAATAAATCCTCTTCAAGGGAAATGGCAGGAAACTGAGACCTAATTCAGACTCAGTTATTGTAAATAGGACTCATGTTTTCCAGAAGTCAACAATATTATGTGATAAATCCCAGGCAGAAAGAGTTTGATGATGTTTTGTTGTCTGCAGCTTCATGGCATGCTAAGGGTGGTGATGGAGCCTCTGCTGGGAGACATGCCTCTGATCGGAGCCCTGTCTGTCTTTTTCCTCAAAAAACCTGTGAGTACTTTGATTCCTCCTCTCAGACTTTGATAACTTTCACTTTGACAGAGTTTAAATAACATTGTGATGCTCCTTCCCTCTGGTTGGAAGAAATTAACATATTGTTTGACCACTTCAGGAATGCAAACCTGCTTTCTAGACACAAATTGTCCAAAAAAAGATGAATTTTCCTTTGACATTTTCTGTCTTTTTGGAGAAGTCTGAACTCAGTTTTCAACTTGAGTCTCTTCCTTTCTTTATCTGTGTCCTCACTTCCTGACTGCAGTCTTCCTCCCTGTAGTCCAGAACGGTTTATCTTCCTGATCCAGGCTTTGATAGAAGGACCCAGAGGAAAAGAAGCATCATCAAGATGCTCCAAACACAAACAGGAAATTATCCCATCAACCAACAGCAGAAACTTAACTTAGGAGCCGCTTGGAGATTTTGTCCTTCTTTTATGAAATTGAACTTACATTTGATCTCTTGTTTTGTTTGTTTTATTTTGGTGGGTGCTAAATGTTTAATCAGAGTATGATTACACATGATTCACACATATAGGTGCTCATATGAAGTTTTTTGCTAAAATCAAAAATGTTTTCACATTCTGCTCAAAATTGTGCACCAGTGTCGTCCTTTTCCATATACTGTCACTGGACTCATCTTTGAGTCTTTTCTAATCTTTCAGCAAAGCCACAAAACTGCAGTTTTAGACTTAAACAGTGAGGATGCAAGAACAGTTTCACTGCAGATGACGACTTTAAAGCCTCAATGAACACAATCAAACACAGTTTATTTCAGTTTATTATTTATTCATTGCCCTTTTCTTTGTTTCTGAAGAAATGTTACGCAAACCCTTGTATCTTAGGTTTAAAAAAAAACAATAACCGATAACTGATGTTCCATCATTAGTCTGAAGCACAAGCCGTCAGCCACAGTGCAGTGTTGCTGGTTTGTGGTTGTTTGGTCGTTGGTGTTGTTTCTTCCTCCCTGTGAGCCTGGTGAGTTGTGACAGGATGCTGAGCTTTCACTATTACAGCTGTGGCATGACAGCCGACTCACCAGTTAGCCAACCGTCTCATTGGTTTATCTGTCTCTGGGCTCCTCCTGCTGTTGTTGTACCAATGTGTATCAAATTAAGTTGTCAGACTTGGCCATAGTTCTACAGAAACAATGTAACATAGGGTTTATGGAGAAACTAACATCTGTCAAATACAAATGTTCCCTCTTAACTTGAGAGGTTTCTGCACCTCCATCGCCACTTTGCCATTCTATATATATTTTTTTAAACCATATATTAGCTTGTGGACTTTGAAGAAGTTTGGACACAAAATATAACATCTCGATGTTTTTCACTAATCATTGTGAAATTCTTCCAGATTATAACGCTATTGGTTTTGATTATTATAAGGATTATAATCCTAATCCGAAGGGTGTTCAGTCGACTCAATCGGGGACCAAAATTGCTACATTTGCCACATTTTCAGCTGCTGCGTTTCAAACCAACCAAACCCTTTGAGCAACCTGTTCCCCTCCTCACCTGTGGGGGTGCTGCACCAATAACTACTTATGAAGTCAACACAAAAACCTCTAAAGAAGATACTGAGCTAAAACTTCCTTTTTAGTGGTATCATGTTTTAGTGGTCGTAGGATTTCTCTTTTGTCTTAGCAAAAAACCACGAGCCGCTTCTAGTGTTACCGTTAGACTCGTGCGTTTGTTTGGGTTCTATTTACCCAGAATGCTGTGCGTTGTAGTCTGCTTCCTGTTTTTGAAGTGCTCTCCGGTCTAATTTGGTGCGTTTCCATCTACTGGTTTGGAACGAATCAATCGAGCAACACAAAGATAATTTCACCAGATTGTGACTTCAGACTTTGCTGTAATAAGTTAAATGTAGAAAAACTAGCATGTTTAAAAAAAACACATCTCAGAAAAATGGAGAGTTCTCTCCCACAACCTGGTGGTCTCGTGCCTCTGGTAAGACGCAGACCTGGCAGTGAATAGTGAGGTTCGCAACATCTGAAGCTATTCAGCTGATGCGTTTTTGACATTGGTGGAAAGACGGCGACTGCTTTCACTCTTGAAGTGAAGCCTGCTGCCGTTTTAATATGGCCTGGAAAAAACCAGTCCCACTGTCTTGCAGAATCCACCCATGGTTCTGGTTATATTTGACTGTGACAGCGCGGTCTGCGCCTGGCGGGAACAGGTGGCTAGCTGTAGTATTTTCTCTGCCGTTCTGTGGAATCCCCCATTTGTTTTCTGCTCTTCCTCTGTGTTTGCTGCTCTGTGGTGAAGCTGGCCTACTTCTGAAACCACAGATTCATGCCAGTTAGAGTAATTTTTCTGTAAACCATGATAGAAACAAACACTGGCAGACTTTTACACTTTTACATTTTCTTCATATTTTCATTGCCTGCTTTTATTTTTTGATCTCCAGGAACATCTTTCAGTTTTTTTATAACCTTTTAAAGCTTCACAGTCTCTTATTATCGCTGAACAAACTGACACACATTCAGACTTCTCACTCTTATCTTTCACAACATAATCTGACAGCTGATAAAGCAGTGAGGTTCTGTATTATTAGGTGTCTCACCAGAAATGCCAACAATGTCACCTGACTCACTCCCCTGTTACGGTCGTTTCACTGGTTCTGAACTGAGCCAGGAACCTAATAACAGCCTGGTGACTGAAACACTGCAGGGCTGCTCTGGAGTTTGCTTTTCAAATTTGAAAAATAAATAAATAAAAATGGAAAATAGGAGTATGGGTAATGGTTCAACTTCCTCTCTATTTTCCTCTTTCTGTGTGATTCCACTTCAGGTTTGCAAAATATATTCCTTTTGATACTTCTGAAAAAGCACCTCATTTTTAAACTTTTTATTGAAAACGTGAATTCTTTTTAGAAATTGGCCTGTTTCTAATGAGCAGATTAATTTTTGTAATTCCAATATTGCACAGCTGTATGGTAAATGGAAACTCAGATGCTGTTTAGTTTAAACCTGGAATTTTCAGATCTGTCATTCAGGGCCGTGTAGTTCTGATGTTTTTGTCTTTTTTGCTGAACCACACCTGAAAACTAAAACAGGAAGGTTTTCAACCTTCCTGTTTTAGATTTTTTTTTCTCTGACATTTCTTAACTGAAATAATATCTACATTGTTCCAAACTGTCTTGATGAGTTTGCAGCCTGAATGCCGGCGTGTCAGGAATGTCTGCGGTAATTTGTCTCTTTCACTGCCAGGGTCCCTGGGAAGGCGATCACTTTTCTCTGAACGCGTCACTCAAATTACCAAGAGCAGCTAATGAAACCTGGAAAAGGTGGAGCAGAGGAAGAACTTGTTTGCTGTTAATCTTTTTCTTTTCTTCAAACAGGTCACTTTCCCCCTGCAGGATTTCATCCAGTCCTCCTCCCTAGATGACCCAGTTTATGTTCCTATAAAGGCCCAGTAACTGGGTTAGAGAGGCAGGTTAATAAGCTCCTGCTCTGAACAAGATGGCAGACGTTTAAACACCTTTACTTTGTGCAGAGTGTGAGGGACCTCGTTCCAGCTTTTCAGCGTTTGGTTTCATCATCAGAGGCAATTGCCAACTTGTGATGCAAACGAGAACAAGCTGGAGCAGCACCTAAGTTAAAGTTCTGTGTGTTTGCAGAGTTAAACCCAGTTTTTTTCTGCAGCTATTAAGGTGTGTCCGGATTTTATAGACAGGATTTATGGAGCTGGTTGAATTCTGGGGGGTTTTCAACTTGCTAAAGAGAACTAAAGCTCCAGCTGAACTTGATGAAGATTTTTATTTTCTGTTTGAGGCATCCAGATGAAGACGCACCTGATGACAGGAGTTATGATTGACTGAACCTTTCAGAAGAAATGACATTATTGTTATGCTGATCTTTATTTTAACTTCTCGTCATAGTTGGAATAATTTCTACAGACGGAGTTGTATGTAGCCTTCGTCTTGTGTGTCTGTGAACATGAGCTGCCCTCCTGTATTGATTAGCACATCGATTGAATTAAAAGCTTGGCTCCTGAGCTGCTTTTTGCTGGCTCACTGCAGGCAGTGAGGAGCTGAGGAGAAATAGCCCTCAAATCAACTTTCACTCTTGATCAAATAACGTCTCGGTTTATACATGCAGCTCTGTTTGACTTTTACAGGCACTCAAGTTTAAAGAGTAAAAGCTCGTTAAACCTCTAATAAAAATCAAGTTGCCAGATATTTCTGTACTCAAGTCTGGCAGAACTTTGATACAATTTTAAATCTAGACAAAGTAACATCAAATATTGTTGTATTTATTACAACAATATGTTGTTGTATTTACTACAACAATCTTTTCTTGTGCTTTATGTGGAGCTGAATGTGTGAATTATTAAGCCTGACCACAAATTAACCAGCACAAACTATTATAGATGCATTTAATTATTATATACTTAAAAAATATTTCCTCTGTATCTTTTTCTGATTTTGTAGTCATTATTTTTCATTTCATCAAATTAAAATGATGCTGACTTTCTGTCTTCCAGATGTTGGACATTAACTGGACGGGTCTCACGAACATGTTGGATATTCCAGGTGTGAAGTAAGTAAACATCTGTCCTACCAGTCATCCTGCTGTTTGACCCAAGGGGGCAGCACCGAGGCAGTTTTAGGCAAAATAATGCAGAACTAAACAAAAATGTCTACAATGATAGAACCCTAAATATCTAATTTGACTGTTTATCAGCTAAAAAAGGTTCTTTGGGGTTTAGTTGTAGTTAAACTAAACTGATAAAATCAGTTGCCTAATGAACGGTTGACTACCTTGGTCAAACATGTAAAAATAAACTGCAACAAATCTTTCAAATGGTTCAGAAAGAGCCGTTACAAACCCTAAATATAGTGTAAAATAAATAATAAAGCATGATGTCAGTCAGGGCACAAAGCACACAGTTAGACTGAATAGATCTAATTGGATTGGGAACATTGCCACGGATTCCTGATCTACAATTATTTTCGATATTGGGGCCGATATAGATATTAATATCAGATCAGTGCATGTGTAGTTAAATCATCAGTACTGTTTTAGTTGATGAACAACTCACTTTATGAAATTATAAATGTTAAAACACCGCAGTTATTACTCAAAAACAGCAGAGAAAGCAACTCTGTAGCTTATCTTAAGGAAATGTATCTTTACAACTTATTGTTTTTGAGTCCTGATTGTCCAGTAATAAATTAACTCTAAAACCTCCACAATGAGAGGCTTATTTTAGCTTTCTATTCTTTCTGAGTAAATAACTTTTAAGGATTTAAAAAACTGAGGGTTTGCCCTGATTATGCTGAACACATTAACAAAAGCCTCTATAATTCACACGTCTTAGTTTCTCACACCTCCTGATGTATATTAGGTCAAACTGAAACCCGATCATCTGGTTGTTCTGCTGGACATGCGAGCTGTGGGAAAAAAACAAGTATTCAGGAGTGGTTCACCCACTCACACCGAGAGGCTGGCACGTATGAGACAACGCTCAAAACCAGGAAATTATATGATAGCTGCATCAACTTGTGGTTGGGAAATGAAAGGACGTATTATGGCCCTTTCATATTCAATATCCAAATTTGTGGATGCATGGCTGACATCCATGCTGCATAATGCGAGGTTCTGTCGTACTTCATGCAAACCGGTAAAACCTTTCACGCAAACCTGAAAAATGATTGGTGGGCGGTTTGTTTCCGCATTTTCTTCCAAATTTTGAGAAGAATTAATTTAACCTGAAAGCAACAGAAGGTTGCTATGAGTGAGACGTCGCCCCTGCGTAGAACTGTATCTGTTTGTTTTCAGGCAGAGATTCGCTCTGAAAGACTCCACCCAGCGAAATGTTTCTTTCCTCGCTGAACCAGTTTGAAGGAAGTCACTTTCTGCGTGTTTATTTGTGTGTGTGTGTGTTACACTGCGTGCTTTGATCAGCCCTTGCCCCACCCTCCTATTCCTCCGCATGAGTGTGTGAGGCCATGTTCATTTTATCCCCAAAAGATCAAAAATGTGATCTTCATGTCTATAATGGAGAAAACAATGAGATCTTTGAAAATATCAATGTTTATGAATGTATGGAGAGGACACAGAATTTAATAAATAATAATTTAATTTAAATAAAATAAAATATTTAGTACTTAGTAATCATATTGATGTAATACTTTTTTAAAAATTATATTTGTATTTTATTTTTGGCACAAACTGACCCAAAAATTAATCCACTGCAGTGGGAAACTTTATGTGTTCAGAGGCAGGATTCTGCTGCCACCTAGAGGAAAACTGGTGAAATGTCAGGAGATGGTTTATGAAATACACATCAACGTTATATCTCAGTAAATTAGAATATATATCCATCCATCCATTTTCCGTCACCCTTCTCCCTAACGGGGTCGGGAGTTGCTGGTGCCTCTCCAGCTGCGTTCCGGGCGAGAGGCGGGGTCACCCTGGACAGGTCGCCAGTCTGTCGCAGGGCAACACAGAGAGACAAACAGGACAAACAACCACACACACACTCACACCTAGGGAGAATTTGGGAAGGCCAATCAACCTGACAGTCACGTTTTTGGACTGTGGGAGGAAGCCGGAGAACCCGGAGAGAACCCACGCATGCACAGGGAGAACATGCAAACTCCGTGCAGAAAGACCCCGGGCTGGGAATCGAACCCAGGACCTTCTTGCTGCAAGGCAACAGTGCTACCCACTGCGCCACTGTGCAGCCTTAGAATATATATATATATATATATATATATATATATATATATATATATATATATATATATATATATATATATATATATATATATATTTATATATATATATATATATATATATATATATATTAATTTGTGGAAGGGCTTGATTAATTTCAGGGTCTGTAATTAATGAGATTTTAATATAAAACCATGTACCGACAAAATAAGCAGAATAAGCAATATTTTTAATAAAAAGAAAACAAACTTTTTTGTTGCTGAATTATTGAATAGACAGAAAATGAGTTCACCAACAGAGATACTTATTGTTTTTAATCTTTACCATCAGATTGGTGCAGAAATTTCTACTATAAATTAAAAATAAAGTTCAAGCATCTATTTCTTCAAATAGGTGTCAACCAATAACATTCACTTAGTAATCAAATGTTAATTTTAGAGCATGCAAACTCCATGCAGAAAGAACCCAGGACCTCTCAGCTCACAGTTACAGCTCGGTTCAGTTCCTTGCTTGATCTAACAGAAGTTTGCCAGTAAGTCCAATGATGTTGTTAAATGAAGGAGATTCTGTTTATTTTCTTTTGCAACAGGTTATTTATTTATTTTGTTGAAATCTTACTTTATTTTCTGTTTCTTTCTGTGCCTTCAGTGGTTTGTGCGACGGCCTCATGCAGGACATCATCTACAGCTACTTGGTGCTGCCGAACCGTCTCAACATCCCTCTGGTGGGAGCGGCTGAACTGGCCAGAATCCGCTTCCCCATTCCAGAGGTATCACGCACTCTTAACAAGGAAAACTCTCCTGGCACACACACAGATAAGGATGCAAGAGTTAATCTAAAGTTTATATTTTTGCTTCAAAATCTGAGTTTTGTTTTGTATCAAGAGTGCCAGCTGTTTTTCTAACCCTTTGTTCATACGAAGTACTGTCTGTGGTTGCTTATCAGTATTTTTTGGTAAAACTTTAAGGAGTTAAAGTGGTTGTATTTCACAACAAAGCCACATAAAGTTGATTTCGCACCCCAAATCGGATCCTGTTTGAACTGTTTGTTTTTTTCCCATTCTGCTTTGCCCCTGCCATCTTTATTTCTGTATCAACTGGCTCCTCTTAGGGATGATCAGCGAGTCCCTCTGCTGGACAGAAGCCAAACTACAACACTAAAAGACGATTAATGCAGACGTTATTTGTCTGTCTACTGGAACTAATTTCAATCAAATAAAACATTACTTGATTGTTACCAGACAGCATTAATGTACATCTTCAACTCCTGTTTAAGGCAAAGATTGACCTCTCACCTCTTTGGAATGACCCACAGTCACAAAGTCAGAGGACAATGTGGAAACTGAACGCAAATTATCTAAAGATTTAGTCATTAAACAGCAGGTTACATGCATTCCGCATTTGAGAACCACTTTTCATCTACTTTTCTTCCGTTTTTTCATTCTTAAGGCCTTGGTAAGACTCCACTTTATTAAGGCCCAGGACCTAGTGGGCAAGGACAAGTTCCTGGGAGGACTAATCAAGGGCAAGTCCGACCCATATGGAGTCATCCGGCTCGGCACACAGGAAGTCAAGACCAAAGTCATCAAAGAGACCATCAATCCCAACTGGAACGAGGTCCATGAGGTGAGCTGGACTCGGTTTCCTGCCTGCCTCTTAGAGGATTTGCTCTTAGTTATGGTTGTTGATTTTTAGTGGGTTTTTTTAATGTTATCAGTCCCTAAGTATTTCAGGAAGTTTGTAGCAGACATTGAAGGAAGTATTAATGTTTGTTTATGTGTTGCTCTTCAGTTCTTGGTGTACGATAACACGGCAAAAGCGATGGAAATCGAATTGTTTGATGAAGACCCAGACGAAGATGACAAACTGGGAAAGTAGGTTCTTGTTGTTTCACTGAAAGTAACATTGAGTTGCCTTTCATTAACTATTCCTCTGTGTGCACAATTATTACGTCAGTGAGGATTTTGACCACAGCATTTTTAGTGATATTTTCTAACAGTGTAGAATATGGCAAAATTAACATTTTAGACTATTTTATTTAACCTTAATTGAAATATATCATAATACATCTTTCACTATAAATTATAAACAATGCAGTAAATGTTAAATGATGTCATAAATAATTTTACACATGGTGCAGATAAGCTAAAAAAAAACATTTGTCCTGTAAACCTTTTTACAAACTGACGTGTTTTTATGATTTGTGTTCCAGTGTGATGATCGACATGGCAGAACTCAAGAAGGCACAAATTGTGGAGGAGGTGATTATTTTTTCATTGTTTTTAGTAATAATTGTTGAATTTGTAAAGCGTTTGTGCAAGGAAAAAAAAATCTTCCTTTCATTTTTCTGTTAAACTTGTAATACCTCGATGGATGCAAAGATCTTCAGCTGCTTAAACCCAACAACATTTGGTGTCAAATATTTAGATTTTTCTAGTTTTAGATGTTATTTTATCATTTTTGTAGGACAAACACAGAAAAATACTGTTGAACAAAGTTAATAAGCAAGTGTGTTAATTAGGACTTTTTTGATGTAAAATAAAAAACAGTGAAGAGTGAAAGGGTCTTAAAATAAACTTGCTGAGATGTGAAGAAATATAATACAAAAATATAAAATAGTTATAAGCTTTAACCATTGTACTCTTTTTTTATTAGTTATTGATTTGAAAAATGTGCTTTTGAATAAGGTTTTTGTAACCTGATTAAGAAACTTTAAGATTTCTTTAAAAAATGTAGTGGATACTCCTAGACTGAGCTGGAAAATGATACAATCAGGTATTGATTATTGATTACTTTTCCCTCCTCTTAGTGGTTTGAACTGGAAGGTGTTTCCACTGGAAAGCTGCACCTGAAGATGGAGTGGTTGAGTCTGCTGCCCTCACCTGAGAAGCTGGACCAGGTACAACTGCACAGATTTACTTTCAAACAGAATCAGACTCTGTTCAGAATCAGACTCTGGTTCAGAACCAGACTCTGTTCAGAATCAGACTCTGGTTCAGGGTCCAGATGAGTGAAAAGTGTCTCTCTGATCGGTTCTTCTTCCCTCACAGGCGCTGTTGCAGATCAGGGCGACCGGCTCTAGAGCCGTCGACGGGTTGTCGTCTGCGGTGCTCGTCGTCTTCCTGGATTCGGCCAGAAACCTGCCGGTGAGTCAATCTGGTTTATAATCCACAGAGGTGATTTTAGGATTTACAAGCTTTAAGTGGATCTAAGAAATCAGTTTTTAAGGCTTGGATTGTACTCATTTGTTAGGAATATTGTGAAACTTTAATGGTTACAGCAGTCTTGATTTGTTGTTGTATTAGCAAGCACACATATGTCTGTAGTGGTTCAGATCAAGCATAGGCTTCACTTTTCTCCTCTCAGCCTCCTCTGCTTTTTCTTCCTCTTCTTCTCCTGGCTGCTCTGAAGAGCGTCTTCGAGGGGAACTTGGGTTCAGGCTACTTAAAAGAGAGGCGCTCGGCGGGCCTCGTGTTTTGTGAGAACACGTCTTCTCTCTATAGGACCTTGTTTGTGAGTCCACAAGCTCTCTGCATCTTAGAGCAGTATGAGGAATGCTGAAGAGTGATTATTCCCCATTTTGCCTGAACAGCATGAAACCTCTCCAGTGCATGGGTTTGAATCCTTGTCTTATCATCATACTTTGGTAAAGTTTTTGTTGGGGTTTCCAAAAGCGAAAGGAAAGGATGGGACATAAAATACATCCAAAAATCTACACAAAAACAGAGAAAACTTTATATTTTAGGACAATTAGTGGCAGTCTTCCTGCTAAAGCTCTTGCATGCACATCCTCATTAAATAACCTTAACTTTTAATAGGTGAGGTTGTTTTTTTCTTCTTACTTTGCGAGAAAAACTCAACATTAGCGATGTAGTCAATATGTCTCTTTAAGGAGAAAATTGCAACCAGTTAGTTTTCTAATCAACAGAAGCTTGGCTGCAGCTCATCAATTTGTACTTATTACCTTTCAAAATAAAATTAAACAAATGGCAAAATATTTACACAATTTGTCACATTACAGCCGTGAAGTTAAATGTTTTGAAAAGAAAAAATCTCAGAAATGTCATATATTTTATAGGGCAACATGCAATATGAAGTCATATTTGTGAATACGGCTTAAGTGTCGCTGTATTCTGCTTTAGATTTATAGCAAACATCGTCAGTCAATAAGTATTGAAAAACATATTTTTAGAAATCATAATATTGATCTCTAGCACTGATTTCATGTAAAAAGTTGTTTCTGTTTGGCTTCTTCAATAAAACAACTGAGCTGCAGTTTATAATTGACTTGAGCACATCTTTGAATTCCCTAATTTTTTTGTATAATTTTATTTGTATAAAATGTTGAAACCCACGTATTCTTTTCCATCTGTTTTAAATTAATGTGTTGAATTATCTCACAAAATCTCAAATAACTATTGATGTTTGGGTTTGTAGCGTGGCATAATTTCATGTTCATGGCCCATAAATTGTAAAGCACAGTGTTAGGTATTTAAACTAATTAGGAAGGAGTCGTTCATTTTTAGTTTGGGGAGGTATTCAGAGCAGTGAAGGCAAATTGTGTTTTTTGGATTGCTTCCCTTCATCATCCCTAGTTTTCCGTAAACTGTTTATACAGTAAAAGATGGAGAAGTTCAGCTTTTCAGTCGTTGCAACGTTGATCTCAGTCCAGGTCTCTGAGGTTAAACACCAAGGTAAAAAAATGCATGGAGACCAACTTTTGCAGCTGAAGCTGATGGGCCCAGCTGGTGATCAGAGGAAATGCTGATTTTAACCAGTTGGGTTCTGTCCATCTTTTATATGCAGTTTATTGTTTGAAGTCATTGTGTGTTCAGTTTTTTCCTCTTTCCTTGACGAGTTCCTCTGAAACTCAGGTATCTCACGCTGCTCATGTGACTCACAGCTTCCCATATATACGATGCTGGTAAAAATAAGGCTCAGTGTGAAATGGGAAGCTCAACACTAGCAGAGTTCACACTGTTCCAGTGGATCTTATTACCACTATTCCAGTTTCATTTCCTCTGAGGTTTATTGATCTTTATTGTTCTTAAGGTGAGTAAGAGTTTAATAAAGACATCAGAATGCAACGTAGTCATCAGATGCACTCATGTCTGAACGTACATGTGCTTTTTGCTTAAGTATCACAACAGAAGCACTCCACACCAAAGCAGTGCAGCAGTGCATTTCTTTGGTGTGGAGTGCTTCAGAAAGCAGAAACAATCCTAAGCAATGACAATTGTTTGTCACATTTCATTTCAGGATAACCTAATGAGACAGATTAGGTGTAAGCGTTTATAACATTGTTTATTATTTATTGTGATAAACTTCTTATTATGTTAGGGATTTTTGATTTATTCTCATAATGAGTTCCAATCAGTGGCATTTAAAAATCCTAAAAACTGTTTGGATTGTCAGGAGAGTCAGTTTTACTGTTTGTTCCACTTTCTGTTCAATGAAAATATCAATAATTATCAAAAAAATCACAGTTACTGTGAGCAGTTTTTAATACTCTCTTGAATAAGTGTGTTATTGCACAAGCTGTTTTTGTGTTTTTGGTGCAGGCACAGTTTCCTAGAAAAGAAGTAATAAATATTACTTACTGTCTCTTTTATCTTTATCACAATAGTACAGCAAAATATCACAATAAAACATTTATTCCATATCGGCCAGCCTTACTGTAGATGATCTAATGTCAGTATTTTGTTCTGAGTATCACTAGAGGAAGCTCTTCGTCCAGTTTGTTTCCAAATAAATGTTGAATAATCTTATTTCCTGTGTCAATTTTCTGTCTGAGTGTTGTTTATTCAGCTTCATCAACTGGGGAATGACATTAACCATGTGATCATCCATGTTGTCTCTGTGTCTGTCTCACTCTGGGTGCATCCCGATCCTTTGGTGATGCTGACGGTGGTGGTGTGTTTCATCAACTTCTCCTCCTTCTCTTCCTCCCCGCATGCCCCCCCTCTCCTAATTAACCTCCCGGTGTGTGTGTGTGTGTGTGTGTCTGTGTGTGTGCTACTCTCTCCTGCCTTCACTTCACTGGGGGAAAATCAAAGCGCAATCCATTAGAGTTCAACCAGATGGGGCTGAGGAAGGCCTCGATCAGTAAGGCCATCAAGGTAACAGCAACAGAGAACACAAATACGGAAACGTAGAGGAAACACGAAGACGTCTCCACAAACACACACAGCTTCAGCAGGAGTTTTATTTTAATCCACTCAGAGCTTCTTTCATTTACTGACCATCATGTCGCCGACTAAAGCTGTGTCTAACAGTGTGTGTTGTATATAACAGCATTACTGCCTGAGCTACATTCATGCTTTACCATTTAATTTCTTCTTCGAATTGAATCTGGTGGTTTTTCCTGGACTTTGTGGGTCATGGGACTTTTACCTGCTCTTTCCCAAAGTTTCTATTCTAAATCTTTTGTAATCAAAATTAATACTTGATGAGCTTAACTTATTTCTTTTTACATTTATGAAACTCTTATGTGTTTGTAGTTGGATTATTTGGAGAAAAAAAGAATCCATTCTGAACATTGAGCTCATTGTTATGAAAACATAATTGGCTGCATTGCAGTTCAGGTTGCGTTAGGAAAACCTTTGCTTTGATTAAAGCTTCTCATTATTCCTGTTTGTTCGTTGAAACCTGTTTGTTTTCCTGCAGTCTGGTAAAAAAGTGACCAGTGATCCCAGTCCAATGGTCCAGTTCACAGTGGGAAACCAGTCCTTTAACAGCAAGGTGAGGATTTACAGAGTTAGTTCAACTATTAATGATATGAATAAAATTATTTCAAGGAATAAATATGTACTTTGTTGATGTAAAGTCAAAGCGGTCAGTTCTGAATATTGCTCTTTCAGACTAAAGCTAAGCCATATAAGAGGCTTTTATTTCAATCGTCCTTCCTGCGAGTTTTACGACAGAGTACAAAAACCAGGCTATGAGAGCTTCTATTTGAAGTTGTGTTTCATCTGCATCTTTTTCCAGACCAAATATAAAACCAATGAACCAGTGTGGGAGGAAAACTTCGCCTTCCTCATCCACAACCCAAAAATGCAAGAGCTGCAGGTCGAGGTGAGGATGTTTCCATCTGTTCTGTGACCCAGAGTGTTTCCCTCATCGCTCCGCTGAGCGTTTTAACCCCGGCTGTTTCAGGTGAAGGATGTGAAGCATGAGTGTTCATTGGGGACGCTGGCTCTGCCCCTGACCCGTCTCCTAGAGGCGGAGGACATGACTCTGAGCCAACGCTTCCCCCTCAAGAACTCCGGACCCAGCTGCACTCTCAAGATGAAGATGGCTCTGCGGGTGAAACATCTTGGATATCAGTCACCTTTTACTCTAAACTGTTATGTCTTTGTTGAGCTTCTGATGTTTTTTTTTTTTATTCTTATTATTTCCATCAGGTGTTGTCTCTTGAAAAGACACCAACCTCACCTTCAAACTCCACCCCGTCATCCGTCCAGGTCCGCAAGTCCAGCTCTGCTACCCCCACCCCACGACCCTCCGTTTCCTCAGAGGCCAGCATGCTTCCGCCCTCCATCTCAGAAGTCCCCCGCTCCTCCACCGCCTCCGTCCAGGACCTGTCCAACCGGCGGAAGGAGTCGGATCCCCCAGTGAAATCCCTGGGGAGCGTGGACTTGGAACAGGCTGGTGTTGGAGCAGGAGCTGGAGGTCACAGCCTCGCAGAAACTGGGAAGAGCTCATCCTACCTGGCTATCTCTGGTTCCCAGCAGTTCCTGAACGGGGGCAAGGAGCCGACGCCCAGCATCGCTTCGGATATTTCCAACCCCTACGCTGCTCAGGAGCTGCATCAGAGACTCCAGCAGCTGCCCAAGTGAGTGGAGTTAAAGCTGCAGGATGCAACTTTCGAAAAAATATTTTTTACTCATTTGTCATGTTGTGACAGTTTCTTATGGGAGATATAATCTGTGAAGAAATGTTGCTCCTGTGCCTTCTGCCAATGCGAACTACAACCAACCAATCCGATGCAGGTGTTAGCGCTGTTAATCACCCTCTTCACCCTGCTACATTACCATGGTGTAGTTAGCATGTGGTAACTACACTGATGACAATGGATAAAGGGTCTTTCTCCTTTATCCATTGAGCTGTTTCTCCACCATTAGCATAGTGAGAACACGAGGTTGATTGACAGCACTAAGCTCCGCCTTCTGGCTCTGATTTATTTTTTTTGTTTGGGAGGGTTGCATTTCTTAGTCGCTAGTAGATAAAAGTATTTCTAAAACATGTATGAAGAACTCAAAACATCACATCAGGAATGATTATGATGAAGCAATAACATAACATCATATAAACATTATAACATCATATAAACATTATAACATCATATAAACCTCAAAGATGTGAATCTATGAGAGATTTGGGTCATACTGATGAATTATTATTACATTTCGGAGCCCAAGGCTTCAGAAATTGTTTGTTGTGAGTCATAAGTAACATTATTTTTCTTATTAATGTTTATGGGAGTATAGTTGTTACTAAACAACAGCATAAAAAAGTCAAGGAAAGTCAAGTCATATCTTACAGAACTTTAAAGCAAAAGTTTAAAAATTGTTACAATCTAAAAATGAGTCTGCATTAAGTGGCTTACAGACACCGACAGGTTGTGATGTCATCAGGTCCAGATCAGAGAAGGAGTTGATAAGAAATATACATTAAAAATAACATTTGTAATATGTCAGCCAACAATTATTGTGCTCCAAACAGCGATATGATTACTGCACACTGTGATATCGCAGTGGTAATATTCTCATCATCTGTTGTCCAGTTTTAGCTGAATGCATTCAGAGTTGCACTGTCAAAAAGCTCATTAAATTTTAAAATGTCAGAAAAAGACATTTTGACATGAATTTAAATAAATAGTTCATCATAGCGACCTCAGGTCCTAAACATTACATTTAATTAACAGAAATAGTTGAATAACAAGTTTTACAGCTCAATCTATTGACAATAACAGGCTTTGTCTTGACCACACATGTGTGCAATATGTAAAAGATTTATTGACTTTACACTGGAACTGATCAGCTTTTAATTCTAAATCAGAAACTGAGAGAAATGCTGGGTGTGTGTGGAAGTAGACATGCTGTGTTTCTTGTGTGTGAAGTGGTTCAGAGTCCAGTCACAGCCCTCTGGGCAGCATCCAGCTGACCATCCGGTACAGCACGCAGAGGAACAGGCTCATCGTGGTCGTTCACTCCTGCAGGTAGGCGTCTGTCAGAATAATCACAGCAGCACCTTTACGTTTTGTAAGAAAACTCCTTTTGAGAATCTTTTTGTTGACTCCTGCAGAAACCTGATCTCTTTAACGGACCACAGTTCAAACCCGTACGCTCGTCTCTACCTGCTTCCTGACAAAAGGAGGTCGGGACGGAGGAAAACTCACACACAGAAGAAAACACAGAATCCGAACTTTGACGAAACGTAAGTCAAACTGTTAAAACTCATTTCGTTTTTGTGCCTGGCTGTGTTGTAACTGATGGAAAGCTGCGTTTCTCCTCCCTGGTCAGGTTTGAGTTCTCCGTTACCTGGATCGAGCTCAGTAGTCGCAAGCTGGATGTTGCAGTGAAAAACAGTGGAGGTCTGCTCTCCAAACACAAAGGTCTTCTTGGAAAGGTACTTTCTACTTATAATTTTTATTATATACTTGCTTGAAGAGGTCTTAAAGTACGAGAATTGGTTTCCTGACTGTGGGAAATCTGCATAGGTTAGCGTCTGCATATTTGTTGGTTTGAAATCTTTCTTAATCAATTAAATCTTTTTTTATTTCACTTCAGGTCTTGGTGGATTTAAATCATGACGATTTAACCAAAAGTTGGACACAATGGTACGTTTTTTTCTAATACTTGGCAGGGATACCATTTTAAAAACTTTCTTTTCATCTCCTATTATTAGCCTACTTTTTATTTTTTACACAACTCTGTCTACGGTTTTCATGCCACAGTTTTATTTTGCCCTGAAAATTAAATTCAGCTACTGCTAGAGATGGGAAGCCTCAAAAATACATTACACAAATTTACATTTGTTAAAATCTTAATTTTTATATTCAGAGAGATTATTTTTTTAAGCCACCTTTAATTTGGTTTGAATTGAATGCAATATGATGCATATTTCATCAATAAGTGAAATTAATAATCTGTATTACTGAGCGAGATGCTACTATTGGAGACGTGCCGGATGGTTAAAATACACAATAAGGCAGCATTTACAGTCAAATACAGAAAAATAACGAGTGGTTATTGCTTTATTTAATAATACATTTTGCATTTTGACAGAAAGCATAAAAAAAAAAATAAATAAAAAATAACCACAAAACACTTTTACCGTTTTAAACTGAAAGTTTTTCCAAACTTTTCCAGCTTAGACAGATTGGTGGAAAGTAAAAGCGTTCATTTTTGTTGCCCAAAAAATTCAATTGACATTAAAGCATCACACTGTTCTCCTTTTTTCTAAAATTATCTTCTAATTTACATCTAATGGCACATAATCACAATATTACAGTCACCTTTGCTCAGTTTTAGTTTGACCATGAAAGGCTCAGAAACGGGATCTTGTTTATTTTTTTAAAGCAGAAAGCCTGATTAAATTATACAAAATATTAGCATTTCTTTGGGCAGTATTACAGATTAGCATGTTGAACTTTTACACTGATATTTCTGTCCGTTTTTATGCTTGAATAATGTGATTTTGCAGTAAGAGGAAAATAATACAAAATCTTCACTAATAGAAATCTCTGCAAAGGCCCCCCAGTCGTCCAGTTCCCTCATATTTTCATGTTTTTAACAATTAAACAATTAGCACTAAATGAGGTAAAATTCAAAATGTTCATTTCTAAACTTCACTGAATGTCTTTTTTTGCAGGTATGACCTGACTGTCAACGGCTAAATTCAACCACAAGAAGTCTTCATCATCACCACACTTCCACTTATGTCCACAGTACATTTTTTAATTATCCTCACTCCTTTTAAATGTGTAAAGACTAAGAGAAAAGCATCTTTAGACACTCATTAATCGCATCAGTCGCAAGGCAAGGCTTCCCTTTAAAAGTGAGTAAAGAATTACAGAAATGTAAAAAGAGTATACACAAGTTAATGTGCCAAGATGGAAGTTTTATCCCATATTTATAGAAGTTAGAACGGTTTATTTTCTGTTGCCACATACACTATATATGTATGTTTGTATATATTGTAAAATGATGTCAGACAAACTAAAAGACGGTTTATATTCTGCACATGTTAGAGAGGCTGGTGTGTTAATGGCCAAAGGATTGTTTGTAATTTAATTTGATTTTCTTCTATTTTTTTTAATTTTCATCTAGACATTCTTGATGGTTGTTGAAGGGAAGTGTGTGTGTGTGTGTGCGTGTGTGTGTGTGTGTGTTGTGTGTGTGTGTGTGTGTGTGTGTGAGGGGGCAGATGAACCAAAGAGACGAGAAGTATTTTATTGCTCTAGATCAGATAACACAACTACACGCTGGCTTTTTAGCACTGTTATAAAAAAAAATAAACACGGGTGAAAGAACCAAAGAAGAAGAAATTCACTCACTAAGTTGTTAATGGGGTTTGTTTGCTGTGCAGAAACTCTTGTTACAATTAAAAAAGACCATTACCAAGTGTTACTTTTTTGTAATTGAATGTGACTCTTTGCACATGAATATTTTAAAACCT
Source organism: Poeciliopsis turneri (assembly GCA_922788865.1). Taxonomy (NCBI): domain Eukaryota; kingdom Metazoa; phylum Chordata; class Actinopteri; order Cyprinodontiformes; family Poeciliidae; genus Poeciliopsis; species Poeciliopsis turneri. Next base: position 2,589,410 of record CAKLNU010001022.1, on the reverse strand, counting down.
GATAACAATCATTAGTATTGAGTGTCAACATTACATCTTGAGAAGTGGATGGAAAAGCCATAAAATCGTTACGCTTCAGAGATGATTGTTTTTACAGGGAAATCTTTCCATTCAGATCAACCTGTTAAAATTGGACGTTGCAGCAAAAAGACAATCCATCCTGACTGTTTTAAACAGGGAAATCTAGGAAAATTATCTAATTTTGAAATGGAAAAATTTGAAGGAATCCTGTGCTTTAATGGAAATTAAAAAATGGTTTGTTGATTTTAATTAAGAACTGGTCCAGATTAAAACTGAGTTTTTTTTCAATTGTCATTTTTAAAAAGTTGTATATTAATACAGCATCACTTTGTTCTGATCTACATGAAAACACCTGGTGCATTCAAAACACCGTAATAACCACTGCATGCCAATCCTGCAGGTGGCGCTGTAACGCTGTGAATGTTAATGCACCAAAAACCACCACTCATAAAGATGCACCTGGGATTAAAGGGTTAATTTAGGCTTAATGCCGCTCTGGTTTCTGGTTTTTGCATTTAAACACAAGTGAAAAAACTCAACACATAATTCTGCATTTTATTTATTTTATTGCCAGTGTTGCTTTTTTCATCCATCTGACCTGCAGTGCGCAGCAGCATGTTGTACCTGAGATTCATGCTGCTCTGACCTCCGATTCTGTTCCACTCCTGCTTTCAGAACAAAACCAGTTAATTTGGACTGAAAACATGCTGGAGACTTTTTGGAAGATTTACTTGACGTTTTCATTCCTGACTAAATCTACACATAGTGGCTTTAAAAACATAAAATGTCTAAATTTGGAACCATTTTAACATTTATAACCCTCACAGCAGGCCTGGTTGTCACTTAATTTACGATGAGCACTGTTGTCAGTACCTTGATTTGTTCACATTCTGTCTATAGAAACATTCAGTCTTAACTTTTTTTGTTTCACGTTGTATTTAAAAGGAAATTCAGAAGATGGCATTTAATTATTATTTTTTCTAAGATATATACATTATATTGAGCTTTTATTTTACAGCTCTCCTTCATAAGGGAATAGTTTGAGCAGCAGCATAAAGTCGGTCTTTGTGTGAAACGCTTTAGATAAATCCACTGCTGCTGCTGTGTTTGACACGACAGAAGCAGCGGTTTTCTGTTGACAACCAGGATGTTAGGTTGACCTTTGACCTTCTGAACACCTAAAACCTGTCGTTTTCTGCATGTTGCGTTTGCATCAAGCATTGAGAAAGTATTTTCAATGTGTGTATGAACAGTTTTGTGTGTTTTCCATCTGTTTCGCCTTTGTTCTATTCTGTTTTGTAAGCAGCGTTGCGTTCTCCTCGAAGCCTCTGAGGCTGATGTTGTCTTCTAAAGGTGGTTCTTCTCCTCCATCTTTTTAATTTATCTTGTGCCTTACGAAACACGTGACCCAGAGATGGTACTGTATGCATACGTGTTGGGAAAGAGGCAGCCGGATGCTACATGTGTCTGAATGTCTCTTTGACGTCTTTCAAACTGAATAAAGAGCTTTAAGCTGACAGAAGCAGCACAAAGCTGGTGCATCTGTTGTGTTTTTTTATATTTGTTTCAGAAGTGATCTGTAAAAGTTCAGTCTGTAAAGCACCAATGAGTTTAGTTTGATTTTCTTATCTTTTTCTACCTGTTCTTTTTCTGTGTTGCTTGCTACGTCTTTATATTGTTTATTAATATATATCCCTGTTCTTTACCTTGTTATGCACTTTGTTTTTGTTTTGAAAGCAATTGGAGCTGATGCAGATGGACTCTGTTTGTAATTCTTTTAGGAATCAGATTCACCCCCCCCCCCCCAAAAAAAACGATATTAAATGAATGTATTTTCCTTTTTATTAGCCAGGTTTCTTTATTTATTTATTTTTTTCTGTTTTGTTTTCATTAGAATATCATAGCATGTAGGGCCACAAACAACTGAGGATTTTGACCCAAAACTTTTAGAAACTGTAAAAGAAAAACAAGTTCTTAAGCCAAATCTTTTGGATCCAAAACAGAATTACTATTTCAGAAGCAGAAGAAACACAGCATGTTTTACAGTCAAACTCATTTCTTTTTTATTATAATTCTTTTAAAGCTCTTACAATGATAAAGATTCTGATTTGGGTGTATAAAGATAAAAATCACAAAAAGCGAGGCAACATATTTTCCCATCTTGCAGAGTAAAAGGTTTTAGTAGAAAACAACAAACTTTAAAATGCAGGTTCTGCAGATATGTCACCAATAAAGGCAGCTTTGACAATGTTGAAGTTGTCGGCTGAGGCGTTGTTAGGAGCATGGAGGGACATTAAGGCAGTCTTGAATTTCATGCTTCTTCTCTCCGTCAGGAAGCTGACCACAGTCGACCTTTGGCTTTCCATGGAAATGAGCTGCTTCTTTCTGACGACCAATAGTGTCACTGAAAACACATTTTTTATTTTTTAGTAAAACCTGTTAACAGGGAATCTAGACTTCTAATGTATTAATATTGGCTTGTGGATTTAAAACATACCTGTACCCGGTGTAGACAGGTTTACAGATTCGGGACCTCCTTCGTTTAGGCGAGGGTCCGCAGGCCGGCTTACATAAACTCCAAGGCTCCCAGCCGTCCCAGGATCCTTTGACTGTAACACACAATGTTAGTTTGTAAAGCTGTTCCAGAAACTTAAAGGGACAGTGTTACGTATGTTCCAGACACATTGTGCCATTATATAGCACAGTCAAGTAACTGGTAAGTTCAGTTAAATAAATGCTATGCATTTCAAATGTGACTTTTAATTTAATGCTTTAAAATTGAGACTCTGTCGCTTTAAAAACTTCAGCTCTTTCTGAACCTCCACCTTCAGGAGGTCATCACTACATTGCTTCCTTTGAAAGACTTCATCTTTAAATTTGTTTTTTTTCAACCAGCGTTCGTCTTGCATTGCGAACTTTTCTGCAGCTCAGTTTCACCAGGGTATGATAATTACTGCTGGCTAGTCTGAAGGAGCTGAGTGGGGAGTGGTGGGAACTTGAACACTGCAGTTCCGAAGAGGAGCTGCGTCTACTAGGAAAAGGCAGGAAAGGGTTAAAAGACGTCTGCACTCACTATAGCAGTTTTGGACGTTGTAGCAGACCTGAGTCTCTGTCAACTTTCCGTCGATGCAGATGGAGCCGTTGTGAGCTCGATGTAGGCACCTGCGGTTTCGAGTCTGCTTGCCACCTATCTTCTGGCACCGGATATCTCTTCCTCCCCATGCATACGTACAGTCACTCCAGGCGGACCACTCAGTCCACACGCCATCCACTGTAAATCAACACAGTTCAGGTCAATTTGAAGAGAAAAACATCAAAAGTCATTATTAATCTGCTTAATTTCAGACGGATTATATGAGTGACGCCAGAAATGTGAGAAACATTCTGGAGAAACAACAAAATGAATCTGCAGTTGTTGAACCTGCTGTACCTGGGCAGTGGACTAGTGTTGAGCAAAGTTTGGTTTGCTTATCGATTCCAGGACATGGACGGCCACCATGATTGGGAGCAGGGTTGTTGCATCTCCTCTCCGAGACCTGAAGAGCCACGCCACATGTAACAGGGCACGGAGTGAAGGCTGACCAGGGACCCCAGCTGCCATCCACTAAAAAAAGAGAGATTTATAAATCGGAATAATATATTCTTAATTGTCTCTGTGTGGACCAATGGGGGCCGTGGAGTTTAATTTAAAACCTTAGTGCTATAAACAGATCCTATTCATCCATTTGTCACAGGGTCATTGGGAGACTGGTGTTTATTTTCAGTTGGCTTTGGATGAAACCCTAAAGAACAACCTGGAGAAGTTGCCCGTTAAATGGCAGCTTGAGGACATCGATTAAATGTCCATCCATACATGCAGAAACTCCATTAAGAGGGACTATTTAACCTTAAATGAATTTTTGATGTGAGACTGGCTGCCCATGGGAACCTCTGACTGCACCAGATGAACACTCAAGTTCCAGGTCGGGAACCTTTTGGTTGATCAACTGGTGGTTGGGATGAGCTCTGTTAGTTCACCTGTGGATGTTATTGGGTACATTTTAGAGGTCATATTTACAGAGGCATGCAGGAATACCTTGGCAATGAGGTAGGTGGTTGCAAGGTTCCGTTTGGGAGTCGTCACCTTGGCATCCATTACCAGGTGGGTTTAACGATGGGGCGGGGTTGGAACAAGATCGATGGCGAGTCCTCAATGAAGCTCTGTCAGGTGGGATACAGGAAGATGAACATTCGCCCCAGTTTGACCAACCAGACCAGACTCCATGGACTGAAAGACAATGATATTCACGTCAGGTTTGCATTTGAGTGCTATAGATTTAATAGTGTGCATGTTTGTGGCTTACCGGGACAGGGACTATTACAGACGGTGCTCCGAGTGCTTGGCCCCTCACAATATTTGCCACCATATTTAGGGCTTGGGTTGTCACACCGCCTAATTGACAGCTGCAGACCCTCTCCACAAGAGACGGAGCACGGGGCAGGTGGAAACCAGAACCCCCAGTTGCCGTCCACTGAAGAAAAAGCCAATCTTAGCTTACTGCTTCCTACAGCTATGCAAGAGGTCAGGTCATCAGTGAGCTTCCCTTCTTACCTGGACAATTTGGGATCTCGCTGCAGTCCTGCGTCTCAACAGCATCGCCGGAACAGTTGTTGCCTGGTGGTACCGTGTCAGTAGAGGGGGCTGGGTTGGAGCAGGTGCGCTGTCGTACTCTGGTGGGCATGTTTTGGTCAGTGATGCACGAGCCAGAGCACTGTGACCAAGCTTCCCAACTTGACCAACTTCCATGGACTGAACCATAAGAAAGAACACAGAGAATGTGATCACATTTAATTAACTTAAAAGGGAGAATAAATCCTGATCTTGTTGCATAAACTCTTTGGATCCATTGTTACCAAACCCAGTTCTCCAGTTTGTGTAGCAGTGAAATCAGGTAGGACAGTGAACCCGGAGGACCAGGATTGGGGTCCATTGATTTAGATATCTGGGTTGGGTTTCCTGGACCTTTCACGTTTTGATAATTTATCTGAACATTACAACAACCCTGGCATTGTCTTACAGCTGAAAATAGAGCCAACCTCACCTGGACACCTGTTGCTGGCCTCACAGGACTCTTTCTCTTCTTCAGGGCCAGTGCATGCCAAGCGACATTCAGGAGGACTGGCGCAGACTCTCTGTCTTGTTCGGGTTCCTGTTCCTCCACAGGTGACTGAGCATGGAGTCCAGGGGTTCCACAAGCCCCAGCCCTCAGCTAACTCAAAAGACATGATAAATAGTGCATTAAGGAATCAAGGTATAGTGTCTTTTAGTATTTCTCATCTAACGTTTGAGCATTTCTATACCATCGCAGCAGTTGCCACTGCACACTTCTGTCTCCAGTGTGTCCTGAGGGTTGTCACACTCTGGTTCTCCAATGCCATGACACTTCCTGCTTCTCTGTCTCACGCCCTCTCCACACAGAACATTGCAGAATGACCAAGACGTCCAGGGAGACCATGTGGCTGGACTGGAACCACAATTTTAAACATTTTTTTTAAACAAGTGTTTGGTTTCAGGATAAGTGCAGTTTTATGGAAGTTTGATCCAGATTGGTCTGGATCAAACACAGTCTGTTGATTGGAGCAGAGAGAAGCAGCACTGCAAGCAACAAGCACTAGACACTAATGGATCATGTTTGCCATCTAATATCATACAGCATTTGGGTCCAATTGGTGGTGGAAGCTCTCCTGAATATGCTAGATCTGAAAACGGCATATTGAACGGCTCCGACCTGTTCCATCCCGCTCAGTGGAAACGAGGTCGATGCGACTGTGTGTACGCTTACCCACAGGAACGACATGATCTATCTTCTGCTTCGTAGCCGTATTTGGAGTTCTGACAGCAATCATCATCGTCCACGTTGCCCAAATCTTCACTACACTCACCAGTGGTCAGGTCAAAAGAACCAAAACACCGCACACTCTCTGCACACACACGGAAACATTTATTCATTGAAAGAAGACTAGGACAAAACATTTTTATTATTAATGGTCACATACTCTCTTCAATGTAACATTTGTTTATTCAAAGTTTCTGATCCATCAGGATAATTCTGCAGAATTTTGAGTCTTTACTTCCAGGCCTGTTTTTGTCATGAGAACTGACACGTCCATCAGAGGAGAATCCAGGATTTCAACACCGGAGAAAATTTGTTATGCTCTCGCTGAAACATTACGTAATTTTTAGGCAAACCTTTGAACAAGCAAATATAAATCTGTGGAGATTTGCTTTTATTTGACAGCTGACATCAAAACAGCTGTTTTCTTGTATTCTTATAACACTATTACAACTGGTATTTACAATATAATCTTATTGATTGTAAAATATAATATTTGCGTTTCATTAAATCAAATATCAGAGGATAAAAACAAGAAAACCAGGAGTGCATTTTTATTGTGGTTCTTCACTTGGATTGCAGATTACAGAAAGGAATACGTTACTATTAGTTTAACAGTATTTTTATGTACATGTTACTGTTACTTTTAAATTTTCTTTATGTTTTGTATTCACAAGATGAATTTTTATTGAGCTCCACAGATTTCTTCATTCATTTTGTCTTTTTTGTCATGCTAAGCTGAAACTCTGGCTGAATACATTTATATTTGGACTTACCTGAGCGCTCCACAGAAACCAGCAGAGGAACCAAAACCACCAGAAACCTGAATGTTTCCTTCATCCTGGAGGTCCTGGACAGAATTAAAGCTTCACTTTCTTTTTCCCTGAAACTGGTTCTGGTTCTGGTCCGCCCCCTCGGACCTTCTGTTGATCCAAAATCTGTTTGGATGAGTCACAGATCAACATCAGTCCTCATTTCTGCAAACTGTGAGGTCAGGAGGTTGTCAGGGCCTGTGCAGCAGTGAAAGTCCAGTGTATTCATTTTTTTTTCATGGAAGCGTCATATTCTTATTTTTATTTTTTTATTCTTCTTAGAATCTTTGTACAAATTGTGCATTTGAGGCTTCCTCATAGATTAATGACAGAATTAAAGTTGTTCGGCTAATAAGCATTTTATTTAATGAAGTGTATAAACATAATTCTGCAGCAAATATTTATCAACTGTGCTCTTGCAAAGTTACATTCATCCATATTCAGATGCGATTCCAGGATTTTGAGTTGATTTCTGTTCCTGTTTCTGCAAAAACGTTGCTCAATATTTAAGCAATAAGGAAACTGTTTCCTCCCAATGACCTGATCTTCACTTTCCTTGACATTTCTTCACACATTGCAACATAATGTGTGTTATCTTCAAAGTGTTTTTCATTTTGAAATATGACCAGCTAAAATGCAGCAAGACCAGTTTAATTTTTAACATTATTTGTATAAACCTATTTTAACCAGGAAAAACAGGTTTTTACATTCAAAATGGAAAAAGACAGTAAATCTGCTTCATCTTTTTCCTGTAAAAGGACAAAAGTTAATCCTATTTGTTCAAGGTTAGTTTAATTAAAGAGGGAGAATTTTTTTTCAATATTTTTATTCCCTCTGCCAGTCAGTCCAGTCTGCATAATATCAATAAATAAGCAAGATTCTGCTTATTTCGCAAAACCTGTGATAATTGGAGGCGTACCTTTGGATGTAAAACATTTTAAACTCACCGGTTAAATCGGTGACATCATGAAAGAAATTCCAAAAAAGTTATCTAAAATTTCAAAGTTGTGTCCTTGATGTTTTAGGTGTTGTTCTGCCTCATTTAGTTCAACAGAACTGAACTTAATGAGGTTTTAGAATCAGTATATCAGTCACTGGGTTTAGATGTGTTGGAGACTTCAATGCAGGAAGGTTTGACATCCACAAACCGGGTTACAATTGATCTCACATCAGCTTTAAATCTTCATTATCCCAGTCAAAAGGAGCATATGATGCAATGCTTCTTGAGTTATGATTTGCTTAGAAATGTGCAAATGAAATGTGTCCAATAAATCTGCCATGAGTTTTTGAATAAAGTACTGAAAAGAAACAATAAATAATCAGTTTTTTTGTTCCAATTCATGCATCGATGTTTGGAAACAAAGTCTACGGAAACGATTTAAAAGTCTCTTCTTCTTTTTAAACTATTAGAAAATAAACTTCTTATGGAGCAGAACATTCTAGGATCGGGAGGTTTATTGTGAAAGGTTCCAGTCGGAAGCGCGTCTTGATGATGATGCTGTGAGCGGCCGAGCCTCCAGCAGCAGAAACGCCCTGCATCCTCTCTGCTCTCCCCCAGCATCCATCCGCCTCCTCCAGCCGGGGAGGCGCCGCTCTGGACGGCAGGAGAGACCCAGCAGACCCCGCTGAAACCTGATGGCCTTTTAACAAACCCTCCGACAGGAGAAAACTCAACCCAACCGAGAAATGGATTCCCAGCCTTCCTCCATCCTCCTCCTCCTCCTCCTCATCGCTTCCCCGCTCTGCTCCCCTGCTGCTGCTGCTGCTGACAGGAGAATCGGTGAGTTTTAAATTAAAATGTGATTATTAAAGACAAGCAGAGCTGCAGCTGCAGCTGCAGAGGTTTTCATGACTGAACCTGACAAATCCAGACGTGTTTGTGCTGGAGATGAGAGATCTGTGTCAACACTGGATCAGGAAGCGACGGGCTTCACCTGAGCCGGAGGAAAACAAACACGGTGGATCTGTAATTCATTCCGCGACAATAATCCTCCGCAGATCACAACCTGGCAGGAAAACCAGGAACCCTGAGCTGAGGAGCCGGAGGGGAGGGGAAATGTGCAAAAATATGAGCCTTCAACACTGTCAGGAGGCAGCAGTGTTATCATAATAATAGATCATATTACACTTTTTAAAACGTGGAAAAATATCATTTAAGCAACAATTTAAAAGCATCAAAAACGTAAAATACTTTTTTCCCCCAGGTTTATTGTGTTAAACCTGGAAAAGTAAGTTGGATAAATGAAAAAAATATATTCTTTAATGATATCAATTTTATATATTTAAACAAGCAAACACTTCAACAAGTAAATATTTTAATGAAAAGCAACAATCTGAATCTATAATGAGCAACAACAATGTTAAATAATAAATGAACACACATATATGAATGTGTGTTTGGGTGATAGCAGGAATAATTGCTGGAAACATTAACACTTAAGTTAAATGAGATGTGCAAAAAAAATGCAAATAAAAATTTAAAATCTGCACAGGTTAACTATCAAGATTTATTTACATAGATATCTAAATAACTAATAATGGAAGGTACAAATTTAATGCATAAATTAAATTTATCGTTACCATCTTCATCATCCTGCTCTCTTCCTCAGATTATATAAGAAGCTCCTGAGAGGCCGGCTGCTTCAGCCTGCTGAGGAGACTAAAGTCATACAGTCAAGATCTGTCGGTCTTGGAAATAAAACTGCACGCAGAGATTTATAACTGTAGCTACTTTTCCAAATGTTCCTGTCTGTCTCAAGCCGGTGGTCCGCGGGCGCCCCTTAAAGGTCCGCGAGGTACTGCACGTAAACAACCGTGACGCTCAGTTAGCTGAAAGTGCGACGCTGAGAAGAATTGGACAGGAATGGAGTCTTTGAGGAATTTTGTGAACTGAAGGAAACATAGAGGATATTTATAGTGCTATTTACTAATTCATCATTAAAAAATTAAAAATAGAATTTAATGGGAGGGAAGTCGTGTTTCGCCATAGAACAATAGGTGGCAGTATGTACCTGGCGGTCCGCCATTAAACAAAAGAAGAAGAAGAGAAAGTAGCAACTACCGTTAGCGCTACTGTTAGCTTACCAGAGAATTGTGTTTGAAAATAACAAATGTCTTGAGACCGGGTCACTAAAAAGAAAAACTGAAGATACCAGTAGAGAGTTTCTCAGGTGAGTTGCAAAACTTTTGTTTTTGAACAATATTACGATACACAAGGATTCAGAAAGCTGCATGCAGGTAGAGGCGGGGAGCAGAACTGCGCCCCCTGCTGACTGGCAGCTAAAATAACATTATTTATGCTTCTAAATTACAAATAGCCATAAATCTTATTAGTGCTCACAACACCTGTAGTGCAAAGAGCCTTTTTGATTTTCCTCTCATTTGAAAGCATAGAATCCACATTTTGAGAAATTGTAAATAACTGAAAACGCCCTTAATAGAGTTGTTCATGGTTTTATCCAGGCCAGTCACATTTACAGAGAGCTTCAATAAAAACAATGAGTTATGACATTAATATTTTCATTTCAGGTTGTACATATTAAGATGTTGTGGTATTGCAGGGCGGTTTCAAGTTAGGTGGTCCTTGAATGTTTGTTAAATGGGGTAAGTGGTCCTTGGCCTGATCTAGATCTGCATTGACCTAGTTTATAATGCAAATGTCTCAGCACACTTGAATTAAGACACTAACTTACAAGTAACTTTTCAGCAACTTATAGGAGCTTGCATTAACTCAAACATTGATTTCAATTGATTTAAAAAAAGTACTAGTTCCACTGGTAGATAAACATGGAAAAAATATCATGTCATAGAGATAATCTGCCAATGGAGCGAGCTAGTTATTTTTATGTCAATGATATTAAGTAATTATTAACCTAAAGCAGTGGTTCTCAAAGTGTGGGGTGTGCAGGAAGCAGTACGGATGAAAAAACAAAAAAACAGTTAAAAGGTGTTTCACTGTAAAGATGGTTTATAGTTTGATTTGTTGCGACCTGAAGTGTGAAATGAACTTCAGTGGAGTTTTAAATGTGTGTTTCTGGTTGAATGATGTGTGTGTCCAGTTGATTTTATTTTCTTTTTTTTTTTTTATTGAGTAGGGGGTTGAAATCCATAAGGGGTCCTAGAAATCTTTGGGAATCACTGACCTAGTTTCTCTATCTTATTAAAAAAGTTATTTCTAAGCTAGTTTTGTCATAACTAAACAATACTTGGTAATATTTTGTGTTTTTGCAGTGTACATTTGTAACAAGTAATTCACTCAGCTTGACCGCTTTCTTTGCTTTACTTCCTATCAGTAGCTCATACATCAAATCTCATTTTTGGGAAGGTAACAGCCATGCAGCTGCAGATCAGAGGACAGATGTTGCTCTTTCATATCAAAACAAGCCAGACATTTGAGCAGGATGAATGCATGCATGTGTGAAAAAGTGGATGGATGGTTGAATAAATGAAGTTTGGATGGATGCTTAGAAAGAGAGATGTGCTGCAAACTTAGTTATGCAGAAAAAATCTGAATGATAGTTTTTAAATTCACTGTAATTATACTAAAATGTGAAAAAATGTTTAAGTAGGTCAGCAGAAGCTCTGTGATAGAGAGATCCTCTTCTATTCAAGAGTAAAAAAAATAGGGAGAGTACAACATTAAATCAGTTCTCTTTTGGGTGTCTCATGTAGATGAATTGATATAAGCATAAAAATAAAGTAAATGTCATCATTTACATAATTTGAGGAAGTTTTTTAATTTCACCTCACAAAAAGATCCAAAACTTAAGCATTTCATTAACATTAAAAGTAAGTGGGTTACGTTGTCCCCAGTGGGTTGTGTATATTGGTTTTTAATCAAATATGACTCACCGTGACCTTGTGAAAATAATATTCAAACACTATTTTAAAGTGGAATAATTTGGCTTCAGGGAGCCACAGTGGTGAGAATATCATGACCCTGCAGTTTCCCTGCTTCCTGGTCTTCTGTACAACGTAACGCTCCAATAACTGAGTGAAAGTCATTTAGAAATCCATGCAGGGGTTTATTGTGATCTTACTGTAACAGTTTTTATGTGGATGCTTTCTTCAGAATGGATCAAAATAAACTTTGATTTGCAAGGTATTGTTTTACAAATGAATGCATAGTGGGAGCTTTCTAATGATTAGAAATGGTAAAACTAAACAAAAATAAAATGATAGTGCTCTGTAGTCACCTGCTGAACAGAAACTGTAAAGTCAGGCAGCTCGGCCTCATGAATGACGATGTGAAGAGTTTTGTTATTACCGCTGCATGGAATGACTTTAAGTTGTTGTTTTTTAAATAATTTTCCTTACTAAATAAAGAAAACCTTCAGAGTAGATGATTTGTTTTTGTTGTTTTAGGCTTCACTTACCAATACTCCTTTTTGCATAAATATGTAATTTGTATTTGTGGTGCGGTCCTGACCGATCAGATGGTGTTTGTTCGGTAAACACCGTCCCAGCCGCTGACTCAGTTTCCTTCTGGACTGAAAGATGGGGACAGGCTCAGCTGTGGGACTTCTTAATCATTAACTTGGACCTAAATAAGGCTGACGCTGCTTGATCTGGTGTGACCGTCACCTAGGCAACGCTCATTACCATTTCATATGTGATGACTTGCTGGCCAGCTCGGTGGAAAGCTGCAGAGTTGCTGAATGAGTAGAAATATCTGATTTATCTGGCCTAACCCTAGGAGATGATTTTAGCAAATACAGTTAAATGAAAAGTAAACTAAAGGTAAACAGCAGATGTACGTGAAGACAGAAGCAAATCAAAAGCAGAAATGATCAGCACACCTCAAGACAGGATGATTTTCTGAAATTCACATTTGTTTTTTGCATAACACATAAAGTTCCGATTGATTTGAAGAGCAGTTTTGAACAGTAATATTGAAGTCTTAATAAAGATCTGGGTTTGGATTAGGCCACTTTGACACACACATTCTCCTCTCTACTCAAGCATTTACCTGTAGCTGTGACTCTTTGTTTAGGATCATCTGACTTGACAGCAAACTTCCACCTCTAGAAGATTTTCTTCTTGGATTGCTACCCTTAAATAAAGAAGCATTCCCACAGGATAATTCTGCCATCACCATGTCTCAAATGAGGAGAATTTTACACTTAGCATTCAGGCTGCAAACCTTAGTTTTGTCTCATCTGACTAGAGGAACTTATGTCAATGTGTCTCCTACTTAGCTTGTAGCTACAAGCTACAGGGCGTTTCTGTCTTTCTTCTTGGCTCTGGCCTATAAAAGGAAGGTTTTGTAGATTGATTGTTGTCCTGTAATTAATGTTCTTCTTGCCTGTTGATCAGGTTAGCTTTGCTGTTGTGGCATTGGAGTAGTAAAAGTTTAGCTTCCAGGGATAATGTGTTTATCTTTAAAAATTGCTGCACATAGATAAAACTTAACATTTAGCTGCTGTTCCATATATGGTTTAGTGTAATAGTTACCTGCCTCCATAGCTAACAGTTTATTGGTGTTGAACCAGATGGTTTTAGAGGAAAACCTGTCACTCAGATGAGTTCTTGTCTGCTGCAAGCTGCTTTACTGACTGTGTTGACTGAAATCTCTGTGTGTTCTGCTTTCCAATCAAAGCTCCAGCAAACATGCACCCTGCAGGGTTTGCTCCTGCTTTTCTGTGATACTTGGATTTACTGGTAACTCCTGGGAGTTCACACTTTAAAATAACAGAGATGTGCTGAATTTGTTTTTCAGATGCACCTTTTTGTGCAAAGTTTTTACTTTGCATGCATGCAGGATCCCATGGTTTGCTTTTTAGTCAGTAAGGTTTTATCTTAACCTTGTTGAGATCAGAGGACTCCAATTCGAGCAATTCTGAAAACAAAGCCTAAAGCCTGGTATAGCAATAAAGGAAAAAACGATCACAAGAAATGAATGTGAGAGGGCGTGACGGATGAATATTTTGTTGCTTTGAAAGACAGAAATCTGCCAGTTTAAGCAGTCTAGATGAGCAACATCTTATACAGAAATGGATTTTTCTGCAAAATTGAGAAGTGCAGCTTTTTCTGCTAACTGCTTCACTTTTTTATGCTTGCCTTAATGTTCTGGTTGCATGTTGTTCTGATTGATCGTTTCTGCCGGAGCTGCCATCCAGGATAATTGGACACGTTTAAAAGGAGGCCAGCAGAGCGAGAGCCTATTCTTTGTGCAGTAACACGGACATGGACGACATGCAGTTGGCCGGTTTTATCAGGGAAATGCTTTGATAGTTCATTAGAAAAGCTGAAAATGAAACTACCAAGTTGGTAAAAGCTTTTTAATGACTGGCATCTCTGGTTTCTTATCTTCTAGCCAGAAACATAAACACAGAGGAAACGATGTGTTTTCAGGAGAAATCTGAAAATAGGAAGGAATCAATCAAGGAGGTCTGAAGGAGTTTCACACCAAATATATTTAGCTTTGTGTTTTTCTCCGAGTTCTCTTCCTCTTGGCAAATAAATTTGCCCCCTGTGGTGGTAGCAGTGTTTTTTATGTTGGACAGTGAGGGGAAAATACATTATGTTTCTATCACCTCTACCAGAAACATTTATTTTTTTATGTATTTTATAAATGTTAGCCATTACAGGTTCTTGCATATTCTTTAAAAAGGTTAAGAACTGTCAAGTCTTTGGACAAAATAGAAAATATTTTTAATTATCTGGTTCACAAGACTTAAAACAAATATATTCAAGGTGACCACTCTCAGTCTGACTGTCAGATTTCTCCCCCAGGTGAAGCAGGTGTTTGACACAAGTCGACAGACGGCACTGTGGGAAATGTAGTGCTTGTAAAGGCCTTGCCAGGAGGCTGTGGCCTGAACGCCGCCGTTTCCTCACAGAGTGAAGCTGATGGAAACGTGGCCGTCCTGGCAGCGGTTCACAGCACAAAACTGGCCGCAGAGAAAGGATGAAAAACCAAAGCAGGAACTCAGAGTGGAGAAAATAATGGAGGTTCACCCGAGTGCAGAAATGCTCAGATTTAAGATGAAATATTTTGCATCACAAAAAGCAGGTCACATCAGCAGCAATGCTATTCTATTTTATGGAACATCTTTATTGTTCTGCATAATTATGAATCAGCTTGTTTGTGGTTTAAAAGCACTTATTGAGCTCAGGCCATGCGGTCCAAAGTGTGGCCCTGGGGCCATTTGTGGCCCTGGAAATACTTCAGTTCAACCGCTGACCACAAGTCAACAGTAGTAAAAGTTTGGCAACAAAATTAAAAAGAAATCAGAAAATTGTCTTTTTTTTTTTTTTATTAAGGAAACAATAATAAATATTAATATTTATTGATATTTAATAATAAAATAATATTAAATATTATTTTAGATTTTAATGATGTATAGATTTTAATGAATTTCATGGCCTGGCAGTAAGTTAAATTAGCCAGTTTTGGTCACCAGGGCAAAAGGTTTGGACATCCATATTGTCCTGATTTAAAATGTGTTGCTCAGTCAGACAAAAACTCGCATCTCCTAAAAAATCATATTTGAATCCATCCTTCACTTGTGTTTGTCTTAACCCAGTTCTTAGACTAGGATATAAATGTAGACTGTAATCATTACATTTTTCTGCTGGTAAATATTCTGATGGCACTCAGAAGACATTCCTTCTGCCAAAATAGGCTTACAGCGTTCCTCTTTCCAATATTATAATTCCTTTTTATTCTGGGTAAGCCACCTTGGATTCCTTTCCCATCTCGTGTATTTTTGCTCTTTTAATTCGGATCTGGAGGAATTAATCCAAACACTACACCAGTGGCTCAATGCTTTCCTAATGAAAGTCAGATTTCAGCTTTCAGTGAAGGATGAACATGTTTATTTATACCGATGTCCACAAATAAAACAAACTGTTTTTCATTTCAACAACATGAAAAAGCTTATTGTGAATGATTTTCATAAATACATCTTTACTGGAGAAAGAAGCTGTCACAAACTAATTCTTGTTCGCTTTAATTTGTCATGTAGCTACATCCAACAGAGTAGTTCTTGGATTCATATGTTGATTGCCTTAGAGGATTATTTTATAGAAATAATTTGATTTTCTATATTTACATGAAGCAATTGTTTGTTATAACCTTAACTTGAATGGAGATTGATTTACCAGAATGGTTGAAAAGAACAGCTTTTTTAAGAGCTTATTGCAAAAACTTGGATTTAACTTTCAGTCTTATTGGTGACAGAATAATTAATATTTTAAAAACATTTTCCCTCTTTTAATATTCAATAACCTGTGCCTACTAATGTTCCAGCATTCTTAGATTTTTTTTGTGAAATGTGACGGTGTTGGAAATATAAAAACTTTTCTGAGTTCATTCTTTGGTGTTTGCAAAGTTTTTGCAAAGTGAGTTCTTGTTTGAGGCTGAAATGCAAGGATTATCTGTTTGTTTTTACTGAAGTGGAGATCGGTGCGTCCTGCAGTCTGTCTCTTTGCCGCCCTGCAGCCGTTTGCAGGCTCTCAGGTGTGAACATGTGCAGCTGTTTGATAGTGAAACCAGGAGCCTGGCGGTCGCCGGCACTCTTTGATCCCTGAAAAGACGGAGAGGTTTTTCTGAGAGCAGCAGGTGTTGCCATGGTTACAGCATCTCTGTTGATTCGCTCGTCCAACCCGACGCTTGTTAATCTTGTGGCAGCCGGTTTTTCTTTTGCATAAAGAGAACCGGTTATTCTCAGGCTCACCTTTATGGCCTTCGTTTCTATAATCAGACGGATTGATTTCTGAAAGCTTTTTTTGTTTAAGGTTGCTATTCACAGCTTTTCAAGTCGATAATCACCTTGAATAAAAAGTGACAATGTACTCCAGGTGGACTTTATTGATTTGATTGGGTTTTACTCAGGAGTATCAGAGTGGAGGGGTAGAAATACATATTCATTTTTTTTTTTTAGCTTTTTATTGTAACGAAAGTTTAAAATCAGGTTTTAAAAGGTCAGTATTATAGACACATATAGCCATTTTATAGCATAATCAAGTAACTATGTTGCCTTTAATTGTTATAAAAATGCTGAATATATCAAATATGTCTTTCTGAAACTCCATCTTCAGGAAGTGATCACGACATGGCTCCTCTGCTAACCCTTTAGGAATGTTTTTAACAGCGTTTCACTGAGGAGCAGCTCCTATAATGAGCTCAGCAGTTCTACCACGTGTTTGCTAATTGCTGCTAGCTAGTCTAAAGGAGCAGAGTAGAGGAGTCACGGAGAAGAACTGCTTTGTGATGATGCAGCGTTCCAAAAAGTCAATTTTACATAACATGATCCCTTAATTTTCTTTTAGCATATTGTATTTTTTTATTTTTACAAATGAATCCATCTTCGTTTCAGTTTAGTGTGAGGCTCAGTTTCAGCTCAGTGTATTCCCAAAATATACTAAAGTCCAATTCTGCCCAATAACATCCAAAACAATCAAACTGAAAGACCGAAATATTGAAAGATTGAAATAAAACAATATTTATTTGAACTAAATCATCATAAGTATGAAACCAGTGTGTATTGCATTCTGGAGATTTTTCAGAAATACGTCCAGATCCAGAAATATTTCAGCTTGCTTTATGGAAGCAGATCAAACCTCAGCGATCGTGTCCTGCTCTCTGCCAGGTCTCCTGTAAGCAGAATAAATATGGCCGACTCTTCTTCGCTCCCCAGAGAGCTCTGAAGGAGCCGGACTGATGCATCATCCTGTTCTTCCTCACCCCAGAGTTAATTTAGGATAACTGCAAGCATTTACTGCCCACAGCTGACGAATGTAGCAATAAGAAGCTGCAGCTGAAAACAGAGATGGTGTCTTAGTAAGTCATTAACTCTCATATTGCTGTCTGGAAATGAAAAAAAAAACAATGTGAAATTGGGTTAGAAAGTTTTGGAAATGGATTCTTTTATAGAAAAACTAAAGAGCAGGTTTAGCTGACTAGCTGTGTCTCATTTCAGGCATATAGGTCTAATAAAAAACATCAAGTTATTGTTTTTTATAAGTATGCATCACTGCATATAAATCTTTCATTTGAGCTCCTAATATTCTGCTGCAAATAATATTGTTGGTATAAATTTAGTAAACTGACCCGTTTGTGTTTTATTCTTCCGTTTTTCTGACAGGTTGCCTGTTTGAGAACGAGTTATGTTCTTCATATGAGATCTGTGTCAACGGTAAGAAATCTCATCTTCAAATGTTTTCAAAAAGTTTTCAAGAAGCTTGTTGCTCTTTTCCACTTTGTCATTGTGGGAAATACTTGAATGTCTGTATTTACGTCAAATTTGTTTGTATAAAACATTTCAGAAACAATCATGAAACAAAAAATAGACACATTAATGCTATTAGCCTGGGTTTCAGGCTTGATTTAAAGTCAGTGTTTTGGATGTTTTGTCAGTTTTCTGAAAGTTTGTTCCAGATTTGCAGTAAATAGAAACTGAATGCTGCTTCTCCATGTTTGTATATTGATCTCTGAGTAATTTTGGTCCATTTTTCTTTCCATTGTTTCAATTCATTGACGTTTGCAGCTTCCTTACCATCATAGAGTTTCGATCATTCAGTCCTTTGACTAGGCCATTGTAGAACCCCTATTATTTTCTTTTTAAGCCATTTTGTTGGAGATTTACAGATGGCCTCATATTTGACTCCAGAATCCAGTGAAAACCTCAAATCATCGCCGCGCCAGTTCTCTTCTTTTGTTTTCGTGATTTTAACTAAATGTTTTGCAGTTTTTCTGTTCTGTCCTCCAGAGTCATGAGAATCACTGAAAATGTACCTGAAAACAAATGAAACTGAAAACATAAACTGAATTTGTAGACATTTTTCTTATTTATGGGAAGCTTTTTTAAACAAAAAGTTTACCTTTTTGTTTTAAATCAGTGCTGATTATCATTATCCAGCTCTTGAACTCATAAACACGGCAGAGCAGAACTCTTATCAGGATCAACAGAGATAACCAAACATCGCAGTCTGTTGTCCGTTATTGGTGGAGAAGCCTGGATCCAGCTGTACGTTTGCTGTAAATTCATTAGCTCTCTCATTTCCCGTATTGATGGCGTTCTTTTTAGATGCACCCATAATCTTATTCCAGTGAAGTAGGAGCGGAGAGAGAAGGATGCAGGTCGTTTCATGTGGTGATAAAATCATTGTCTCCAATGGGGAGTTTTATTTTTAGTGGAGCTAAAGGCTAGCTCTCTGTCTCTGGATGCTTTGGGTGACCTTTTTATGCCATCCACACATCTTTAGCCTTAAATATTTCATCACACACTAAGGAAACCCTTAGGAAGAAATTGAAAGCAGCAATTTGGTATAGCTTGTTTTAGATGAAAAGCCAAAAGTAGCACATTTGTTTCCATTACAAATGTGCAGAAATCTTTGATATTTTGCGAATGTTAAAAAAAAATAACTATTTCAAAATTGCAATTAAAATCCCGGGTTCACAACAATAAATTGGTACAAAAGTGCAGAACCGTCATCTTCGTATTTTCCGCAACATCCAGTTGTTGATCTATTGAGTCGTGCGATGAGAAAAAAAAATTTCATTGCCGTTTTACGATTCAAACTAAATATTTCTGTTCAACCAACTGCAAAAATGTTTCGCTGAAAAAATGAGAATTACTGTTTCCATTAAGCAAATTTATTTTCGTAACTGCAATTTACACAATTATACTTTTGCCATAACAGTCAGTCATAACTCTTTCAGAAGTTATGTATTTATTATAATTTGACACTATTCACTCTTGGTACTTGTTCTCCTAGATTTTAAACTATTGTGATCAAATTCTCCTTTGTTTCTGTTTCCTCTCACTTCCCACCCCGTCTCATCACGGTGGGATAAAAAAGTGTCTTGAGAGTTTCAGACCATTAATTCACTAGATTACGTTTTAAACATCAACAGCGTCCAGGCACAGAATCACCTCTGCTTTATAGTTTATCGTTTTGCAGCACTTTCAGGTCGCTGTCGGGTTTTAAAGAGAATAAAATCCCTTGTAAAACCTCCTGGTCTCAAAAGCTGAAGAACACATTTAATTTGAGTCTTGCAAACATTGTTTGTTCAAGGATTTTGGCCATTTCAGTTTCTAACTCTCCTGATTGTCATGAAATGGGAGGATTGTAGTAATTCAGTGAGCTTTACTAAGCTTTAATTCAGCTTCACTGGCAAATATTTATGACTTCTGTTTTCAAACTCACAGCATGTAGCTGTAAAGTATAAAAATATAAACTTTATTAAAATAAGATATTCTTTCTGGTAAGAACAAACATTTTTTCCCATTATATAAACTTTACATGCATCTGGTTTATTTTGCCTGCTGGGCTTCATTTAGAGATTACAGATGGAAATGTTTACATCTAATTTATCTGCTAAAACAGCCTTCAACTCACGGCAGTATGAGCGTGGAAGAGCATATTTGTAAAAGCATGTAATGACTGTAAAATGCATTTTGATTGAAATCTTCAAAGTTATGCAGCAGTAATGCTGGCAGATGAGTTTATCCACAAAAATTAAAAAGGAAAAAATAAAATAACGGTTTGTGTTGTAAAATATTCGATTAAAAAAAGGAGGAATAAACTTTGCAAACCAGCAGCTCTGCTTATGGCGGCCACATTTGAGCAAACAGCGCTTCACACTCTGCAGAGATATCTGTCTCAGTACAGAAACACATTCACTGCCTTCATTTGATCCAATTACACAGACTGACTGGATTAGTAATCCAGATTTAATCTCCATGTGAAGAGACTCGCTTGGTTCTGGGTCGTTTGGAGGTGGTTTTAACGGCCAAGTCCAGATCAGAAACACAAACATTTTTTATGATAATCAAATGATAGTAAAGTAGTGGCTTAATTGGCTTTCTTCAATGATCTACTGTATTTATAGGTTCTTGTTGTGTAATTCCAACCCTTCCAGCCATCTTTAACATCCAGGCTTGAAAATGTTGAGCTGCGGATCCGTCACCTTTTCTCCTTCTGTATCCGCTCACATTGAGTCTTTAAATGGGAAAAAGCCAGAGGTCACAGGGGTCAACTAGACATTATAAACACTGGCTACTACATTATGAACTATATTTATTTATTGAACTATTCCATTAATCTCAAAATGTCAGCTTGGATCCTGCAGGCAGAGGTCATCATGAACATGTTGTTCATTTTGACTTCTACATTTTCAGTTGCTTTATTTAGAAACAGTTCATGTATTTAAATCTTGTTTTTGATGGAGATCCTATGGGATCACCTGACAGGAAGTAGTTGCTTATTTTTGAAGTGGATACAAATAATCAAATTATAAAAAGTATCGTTTGCATTTGTATTCTTCCCTCTTTTACTCAGATACCCTGAAATAAAATACAATGTCATCTGAAGTCACCTATTTTCATTAATATGGTCAGGAGGGGTTGATCAACTATTTACAATTTCATACAAACTCTGCATAAAAATTAGGGCCAGGACTTTAATGTGTAGCTTTCAGTTAATTAGATTTTACTGCTGGGATTTTTTCACAGTGAATCGTGTTTTTAAATATATGTATAGAAAGGCTGCAGTCACAACATTTTGTAGCATACAGATATGAATGCAATTCATTTCAATTAATTGATTGCACTCGTTGCAATTCACTCAATTAGAAATTTTAGTCAAGTCCCACCACTAATAACAACTTTTTTTTGCATTTAATATTTTAATCATCATTTGATTTTTATTTGAAATGGAGAAGGTTATTGAGGAATCAATCTCTGCTGGCTTTGAACCTTATGAAAAGAGCCACAATACCTGTAATAAATAGAAAGTTCATATTTAGCCTTTAAAAATTACATCCCTCATTAAACCAGATTTGACATATTTATTGCAATAACAATATATCACCACTTCTAGGAGTAATTTATCTCTGTTTCCCAGAACTTTAGTGATTCTCCAGAACCATGTATGATCTTGTTAGGTGTGTATTAGAGGCTGTGTTTCTATAGAAATCCTCAGAGCTGTTAGCTTGTCCTTCATGAACCAGATGAACTTGAATTAGGCTCTTTGTTAGAGGATAATCCTGTTATCAGGACTTGATTGCCCTTTTCACGCATCATTTGTCCCTAAACCGCCCAAACATGACGTTTGAATGCAAAAATAAAAAGTTAAATGAAAAGACAGTGACACTGTAGAATATAAATGTCAGGTTGTGCATGAATAACCAAGTCATCTGTTTGTGCATTTTCTTATTGCACATTTTATTTTGTCAGACATGACTGATGAATCAAACTCTGAAATAAGAGAAATTTAACTCACAAATAACCTTTCAGAAAGAAATAGGAACTCGTTTAAGGTCAATAATTCCTTAATATTGATTTAAAAATTACTACTTCTGCTTAGAGTTGGGCATTTATTGTATTGTTCATTATTTATTGTAAGAAATTTCTTATAAGAATTTTAATTTATCTTTGTCACAATACATTTTGCTTAAATGACTAAACTAAACTAAGAAAACACCTTAAATTGTCTTTATTTTCAAGATTTTTTTATTTATTTTCTCCAGCGTGTTCAACAGGAGTATCAATAAATATCTATTTTCATGTTTTTCCAGAGCAGTGTTTGTGTTTGCCATACAGTCACCTAAAAAAGATGCAGTAAATAGTTCTTATCGCCACAAAATGCAGTTATAAAACTTCAAGTCCGTATCATCCACCCACAGTTAAACTGGCTGATTATTCCGCCTATAAGACATATTTCTGCGTTAAACACTTTTTAAATCAAATTGTGCACCGAGGCTGTGACCGGGTGAAATGCTAGTTGTGATCCACGTCAGGAGACGGTTTGAAAACAAACGGCGCTCCGATTCTCCTCACCTAATCTGGGCTGCCTCGATTAGCTGTGAGAGACCAGAAGCCCTGCAGTGGGCGTTGCCATGACAACCGTGTGAGAGGCGTGCGGCTTGACTGTCTCATCACCCACCTGCGACCTGTTGCATGCTGTCTCTAAAAACGCAAACAGAATCAGTCTCAGTACGTCACGCAGATGGAAATGGCTGCTGCGATCATGAGGTTCCTATCCGCAGCTTTCAAGCATCTCAGGTTTATTGTCTTTGTGTTTGCAGTTTCAGCTGTTTCAGTTCTTAAAGATGCATTTTGGAGCTTTCAGAATCCAAAAATTTATTTTCACCCCAAGACCTGATAAATAACTCATTCAGAGCTCCAAATAATACATAACCTTTTGAAACAAGAAAACTTATGTTAGCCTTTTTTAAATGTATCCAAAAAGATGGATGAACAGGTTTACTTCTGTGGAATGTTAATATATGTAATTTTTGTGGGAATTCAATGCAATTATTCCACAAAAAACTGAAATGTCTAAAAAGGTGCATTTATCTAATGGATAAAAATAAAATTATTCGGGTCTTTACCATTTTAAGAGCAATAGTCTAAGGTTCAAAGAAGCTGTTGTCGCTTCAGAGCTGTTGAGTTTTTCTGTTTCTTTTCTTTGAACTAAAGTATGAAAATTAAGAAGCTGCAGTTAAAGAAATGACATTCCCATCTTTCTGGAAGCGTTTCTTCAGTTTGCAGCAGATACTTAAAGGGCAGCTGACACAGAATGACAAACTGACCCTCTGTGTGTTCAGCAGGCTGATGGGTTATTGATTTTGACCTTTGCTTTGATGTGTTGTCATCAAATTACCATCTTACACATGTAAAAAAAAAATGTTTGCGCACTCCATCAATTTCCATTTGAGTCCATTAGAACTGAAGCGATTTTTCTGTCAGCGGGATCGCAGAGGAGAAATGGTTTGGGCAGTGAGACGGTCCTGGATTCAGTCATGGCTTTTCACATCCTGCACCAGCCTTTTATGCTGTTTTACAAAAACTGATTATTTGATTAGTTCAAACTCCAAATGCACCTTAACAGTCCTTCCACTTCTTTCAATACAACAATCATGAACATTCAGGGAAAAATAATAGATCCTCTTTTTTTTTTTTTTTTTGAGAGTTCATTGCAAATTTCTGCAGAAATGGTCATAAACATTGACCACATTGACAGACCCTGTCTGTGTCTGTTGACATTGAGATATTTAAGTCCTTTAAAGGATAAAAATGTTTGTTTTCAATCTGTATGCATTTTATTTTTCTGCCATCTTGATTCCTCTAGATGTAGATTTTTGGAAAGGTTTTAAAGATGCAAAAATATCACAAATTTCCTTTCAAATATTTCTAAAGTATTACCAAAAATCAGCGCTTTTGATTTAAAATAATGAGATCCTGTAAGGACAGCTTTACAAACACGTTATTATACACCGTGGATAAAATTTTAGCATTACCACAGAAGCTAACAGCCAATCAGCGCAAAGTAAATGGCACTCCACGATTGGCTGCTTTTCAAACACCAGCCAATAGCATTGCGCCTCAGTATTTCAGCTGCATTTTCCTAATATTTTAGATCCTCTTTATGAAAAGATTAACGAATAATTTGAAGTTGCCGTCTATTGAAAAATACCTGAACAGATGAATCCTCGAATCACTGAACCATAAATTTATAAGTTAAGGATTTACAGTGTTTCTATTATTTTTTTAAATATACCAAGTGTTTTTGAAACCTAAGAATAAAGAGGTTTTAATTTATAACAAAAAAAAATGTCAAACTCGCTGGTAAGCTGTAGTTCAACGCTTCCTTTAAATGTAAAACTGCTTAACTTTTTAACTCTTCATCCATTGTAAGGTAAAGCTTCACCTTAAACCAGCATGTAGTGCAAACTGAATGATCAGGAATGGAGAAAAGTGAGTTTTCACTGACGATCTGCATCCTTCGCAGGTTATATTTAAGCTGGTGCCGCCACATTCGGTTCATGATTCCTGGTCCGTCTCCTACATCCTAACAGGCCTGTGTTTCTGAGAATAGCCTTGTGAATCTTTTATCTGCTCTAATCGGCACCATGAATCACCAGAAGACGGGCCTAGCTCTGAGTTACGGCAAAGCAGGATAAATGGAGTCGACTCGAAGTCTGCGAGTTATTCAATCACGACTAAAACTGCGTGGTTGAGGTTTCGTCTCATCTGATGGAAGAAAAAATAAATCATATTTACTTTTAAAACTTGTAACATAAATTCTACTTTTGGATCATTTGTTTTGCAGGTTTTTGTGAGAATATCAGACAGATTAGTGTTTATTCTGCACATAAGGCTAAACAGACTGATTAGAAACGAGTTCCTGTCTGTTGCGGATCATTTCCTCTCATCAGTGTGATATTTTTTTCTGCAACCAACTGGATTTTCCTGAATGCGTTTCTGCCCCTGTGTTTGAGGGACTTTTTTAAATCTTGCGTTTATTTTTTGTGGCATTCCTAGAAGTGTAAGAGATTGTTTTATTAGATATTTTCATCCTTCAGAGATTCTCACTTCCTTTATTTTGTTCCTCATTCCACACTGGCTGCATTTCCATTACAAATTTGTGCAAAACTTTGTCAATACAATTTCACATTTGTAGTGTTTCTATTAAATAAGAAACATGAATAAGTTTGTTCACGGAATAAGTCATTAAAAACATCCACACTCATTGTCTCTCTATGTAGTTTGAATTTGGTGCAAAAGCTTCCTGTTAGTCGAGCAGGACTCTGATTGTCTGATAGTTCAACCTTTTACATCTTTAATCATGTCAGTTATTGTTTTAGTCAATTCATGAGAAATTCACATTTGAGATGCATAATACTGATGATTTTTTGTGCTCTAACTGAGTGACTAGTTTGGTGAAATGGCCGAAATAGACGTGTGTTGGGTTCTCTGATGAAGTCTATTTCTGTGCTCACAGATGGGATGTTTGGGAGGTGTCACTCTGTTCCATTGAGGGACGTTTACACCTACGACGTCTCCCCATCTGTAGTGCAACGTTTCCGCATTCTGCTGGAGAAGCTGTCCAACAGAGGTACACACTCGGACACACACAATGTTATTCAGCAACACAGTGTTTTTGCTGACAAAATTACTTAAAAAAATCTAGATATATTATTAAAAATCTGTAAACGCACACCACCACCTCTGTTTGATTTTCTTGTTTTTTATTTTCCGTTATTTTTTCTTAATGCCTCATATTTTATGGTTGTGTATTTTGGTTGGATTTTTTTGTCTGTGTCCACAGAAAAATGTCCTGAAACAATTTTTTTTTGTTACATTTGCACTTTTCAAATATATATAATGTATGTGGAAAGATCTGTTGCTGCTTTAATAAGCTGCAGTTGGTGGAGTGATCCAACAGAGGGCAGCGGAGCCCAGCCTAACGTGCTGCAGCTGCATTTCATCCAGTTTCATCATGTAACTTTGAACAAAACCTCCTGCATAAACAATGAGGGGATCTGATCACATCCATCTGAGTGATCAGCAGAAACATGTCAGATGTAAAAACCATCGTTCCTGAGGAGGTTTCTTCTTTTCTTCATTTTAATAAACAAAGCAACTGTAAGAAAATAAAAAAGTTCAGTTTAGGTTGGCAGTTCAGTAACCAGAGAGCCAGTTGGAAATGTTTTGATTCCACTGCAACGTAATAAACCTGCAGCTATTTGTTTCTGATGTGAAATGAAAGTTAATGCGATTAATTAACATTTGCAACACAAAATGCTAAATGTCTCCAGGTTTTTGTTTCCTGGATCAGACAGAAAGCGACTATTTCTGTTTTTGATGGGTTTTCTGAATTTTTTTTTTTTTTTTTATCGTGTGTCTTAGAAAAGAAACGTCGGCCTTAGAGGTTCGAACGTCTGCTATGGTATGAAGCCTCCACCTGAGCCTTAAGTCGGGTCGAGACTTTGGTTGAATGTTCTGTGGTTGTTGGCCTCCATTTCAGGCTGTGATAAATCGGACCCAAAACGTTTTTGAGGACTGCAGAGGTTGCAGGTGTTGGATTCGGCTGGAGTGGCTGGATTTCCCTGCGAATGCTGCAATCGGTGGTTAATAGAGCTGGAAATGGATTAGGAAAAGCAAAAGTTTAAAGTAAACAGGATTGTTTGGACCTGAATGAGGTCCAAATAATCTTATTCAGAGCAAAATTATTATTTTGGAAATAATAATTGATTCTCATCAAAACACAACAAAACCCTTCAAACTACGAATTGCATGTGAAAACAGACCAAAACCTTCCTGGCAGTGACTTTACTACCAAAAGCTGCTCAACAACGTCCATGAATACGAAATGAAAGCAGAATTTTCTTAAAATCCCAAAATTAAATCAACAGTATGTGTTTGTTTGTCTTGGGCCTGTCACAGGATGCAAAGTTTTTACCAAACTGAATATCATTATCTACTTGTGATGGAACTTTGACCAGTTGCAGTTTGTTTCCACAATCCTCAACAGTGGAGAGTCTTTAGTTTAGTCTTTAGTCTTTAGGTCAGCATAAAAAAACCACTGTTTCCAGTCATATTCATCGTAAGGGATCTTTGGGCTGCGCTTGGTCTGGTTCCTCCCCCAGAACCCGTCTGCAATGGGTGGCCCAACCAGAGGCATGAAGCCCCAAAGGTATAACTCCTAGGATCACTGGGACACTCAAACCCCCACCACGATAAGGGGGCAGCCCATGGAGGGGATGTGTAAATGTGTTTAGTAACCTATAAATTACGTAAACTAATAAAATAATATAAAACCAGCGTGAAATCTCCTCACCGGGCCGAACCTGCATGATGTGGTTAGCGCTAGTTCGTAAACCACTAAAGCTCCGGCCATCCGGTACCACAGACATAATCTTTAAAGGAAAGACAGAACAACACGCTGGGCAGCGTGTTGAGATATAAACACTGCATACAATTCTTTGTTCACAAAGAGAAATCTCAGCGCTCCCTCAATGCGCACCTCTGAATTTGCGACTACAAGTTATTCCTACGGTTCATGTAGAGCTGAGCATTTAGAGCTAACGCCAGAGTTTAAACTCTTACCTTTCTCCAAAGAAACATAATTTCTCTATCAAGGTCAGCGTGTGTCCAGGTTGAGTGAAAGGAGGCACGCGCGATCCCACTGAGGTAACGTGAGGTAAAGCAGCGGCAGCCCTGTATAATATGATATAAATAAACTTTGACAAAGTTTCAGTTATATTCTGAACACAGCAGCTGCTTGAGAGACGATTTGAGCTGCTCTTGACATCACTATGGAAACTTGAACTCAAATCTGATGAGGCGTTTGGTAATTAACAGCTTCACTAAACATTTTTCTTTAGATTCATCTTTTATTGAAGCCGTTCTCTTCAGCAGCAGAGTTTCAGTTGGAGACATTTCCACATGTGGAAGCATTAAACATCTCAGTTTGCTGACACGCTTCTGCCCACAGCTCATTCAGTGAGAGGCGTAGAGTCTGTGAATATCCTGGCAGGGGCTCCGGCGTTCATTAACCTGTCGTGTCAGATGCCGTCTGTTCGCCCGACGCCAAGTCCCGTTTTCACAGCCGCCCTTGCTGCCATTAAAAGCTCCGTTTTATGGCTCTTTGATGGGAAAAGCTTTGCCCGACACGCTGCGCAGCTGTTGGAGAGATGCTTGTGCCCCGATTGGCTGGCAGTCGAGGTCGTAATTCATTTTGTTGGAGTGTAAAGAAACTGTTCTGGGTCTGAAATGTTTCGTTACAAGTTGAACTTGTGGTGTAATTCTCTGTTAATAAAGGTTGGACATGTTCGTTTGTGAGAAAACACTACAGTTATTGATAGTGGTGTTTTCAGTTTCACAACATCTGCTGGTTTCTATGGCAACAAATTAGGGTAAATTTCAGCCAAAAATACTTTGAGATTTCTAAAAAACCTCAGAATTTTTAATTTTAATATAATCAGTTTTCTAGAAAATACTCTTGAGATTTTGAACTTTTAAAAGTCAAAGATTTACAAGAAAACAATTCCTGAATCTTTGTGTTTAAGGCTCAGCATCACTTGTTTTTGATGCCATGGAGAAACCACTCCAGGAATCTGATAAGTGCAAAAACTTGACCACGCTTTATGGTTAACATTCCTAAAGATTGGGACGGGTTTATGGATGTTGCCTCAAGCAACATTGACGATATATGCAACCCAGACAGACCCAGTCGAGTCTTCAGCCTTTCTGGGAGAATCTTCTCCACCTCTGGTATTTTCTGTTTTTTGTCTACTTCAGTGATTAAATGGACTTGGTTTTGCCCAAGTCTTCAGACTCGGCCTGTTCCTGGAAGGACCTGAAGATTGAATAAAGGAGTTAGTGGAAAGTTTTCTTTCCACTAACAAAAAGACCCTCATTCCCACATTAATTCTCATGTGATGCAGTTCAGATTTATAGTTTCAATTACAATTTTTCATCAATAAAATTTGTTTTGTGAGTTTTTAGATTAAACATGTTGAATGCAGGAAAGAAAATGTGATGAAGCTTCCAGGTTTTGGGTTTAAAACTAGCAAACAATGTTTTAAGAAACTTTGTTTTGAAAAATAGGCACATATGACCAGCCATAGTCTCTTGTTTCAAGATATGTTTGCTTTGGAGGATAAAAATCAAATGTTTTAAAGAATTAAAATTCTGATATTTATTGCTTTGAGAAATTTAATCTTAGCTCAAGCAAATGCTTCTCGGGTTCAGTTCATGAGTCTTACGAGATGAATTGAACCTTCTGTTTGGTTATAATTTTTATTCACCTCCAAATTTAATCTCAAGTAGTTTTATTTTTCTAATTGATTATTATTGTAATGCAGATTCAAGTCAATTTAAAAGTCCGACAATCTTCTACTGAGCCATTTTCAGATTTTTTTTCAAGGAAACAATAAACATGTCTTTAATTACACTGATCAAAGTTTGTGATTTTGAGTAAATGTTTTAATTTTTTGTCACCGCTGTCAAGGTTCCCATCTAATCTACACTTCTTGTTGTTTCTACTAACTAGTAATTTAGCTCTTGTGTGTGAGTTTTCATTGTGTAAAAGCAGAGTTCCTGTTCTGATTTAGGTGTGTGTCCTCTGGTAGACCCCCATCCCGCGGCTTCACATCTGGACTCGCCGCCTGCGTTACTTGCGTTCTTTCGGTGGCGCCATCGCTCATCTGCCAAAGGCTCCTGTTCGTGTTGTGCTTTGCGCGCTGCAGCCATATTTCCGGTAACACTTTGTTCCGCTACCCCATCTGGCGCTGGCGCCTGCCCCTCTGTTCGGCTGCCAAAAAGCCGTGTTTGGA
Source organism: Poeciliopsis turneri (assembly GCA_922788865.1). NCBI lineage: Eukaryota > Metazoa > Chordata > Actinopteri > Cyprinodontiformes > Poeciliidae > Poeciliopsis > Poeciliopsis turneri. The sequence continues at coordinate 2,559,630 of CAKLNU010001022.1, read as the reverse complement.
TGCATGTTAAGCATAAGCTACAGACGTGAGCGGCCGTGCAGCTCATCCAGCTTGTCCTTTCGCACAAATGCTGGAAGAAAAAGGAGATTTTGTTTCGTCTTGTCACTGACGTTGATATTAAAAGAGCCATTAAGACACAAATATTGCGAGGACTCTGTTGCAGACGCACTTTGATGTCCAGGTAATAGATTTTTACCTGGAAACGAATAAGCAGAGACAACACGAACAGCTGTTGGTTAATATTCAAAGAAGCTCCATTTGCACAATGCTTAAAAAGAAAATTCTGGAGGGAGAATCTGCTAATGGCATGCACAATTGACTTTTGTATTGAATAATTCAGGCAAAAATGCTAATTTTACTCTTTACCCATTAATTGTTCCCATTTCAATAAAGCAGCAGGATTCTTTTTTTCTTCACAAGGTGATTAAAGCTGATAAATGTATTCGATGGCCTCTTGAGCCCCAACATCTAGGCTTCTCCTATGTTACGTTAATCTTTTCAAAATAAATGGCCAACTACAGAAGTGTGCTTAAATAACTGCTTATAAAATTCCCGACTTTCTCATTAAACCTTCCTAATAAACTGTAGAGGAAGACCAGAACTTGTTTCTGCTTAGTCATTGAATCAAACTCTGTTGCCTCGTCTCGTCTGCTCATCATCGACCTGATGAGTTTAGAAAAAGCTGCGCTGGCTCAGCAGTTGGTCGCTGTTCTGCTGCAAGTTTTCTACCTTATTTTCTTTCACCGGTGCAGTTTTGCCTGAGGATCAGAGCTGCAGACGTGTATCTGGACTCGGTGTTCTGATCCAGCTGTGATTGTGGCTGCAGGTTTGACCTGGGAAGATGACACGACCCAGCAGGTTCTGTCCAGTGAGTTATCGAGACTCAGGAGGATTCCCTACCGGCCGCAGCAGAAAGGGCCGATCTACAGCAGCAGCTCCAGGTCACATCTACAAACCGAAAGATCATCACCTATTTCATTATTTTAAATCGCTGGAGCAGGAGTCACAGCAGAATGAAAAAAGGAATCAGCTTCAGGGTTTTATTTATTTATTTTTTATGAATTATTAGATGTTATTTTACATCACACAGCTGGAACAGCAGGATGCAGAGAAGAAAATGTTTCCATTCTGACTAAACAAAACAAGAACATTTTGGTCAACACAAAATTGTCAACATCATGATCTGAAATTATTCTGTAGTTTTTGTCAATGAAGATAAAATTATGAACAATTCCACATAGATTTTCATTAGAAAAGCCAATCAGGTTTGCAAAGAAGCAAGGAAACATTTTCTCTGCAGCTGCATTTCCATGACAGATGTTCACAAAACTTTGTCAATATTCTCTTAATGTTGAAAAGAAAAAACAAATTTGCCTGTGCAGTGCTTACATTAAATAAGTAAAAAAAACGGGATCATTTTTAAACAAATGCTGAGATAAAATTTTTAAAAGTTATCGGATCCACAGCTTTAAATCTGGGTTGTGCTAACAATTGAAGATTGAACATTTTGCTTTGATTGTTGACGATGTTGGTTGTCAGTGATGGATCTTTTTGTAGAAGCTCTGCCTTCATTAGAAACCATGTGGATGTCTGTTCCTCCGCTGCAGGCCAGCAGCTGAAGCGATGGACCCAGAGGACCGAAGGGTGAAGCCGGTGGAGGTGGAGCTCAACAGGAATCTCCAGACTTACCTCCAACGTCTGGGCCTCCTTCCCAAGGCGTCATCCACCTCCAGCCTCAGCAAACCTGCCAAGGTCAGAGACTCCTCAGTCTGCCATTCTTCGCTGTTTCTGCTGCTGCAGTTTGTCTTTACGTTTCAGTTTTTAAAGTCAGAAAGTCAGATGTTTATTGCAAACATTTCACTATAAACCATTATGTTCACAGTTTAACCAAAATATCTGCAGGAGAAATGATGTAAAATCTCTCTCTTGGCGAAAAATCGGTACATGCCAACTCGGAACACGTCAGATCTTTAGAAAAATGTATAATCTGAACAAGCCAAGAAAACATCTCTTCACAGATCTGCTTAAAAAAAAAAATCAATCCTCCAGCAGCTGCTGGCGTTCTGACTAAAACCAGGAAGTTGGAGAACATCACCCCACTTCTAAAGAGGAGCTGAAATGTTGCTGAAATGTTCTGTCCAACTAAAATTTGATTGATAAATAAACGTGGGCTGCTGTGTGAGGAACTATCCTTTTCTCACAGCTTGACTGTTAGTAGAGAAATTACACTGTCTTGGAGTTAACAAGTTCATTCCTCCCATTAATAACTCATGACTTGACTCGTGGCTCTGCCGGGACCTCAGAGGGCTCTACTTCCTGCTGGGAGATTGTTCTGAGGCTGCAGCAGGGCGAAGCCCACAGGTAGCGCTCAGGGCTTTGGACCTTCAGTCCAGATTCACCTGTTTGGAAGTGAAAACAATGGGGAAAACAATGGGGCCGGTCAAACTGAAGGGGGCCTGCAGGGCACAGACGCTGCAAATAGATAGAAAAACCAGATACCTGGAGAGAGCCTGCACACACAAGTCATTATGCATGGCAAGTGAGAGGAGCCGTTTATTGTAATTTTGCCATTACTCAAGCAGGTGCTGCTTCTTGTCTGGTGTGGGCGTAAATGGAGCTGGCAGTGACGACTCGCTTTTGTTGTTTCAGATGAATTCACTAATGCAATTTTATAAGCGAATTAATAACTTCTCAAGAGTCTGGCTTTTTCCAGCTCTATTGTTTGAGCTCAAATGATATTTGAATTAATGCTGAAATGTATTTAAGGCATCAAGATGCAAAATGTTTGGAATAAATCTGATGTACTTTACTTAAATGGTGAAAGAATAAACCGTTTATCATTCGTTTTAGTATTATTAAAACTAATACCATTGTATTAGTTTTACCAATTTAAATCCTTCCTCTTGAAAAACGCTGTTTAATAACAAAAGTTTTAAAGTGTGGAGAAGTTAACTGCTTATTTAAAAGAAAAATCCTCTAATATCTCATAACCCTTGATTATTATTGTGCAATATTTAACTACAGGCAAATATTTGCAACATCTGTCCAAAAATCTGTTTATATAATGTATAATAGGGAATTTATGGTTCTTGACAATATCAAAGAAAGTTATAGAGTCAAGTGGAGTTGTAGATTCTCTATTATTGTTAGTAGCTTACGTGTTGTAATCATTAAAATGCATGAAAGTTTATTCTAGTAGTTGATGCAATTTATGTTCCCTAAATAGTAGAAGTGTTATCAAATTTAATGAATAGTTCTTTTTATTTCTTTAATTGCAGATAATTAAAGTCGGAATTTTATTTTTTGTTTTTCAGTGGCTCCAATCCTCTTCCGTATTTCTGCCTTTGTTTTCATAGTTTTTAAAAATTACACTTTTTATCGAAGATACTAAAATATTTTAGCAGGGAGCCACTAACAAAAAGGATGACTCAATTATGTGAGTCTGCTGCATGTCATGCCTGATCAGTTGGGAATCCTTGTAGGCTTCAACCATGTTGTCAGCTCAAATCTTTTCACTCCGGCTTCTCATCTTTTTGCTGTTTCCAGCCGCTGCAGAAGCAGAAGCCGCTCTCCAGCCAGCTGCTCGCCTCGCAGGCAGATGGCGACCTTCTCCTGGAGGCCCTGAGGCGGTTTCTCTCCGGGCGTCTCTCTCTGCACAGCGCGAGGATGAAGCAGGAAGCTGCCTCTCCTCGGCTCAGGCCCTTCTACAACAGCGGCGTAGAAAGTCCCGGGTTCAAGAAGGAGACGCCGCAGTCCAGGCTGGTGAAGACGGGAAGTTCTCCTGTAGCTTCAGCCAAGGAGCCGCTCACATCTGTGGACGGTGTGTGTCTTAAAACGCTTTACATTTTATCAAAAAGGGATGATTTTGTGATCATCATCCTTTGTCATCCTTTGACTCTGTAGAGTCAAAGGATGACATCCTTTGACTCTACAGCTTTGCAACAGTAAAGGTATCAATCAACTATCATCCTTAACTTAAACATTACGTTTGTTCTGGATAAATCATTTTACTTACTTGGTTTAACCTTGTCAGACAGTTTTAAACATTTTGAAACTTCATGAACTGAGCATATTATTTTTAAATAACACATTTATCAAACAAGAAAGCAAATGCAACTTAAAGAGAAATTAAGATAAAAAAAAAAATGATTCAGAACGGCGATGTCAGTTTATGGAACAATCTTTAAATCTATTTCTGCATTGAGGAAAAACTTAAAAGCCATCATGAAAAAGCAATTTAGCATTGAATGAACTGATGTTTTGTGCATCTTTTTGTTTCTTTGTATGTATTTCTTGTGTTATTTGAAGTCACTGTAAAAGTCTGAGCTTAAAATCTAATTTTCCTTTTGTGAATAGGAGGCAGATATACGTTTATTCTTCTTTCTGCTCCTCTCATTCAAGTTTTCTTTTGTTACATGAAACAAAAGTTTTCTTTTGTTTCTTTTGTTACATTCATATCTATTGAGTTAATGAAATAAAAAAGGGGGAAATCGGGTGTTTTGTTGTTAGCTGCAGCTTTGCAATAAACCAAACCTGTAGTTAAGTTGGAACATGTTTTGCATGCGTTGCTGAGGCTGTGTCTCGACTGCAGAGCGGTTCATAGAGAAGGTGGTGAAGAACGTGGGCAGACAGCATGTAGACGTGGACAGCCTGACGCCGCAGGACCTGAGCCAGCTCTCCAGCCTGATCGCTGACGCTCTACTGGTGGTGGACCAGGACCAGGGACCGGACCGGCCTCTGAGCCGGGATCGAGGGCCCGGACTCAGAGACCTGGAGGGAGAGCAGAGCGACTCGAGTCAGGAGGCTTCCAGAGCTGAGGAGGATGAAGTGCTGCTGCAGAACGTTCCCACTCTGAATCCTGACCCTCAGGAAAGCACGCCGTTACCACTGGCAGCGCTCCAAGGTCACTATATTCACTTCTGTTTTAACTTCATACGGCACTCAGGGAATGCTTGAAAGCTTGTTTGCAATCAAAAAATAAAAATCAGTGTGGAAGCAAAGAAGATTTTCATCCAGAGCATAAACAGTCTGTTAATAGCTGTTTGCCGAATGAGGCCATTAGGTCTAAAAGTGCTTCCATAATGGCTGAAACTATAAAGCTCATTTAACATGGAGGGAATAAATGTTGTTTACTTAAATATTACAGCTTGGCTTGCTGAGTATCTAAATGATAATCATTTACATGTTTTTCTTTTTTTCGGTGAACAAAGCGAAAATCTGGTTTAAACAAATGCTTTTTGAGGTATTAATTTTTGTGTAAAAACAGTATTCACACATTTTAAGAAAACATTTTGTCTCTCCCAGCAGAACGGCACACGGATGCAGTGGATGATCTGGTAAGCAACCCGAACCTGCGATGACCTTCAACCTCACAGAAAACTAAATGGTTTTTGCATGGCTGGAATGTTTAAATTAAAATCTAATGACTGAAAAAACATGGCCGTCCTTTCAGAGGCTGATTATGTTTTATGAAAAATCTACAAAGTCTAATTTTGTACATCTCGTCTAAATTTCTGTGTGTCAGTCGGTGTCAAGCTCTGCATGGATTTAGTCATTATTGAGATTTTCAGTGTTGCTTATTGTCAAATAAAAACATTTGAATCTGATTTGACAAGTTTTACCTGCAAGTGCTGACAGGAGAAGTCATTCTGTGGGAACATGAAGTGTTGTAGAAGTTTGAGTTCAGTCCAGACAGTCTGCTTCTTCCTATCGACCCTCAGAACATTCTCAGCTCGTCAGATTAGATTTCGGATTGCTTAAAGACGGAGCAAAAGTGGATTTTGGTCCCAGCGTTTCCGCTGTTGTGACATTCAGCTCCTGACGAGACGAACGATTAGCCTGAAGTCAGGAAGAATAATGGCGCATTGTGATGGTGTTCAGTACGGACGCCGACAGGTTGGCTTTTAATTTGATTCCAGCAATTATCTCATCACACCTGTAGCTGCAGACTGCCAACACGTTAACATCAGCAGAAGAACTCACAGCTGTTAAACAGACTCGACCGAAGATCCAAAGCAAAAAATACAAAAGAATAAAACATAGCAATCAATCAAATAATGAAATTTCACTTCATCACAATATAGTTCTGTACAATATTTTCTACTTCTATAAATATTTGCAGTTGGATTTAAGGTCCAAATGTATTTTTAATTTACATTTTTTTTTCATTCTTAGAATTCAGGCTGACGTTATCAGATGTTCTTTGGGTTTTTTATTTTATTATTATTTTTTTATTATTCTCAAGATTTTGAACTTAAGAATCAGTTTTATGAATTTCTGTTTTTTCTTTTAAGAAACTTCAAGTGCATAAATGTTTTTTTTTATCCTCAAGGTCTTTGTTGGCTGCAGGTGGCTTCAGGCCCCGCTGGAATCGGCGTAGTGACGCCACTGGATTGTACAAAGAGAAATCTTCAAGTTTTCATTGCATGACTTTATTGAATTTTATTCACCCAATAGAAATGTCCTTGTATCTTCCCTCCAGGCTCAGAGCAGGAGCCTCTTCAACAAACTCCTGGCCTACCTGGACAAATCCTCTCTTTCCGATCCTTCGTCAGTCAGAAGCCGCTATGACGTCGCGGCGGCGGCCCCCAGGGGCCGGCAGGTGGGCCTGGAGAATGTCCAAAGTCACACCAGCGAGGCAGGAGTGACGGTGCAGAAGAAGGACACCACCCAGTCGGTGGAGGAGGTGTCGGAGGTGGCGAGCTGGATCAAGGAGGTGGTGCCTCCGCCCGCCTCGCTCGTCTATGAGGAGCCGCACAAGAAGACGATGCACTCGCCGGAGCTGCAGCTGGACGTGAAAACGGACAGGAAGAAGCCGGACGACGACGTTTTCGGCTACGTCATTACAGACACGGAGTGAGTAGTGAGTCACACAGATTATCCAAATATAAGACATGATCATCACACCAGTAGCTGCAGACTGCCAACACGTTAAAGGGCAAATATAAGAGATGATGAGCATCTTCTTTCAAAGAGACTTCTGTTATTGTGAAGAGCTAAGAATCAGAATTGCAGATGCTGAGTTGAAGATAACTTTCATTCCTGGTCAGTGTGACATTTTCTTTTAATTCACTTCCTCTCCATGGTGTCAAGATTGTTTTTCAAAAAAGGGTTTGAAGTAAATTCTCTTATCCATATTTCCCATGTTTTAATTATATAACCATCAGAACATGTGCTGCATACACATGAGTGAGTTGCATTGATTACTTTATGGCTGAAGTTTTAGACCGAAGGTTTGTTGAAATCCTTGGTCTTGTGTTTCTGCTGATGCAGGTGCAGCCCTCAAGGTCTTGGTGGCGTACGTCTTTCCATCTTTTCATCTTATTACCTTCATTCAAACTTATTAAGCAGAGAATCCATAAATGTGTTGAAGGTCGCAGCCACAGATTCACACTGAAAACACAATGAGCAGGACCTTCGTCCTTCACCTTGCTCCATCTTATAAAACTGATCATTGTGTTATAAGTTCAGTGTTTACTCTAATCTCACTCCATTCAATTCCACTTAGAAGTCCCAGTTTTGCTTTAAAGCTGAATAATCCTTTGTGTTGCGTAAAAAGAAACAACATGGCGTAACATCTGACATGCAGAGGTGCAGTAGCTGCTTTATGGTCTAAATAATTATTTTCTTTACTCTGTGGTGCCTTCGTGTGCACATAAAAAGGCCTGTTAGGCTCATGTTCAGTCATTCCATTTTTACCTTCCAGTTTCTTCTCCAGGGCAGACGTCAACATCTTTAGAGTATTTTGCACAATGCAACCCTTCCTTAATCACTTCTGCATCTCTTGACCTTCACAAGTAACATGACTGAAATTCAAATGTTGACATGAACCAAAGTCCCTTACAATTCACTAGTGAACAAAAAGTAGAGGTTAATGTCTGTGAAGCATGTAGCTGAATGATTTCCAGTAGGGCTGCATGACCTTACAGTGACAATAATATTGCAAAATCAATATTGGCGACAATATATGCCTGCTTTCGTCTGTGCTTCTATGACTCTGACCTTTAGCATCTTGGGCAATGTCATTTGTGTCCAGTGTGAGCATCTTGACCCATGAGAATCGATGCAATTGGTTAAACATTACATTAGCATATAAAATGTATGTTCAAAACGCCTGGAATATATTAGTGAAGAATTATTAGACTTCAAACAGTCTTTAGCGATATGAATTGTGCCGCCATATTTTTTCTGTTTCAGTATGATAGCAAACCAGTTTAACTACAGAATGCTACTGGGAGACCAATCCTAAACTTTTTATTTCTCTCTATTCACTAGAAAAATCTGTCAAATAAGGCAATGATTTGAGAACTACTGAATGGATCTGTTGTTATGGATCAGACACTGATACCCATCAAGACCAATACAGATACTAATATCAAATCTGTGTCCTTATACCTAAAATGGAGAATATCTTTATGTTAGAAAACGTGCATTGAAATTGATGAAAGCTCCTAACTCTGAGGGGAACCCCCTGTAGTCTGAGTGTGGTTTCTCAAACGGATCACGACACGGCCCACAGTGTGGCGTGGAGCTGACGTCTCTGTAGCAGCTATCAGCTCCCTGCATCTGCAGGCAGCATTAGTGATCACCGATGTCAGCTCAGAGGCTGCTGCTCTGCACGACGCCACACTGACTCATAGCATGTGGGCTGGCGAAGCTGCTGTCGGCTTTCCAGGCTCAGGGAAGAGAAATCGAACAAAATCAGGTTTTCTGTCAGCAGTGAGTCTGACACAATCCACCATGTTCTATGAACTGTTTTACTAAGGCGTACAGCTGCTTTTTCCACTGTTAGTTCATTTTCATTGCAATTTCTGGACAATAAATTCATCTTTCAATGTTTTTGATATTAGTGTCAGAGGGATCAGAGCTTGAGATCATCTTGTGCTTACATGAGGAAGAAAACCTTGAACAGCAGGTTTCTAAATCACCAGACGGTGCGCTGAAAAACGTAACTTCTCAAATTTTACAGCAAGTCTCTGATCTGTTTGAAAAAAGATGATGGCCCTGGAGGTTTCTACAGGTTTTCTCTCAGTTTGAATCCAGCCGAACCAGGATGGGGGGTCAGATGATGTCACGGCACACAGGAAGCAATTAGTTTAGAGCTGGGATATTGATCTTTAATCAGGTCTCCCATCCCCACGACACAAAGACACGTAAAACAAACTCTCTGCTTGTTCTGCCAGCCTTGTGCACACACTCAGACTGGTTCAATGGACTTTTTGGTGACTTGAGCCTCATTGTGTAAGATTGTTTCCACTTTGGTGAGATGTCAGTGGATTTACACTGTAGTGAAATGCTACAAGTTTTCTTCACTTTCATGTAAAGATGCACCAATCTGAAAATCTGGACCAACATCTTCATATTGAATGTTGGCAGGAAGGTAACATTTCAACACCGTGAAAATCACACAGCTGAAATCACTTGTTTCCTTTATCACCTCTCCCTCCTGAAGCACAAACAACAAGATGAAGGTCAACCAAAGTTTAGGGCCTAAACGTTGCATTAATAAATGGCATTGGGCTAAAATGTCCACCAAAAATATACTGTCCAGAAAAGCCCATCAAATTGCAGGATAAAGGTTTTTATTTTCCATATAGTGGAGGTCAGACCTTCAGCCGTCAGCCCACTCTGTGCACCCTGCAGGTCGCGCTGCATTCTTATTTTTGTTGCAGTCAGATCTGCTTCATTTGTGTTTGGGTCCTGACTGTGTCATCTGTTGTCAGAACAAACTGAAAGGAAACGGACATAAAATGAAGAGGTGATAACAAGCTTTCTGTCTTTGACCTTCTTGCCTCCTCTGTATTCACCACAGCACTTCCACTTTCCCACCTTGCACCTTTTCTGACCTCCTTTCCTGCAAAAGTCAAATCTGTCAGCAAGTTCTTCCTAACCTCCATCAATGGATCTGACTTAATCGCGATGTTAGATGTGTTTTTTTTTTTTAAATGTTGCTCATGTCTCCACTTTTAGTTCTTCTATTTTCCTCCATTTCCACCTGCAACTAGAATAATGAAAATAGATCAGGTTCGACATTCTTTTGGTATATTCCTTTTGTAATTGTACAATCTTTACTGCTGTGATGTGTCAATAAAAAATGTTGATCACTGTTAATTTACTTCTTTGTGAAAAGAGGAAACAATGTGTTTTGTGTGTTCTCTGACATCCATGTTTTCGTCACCCGCAGTCGGCTGCAGACAGACGAAGGCCTTCACCTGATGGAGATCTTGGCTCATCGGGCAAATATCCAGATGACGGACTTCGCTGAGCTCTTGTACGTATCTTGTTTTAAACTCATTGTTCAGGAGTTAATCGCAGCTGTTTCCGTCCTTCCTACTGGTTTTACTGGTGTTTGGTCATATAAAAACATTTACTTTAGAGTGTGAGGTTTAATACAAATTGCCACAAGTTTTGGCAATACATTATTTTCTTCGAAGGTGAACTGATTAAGCTTGTTAGTTTAAATTCATACGGAATTTTCCAAATTAAATTATTTAAAAAAAGGGATTTAAAAAAAAAAAGGTCAGTTTGAGCTTTAAATGCTGTGATGGAAATTGTAAATGTCTTTTTCTTATGCAAGAACAGCAATGAGGCTGACTAAATATTTTCTTTCTGATTGACTTTGTGTTTGGAAAATTAGATTAAATCTACAGGCAGAATATTGATTATCTTGTGAACTTTATTTTTGAAACTTGGAACCAGTTTCAAAAACTTCCCTGTCTTTTGTTTCCATGTCTGCATGCGAGCTCCATCTGCAGTGATTGTTACATACTCTGCTCTGTTTGGAGGAACATCATTTAAATGACGTATTTCTACTGTCTTTCTCTGGTCTCAGAGTTTTTGCTTCACATATTTAACAAGCAAACTACTCCTGATAAGCTTAGTCGAAAGTTTCCAGTGAACCATTTAATGTAGATCACCTCTGAAGGCAACAAAAGTTTCATTAACCACAATCACATTTTATTTGTAAATAAAGCCTTAACCATCTTGAAGCTCACCGCACACACACACACACGTATGCACACGCACACACACACACAAACTACCAGTGAATGTCAGAGCCGCCTGTTTCTTATGGGAAACTAAAAATACGAGCCTCTGAAATGCTTCTAATGTCCTCTTTGCCCTGAAATGTAACGGTGCCCGTGGGCATGAAGCCTTCCCAGCTGTCAGACTGCCAAAGCAGTTAAATAGAGATGAGAATTGCATCAAGAGAAAACCTTCAATTCAGCAGCCATTTAAAATTACAACCAACTGTGTGCACAGACTAAAAAAAGCCCAGCGTGGAAGCAGAGGTCTGGATGACTCATGGAGTCCATACTGCGCTTTGCTTTCCTGACCGTCTACCTGCAGGCCTGAGTGGGCGGCCCGCTTCCCAGAGGGGAGCATCACACAGTAACACTTTTCAAATGTTCACCCCCATAAGAGATGAGTGGTGCTGGCTCCAGCATCCCCCCCCCCACCCAGCATGTCGGATCGCAGAGGGCAAACTGGTGGGATCAAAGCAGAGAGGCACAAGGCTTTAAAACCTGAAGTGAAGAAAGAAAAAGAAAGCAAGACGTAAACCAAGTGGACTTATTTTCCTTTCAACATTTCCCCCCTGTGCTGATGGGATGAGGACATGCTCGTCCATGCCGACGAGTCAAGCCACTACTCACTGCTATCATTTATTAATGATACCAAACTCTGTCTGAACCCACTCGGTCTTTTCTCGCTCACTGTATGCTGTATTTTTATTATCATTCCCTCAGCCATTCGGTCCTCATTTCACCTTTTCCCCCCGGTTAGATGAGCTACAACAGAACAAATGCTTTGCAGGTTATTTCAAGTTTAACACTGAATTTTCTGTTTTGAGTTGAGATGTTTTCACGCTGGGATTATCGCTTATCTTTCGCATTTTGAAGAATGCGATTGAAAAATTTAGTTTTTGTCATATTTACACGCCAGAGAAAAACACACAGGTTTCTATACAGCTGAAGAAAAAATAAATATGTACTACAGAATTGCTCCTTTACTAGGCTGATTGACAATTACTGATCTTTCAAAAGCCTCACCTCTCAAAGGTAAGGATTCGACACTGATTAATCGACTGGCCATCAAATCTGAGCACCCCTATCCCTTACGTTTTCCAGGCACATACGTCCATTTTATAGCCCAATCAAGTTACTATGTTATGTCTCTTTAAGAAACTTCTACTCTTCGACATTCCCTTTCCAGTAAGTCATGACAATGCTTCTCCAGGATGCCGTTTACAACCGTTCTTAAGAGTGTAATGAGTACCACCAAGTGTTTGCGAATTGCTGCTGCCACTAGTTTAGAGGAGCTGACTTTGTTTCACCTCCAAATGGTTGCTATGGGAGATTTAAGGAATTTTCAAAAATGTATCAAAGAATTAAAGCGACACTCCTTGGAATGACTGTGTAACATGATGCAAAGCTGAAAAGATTTAATTGATTCTAATCTAAATGCACCAGGTTTTCCAAGCTGTGACTGAGGTAGTTTTGGAGAAAAGTAAACTGAAACTGAAAGAAGAGCCGAATGTTTTCCATCCCCTAAAACTTTATAAAATGAGCAGGATCCATCGAAAACGATCTGTCATGCCAGGAGTTTTCTGAAGCGTTCACGTCTGAGAACCAAAATTGTATGCTTGCTCTTACTCATTAGCTTTATTTTGAAACGAAAGAATGACAGTATGATGTATACTCTCTACTTTAATTGCACCGTTTCGGAGCACAATGCAAAGCTGACATCATGATTCTAGGGAGGAACAATAGACGTGGCATCTGCAAACCCATCCAGTTGAACCGTGCTTAAAAATATGAAGACTTGTTGCCTGCTTTTGTCATCTCTTTTTATATAAAGTTTTATAATTTTGCACACATTTTATTTTACTTCCAGGCAATTATGAAGATTTGATTATGGTGATCTGAGTTGAATAAATCATTTGAATGTCTGTTATCTTGTTAGCGCAGCTTGTCAGCTGGGTTTTGTCCTCTAAAAGGTTTCTCTGCAGCAGTGGATTGCTGCAATATTTTTGATTTAATAACTTTTTCTTGGGTTTTGAGTAAACTAAAGCTTTGGGAAGCTGCCTTGAACTCGGCGCTGTAGTGAGACAGAAGTGCATGTTCGTGTGTGTGCAGGCAGGTAGGGGATTGGGTGGCTCGTATAGCGCGATTTATACACACACACAACTTCGCCCCCACACTACACACTCTTTCCACCCCCGCTGTTGTTCACCCAGCACCTTGCCGCGTCGCTCGGCTGCTGTATTGAGTCCCTGGGTGGGCCGCACTGTTCTGCTGTTCTAATGCACCTTTTGTCTTTGCTCTGCTATCCCGGGAATGAAAAGAGGGAGCCACACACGGGGGGGAGGCTGATGGATTTGAGGTAGAGAAAGCGAGAGTAATGGCAGGGAGATATAGATGCAGAAAGAAAGGTGGTAAGCCGGGGGTCTCCTTTTGTTGCGAGCGCAGTAAAAGCCCAGCAGGGGGAGCCGCCTTGACAATTTGTCAGAGGCGCCACACGTATTTTTCAAGGCTGCCTGGCTCCTGGCCGCTGTGGCAACAGCAGTCACCTTCAGGAGAGTGATTAAGCCCAGAGACAAAAGTCTCAGGCTGACGCTGATTTACCTCGACTACCTGTGGCTTCTACCGCCCAGCTTTTCAACAAATCTTCTTTACCTGCTTCAGTACCTCTCAGTCGCAACATATGGACTTGTCTTCTGATTTTTTGATGCTATAAACACAAACTCTGTTCCCTTTTACTGGGATTTTATGTCCAACACAAAGTGGGTCATAACTGTTGAGCAAGAAGGAAAATATCCAAGTTATTTTTACACATCTAGATAAATTAATCAAAGGCTGTGTCTATAAAAACCGTCCGCTTTATTCCATCACCACTAAATAAAGTCAGATTTGTCCAAATGCCTTTAGAAGTTACAGTTGTATGTAACTGCATCTCGGTATAAATCCAGCTGTTTTCTAGAACATTAGAGAAGAAACAGCATCAAGGAAATGAAGGAACTCAGTTCAGGAGGAAAGTTGGGGAGACATTTAAAGTTGTGCTGCATCATTATTTTGTTTTTCTGGACAATAAATAGTCCCAGTAAATATTGTGCTAAACAATAATTTTGCTGTTTTGAGATAATTTTCAACCGATATTGATAATGGCATATCAATGCACGTTTTTACCCTTAAAGATCAAAAAAGAACAAAATGTCTAATATTCAGTTAAAACCTCTTTTTATTCTTTAATAAAATAAAAATTACTTCTTTAATATTTATTTTTCAAGATTGCAGCAGCCTGAGTGAGAGTCATTGCAGAACATGGCTCTTTTCTTCCCCTTTCCACTTCATTTTCCAACCTGCTTCCATTTACCAGGCAGCAACCTGCAGGCAGCCCGACCCTCAACCTCGCTCAGAATCAGCAGATTAGCATAGAACAGCAACAAAAGTGTCTGTGAACAAAGTAGTTTGGTGACCTGCGCCCCCCTAGCTGCTGACAAAGGCGGCTAAACTTCCACTTTTCCAACAATTCCCTCTTGGGACTGCAGCCGGAGAGCGGCGGCGGTTCATCGAGCCTGCAGCAAAAAAACAGAAAAAAAAAAACACAAAACGTCCAAACTGGAAAGACATGAATCATAAAAGTGGGCCCACACACTGCGCCAGGACACAAAACAAACCTGGAGTGACTCACACCCTCACATTTCATTTGGAACAATTCAATACTGATTAGATAACACTGACGGTGAGCGCTTTTCAGCGAAGCGGCCCTGGAAATGTTTTTAGCTGCAGCCGTGGCCCGGTAGTGGTGGAGGGCATGGCGACGGGCGGAGGGGGGAGAGCGCTGCTGTGGGCGGATTCTCTCAGCCTTTGATTGTAGCTGGCTGTCGAATAATGACAGCTGTTGCATAACATTACTGAGTGCAGACCAAAGGTTTTATTTTTTACATTTTTTTTTTTACTTAGTATTTTTCCAAACACGAGTGGCGAGGTGATGTAATGTCTGTCTGAGTTGAGGGGTCATATCAGAGAGCCGCCACCAGGAGGAGAGAGCGGGCCTCGACTGGATGGATGTGGAAACGATGAAGGCTGAAGAGGATGAGGCTGGTAACTACCGAATGTCTTCATCAGTCACATCAGCACCGTTTTGTTTTAAATAACCATGTCTGCTCAGGCTGGGAAACAAAACCATTAACATTCAGTTCAGGCTCAGAAAAGCTGAGGAAACGGATGGATGAACAGAAACAGTTTCCTAAAATCTTAAGGCGAAACTCGTAAATTAAAAGACACTCATAAAGATGAAAATCTTTATTTGGATTTATTACATTTTTAAATTTTAAACTGTTACTTTTAACATGCTTCAACCCTATAAAGCCATTGTTATGGAAGAGGATTAGAGCCTCCGAAAAAAATATAACAACTCAGACATTTTTCTCAGAACTTTAACTTTTTTCCTCTCAGAATCATTTAAATTGTTTATGCACCATTTGGCAAATCGAGTCTTGAAACTTTAATGTACCAAACAAATTTGGGAAATAACTCCAATGTGGATAAAGTCCAGATCTAAAAATACTATGGCAAGAAAAAAAACAGTCATCTAAGAAGGTTTGACCATTTATTTGGATTTTGCCATAGATTGATGTAGAATTCAGAGGAAAAAGTCTTTTCAACGTGTTTCCAATACTCATAAGGTATATTTCTCACTCTTCATTCAGTTAATTGCATGTGTGAAATGACATCAAGCTGAGCATAAACAGCACTGATATGGAGAGAAATGCATCTAATGTGCAAACTGCCTGTTGCATTCAAGCAGCCACAAACCGCAGCAGCAGGTCATCCTTCAACGTCTTGCAGTGATTTAAACAATTCTTCTGTTGTCAGAGCCTCCAACAATTCATACCAACTGGTAGATTCCTTCTTGTGACAATGAGGAGACCAAATGACTAACGGATTCTCAACACTGTGAAAGTTTTTAGATGAAGGCATTCCTATTCAGTCATATATGTTTTGTGCTTGTAAATGAAACTACATTTCATTTTTACAAGTTGGTGACCTTGTAAAATAAAATGGTTGAGAATTTCTGCTTTGTCCATGTGTATCTAGGAATGCGTGTGTAAAAATGTGCTAATAAGTCAGAATATTAAGGTGTGCCCATAAATAATCAAAAATTTGGATTTATGAAGTTGAAAGAAAACATAGAATTGATGCAGTTTTATTAGAAACAACATTAATTACAAATATTAATCTTATCGAGTGTTTTGCTTTAACATTTCATTTTGCAGTTGACTGCTTAAGATCTATTTTTCCAGCTGCGGCTTTCAAACCAGATGGTTTAAGGTAAAATGCGCTCTTTTGTTTTATCACTTAGTTTAAACTTACATGGCACTGTCTGTAATTATGACATTTGAAAACTTCAAATCATTGATGCATGGAAGCTTAACTTCTGCAAACTGTATGTTAAAATTCCTGCCGCTGTAGGTAAACAGAATTTAAGGGATTTTGGCAAAACTGTCATTCCTCAAAACATCTGAAGCAACTGGAAACTTTCTGAAATAATGAGAGGATAATCAGTTTTCTGAGCTTTATTAGAAATACTTGTTAGTTCTGGGTGCAGAAAGACGAGTCTCTCTGTTATTAATATCCGAGTAATAGAAATACAAACCTGATTCTCATTAGTCAAAGATGTGAATGTCAGCATGTCAGAGGTACTTAGAACAAAGATTGTAAGAAACAGAGAACTGTGTGCAGCCTTCTTTCAGCCAGCTGATAGCAACTAGTGGGGGAGGGGCTACACTGCATTACTCTAAACTCCACACAATTTGAAAAATCTCTGGCATTTATACTATGGCAGTTTATTTTCCATTGGCTGCCATGATAATGGTTAATTGTGTTGGCAAGAGTTGAACAAACTGTAAAGTCCCATCATAATACACTATAATAACATAATACAGTTTATTTTTATTTATTTATCCATATTAATTAATATAATGCAATGTAAATGTGTCAAAGTTTTCTAAAGTAAATGTCCCATTGCCAGTTATTAAAGCCAGTTGAGTTAAACCTGACTTTTATAGTTTTATTTAACTTATTTCACTGTAATATTTCTAGCTTTTTGTTTTTGTTTTACACATAATTAAAAATATCCATCCAGCCATCCATTTTCTGAGCACCCTTCTCCCTAACGGGGTCGGGAGTTGCTGGTGCCTCTCCAGCTGCGTCCCGGGCGAGAGGCGGGGTACACCCTGGACAGGTCGCCAGTCTGTCGCAGCAATTAAAAATATAATAAATGTAATTAAGCAACCTTTGTTTGTTCCACTGTGTAGAATCTGTTTACAGTGGGGAAATGTTTATTTTTATCAACATTTCAACATTTCATGATTTCATCCTGGTGTCAAACAATCAAAATCAAAACAACTTGTTTTTGTAAATAAAATATAAATAGATATTTGTAGGTTTTAAACACAGCAAGATGCTAATTAGTCTCCAATAATTTGAAATAGTTCTGGTCTGAACAGAACAAACTAGTGCTAAACGTAGCTGTTAAAATGTTTTCTGTTTTCCAAGTATTTCTTCCTAGATGATAAATATGAGCAATATAAGTGAAGAAGGGATCTTCAGTGAGATCTGTTTTCCCCGAGAGGTTATTTATAAGCTTTAGTCGATGTTGTACCTTTGTGCCACAGCTGCCCTTGGTAGCAAAGGCCGACATATGGACATGTGATAATCTCAACGTGAGTGATTTTTTTTTTTTTTTCTTTTCCCTCTTCATCGCACTCCGGGTCTCTGCCTGGCCTGGCTGATGAATCACTTCATGGATGTGGCAAATAAATCAGCCTCAGAAGACGGAAAAATGGTCAAAGAAAATGAACTGTTGTGTTCCAGGAGATCGAGCGGCTGAAATCGGGCGTTCTGTCATGTTTGTTTCTTCGGCAGCAACGTTTATATGTAGAGTAAGGTACAAATAAAACCAAGGAAAGTATAATGAGCAGCAAAAATGTTTGTATTTTTACGTTTCTTTTAGCTTAGCCTTGTTAAGTTTCCCCTTGCGGTGTCTTAATTAAATTCTAATTAGTTTACCTTAAAGATTAGAATACTATAAGATTACTGCTGCAGTAAAAACAACTAATGAGTATGGCCTGGTCTTTCTATGATATGTTGGCCTCAGGGCCAAAGAAAACAATAAAAAACACACATTAAATGAGGGCAGGGATTGAATTGTTGACCAAACATCCCAAAGATGTGCAAAGTAAACACTAAAGGTTTTAGTCAACAGTTAGTTCAGAAAGAAAAAATATTAGCATTTTCTGTTTGGCTTCTACAGTTTATGGTGGAAAATGATACCAATCATGGGACCCAAAAGGTTGGAAATGGTTCTGATTGTTCTTGTCCGATAAACTCAAGATAGAATAATTTCTTCCAAAAAAATTACTAATGATTTTGTGATTGGAGTTGAACTATAATATAATATGCAGTATTAAGAAAAAAATGCATCAAACTCTAACATTTAAAATGACACTGAATAATTTGGTCCATTTATTGTCTTTTCTGAGTTGGTTGAAGAGATTTGACTGTTTTGCTACTACATCCAACTTTATTTGGATTAAAAATAACTTGCGAAAAGAAAATCACTGCGATGGGAATGAAAAACTTCCCTAATAGGTTTGGATTGTGGTGAAGAGAAAAACGAGCTTTTATTTTGTGCATACCTCTTAATTATTTTGCTGATCCTTTTACGTTAATTGTTTGAACTGAAGAGGCCTGAAAAATGCACTCAACCCCCGCACTGAAAACGGTTCAGATCCATCAGCGGCGAAACCATTTAGAGCTTTTTCTAGGACGGCACCGGCTCCACAGTGATGTCACCGTATTTTCTAACTCTGTTGCTACAGTGGAAGATGCTTCCCATTGTGGTGCAGAATCCGTCCTGGAGGGGAAACTCTCTAATGCTCCTTCCTGTTGAGCTTTTAATCTGAATTACAGCAGAAAAACAAAAGGTTAATCACATCGGGAGACCCCGCTTTGGCTCTGGCCACCCAGTTTCCCTCTCTGCTTCGATTCAAGGTGGATTATTGATGATAGATGCTAGAGGGAAGATGGGGGTGCAAACATTGCTATTCCTTATCCTCTCTGGTGCTTTTTGACATCAATGCATTTACATCTATCTCTGTAATGCACATCAGAGTACCATTTTGCTCTAAATGTTTGAAAAAAGCAGCTTCCTGCGATGCGTTCCCACTGACCAAAACACCCGCCTTCTCTTTATTTTCTGGTGTTTTAAATGCTGGCAGACGAATTTCACTGAGATTCAGGAGGTTATCTCTCGGCGGTGATGGGATTGCAGTAGCCTAAAGGATTGCCACAGGTTAATACTCCTCCCTCCCCCCCTTTTTTTTTTTAAAGAGCTATGTTTAGCTGAGCCTTAATGAGCCCAGCTCCTTTTCCCTTTGAAAAACAATACAAAGCCACAGAGGGAAATGGGTTCAAAGTGTGTCTTTTGTAAAGCTTTTCAGATGTGTGTTTTTGTGTCTCGCAGGGTGGTGGGACCGGCCGTGACCTTCAAAGTGAGCCGCAACTCCCAGAACGTCAGCACTGCAGATGTGGCCAACGTGGCTGGTAGGTCCTCCGCGCCTCGGCTTTATATTGATGAAGAAGAAGAAGAAGACTGGCCATTGTCACTGGCTCGCTGCTGCACCTGGGGCCCCGGGGGCCTTTCTCAAAACCAGTGGCTTCCCTTTCAGTGTTTGCTGGTTTTTCCTTAAGCCTGGGTTTAGTTTGGTGTGGCTTGATATGGTAAATTATTTGGGATTTAATTCATTAGTTATCCAAACACATCCACACTGCAAAAACACACAATCCTACCAAATATTTTTGGACTTGTTTCTGGTGCAAATATCTCAGTTCAAAATAACTTCCAATTACTTTTTTACAAAAAACAAGTGCTTGTTTTAAGTCAGTAATTCCCTAATATTGTTGAAAACGTGCCAGTTCCACTGATTATTTAGTTACACTAATAATTAATAACTAGTTAGACTAACTAATAAGCTGCTTGTGTAACTAGTACACTTTTATTAACATTAAGAAAGTATTGACTTAAAACAAGCTCCTATATATTGTTTATAAGTTACTTATGAGTTAATTTTGTCTTAATTCAAGTGTACAAAGATATTTGAACTAGAAACTTTAACGATTTTGTATTTTGGCACAGGTTCTCTGTCTTGTTCTTTGGTCTGAAACCCCAACCTCGACATCTTTCAATATCACTGTGGCTATTTAGCTCAATCTTTTTCTCAAACGTTAACATTTTCTTCAGAAGGAAAAACATTTCTGTCATGCTCAAAGGTTTCTGTTTGGGAGTAGGAGTTTCTCTCTTGCCCGGCAGCTTAATGCCCTCCCTGAGTTTGTTGGTTTCAGAGTTGCTCCTAACTTTTTTCTTCCAAACAACACTTACAGTTTGTGTCTAACGGTGGAAACCTGGAATTTATGGACAACTTTTGCCGATTCTGCCTTGAGGGATCAGTTGGATCAAACATCCTGACAGAATTTAGCCAGAAGCTCGCTGCAAAACTTTGGACATGTGGGTGAGGTTCAGCTTGCTAAGTGACATTTATCAAATGGTAGTGAAGGTTTATGTAAAGTGTTGAGCCTGTTGCGATTATTCTAGAGAAAATACACTAAATTCACTAATCTTTTAAAAAAGAACCACAAAAAAACGGTTATAATTGCACCTGAGAAGGCAGGGTTCAACTAAAGCCTGTCTTACAATAATGCCAAATAAGCATATGCAAATTTGCAAAACTCTGTTTATTCTTGAAATTTCAGTAATTTAATTCATCACATTAAAAAGACAGATGTACTGTGGCACATTAAATAAAGTGCTTGCAATCTGCTACATTTTCCCAGCTCAGATTCAAAGCCTGAAGGTGTAGATCACAGACTGATTGCAGGAACCTGCAGGAATAATACCTGAATCAGCTGCTCTCTTCTTTCCAGCATGGTGCACTTACAATCAGGTCATGTTTGATATTTGATGCTTACCTGGAGGAAAGTTTCTGAGAGTTTAGCAATCAGAATGTATTCACTTTAAACTTTTCTTATACTTTTGATTCTCAAAAACCCACAATTGTGAAAAAGGAAAAACATATATATATGTTAGTGAACGTATATAAACATATATACAGTAAACTCGTGTGTAAAATGTACTATCTTTGCAAACATTTCAAAAATTCTAATATTACAGCAGTTTCTGAAACACTCAGCATCACTTAAATCTCTTCTTAAGATGCTTTAGCATGTCCACAATGTGGTTTGACTAAACCACACTCAAGGGAATTGGTGTACCTAATAAAATGGCCAGCATGTGTAACTTTCATAAATCTACATTTTGCATTTTTTTTACGATCAAACGTGAATGTTTTGCTTTTCAGATAAACCAGTGCAGCACATCCTTTATTGTTGTGAAATTAAGACTTTAAGCTTCTTCCATTCACTGCTATTATGTTTTACACCAGCAATACGTGACTTACTGGCGTATATAAACTGGTAATAGAAGAGAGGGCTTTCATAAGCTTTACTGTCTGCTGAGAAAATTCCAAATTACTGTTTGATATATAAAAAATAGACTCTGTCATGTTGAGGTGGATTGTTGTATTTCACCAAACAAACATCACAGTTGGATTTCCGAAACTATTCTCAAAGCTCAGAGAGATAAAGATTCAATTGTGTGTGTGTGTGTGTGCGTGTGTGTGTGTGTGTGTGTGCGTGTGTGTGTGCATCTTCCATTTGATTGATGCAGTGTCAGCATTACAGGCCCGTCAATTTCAGCTGAAAGTCTTAGAGCCCTTTCACACCTGGTAGTCTGATAAACTCGTCCGATTGGGGGACGTTTGTTACAGTTTCAGCTGCTGTGATTCTCTTTCCCGCTAGATTGTGTCAAACTAACTGAAAACCTGTTCAGCCCCTCACCTGTGGGGGCGCTGTTCCAAGAACTATGGAAGGAAATGACCAAAAAAACGACACATTAACCTCTGAAGACACTTCATTACAAAATGAAAACAAAAATGGATTAATGTCAGATTAAGCAGTTGTAAGATTTGCCTTTTGTCTTTTGTAAAACACAAGACATTTCTTACACTTGTGTGTTTGTTTTGGTTGTACTTACCCAGAATTCCCGGTGCTGTAGTCCACTTCCTGCTTTTGGAGGTGTCTCCAGTTCGCTTGGTGTTCACATGTGCATTCGAACCACCCCAGAGTTCACTTTAATCAAACTGTGATCAAAGGTTTTAGTCGGACCAGAGTTTGATTACACAATCACACCTCAACAAGTGAACCGGATTTTCTAGGCAAACGGACTGGAGTTGGATTAAAGCTTTAGACATCATGAAAAACGAAATGGAAGTTCATAATTATTCAAAGATAAAACCCAGAACAACATGCTTCCAAGTTTCCTCTTTGCCACATTTTAAAAACTCCTCTGTGAAGCTGGCTTCTTTCCGGCAGTTCTGCAACACGACGAGCGGCCGTAGAGATCTTCCACGCTGGAATCCAGCTGTGGAGACGTCGTAAAGGTGTGTGGGAGTGTGTGAGGGCACACAGAGCTGCTCTGTAATGAGAGGGGGTGTTAATGAAGAGGGGAGTACAGAAAGGAGGAACGTTTGCCATTAGCCAAGCTGTCAGTCGAGAGAGAGAGAGACTTTGCTGATATTCCTTCAGTGCAACACACACACAAGCACCCCATCATTTCACCTGAACAAGGAAAATTGGGTCAGTCCAAGTAATGACATCAGTAGCTCACTGTCTGTTTTCCTTGTTCTTTTTATCCCTGCTTGATAATTGCAGTCCCACCTCTTCACACGCTCTAAATTACTCTTTCAGCCCCCCCCCATCCGCCTCAATCCTCCTCAAATAATTTTTTATTTTAGGTAGAGATTATGCAACGGCTGCAACCGCTTCGCTCCGCTTTTAAGTGCCATTGTTGGCGTTCTCGTCTGGTGCTGCAGGGTCACGGATGAGCCTCGATTGCCATTAATGCAAACATTTGACAGAATGTGCTCCAGATGAAATGCAGCATCCTCTCGGCTAAAGTACGATGGTGTGGGTGGTTCCGTCTTTAAAGTGTCGTTTGTCATATTCAACCAGAATATCAATCCATTCCAGTGGGTGCATTACCCCATCTCTGGGTTTTATAGAGGTTTTCTAAAACATTAAGCTTAACATGGCCATTGTAATGATGTCGTTTTATCATCATTTATGGACGCTCAGCAGCGCACAGCGAGGACTGGATGGCTGCGTGTTCTGACACAAACTGGTGTGTTTAAGCATTTGGCAGCTGTGCTGCAAATGATCTAGTTTTTATTTAATGTAATCTCAGCCAATATATCAGCACGACATGTTTGAGGGCCAGAGGAGAGCTGAGCAGCAAGATGGAAAAAGATGTTAGTTTTCCTTTATGCTTGGAAGCCTTCAGAGATGTTTGATTGTGATAGAAGGAAAAGAGCTGACATGTCTGAAGGTTTGATGTAGTGGAACTGAGAGGTCCAAACTTTTCGCCTGGCGGCCAAAATCAGCTGCCTGAAAGTCCTCAGGGTGGCACTTCTTTTTCCAATTAAATGCTGCATGATGTTGTGATGTTTTTTCTTCTTACCTGCTCAGCAGTACTTTGAATATGTAATACTTTGTGAAGCAAAGAAGAAAAGATCAAATAGGTACGAAAAACGGCATCAACGCCATAAACTGGAGGGCCAAATTTGTTTCACTCCTGAACCGCAGTGGCCCCCGAGCCGCACTTTAAACAACACTGGTGCAGAATAAAACTTTCTGTCGTTACCTCATACATTTAAAATCTGGGATTTTCAATTTGATTCATGTTTTATTGTTTATAAAATAATCTAAGTTATATTTGTGCTGAGCTCATATTAAAGTTTCACATGGAAAAATGTTTCTGGTTTTTGTTTAAAATATGTTTGTGGATTTTGTCCAAAGTGGCCATTAAAATAACTTTTAATTGCAAAGTTTATGTGTAGAAAACTTTAGAATTAAATTCACATTTTTTTCAAAGCCTTGCATGGATTTTATTCCAAAATATTCCCATTTCTAATGACGTTGGAAAATTGGTTTTAAATATTTTCTAAATGTAATGTGTTTATCTACCTAATTGTCTTGTTTTTTTAAATTTTAAAGCCTGACATGGTAAAATCAGCTGAATTCACACAGTTGGGTTGAACAAACTGTAAATATTTTAAGCTGATTTCTATTCAAAGCTTTCCTCTCCTTTTTTAAACAGCTATGTTATGATAAATTTAATAAATTAAGTTGGAAAGACATATTCACCTTCCAAGATCTATTTTTCTCTCATATGATGCCATATTTCTTGTAGAATTACAAGTTAAATGGAACTAAAGTTCTTCTAAAATATGTGAATTTCTAAGTTTGAGTTCATTTGGTTTCTGTAGATTAAAATGGAAGAAATTTTCCGTTAAATTGTTCAAAAACCTGTCATTAGGAAAAGCTCAGAAAAACATTAATTTAGCAAATCTTTATAAATATCTACTTCGGCTAATGCATTTTTCAAACAAGCAAAAAACAAAACAAAACAAGTGAACGTCTCCATCTCCAGATAAACAGATTGCTGAAACATATTTCATGTCGTGACATTAATGTGCATCTATAAATTTGTTCCTTGTATTTGTAAATATTTCATTTTTTTTCATATTACGTTCGCTATGTCTGACATTTTTGCTGCTTTTCTCCTCCATGTCCAATCCATGGAACATAAAACCAATAAAGGAGCGTTTTAAATTCCTAAAATGAATTGGATGTCTTAGAAAAACCTTGTGTTGTTCAGCCTGTTTAAGAACCTCATTTCTCTTAACTCATGGCATGGATTGCTCTTCCTCTCACAATGAACTGATTGTGACCCCGGGCCCCAAGCAGCCAAAAAAAGTCAGATTAATGCTTCTCTCCTGACCAGACCCAGAGTTGCATTTTAAGCATCCGTGATGCCGCTTCTGTCACGCGCCTCCACCTATTGTGGTGGTTGGTGGTGGGGGTGTGAGGTTGGAGTGGAGAGGTTTGCTCCGGGGCCACCGGGGGGCCATTGTCAAATGTGGGGGTGGATGTCAAGATGGTGGGCAGCGAGGTGGTGACCCTCATTGTCTGGCGAAGGGTGGGTGGAGGACCCAGAGGCTGCTTCCAGCCGTGCGTCTCGGCCGTGAGAACGGGACCCCGTGAATAGGCCGGGGGTCAGGGTCAGGACGGTGGGCAGCTCAATTAGCACTTAAAGCAGGAGGAGAGCAGCTGACATGGCCTTATCCCGGCTCCGTCTGCTGGCCTGACTTCTGCCGTTTTTATGCCACCAGCAGTTGTTTTTGAAAACATGCTAATGACGGCTCTCTGTGTGAGGAGAGTTATTCATAAATGCCCCAAAGCTGTCCTCTCGAGGGACCATTGACCGTTAGAAGAGTTTCTGCTTTTACTGGAATTAAAAATCGTTCCTCCAATCACTTTCATCCCGGCTTTAAGCAGTCAACCTTGGATTTACAGGTTCTGCTTATACTTGACGCGCCCAACTGTTTGCTTTAAAATATTGGATGGAACGTCGGAACCACATCGTGATTTAGAAGTTTTCATATTTCTTCAGGAATTTTGGTAGATCACATTAGCAAAAGCTTCATGGGATTTCGATAGTTCAGACCTTTTATTTTGTCCTTTAGCTTTTTCAAAGTTAATATTCCTGAATATGTTTTATGTATTTGCCCTCGAGTCATGGTCATATTCTTTGCATTCACAAAATCACTGACATTTTTTTTTTTGGGTGACTGCTTTATACAGCTCCAATAAAGTTAAACATTTTAGGCTGATTTCATAAATGCAAGAATTGTGCATCTTTAACGTGACCTTTTAACTTTTAACCCATTTTCTTGATTTTTTTCTGGAATCTTTTATTTTGTTGAGTAACAAAGTTCATCAGGTTGTTTTGTGTGATGAACGAGGCGATATGTTAAAATGTGTCTTTGAACGTTAATGGTGTCCTGCATGTTTTCAGATGTCTGGAACTGAGTGACCCTGAACATAAACTGTGGCGTTGCATGATCAACAAAACCTCATTTTGGCTTTTGACCTTCTGAGCCACCGTAGTTTTCAGATCAATTAGCCGCTAGGTGCATTGCAGTGTGCAAGTCTTTCATTTTCTTCCAGTTAGTGTCACCACATACACACTTCCTCCAAATAAAAGTACTTCCTGTTTTATTCAAGCTAAGTTGGCCTACTGGATAAATGAATCTTAACTTCTTACACTCAGACTTTTGGGATGCATCTGATGTAAGACTGTTATTTTCAGTCATTTGAAACTCGACTCTGACTTGTAAAAAATGATTTGTGAGTGTCTCTGGTGCCGGTTCCAGTCACAGATCTCTCCGGCACCTCAGTGGGCTCATGAGGTCGATCCGTGAGGTGAAGAGCGGTCCGGGTTCTATCAGCTGCATCCCGGCTTTTCCTCCCTCCTCCTCACAGCTTCTTCTCCTTTTTCTTCAGTCTGACTGGATTAGCATAGATCTCGTATGCCGACAGAACTGACCTTCACTGCAGCTAAACACTTGTCAAAATGCCAAATGTGATTACTGAGCTCTTTGGGTCAAAGTAATGCGTTTCATCCACCTCCCTTCTCCTCGTTATTGATGTGGCGGCCCTCAGCCCACGGGGGGCCATCTCCGCTCTCGCACCAGTGCCTCACCAGTTTGTGTGTCATAACAAAGTGAGGAAATGTAGCCGTAATTATGGCTAAGTAATGCGTTAAAATTGCGTGTTGCTGCTTTGCTGGAAGTCTTTCTGTGACTTTGTCAGCCCACAGCTCCTGGATCCTGTCATTACAGACAATTTCAACTTATCTCAGAGTTGGAGAGAGCGGCAGCAGCACTGCCTTTCAAAGGTCCTCATCATAGCCATTATCATTCTCCTACAAAGTGCATGCTGGGAAAGTGTAGCCTCTGTTTAAAGGTTGTCTCTTAAGGGAGACTTTCTGCATTTCTTAAAGGGAAAGTATTATGTTAAATCAATTACTTTCCTTTATGTCAGGTATCTTTCATCAAAAAGATACCTGGAGTGTTGCATTGATTTTTCATCCATGTTTGAGAGATCCCAGGTCAACCATTCAGCTCCACTCAGCTCCTTCAGACTAGCCAGCAGCAATTAGCAAACACCTGGTGGAACTGCACATCTGCAGTGGAACCGTTGTTCTGGCACCTGTCTATACTTTGTTGCTGTACTGAAACTAATTTAGTTGTGTTTCTATACGATGACAGTAAACGCTGACTCTGATTCTGCTAAAGGGTTAATAGAGGAGCCATGTTGATGACTTCCTGAAGGCGGAGCTTCAGAAAAGCAGGAGTTTTTAGAGAGACAGAGACTCAAGGCGTTTAATTAGGAAGTAGAATTTATTTTAAGTTATATTTGATTATTAAAGCATTTTTATAACAACTGATGTTAACATAGTTACTTGGTTCTGCTATAAAATGGGACTACATTGCTGGAAAGCACATAATGATGGCCCTTTAAATATGCATTTACTGTCTACAATTTGACTGCTGTTTCTTTTTAATCTGATTTAAGTAATATCACTCCATCTGAAAAGTTTCAGGGAAAGAGTTTAATGGTTGGGTTCAACAGCCTGCCTACATGTGCTGTCATTATTAACAGCAGCGAATGATTTTGTGTCATCGTCGTCATTGTCTGGAACTCCTTTAATTGTTCCCATTGATTGCCTGCGTGATTGCATTGGAAACAGCTCTGGCATTGGGATCCGTCCAGCGATCTCCCTGTGCCCTACAGGAGCTGGCAAATCCATTTCAGTTAACTTCATTTCAGCTCACCTGCTAATCAGTTTTCATTGCTTGCCGAAGGCTTATTGATTCGAGCGGCTCCTCTCACCTGTTGCCAAAGAAAAGAATCAGAATGGTGAGTGAGGGAGGAATGGGGGGAGGGGTCCCGTTGTTTGTAGTGAAGCGGCTCTCTGACATACACGCTGTGCTTTCTATCTCCTCCGTCGTCGTCTGAATTGCAAGATGCCTCATCTGAGCTTTCCAGAGCTTCGCTGATCCAGAGTCACCTGTGGTTATTTTGGTCCGACTTCAGAGAAATTGGAAAAGCTTTCCACCATCCTCAGGAGCTTTGCAAGCATCTGCGAGTCCTGCCGTCAAGTGAGAGGGAGGGATTGGACGGAGAAGGAGTGGGGAGGGACACAGGTGTTGTGCCGAGCTGGAGTTTGCACAGCGGTGCAGCGTGATCCCCCCAGCCAACCCCACCACCGCCCTGCCAGCCACTCAACCATCCAGCCGGCCCCATTTCCCCCGTCGTTGGCACGGGCCCGCTGGCACCAACAGCCCCCTTTCCCACTCTCGCAGCTGGCAGGATCTCTGCGAGTTGGCCCGAACTCCTGACGTTCACAGCGGGGTTGGCAGACCTCGCCCAGATGGCCACCTTGTAGCAAAAGCTGGCTTTGCGCTTGCATCGCTTTTACATCATTCCCTCAGCTACCGAGTCGGGAAGGAAGGAGACGGGCTTCGGCTGCCAGCTCTGATGCGTTTTTGTACGTGAGATGTGGGAGTGCTAAGCTCTGCTGCAGCTTTCACACTTTCTAATGATGATTTGTGCTGTTTGTGTAACTGTCTTTGTACAACAGCAGGGAACAGTTCTCAGAGCGGAAATGGGCGAGATTTCTTACCTCAAAGGTCCGTGCTTATGCAGAGATTAAAGCTGCTAGGAAGGCTTTTCTGTAAAATTAGTTAAGCTTATTGTTGAATCGGGTAGCCACATATAGAATAACACAAGGTCGGATTTTCTATTTCATTATATTTTGGCATAGATTGTTAGTGAAGACCAAAACTGAAAATCAAGCTTCCATTCACATAAGGCCAATGATCACTTGCACTGCAAAAAGGTACTTTTTTCTAGTTTGTAGTACAAATATCTTACCACACTTAAAATAAGACAAAACTAACAGTTACCAGATAGTTTTCACTTACTAAATGTACTAAGCTCTGCTGCAGCTTAGTACATTTATTTTTATATTTGATAGATACTGGAAAATTGACCAGATGTACTTAGTTGGTCCAATACTTTTTAGGTTTGCTGTTCTTCGACTTGCTCAAAATGTTTTTTTTTTCTTTTTTCGACATCAGACAGCAACAAATTTTCTCCACTTCAAATACTCCTTCAAAGGTTATGTTCTGCCCAGCTTCAGGCCATCTTTGGCTTGCAGGTAGGAAAACTATTGATTTGCAGGAAAGTTTTTGCAACAATAAAACAAATGGAAGCTGTTTGTGCAGGATTGGCCCAAAACCAGACACGACTGACCAGATTTCATGATCAGAGATGCTCTCTGATCATTTCAAGTAAACTTCTGTTTTATGATCTGGTCACATTTCAATGTTTCCTGCTGAACTGCTGCATCAACCAACTTCTTCCAAATACCAGCCTGACTTATAAAACGAGCCCAGCCCAACCAGTCAGCCTCACTGTGCATGCACCTGCACAAACATCTCACCGGCATTAGAAACAAAAACTCTCTGGTGACGGAAAGGATTTCTAATGCAGAAATATTACAATATGGCCGACACGATGATTAGGAAACAGTTGTCCTCTAGCCAGTGAAACTCTCCACAAAAGAGAAGAAAAAATAGCCACAATGCAATAATGTAATTCATGCTAAAAGAACAGCAACCAAATATTGATTGTTCATACTATCAATTTTTATGGAGGCTTAAAGTTTGTGTTTGAAAATCTTTTGATAATCTTATGTAACATCCAAATTTTCTGAGAAAAATGGACAAGTGTCTGAAAAATGTCACTGTGTATTGAATCTATCATGAGTTTTTTTTTAAACTCCATGATTAATTTTTAAATGATTTAATTTATTTCTGCACTTGCATGTCCAAATCTGTTGCAAAATGCTTCCAAAATGATGCCAGTTGATGAGCTTGATCACAAAGCAGAATAAATGTTTTATTCCTTCATAGTGCTTTAAAAAAAACTTTATTTTGTAAAATCCTGCAGTTGGATACTTCATCCTTATCTGACATTTGGAAATCCATACTTTAAACCTACAGATGCGACTAATACCGATTCTCAACTTAAATGTGATCAGGTCACGAATGACATCATCTCCTACATTCAATACGACAATACAGTGTAGAGGTGTCTCTCAGCTACATCTATTATTTATCACCTAATTTAAATTCTTCTGTATTTCCTATAATTTATATCTTCTCTGTGATCTCAACTGAACAGAAGAACAAGCCTTGTCCTCTCTGAAACTTGTTAGCACTGAACTTGAATAATTTAATATACATTTTTAACGCGCAGAGTGAAGTCATTGTAGAGAATTTTTCTAATATCCTCAGATTTAATCAGCATGTCGGCCTGATGACTGTTCCTAATTATCAATTTTCATCCTGCTGATTTTTCTTGGTTACCAGCTTCCTTTCTGCCACAGAATGTGAATTATAGCACCCATAATATCCCCAAAATTACAGCTGCTGAAATATTAAGACATTTTTATGGAATCGCCATGAAGACACTGAAGAGGTTTTCACATTTGTTGTCGGGGAAGATGTTTATCATCAATATTAATTTGGAAAAAATGCTTAAAAAATTAATTTCTTTGGTTTTATGCATCAGCCCTCAATGTAATTGAAATGTTAAGATTCCAGATTGTCCTGTGGTGGCGTCACTGAACAAATTAATACAATAAACAAACCGCGGAAATAATCAACATGCATAAACAACGATACGTTAAGAATATGAAACCATCTGGAAATACACTGCATGATCTGAATTTCACACATTTGATCTGTTTTTACTGTTTTGCCATTCATACATATTTCACATCATCAAACAATTGTAAAAGGCTCTGATGGACCTTTTTAAGCACAAATCCAGAGGAAAAATGAAGACATTTTTAAATATCCAAAATTTATTTTATAACCTCATTTGAGCCAGAGAGTGAAAACGTTCATGTCTGCTGTGGTAGAAATGATGCTTTAATTTGTTTCCAGCTGATAGATGTCAAATCACCGCGGATTTTCAGAGAACGCTTAATTTATTTCATGTCATGCAAGTTCTGTTTAAGTGACGTCTCAGTTTTCTGTGGCAACTTCATTTTTCCATCGACCACCAAAATTCATTGGTCACCTCTTTGGAACACGCAAGATGTGGAAGCAGCACAGTGGATGTGGAATGGATCATAAGTTTGGATTTTATTTTGTTTTCGGTTTGGTTACCTCATGACATCATAATCAATAATGCATTTTTAAAAATCCCTTTGTCTTAGTACTTTGGTCATTATGCCCTTTGACCTTTTCATTCGTCAGTTATTTGGTTGATTGAACTCCATCTTTAGTGGGTATAAATATTAGATTTCATATCCAATAAGAAATTACCTCATCTCTCGACAGATGCAGCCATTTTCAGTAAGTTTCTGAATGAATGTGGCTCTACGTATTACAAAAGCTTGGTTATAAAATTATTATTATTTTGTGGTAACATTTTCCATTGTACGAAAATTACTATATTGACGTTGTATAATGTTCCATTGTATTTCGTACAATGGACATTAGGTGCACGGCATGATATGGTTATTAAACATAATAAGGACATTATGTCAGTAATTTACCCTGATTACAAATATAGATCTGCACCAAGCAGTTGTGCTGAACGGGTAACGGCCACAAATCGCCCCGGGCCGCACTGTGGCACCCCTGGTTTAAGTCCATGGTATTGGCTGGATGAGAATTGGGAGGCTGAATTAGTAAAGTGTCACATTACACACATCTGTAGATGTGGCTAGATAAGGCTAGTTATCGTCCCAGGCTTTTTGACCAAATCGGAGACTTTCATCTCTGAATCTGTTATTATAGACTCTGAACTGAAGTCGCCTGCTACTCGCCTGTTGCCTTCTGAGCTGCCCGAAGAGCCTGTCTGGCCCCAGCCGCTCATTTTTAGCTGTCTTCACGATGCCTGATGAGATGTAGAGGCAGACAGCTGGATTGATTGGCCCCTCTTGAGCACACAGGCCTTGATTGCAACTGCACTCAAGTGCCGCCGCCGTCTCCTCAACTTTTTTCTTTCAGTCCTCTCTTTAGTCAGGCTCCCTCCTCTGTGCCTCCTTCTTGCTCCCTTTTTCCCATGATTTCTTTCACCTCCAAAGGGAGAGAGTGGTTGAGAAGAAGCTGAGGACGGAATTGAAAAAAGGAGAAAGAAAGGCCAGGCTTTGTTTGTTCCTGACTGCACTGAAAAGTAGATCAGGGTGAGGATGAAGATTGCCCATTAAGGACTGGTTCTGGCTGAATTTATAATCCGAATTAAAGCTTTGATGTGTGGAAATTAGATCAATAATTTAAGCGCTTCGTCAGTACACAGCTAATAGTTTATTAATTTAGAATTTCTCTGCAGAAAATAGAAAATATTTAGCTTGCATAAGCATCCTAACACTGTCAACTCTCCATGTTGCTGTTCATTCCCCCATAATCCTCTGGGAATCAGCTCATTCTCTCTAAGTCTCATCAGTTATCAACTTCTAAGAAATGAGTCTCATGAGAAATCCTTCCTAAAAACACGCAGCGATTTTTTGCTGAATTAAAAACACATTAGGTATGGTGCACTGCATGATATGGTTGTTAAACTTAATGTGAACATTCAATTTCTTTTTTCTTTGTAAAGTTGACTGCAGTCACCTTCTGAGTGCACTTACTGCTGTTGAAGGAAATTAGGGCAAACAGGTCAAAGACAAGCATGACTCATGCTAATTAACGATTGCTACACCCTGTTGCTGTGCTGGAGCCCTTTTGCCTGCAGCACTGCCTGAATTCAGAATGGCAGAAGTTCTGCAAGGTGTGTGAACCTTGTTTTGATTTATATCGACATGTGATCACATATTAGCTGCAGGTTTGTTGGATTTGCATCCTAAATATGAATTTCCCGTCCCAGAGGAGAAGTTTAGATTTATGGCCCGACCTGAAATGATTTCTTTGATGGTCAGATTGGGCTCTGGCTACTATGGTGCGTTTAATAAACCTACAGGACATCCAGCACAGAGAAACCAAGTAAGACTGCACAATGTAAAGTTGTTAATATACTTACAGGCTAAATATAGGAGTTGGCAGCTTCACTGTTGAGGAAAGAAAGAAATAAAGATGCAGAAGTTCATTAGACTGTAACAACTATAAAAGCTCCTATCATCCCAGAAGATTTGCACATGACTCTAATTTGTCAACAAGCGACAAACTGGAGCTCAAAGATGTTCACCATCTTTCAATGGGAGAAGTTATGCTGCTTATACAAATTACAGTCTAAAAATGACTACAGTAGTAACATCTTAACTGAAATATGTCGGGTTTACTGCGGGTTCGGTTCTCTAATTAGAGCAATTAGGTCAGACGGGCCTCGAATAGCTTGGGCCAGTTGAGAACCACTATTCAGAGGAACTGGTTCTTTCTGATCACTTTACTGTGTTTCTCAACCCGTTTGCCTCCAACAGAACTAACTTAGCTGCAAAAAGAAGAAAGATGAAGCCCAGACAACCATCTCTCCTCTGTCTCCACACCCTGTGCATGCAAAGTCAACAGAGTTGATCGGTAACTTGTAGCAGCTTTGGCCTAGTTCAATCCTCACTGGACTCACTGGGAACAATCTAAACTGTTTTCCTAGAATGCGGACTATGCAGCTCTTTGCATAGCTACAGTCTATTCTTTCTGCTTGATGCATAACATCCAAACTTTATGACTTCATGATAAAGTTAGCAGCTTAGTAAGGCTAAAGATCTCGTTCACTATTCCACAACAAACCTCTGCGTTTCTCTTTAATCCAATAATTTTCAGGTTTTTTATTCAGTATGCTTATGTTAATTTATTATTTACCTTTATCTACTAATGCAGACGCACTACTTCTATGCAGAGTAATGAAATGATTCATAGTTAGTACCTTAAGACAATGAATTCACATTAATTCAGTAGACTGTATAATATTTACTTTGCAGCAGTATCAGAAATGGCAGCTGTAATAGCTTATAACTCTGCAAATGTTTAAACTCTCAGATAACATTCAGTCTGTGTGAGCCAGATTTAGTATACATTACTTATCAATACATCCCTGCAACTCTGTGACAGTGATGAATTCCAGCAAACAGTTTCTAATCGGAAACACATCTTATTTGCAGTTTTACTTAGTAAGTCGATTTTCACACATTGTTCGAAATGCATGCAAAACCCAGGTTTACATTACTGGCAGAGCGCAGATTATTTTTCTTCATCTCTCTGTGAAAGGATTGCAACCACAAGGTAAAATTTCCATCACCATTGCCGGCTGCGTCTGTCTGCGGCGCTTCGTTTCATTCAGAGGAGAAATGAGAGACAAAGCCAGTCGAGAACTTCAAAAGCTCTGGGGTGACATTTAGTGCTCAGTATCTTCAAAGAGCAGGCCCTCTTTTGTAGTATTTCTTTTTGTGTATAATTAATGGAGTCTTTCGTGGGGATTGTTCCTGTCTTTTTACCTCTCACTTTGGAGGTGGATTAGGACGGCAGATTAAGGAAGTCCACCTTAATTTTCAATTTGCATTCTGGTGAGCTCAAGCTGCAGAGCAGAATAGATTTCTCCAACTGGTGGAGATGTTGGACTGGTTTATGTATTCATGTGATAAACAAAAAATGTGCTAGAAAGAAGTGTGTTGTACAGCAGGGTTAGGGCTGAAAAATAGACCTAGTTTTACACAATAGCATTCATACTGCTTTGATGCTTGGACTGTAATTGTTATAATGTGAAAAAAAATAATGCAGTTTTTGGAAGAATTTGGATCTTGAGGAAATGACAAATGTTTTTCTGTTTCAAGTCAGAAAAACATGCAGGATTAGCTCATTCGTTAGCCACACCAAATCCTGTTAGCAGTGCATTTGGAAACCTGTGTTTTAAGCATTTAACCAAGGAAACAAGAACACACACGGTTGTTGTTTCAGTTCAAACTTTAGCAAATGCTGGCATCACCAAGTATGTGTGGCAGCCATAATAGTTGGCAGGAAAGGGCTGCACAAAATTTAAACTTCCAAGTACAACACCATTGTAATAGGCTACTGTTTAAAGGAGGAATCATCATGTTGATTTTCATCCATGTAAAAATTTGAACCATTATTAATATTCATTATTAATATTACTGATATCAGGCATCTCTAATTTCCAGTTGTAAATAACTGAGATCCATTAATGTGGTTAAAATTGTAAATATTTTTAACTGTAGGTTTTGTTTTTTTCAATCTAAGTTGATATTTTCAGATCAAATCAGAGTTTAACACTCATCTACAACTTTGTGGTCAATCAACATAATCTATTTCCTCATCAATTTTTTTATTTAAATGTTTTTTCGATATCAGTTTTCT
Source organism: Poeciliopsis turneri (assembly GCA_922788865.1). Lineage (NCBI taxonomy): Eukaryota > Metazoa > Chordata > Actinopteri > Cyprinodontiformes > Poeciliidae > Poeciliopsis > Poeciliopsis turneri. Next base: position 2,524,220 of record CAKLNU010001022.1, on the reverse strand, counting down.
GTGTGACATGATGACACATCATTGCTTTCTTTCACGTGTTTTCTGTGAGAAACTCTTTAAGGACTGGTGCGCCAATCATCATGTTGATTTTCATCTCTTAAATCACATTCCTGACTCGCAGGTTGGAGTTGTAAACTCCAGTGTAATAGACCAGTAGGGGCCAGGCTGCTAACTCCTGTGCAGTCTGGTGTTTGATGTTGGGAATGTTGCTATCCAAACACTCTTGTCTAATTTCACTTGTCAACACACAGGTGAGAAAATCACTTTGACGGTAATAAGATTGAGGAAAGTGTTGCATTAGCACCTTGAAGTGTAAATAGCTTCTCATATTGCCTATTAGACCCAGATAACCTGGTGAGGTGGAGGTTGATGGCGTTGTTTGTGTGTGTGGGAGGGGGGTAATTCACCGAAAAGCATATTAGCTGTGTCAAAACAGTCAGAAAAAAGCACCAGCTCCAGAGAATATAATTAGGGCTGCCTTTTCTATTCCTTTTTCTGTCTGCATTTTAATCTGCTATTGATGAAAGACGGGTTATTTGTTTCTTCAGCTGCACTCTCCTGCAATATCCTGTCGCCCTGGCTCCCAGCAAAAAGAAATATCTACTCACGCTACCTCTCCCCTCCTGTTCGCCGCTACCTCTGGGTTTTGCATTATAAAGAGATTTCATCTCATCCACCTTCAGCCAGGATTTGCCTTTGATATTATTTATTAGCTCCCGTATTGAACAGTTCACGGAGCTAGAACCTTGAATGGGCCTCTTCGCCGTCCTCTCCCCACAATCAATACCGCTCCACATTACATATACATCGGCTCCGAGAGCAATATCGCTCACTCACAACCTGCGGCCTAATTAAAAAGATAAGCAGCTTCGTTTGAAGCCAGCTTTAATAGGCCGCTGCCTTGTTTCTAGGTGTGAATATTGAACAGAATCATAACTCTGAGATTCGGCTCATTTTTTATAGATCCTTCTGACATGCTTTGAAACTCCACTTGTTGTCAGGCCAGAATCATGTGGAGCCAAAACTGGTTCCTGGATAATGTGCTATTTTTATGTGTGCAGTGCAAAAATATCACAATAATATTCTGATATTTTAAATAAATTTTTAATAAATCTCTTCTTTTCGTCATTAGAGATTAAATACTGTTATAATTCACATTTTCTAAAAGGAAACATGAATTTATTTATTAAAATACATTTAACTGTAAACATCTGAAAAGGTTGCACACAGGAGCTTTAAAAATCAGTTTTTATTCTTTATATTAACTGTTTTAAAACTCTAGGTGACCGTACATAAATCTAAAATATTTTCTTGTGGATAGTTTTGTTTCTATGTGTACTTTCTTTACATCTACACAAGTGCATTGCAAAATATACCTGCATTGCAGGTATATTTTACCTGCGTAGACAAAGTATTCTTGATTTGATTGCAAATAAGAAAGCAAATGATTGTTGTTGTGCAGTCTGGATAAAAGGCTCATTCACAATCTTTTAGGTTTTATTGTTAACTTGCACGCTTCCCTAAGGGAAACAAAAGGATAACACTTGCAGACTTTTTTGTTACTAATTATTTACCGTCAGCTTTAGATATGCAGTGTCTTTCGAGTTGCCCTCAACTTTTCAGAATGTGCAATTTGCCATAATTACATGCATATCCAAAAAGTCAAGAGTCGGCAAAACAGTCCCAGAAAACTACTGCAGGAAACGTTCCTTCAGTAAAAACCACATCTCTGATTAATCACTATGTCGTAAAGTCAGCTGGTCGATTGTTCCCACTGGCGTTTATTCGATATGATCCTCCATTGTTAGTTTTCTTTTTTAAGCCCTAAACTGTGGATGTGAATCTTGAAATTTGTAAGACTTGTTTCCAATGACTGATGACCTTTCACCTGATGTAACGCCACCACATCTGTTGCTGCGTATCGACTTAGAGCTGCAGATGAGAGTAAACAGATTCCAGTTCAATGGCTATGACTTCTTTCATCAACAGACAAATAAATCTTAATGAGTCTCAAATCACTCTGGGGTATTTTAGTCAACAGAAGTACATGTTTTATGTCCTTAAAAGTGTCAGATATATTTTCCCCAGGAAAGAGAATTTGTATTTTATTGCAGATATTAAAGAGTCCAGAAAGCATGATGTAGATGAGATTCCTTTCCATGATGTTTGAGTATCCAAATATTAATTAAATCTTTATTGAAACATATTGCTAGGTGAAAAGTAAAAACACTAAAGTGCCTCTGGTTTTTAAACTGTATTTCTAACATCAGTTCTGTAATTTCTGTCTTTTCTGTGAAGCATTTTGCAGCTGACGGAGCAGCTGTCCGCAGGATCGCGATGCTTACATTAAAGGTCAGATTGGGTTCAGATTGAGAGGACCGACACTGATCAGTAGCACAGAGAAAGACATCGCTAAAGCACAGAGTTTGGTCTGCTATCAGTTTAAAAAAAAAAAAAACTGATAGCAGTTTTTTTTTTAAAGATCTATAAAAAGTATAACAGGAAAAATGAAGTAGGTGGATGTGAGGGCGAGTGAGTCAGTCTGTCTGCTCGTTAAATTGCTCCCTCTTAAAAGCTTTAGCTGCAACTAAATGCCCCCTGTTGCATTATTGTGAAGTTGAGATAGGCATTTAAAAATGTACGATAGTTTTTATTTGGTGGAGTTTTTGCACTGAGCAGAGAGGCTTTTTCATTTTATTTTGCTTCCAAGAACATAACTTTTCTGTGATGTTTAAAGTCGACTTGATCAGCAGTTCCTTTCATTTATTTTCAGGTAAAACTTGACATTTACTGGGAAAATGGCTGTCTGGTCTTTGTTTGTTTTTTCCTCCTATTTACTTCTTTTTGTTTTTGAAGAACTTACTTTTATCATAATACCAGGAGTTCAACATCCCATTTATTAAGAGCAACATTACTCAGGTGGATTGTAGCATCTAAATGCTCAGTTAATCTAAACTAAATATTTTAGCCTAAGTTCTCATTTACTCTCTGATTGTTGAATCTTAAACTGAGGCAACATTGTCCCATCTCTTCTTGTCCAGCTTCAGTGAACCTTGTTAAGTTTCAGCCTCAGTTTTCCTGTTTTCAGTGCTGCTGCTGTGATCCTCTGCCCAGCTGCATGTTCAAAGATTTTATTCTGCATTGCTTGGTTAAAACAGTTATTTGAATTACTGTTTTCTAATTTCATACTTGTCTTCCCGTTCTCCTCTGACTTTTATCATTAACATACTTTCAGTTTTTTCATCCCATTATCTGTAAAACTGAGAAGCCGGTGATCAGAAATCTAGTATTTTGACCGTATTTTGACCAGTCCAGTCCTTCAGAGTCACTCAATTTCCCTTCATTGCCATTTCAGATACTCAACTTCAGCAAGTTGTTTTCATCACCAGAAGGTTAAAATTACGGCAACTCACAAGCTCACTGAATGGCATGCAGCCAATGTGGAAATGCTTATTTTAGTCATTACAGACCTGAAACTGGCTGAGATTTGGAGGAACTAAACACTAAAAATGTACTTTTTTCTTACCATTGACATACAACGTTAAACATATAATCAGACAATGGTTCAGAAGAGAGTCGTCCATTTAATGTGCCGTTGGTCTTTTGGGAAGGTGGTGAAAATAATTCTCTGAGTAGAAAAAAGGAAACGTCAGTGGGGGTGTACCATCAGCCAGAGCATGTGGGCATCAGCAGTGTGTTAGAGACACATAGTTGGATCCGCCACCGAAGCAACATTCCTCCAGACGCTTAGCCAGGCCGTTGCTTCCCTGACAACCAGCTGCTTGGAGGGAAGGCTGCCCCAAACGCACACACTGACACGGCGCAGGGAAGGGTGAGCATCAAATCAAAGAGCACGCCCACACACACCCCCCCTCATGCTCAGTCACACACTCACCTCCCCCCATCCCACTTCTGTTCTGGCTGGCGTGGTACCAAGTCTGTAGTGGCTCTGCCAGGATGCGTCTGCTCACCAGTTAACTGACCATCACCAGCCGCCTCCTCGCACAGAAACGGGCATTTTCTGTACTTAAATCTCACATCAAGGAGTTTTGCACAAATAATAATTTAAACTTTTTGGATTGCATTAATTTTTGCCTTGCTAATATATATAAACATTTATGGCTTTGTCCCTGAAGATTAATGAAGAGTGGATTTGGTCATCGATGACACAAAAAATGAAATATTCGGTCAAATATTTAGAATAAAATCAGCTTTTCTGACTATATAATACGTTTGTGCAATGTTTTCAGTGTGCTTTGAAATATTTTCAGTTCTGAAGGGTTTTCATGTTGAGCTCGGTATTTGTTGGACCCAAACCAATAATGAAGTTGTACATCGCAATAAAAATGACAGCGAATAAGATGAAGACCCAGATATTTACTTCTCAAACCACAACTTATCTAAAGATAATTACAGCTTCATCTGATGGTAAAGACCTTACAGTTTGGATTAGACTGACTAAATTTAACATTTAAATATTTAAGAGCTACAATTTAAAATATGAAATGACATACAGTGTCTGTGGTAAAGTTTTACCGTTTTTATTGCTTTTACAAATAAATCATGTCAACCGACTTTGGCTTAGAAAAACGTACAATCATTTTTTTCTAAAAAATGATTAATTAAAAATATTTAATATAAAACGAGTGATTGCATAAATATTCACCATAAAACTTTAGCCAGTCAGGAAACAGAAGCAGCTGAAAATGTCACTTTTTTTTTCTTTTTTACACCTAATAAACTATCTTCCATTGAAATACAGAGATGCAGCTTTTAAAATGTTATTCTGGAGAATTCCTTTCATGCCTCTGATACTCAGTCTGTTTAGTTTTCTGCACAGGGGAGAAGTTAAAATACTGATGTACAATCACACAGCAGCTGCAGTTAAAGGTTCTCTGGTTTATTTGGTACATTCATGCAATAAAGAAATTATGAGTGGTTATTAAAATTAAGTAAGGCAATCTGTTCTAAGTTGACAGAGGACAAATAAAAAGTAATGGTACCAATAAAATAAGACATTTTTAAAATCTGAAACGCCTCATGTTTTATAAGACACCTGTTGTTGACTCTGGTCTGATCTGTCACATGAACTGTCATCGTTAGGTTGTTCCTTTTAGTTCAGTCTGTGTTATCGGTTATTTTTTCATCATTTTTTGTTTTATTCTGGTTGCTTGAATCATATGGTATCAGAAAAGCATTTTTTGTATTAACCCTTTCAGAAGGTTTTTACTAGCTGAGCTAATGAGCTCAGAAGATGTGCAGTTCCACCAGGTTTTTGCTAATTGCTGCTGGATAGTCTGAAGGAGCAGGGTGGGGCAGTGATGGCGGAGCTCTGCAAGGCAGAAGCTTTTAAACTGCCTCTCCTAGGAGGAGATGCAGCTTAAAGGCGGGGCTTTGTCCAACCAGGCATTTTGCACATATAGAGATGTGTTTTTGATAAGGAAATAACAATATAACATAATATAAATACCAACAATCTATTTTACATAACACTGTCCCTTTATAAAATAAAGCATTTTCAGATTTGAAATATTTTTGTATTTTTAAAACTTGGTTGGAAGCAGCAAAACGCTGACACCTCTAATAACAAATCTTCACCTGTTAAGGTCATAATCTGCACCAAGCTGCTCCACCGGTCACGCTGGCGTTCTGCTCAGCAGACGTTTTAGACCGTTTTACGTCTGGAAGGAACTGCCGACACGCAACATAAACTTTTCGTTGAATGCGCCTAGATCAAATGAGGTCAACTGCCGGGTCACTTTGCATTCCCTTCAGCATTCTGATCTGTTTGAACAGAGAGCGGCTCCCGGGTCAGGGATCAGGAGGCAGCCGCTCTGAGCTCCTCCACCGCAGAGTTAGGCGGCTTACCAGCCACCGTGGCTGCCAGAAATTTGCCGGATCCTGATGGACACGCTGTGTGATTTACTGCGACAAGCGAAACAAATGTCAGCAATGAGGTCACCTTGGGCTCCAGGTCTGCAACCGATGTGTGAACCTGATCGGCTTCTGAAAGACACTCACACAAACCCGACGCCTTCACAGAGAATAACAAGGTACTCAGCTCCATTCAGACACCAGCAATTCAGTAAAAATACTGCAACAAAGATTCTACGGCATCTACCAGGCACTGTGATTAGTTATTTGGGTATTATTGACCAAAATAATTACAATATTAATGCATGGTGAGCAACTACAAGCTCAAAATAAAGCTTGAAAAACCTTTTGAGCTACATGTCAGTCATGCAGACATGAAATTTACTTAATTTTTTGTTGTTGCTCAACAGATTGTAAAATAAAAGATAATTTCAGTCTTGTAAAAAAATGACAAACTCTGGAATGCTTGGTGAAATGTATTGAAATTGCAATAAAACTCATTGAAAGTTGGATTATTAGGATTTATTAGACCCTTCTTGCCATAGTAAAGATTTTCCATGTGAATAATATATGGTGTTCAATATTTACTACTATTGTTTTTAAATCTCGACTTTCTGCAGTCAACAGCATTCAGCACATAAGGATTTAAATGTAAACAATAAAATAAAACAACCGACATGAGAGACATTTGGACTAGTTTGTACCGGTTAAAGCTTGAATTGCTGCAACGGACAAAAGAAAAAAGTCAAAGTAGGGTAAGGAAGTATGCTGCTGGTGGTGTGAGGGAAGGATAAGGTGGTGAAGTACGGAAATAAATAGGATTGGGTGAGGAAGCATGTCAAGTTAGTCAGCAAGTGAGGCTTATAAATAACAAGGAAAGTAAGAAATGAAGCAGCATAGGCCCAGGAATCAAGTTGGGAGTGGTACGGAAATCCATTTTTCTTTTTGCAGGTCTGTTGTGTTCAGTATTATGAACCTGTGTGGTGCACATAACTCATTGTCAGAAAGCATAAGATAACTTGTTGAAGCTCAGCTCACCAGGAATGAAAAGCAGCAGATGAATAAAAAAAAGCATCAAACACTCAGAAGTCGGATAATATAAACAAATCTTTATTGGAGATCACAGCCACAATGAAATCTGGGCTTCAGTAAGATGATTCATCAAGGACAACACAGAATGTTATTTTACAGTCATGCTGGTTTCCCCACAAACCAGTTCTTATATGTTTTGTGAAACATATAAGAACTATAGTTCAGACTCCTGGGAGCAGGAATATCTGCCTTTTATCCTTTGAGTCGACTTCATGGATGTACCGTCTAATACCAGTTTACTCACTGGTCACATACCTGACTGCTGTTTGATTTCTCTTCTTGTGTGCTTGTTTTAGGCTTTCATTTCTATTTTTTAGCACTTTTATCTGGGTTCTGTCAGTATTTTGCCAGTGGCGACCATTTATTTACAATCCAGAGTGTATTGCTCTGACTCATGGGTGGAACTGTCGATGCCAAACCCTCTCCATTCCAGCTTCCCTCTTTCCTCCTCTGGTTTTGGAGAAATGCCAGATGACCAAGAGCAAATGTCAGTTTTGTTCACTAAATGGGTTCTTAATAAAATCTTCTTTGTAGAAGAGCAGTTTTAGGCATAAGGCAGCCAACAACAACTCAATAACGACTGGTTTTGACCTCAACCAGACACCGTATGAGAACCAGGCTTAAGGACAAACCGTCACTCCTCAAAGTTTCTCACCTCTCCAGTTTTTCATCCTGGCTGGATGTGATGAACAACTGCTGGATGAGATGGCACAATGGGCGAGGATAACATCTTGATATGTCTGGAAAAATTCTCTTATCGTAAATTTACGCATCAGGCCGCCTCCGCTGCAGGCTGTGTTGATATCCGGATGCATTTACTTTGTGTCTGTCGTTTTCAGTGGCTTTCTTTGATTTGACGTTGCCATCGCAGTGAAGGGCGTCCTGCAGGCAGGCAGAGTTTTCTAAAGGTGAAAAGTGACACAATTTATGACTTTATTCCAACATGTTTCTCTTAGCGATAAGTCAGGACTTTGCTTACAGCATCAGGGGATGTATGCTGTATCTCATCGGACACTGATGTGGGGCGTGATTAATAAAGATTTAGGAAGATGAAAAGTCCTGTATCCTATGTATCTTTCATGGTTTTTTTAGACCAATAACAGATTACTTTTACCTTGACTGGACGGTCATATCAAGCTAAGTGATGTGTTACTGTGCTGTGTAGATTTTGTTGAACATGGATTGAGGTCAGAGCCTTTTTTCTCTCTGTTAAACTGAAATGATTCCAAGCTGCTGCAACAGCTGCATCACTTCAGGTGGAGGCGTTTCCTGACTGATGTGAACCCAGCAGACTCCTCACCTGTGTTAGCTTTCTGACACTTTACGTAAAGCCAGGTGCACATGGATGAATTTACACTACAACAAAATTACCTCTAATAAAGTGCCAGGAAGGTAATGAGTTGTTGTTCTTTAGTTGAAGGATTCTCAAGATGAAGCTAAGATTATGGAACTTCAAAACTCTTCACTGTTTCATCCAAATAATGTGGTTCCTGTTCAGCCAGGATAAAGATGATGGGTGTGAAATCTGGGCTTTTCAGTTGACAAATGTTGGATTTCTGGTCAGGCATGATTTTCTGCCCCAAGTGGAAAAGTTTAAAGGGGCAGTATTAAAGTCAACTTTTTTGATCTTTACATCATATTGTTTTATTTCTTTATCAGAAACACACCCTGGGTGTTGCTTCATTCTTTCATGCATGTTTGAGGAATTCTTAATTCGACACTTATTGCACTGTCAGACGGTTAAGTCGAGGTTTAAAACCCCCTGTTTAGAGCTGCCTTTTATTAGTAGTAAGCAAAACATTAATTGATCAATATATTTGTACATTTACTTGATGATTTTGATTGTGGCTCTTGAGAAAATAAGATGTTTGTTGCCTGTTTTATAGTTGGGTACTTCACTATGTTTTTAAGTTGTAAAGCAGTTTGAACTGCCTTGTTGCTGAATGTGCTCTGCAAATAAATTTTACTGCAAATAAATATTTATGAGCCAGTGTTGCTCAGCTAAGGCGAAACTTTTAATTTATTTTAGGATCCACATTCTGACAGCAGCCGATCAAAGGACTAACATTGTCCTGTGAGTCGCTCCTTCTCTGACCCAAAAGGATCCAGTCGAGCTGATGAGGATCTGATGATCACCTTCAGGATACAGCAGTGTTTTTCAAACACGTTCATCTGCAGGAGAGAATGTTTTAAAGTTGTGCTGGGGATTTATGCATCCTCAGATGAGTTGGAGGAGGCAACAGAAGAGAGATTTCTCCAAGACGGGATTCTCACTTTTAAATAAGTACTGGAGGATGGATGGAGAGTAGAATTAAATCTCGTCTGCTGAGTAGTTTAAAGTGCATCTTTAAAAGGCCTAAATGCAAATAAAATAATCAATCGTGAACATAGCACTAAAACTCAAGTAACACTGACAACTGAAATGTCAGCCTTTTTCTGTTTCTGTTCGGTTTAAAGGCTTTTCCATTTTGTACTGTGACAAAAAAAATAAAAAAATAAATCATTCACTTCTTCTTCCGCTCTTGTTCTAGTTGCTGTCAGATTTTTCTTTTTATGTTTTACCCATATTTTCTACAGTAAATCAGTTTTGGTCCTGGCTTACAGTCGACCCGGTGTGAAGAAAATGGAAACCTCAAGCATTTAAAACGGTGATCACTGTGCAGGCAAAATGAGGAGGTGGGCCCAAACAGTTGAAAGCTTAAAGTTCTTCATGCTGGTGATTAGACCGCATGTCCTCCCTCCAGTCATAATGGACGATTTCTTCCCTTAAGTGGAGTATCAGCAGTGCTAAAGCCCGTGCAAGTCTCCAGTGAGAGCCTTCATCGTCTAACTGCAGAATCACTTGTCCTTGGCTGCAGTGCGATGCCAGCGGGCTGCATGTGAAAAAACACGCTCAATGCATGTATATCCTTTTTAAACCCAAATGTGTTCACACTTTCTTAAATTATTCCTTTGAAAATCTTTCACAAGATGTTCTTAATAGAGAAAATCCAGAAAACTTAGAGCTAAATGAAGCGCATGTGTTAAACACAGAGATGTATAGATAAAGTGTTGAGACAAGACAAAGAAAATGGTATGAAAACAACAACAACAAAAAGTAATATGAAGAAAACATTGATATGATCTCTGAACACAACAGTTCAGATCCGGGTTCAGCCTGTCCTGCTGGGAGGTCCAATGAAGTGAACCATTGTCCAGCAGAACCGATTAAACATCTCAAACATGGTTGGATGTTTGTTTTTGAAAAACTCAGTCCATGTTCATTTATCTTGACAACACACGATTACAAAATATTTCTCTTTTGGCCATTTATAAAACACTGGCTTTGTGGATACACAAAGTGAATGATGATTATGGGAAACACCTGTTGAAGTGACCTCTGCTCGACCCCTGACTCCACCTTAGTTAGTTCTAGTACTTTTCAGATATTCAGCACATTAATACATTAATATTGAATCAGATGGTTATTACATGAGGCATCGCCTTCTTCTCTAAGGCTACATTTGCAGAGCAGGTTTTAATACCGAGATCTTGTTATTTCTGTTTAGTTTTTAGTGATTATTGTTATTATTGTTGAGCCATCACCATGTCTTGACAGTATGGTGTGAAGCAGATAATCTTTGAAAATCTGTACAAAGATCAACCTTCTACACTTCCTCCCTGAGCTGCTACTGACTTCTGAAAAAATGCATCATTCATGGCCAAAATCAACCAATCAGAACTAGGAGGCGGGGCTTAGCTCCGTCAATCAATCTCGTGTAGAGCTGCTAAATGCCCTAATGGTGGAGAAACAATTTACTGTTTCAGGAAAACCGTCTACCTGCCATCATCAGTGGCTTTTCATACTAACTGCAGAGAGAGTAAAATGGTAGCATCCTCCAGAAAGCAGCCCATATGGTTGCTTCCATTATATCACGACTGATGGTGTTATTTCCATCAGCCTTCCTCATCGCTGCCTTAAAATATTCCATCACATATTAAACTATGTGAACCAGCCCAGGCTGCAGCAGCTGGCGATCAGACAGCGAAGCTGCTTTCTGGCCAGCAGCTCCACCGTCGACTCTCAGCCTCTTGAACGCGTTCTGTAACCCAGACAGCCCAGAAGATGAGTCATGTGTACTGTAAAGGTCATCCATCAGAGCGTAAGAGCGGCGAGGAACGAGGGAGACGGAGGGGGATGAGAGGAAGGCAAGTGATGGAGGAGAGAGGCGTTAAGTGTTGGCTTTCCATGTCAATTTTTCTGTCAGAAGCAGTAAGTGGAGCCTCTTCTTCTGCGGCTTCTTGCACTCACTTTGTAGTGTTTCTTCTGGCAGCAGGGGCCAACAAAGTCCAATTTAACCTCAGAGCAGGAACACATGAAAAACTTTTGGCAGAATTTCAGACATGTTTAAGTTGACTGGCTTCCAGCAAAGGTTTGGTTAGTTAAAGTATTTTAGGTTTGATAATTGAGTGATGCGTAATGAGACTGATTTACGTTAGTGAGAAATATTATGGCTTTAATCTCATACTTATAACACTTGCAGTTTCACCGTATGAAATATAAACCCTTTACCCGATTCATAATGAATCTGACCTTTTGTGACGAAAAATACAGAAGAGGATTAGGAAAAAAACAAAGATCTCAAAAGTCTTTTTTTCTCAGAATTTTGAATATTTTCTGAATTCTGAGAAAAACAGACTTTATTTTCTGATTTCCAACCATTTTTTTTCAGAATTCTGGATTTTTGATTTTCTGAGATTAAATTTTGATTTTGAGAAAAACATTTTTTTGTGTATATATATATATATATATATATATATATATATGTGTATATATATATATATATATATATATATATATATATATATATATGTATATATATGTATATATATGTGTGTGTATGTGTGTGTGTGTGTGTGTGTGTGTGTGTGTGTGTGTGTGTGTGTGTCCCAGCTGCCCCAATAATACATTTTGAAGAAACACACAACAGAGTGAGATCCAGTGTTGCTGTCAAACTGTGCTGTAAGCCCAGAGAGCTGTTTACAACACAGATTGAGATTCATTGTCTTACCAGACCTTAATAATAATAATAATGTTACTACAAATCCATCTGACCGTCTTAAATCAAACACCAGGCAGTATTTACTCTGACTTTCCCCAGAGGTTTTGCCGACCTGTCATTTTGGTTCTCTTTTATGGAAGATGGAGAGCTGTTACCTTTGCCGCTCCCCCTTCGCCTCCTTGGCGGTTTGAAGCCGGTGGCTCGGCTGCAGTAGGTTTGATAGATGGGGGGGGCCTTGCTTTTGGCAGCCTTATCTCCGGGCTCGCCAAGCAGTCGTCATCTGCCACTTATCGCGTCTATAAACACCTCCTGTATAAACTCTGCCTGGGGGGATGGGAGAGAAGAAATGGTGGCTAAGGGAGAATGCTTCAGGAAATCACCTGAAGAAGAAGCAAATACTCATATTGATAAATTGGACAGAGTATAACTTATGTTTGTCCTGCTGGCCAAATCTGTTAGCCTCCTGATCTATAACAAATAAAAAATATATGATGGAAGAGAGAAAGACAAATATGAAAACTATAAAGATTGGAAAACGCAAATAAAGAGGTTCAATACGTTTTGATTGCAAATAGAAACAGTATAAAAGTTTTAGAAAATGAGATTCCAGACAGGCATAAAGTGCTGAACGTGAGCAGCTGAGTAACATGATGAAATGTTAGCATGCTCTCCGTCTTCTTCTGTTTCCTCTGGTTAGTTTATTTCTGGTGTAGTTGTTGAACTGTGTAATTAGAAGCCGTCACCCCATTAGAAATTACAACAGACATAAAACAGAGTTATAGAGTTTTTGAAATAGTCAGCAGGAACTGAAAATATTCAAGTTTTACACGGTTTGTGTGTTTAGTGGTCAGCAGAAAGAGACACTTTTAAAAAAAGGCATTAAATATTTATAGTTGTTGTCACACCTTTAAACCACTGGATTTAACTGGATAATTCTGTAATGTTGGATTCTGACCAGTTACATAATGTACAGACTACTGGACTCCATTCTTACATCTGGATGAAACGTTACTTGGAAGTTTTGTCTTATTTGAAATATACTAAGATACTTGCACTATAAACTAAACTGAAAATATTTGGTCATTTTTTGTGTTTTTGCAGTTTCTCACCTTGAGTTAGAGATTTTGTGTTTAATGAAATGAAGTCTTAGATGTAAATTCCTGTGAAGTCTGGTGGTTGTTTTTCTGAAATAACTGTTTTATGAGTTTAATGTCAGCATGCCAAAGAGTTTTAGCATAAAGTTTAGAAGAGTCAAACAAAAAGTGCATTAACTGCTTTCTATAAGCTAAAATTGTGACAAAATGATGTTGAAACCAATGAAAACATTAAAGCGCCGAGTTTTAGTTTTTTTATGAGCGGGGCAAAGACTAAAGAAGCAATTTGAGAAAATCTTTTGGGAGCTAAAGTATTTCAGAGGTCACTACCATTTGTGGAGGATTTCTTTTTATGACTCGACTCGATTTCTCAAAGGTCAACTCCGCTCACTTCCAGAAAGAAGTGAGTTTTTTCTGAGCTGCTCCTATAGATGCTGTTTCCGATGATCTGAAGAACTAAAAATGCATTTTATATGGCATTGCTTTGCTGTGAATGGTTTTCGCCTGTGAAGTTTGTTGTTTTGTGGGTATTAATTTGTGGTCGACATGCTTTCCTGTCAGTGTCTCCAGGGTCTTGTGTGTTTAATAAATTGTTTACGCAGAGTAACGGAGGTGTTTATTACTTGCCTTTTAAAATGTGAATGAATCATATGGAGCGGAAGCAGAGAACTAAATTACATCAATTAAGGCGATAAACGATGTTTAACATATCAAGGGACACGGACACGTTATGGGTGTTGGATAAGTGCATCACCGCGAGTTCAACCTCAACCACAATAATTCAACATAATTAGAGATGCAGACTCTGTAACCCTGAGGTCACATTTAAGGCCATGAAGCGTTTTAATTACCTTTACTTTCAGACGTTTTTTTTGTTGTGAGATATATTCAAAACAGGGCCTTTATTGTATATTCCTTCATTTAAAGATACAAAGGTTACCCTTGAGACCAAACTTTCTATTGAAAAAGCAGAATAATACTCCTGTATTAAAATAAAAAGTTTCACTTTCCACATAACTTTATCTAAAGAAATCTAAATGGAAGATGATCATCCTTCCACCATACTTTAGTTCGTCTGAGATTCTCCTAGCGATTTATTTTCCAAGCATGTTTATTTGCATAAAGGCTGAATATTTCCATTTCAAAGCATGTTTTTTATTCATAGAACTGAGTTGTGCTGTTGCAGGTAAATCAATCCTTTCGTAACTGTAGTGTCACCAGTGTTGTTCCTGGAGCTTTAACTGGTTGTTGTGTTTTACTCCGACATGCCTCTGAGCTACTGGGACTGTTTTTGTGCTGCAAGGTTCGTTCAGTGTCATCGGTCAGTTTCCCAACCTTTAAATAAAAGCAATATTTTATTTTACTGACATGTTGATGCTTAAGTTTATTTGGTAGGATTTGCTGATATTTGACACAGAATAGACGCCATCATCACCTTCAGTGGGTCAAACTGACCATGGAAATATTTGATTACGTTGACGACTTGAAAATGTAGCTTTATATTGTTAGGCAAAAGATTAAATAATAAATATAGTACCTGCACAATGCGTACAGAAGCTCACATGACTGAATAAAAATGAGATTTGTATTTTTTATTTTTACTTCTACATAATCTTAGCATAATAATTCAGTAGAATTATTGAATTAGATTAAGGTAATTCCTGTCTTCCTCTGTGAATCTCTTTCCTGTGACGTTCCTCCGCCTCATTTCAGCTCATACAACTGTCACTTTCCACTGTGAACAAGTTCTCACTGTTTACTGTACACATTATTTTCTTTCCTCACCAGATGATGTTTCTGTCATCATCTTTCTATCGTCTCTCACAGTTTTCGCTCCTCATTTAATAATGTTTTTGTCCTCCGGTGAACTCTTGATGCTCCATTTGTTCAGTCTTTTTAAATGCAATTATTTGTGGTGTTTCTTTCGAAGCCTTTGCGACTAATAATGCTTTGCTGCTACTTTCTAGATTAATGCAGCCAATAACATCAACCACTGGGGGGTCAAACTCAACCAGGAACAGATTTAAAGTTGAAAAATTGATATTATAAATTAAATTAGGGCAACTGAGACTCAACTAATACTTCTTTTGTAGAAACAAACAGATAAGACTTAGGTCATTCAAGCAACTTTAAGTGTCGGTAAATGTAGCCTCATAATTTTCTTTGCTTCTTGAAAGCAACAATTAACAACTGGTGTAGAATGTGACTTAAGTTTAATTTTAATTTATTGCATTTATGTGAAATGTTTTCTTATGTGAAAGATTTTCAAAGTTTACTTAACACTTTTAATTACTGTTCATAATAAACCCATGCAAATCTCTGTTGTGCTGTGAAAACAATTTTTCACACATCTTTTTTCTAGGTATTTTTTACGAATAAACTTAAATACTCGAATATATGGAAAAAACAACATGTCTTGGCATGAACTTTGGTGTTGAGTCTAACTGCTATACTCAATATAACTTTCCTTTCCAGTCGCATTGAGCACACCTTATTTATTTTTATTCTTAAATAAAAAGGTGCTTTGAGAAAAAAAATGTGGAGAAAACCCAGCAACACATTTTTCCTGGCTAAACATTGGTAACACAAACTAAGTTCATCATATTTCTGCCATGCGTTGCTGTGAAGGCGCCTGGCTCTGCGCCTTTGCTTTTTGACAGATAGCCCTTATTTGTCCACATTATATGGCCTGTGAAATGTAAAGGTGAGCAGGATGTGTGGAGGTTGTGTGCTTGGGGTAGCTGTGGTGGTTAACGTTTGAAATAAGGACCCATTCTGTTGGTCCAAGACTGTTGGAGCCAGCCGGGGCCTTTTTCTTTTGTCAGCGGTGAAAAATGAAGCATTTCTGAATCCACAGCACTCGCTGTGCTTCCCTCTAGGCGCCTCAGATACATTGAGTTAACATAAAGCAAAATTCAAGATGGGGGCGGCAGCGTTGACAAATGAAGTGCCTCCGTGTGTTTTGGAGGACAAATAAAGGACCCTTTTCTTTTTTAGAAATAAGATTTGCTCCATGTTTGTTCCCTTCAGGCTCAGTTTTTCACTGTGGCTTGAATGTTTCTAAGAATGACGATGGAAGATGGAATATTCTTGAAACAGAAAAAACAGAATGATGTGAGCAAAGACCATTTACCTTCAGCCTGCAGACCATTGCTGCTTCATTCCCATTTTGTCACATTACGGCTTATTTTCGCACCACGCTGCTTGTCAGCCTGAAAGAAAAGTCGCCGCTCTGTCTGATCACGGCACCTGGTCTGTTGCAGCCTCTTAAAAATGGATCCAATTTGGGTTTCGGCAGCGAGAGCTTGCTGGGGTACAAATGAGGCACCTCAGCTCAGCTGTCCACAAGCTGTGCTCTCATCCGACTTGGACTCATTTACAGTCTGCAGAAGAGAGGAAGAGCGGATGGTCCGAATAGCCGTTGGCTGCGTTTCGGGGAGACCGTGGCGTTTCGAGGTCCACAGACTTGTGGGCTAATTAAAAGGAGCTTGCGGCCTGTGATGTAGTCACGCTCACTGGCTGCTATGGCCGCCACTCCAGGACGCCAGACAGACGGGCACATTACTGTGCAGTTTCCTCGTTCCCTCCGGATGTTGAACATTCTCTCATGTTTGTGTCTGAGAATGTCTGATTCTGTAGCGGCCATTAAATGTGTGTGCATGTAGGTGTGACACTGTGTGGGAGAGAGCTCGTCTATTAAAGCTTGCCCAACACTGAAACTTGAAGAGGTTTGGAACATTCAATTATGAAGACGCATCGAGGATCAAAGTTTTCTGTTGTTTCAGGGAGATGAGGGCTAAATCTGGCTCCCAGTTTTGCATCTATGACAGATTTTTAACCCTTTCAGCGATTAATCAAAGAGGCAGTATTATGTAAAATTTACTTTTTTGAGCTTTCCATCACATTGTAATATTATTCCCTCGTCAAGAACATACCTGGACATGCATGACTGAGAAATCCTTTAATCTCCCATGACAACCATTCATTCTAAATCCCCCATTCAGCTCCTTCAGACTAGCCAGCAGTAATTAGCAAACACCTGGTGGAACTGCTGAGCTCATCATAAGATCTACTTCTCAGTGAAACGCTGGTAAAATAAGATGAATTTCTTTTAAGTTATATTTGAAATAAATAGCATTTTATAACAATATAAGTAAATATTAATATAGTTATTTGATTTTTCTATAAAATGCCATTCTGTGACTGGAAAACACATTTGTGATGACTTCTTGAAGGCGGAGCTTCAGAGAGAGCAGATGCCCAAATAAAAAACATTAAGTTACAAAGTCACGTTCTTTTATCATATTTGATATTTTTATCATTTTTACAGCAACTGAAGCCAACATAGTTGCTTCATTGTTCTGTAAAATGGTACTATTTGCCTGGAAAAATGCATAATTCTTCCCCTTTAATGTTTAATAAAGCAACACTCCAGCACTGGCCCAGGCATTGTGGTACAGGAGCTCTAATACGCAGCGTTTTGGTGTGACTGGACACAAAACCAATCACCTTTCATTGGTTTAAAAGCACATCACCTCTGCACCTCTGAATAGTCACTTGGGCTCACTTTAAGTCATTGGAGTTGGAGTAATTACCATGGAGAAACTCTGGTGTAGAAGAATTATATCACCACAGCCGAAAAGTCATGTTTCCTGTAAGTAAAAGTCAATTAATAATTCATGCTGCCTTCAAGAGTGAGCTGATAGTTCATCACACAGAGCTGCTGTACTTCCCGGTGTGGGCTGAACTACTCAAGCATGGCGTACTTCTGCCCACTTCCCACTCCTTGTTGCTACAAGGTTTTAATGTGAGAGAAATCTAAAATCGAGGCAAAAGGGAAGGAAAGCCTCAGCGGGTTGTAAAGCCGAACCAGAAGTTTGTTCAGGTGTTTCCCAGCGAACAGACGGACAGCTGACAACCAGAAACCAAGCCAGCTCCCATTTCTCACTGAGGAGAGTCTGCAGATGCCGAGCTTTGACAGAGCCATTAAGGCATGTCGGCTTCCTGCGACATCACAGGCAACGCCTTCATCCTACTTTGTCCAATATCTTACATGAATCAATCGCTTGTTACTCAAACTCTTCACTTTGTTGTAAATCTGCTGCATATTCTTCCAACTTAAAAAGAAACGCTAATATTTTTGAAGCTGTTTTTATCCAGATTCATTAGATGTTAAATTGATTTATACTTTTTTTTGTAAGGAGACACAGACCAGCCTATAAAGTTCACATCAATGTGAGAACAAGAGTTTTTTAAACAAATTTCAGAAGATTGTTGATGACCTGCTTTATCCAAAACCAGCTCTATGGAGTTTTTGTTCCCTAAAAAATTCCTAACTAAACAGATGGAAAAAAATGAAAGAAAATTTGAAATCTGCCATGAACTCACAGTAGCTGGTTCACTGTGAACGCAGTGACCGACACAAACTGGAATAAAGAAACAGGACCAACAAAAACTCAGATAATTCAAGTTGAAATGAAATATGTAGCCTGTATAGTTTGAAGGAAATTCATGGTGGATTTTGTTGTATTTTTGGTAAATAATCATTACACCCTTAAAGAAGAAAATAATGACAATGACATTCCCACCCATGGCAACAGATTGTAATCTTCTCAGTGGAACTGTGGATTTTAGACAGTTGGGACTGACTTTGCTTTGCCATTAGTACAGTATGTCATCTGATTTTCTCCAAAATACATTTTAAGGTCAAGCCCTGCAATATCTCCACGCGTTGCATAAGGTTAGCAGAGAATCGTGGTCTGACAGATTGAAAGACTAATTGTTGAAGCTCTTTGGAGGAGTATGACAGCATCAAGACTTGCTATTTGCATATCCTTCATCTGCCTGGTGTGTCAACAAAGGAGATTTGCTCTTTCCACTGCTGTATTCACATGCAAAGCAAAGTGAATGTAATTATGTATGCTTTCTTTTTTTCAGAACATTTTGTTCTGGTTTTAATATGCTCTCTGTCATGAATTTCAATTGAAGTCTTCTTTGTTTCCTTTACATTAACGGGTGAAAAAAAGACAACTGTGCAGGGCATAATTGTATTTGTGTGGAAATGTGTTTTAATATTTGCCTGGCGGCAAGTTGGGTTAAAAATTCATATTTCATAAAGAGATGATTTGCAGCAGTAATGGCTCTTTTAGATCACCAGCACTGCAGAGGTGTTTCTGGCCTAAAGTGGCAAATGTTTGAGAAAAGACCCAAAAGACGACATCACTGCGTTTAAAATCTAAAGTTCAGCAGTTTATCTTCAGCAAAGAGAAATAATAAACACGAAGGAAGAAGGATACGACTTGAACAAATCAATCAGAATATTCAACTCCCAGCATCAGAAAACTCTAGAATGTAAACAACCGACATCTCCTTCACCTGCGTCCTCAAATAAATGTTTTCATTTCATATTCATTTCATCAGTAAATTTAACCAAGCAGGATTCCCAAAGCTCCAAGACAAACGAGCTTCAGCTTCTGCTTCTCCCTGGTGTGATTTAATGATCATCAGGAAAATAAAAAGATAGATTTTTTTTTTTTCTTCAAGTTATTAAAGCAAAACATTTAAAAGCCTGTTTGATAAATTTCCTTCTGCTGTTTAACACCAGCAACGATATACACATGTATCACATTTATGGGAACTTCACAGATCTTTAGAAACGAGCAGGTCTGGACTCGTTCTTGAACTTCACCTGTTTTCACTGTAAAGCTTCGGTGTATTGAATATTTGTGTCTGTTTTCTGATTGCAGTTAAACAAAAAGCTGATCTGGAGAAGGAAACGAAGCTCACCATCCTGGAGGCTGGAGTCGCTGATGTGAGTCCAACATTTCACTTCCTGTTTCCTCTCATAATTAGACTCAGATTTAAATGATTTCACCCCGAAGGCTCAAACTAGTGACTTGAAGATATATATGGAAAGTAGATAGAATGCTCACATTGAATTTCTATTGAATATTGTGGAAGGAAGTGATTTTATTTTTGAGTCAGAAATGTGAGGAGCTTCAGATCACAACCCAAACAGCAGGTGAGTTGCTGTAAAAACTGTTTTTATCCATGAAGCTGTTTGTGGGATTGGTGTTTGTATAAAAGCACAATGAAGTCTGGTGTGACCTCAGTCATAACACCAGAGCAAATATAGAGTTATGTTAAGTATTTTGTTTTAATCCAGGATTCTCTAAAGCAAGTTGAACTTATTACACCTGAATGGAAAGTTACTCACTCTCTGTTAGAGGTTGCAATAGCATTATTAGTGGTTCTTATTGGGAGATTACTAAATCTATATGATTATTTATTTATAGATTTAGATGTTAGGTGTATGTTGTAATTTATCTTTATTAGTTTTACCTCTGAACCACTGACCATAGCATGAATAAAGCAACAAAATAAAAACCAAACAGTCTTAGAGTTCAGCTTCTCTCTCCTGCACGTTTCTCCTGTCATCTCCTGCCCGGTTATTCTCCACCAGCTCAGCCGTAAATGGACTGCCGAGCGTCTGCGCTCCACTATTGATTCAAGAGTTATTTTGTAATGATGACGGCATGCTGTTTGCCGTGCTTATGTAGGAGAAGGGAGCAAGAAATGGTTTTAGAAAAGAAGGCTTGCAAGAGAAAAGAGAAAAGTTTGAGGGCTGAAGGTAAGGGATGGACGGAGGGTCTGCTGAGGTGATCAATACCAGACAATTATTGCCAATCGACGGTATGTTGTAGGAGAGAAAACTATAGAAAGTCCCGTCATCTAAAGCTGCAAGACCAAAGGGAAGCACAAATCTGCAGCTCCCAGCCTGCAACACAGCATCCATCATACCCCTCACTCTGTGTTTATTATAGTTTTATCACATACTGTAAAGTCAGAATATTAGCATACTTCATCACACTGACAGGTTGAAAATAAAACAGATGAGAAGTTAGTTTCAGCAGTGGAGAGGAGACCATTTGTTCACTCGCAGATTCGCAAACTGAAACTAAAAAAAGGCCCGTAGCTTTGAGCGTGGGGTTTATTTGGCAAGCACATGGGTGAGTTGTCGTTTTCCTGCACGATAATGGCTTGATGTAGTAGTAATGTGAAAATGTGTTATTCCAGTGAAACGATAACAGGGTGAGCTGCATGCAATAAACCCGAAAAGACAAAACAGCTGAAAAGTAAAATTAATCATGATGGCTGTAAAAGTTTATGCACCTTAGAAAGAAGCCGTGGGTCGGAGATACCGGCTGAGAGGGAATCAACGAAACCCATGGACAATGTTTGTGCTCATCCACAAGAAATATGACAAAAAACTTAGAAAATGTCATATTTGACTTTATATATTCGGCATCAGATTTCAGACTAATAGTAAATTAAAATGTTATTCAGCTACAAGGTTTAGGTTCTGCATAAATATATTATTTTCTCTGCAAAGAAGTAGTTTTAGTTTTGTTTTTTAATTTGCCTGATTAAAATGATTTTGATTCATTTCTTGATTTCTACTTTTAATCTCCAAATTTCCAATTTATTGTGGGCTGTGTGGATGGATGGATGGATGGATGGATGGATGGATGGATGGATGGATGGATGGATGGATGGATGGATGGATGGATGGATGGATGGATGGATGGACGGACGGACGGACGGTGGATGGATGGATGGACGGACGGACGGACGGACGGACGGACGGACGGACGGACGTCTTTAAAAGTTATTTCCTTTCCAAGCTAAACATTCATTTCTATGCCAGGCATCACAAACGTTGGCATCAGTGAGCAGCTTTCAGTTAATTTCATGGAAAATGTGCAGCGGTGTCTAGTTTTTATTTTTATTTTTATTTTTTTAATGTGGATAATGATGACACACAGTCAGAACTGGCAGCAGATGAGTTTTAGAAATCAACCATGCTGTCACGTTTGAATAATTTTTATGTCTTGCTCGATATTGTGAGAGTGACTCAGCAAATCTCCTGCTGTTCATGATTCGTGACGCCTCTCAGATTTTTTTTCCAGACAGTTACTCTCTAAAATCTGTCATTCAGGTTTTTTTCTGTTTCACTTGGAGACTTAAGTATTTTTCGTTGTGTGTACTTTGTACTTGTGTTTTCCTGAATTTTTGCCTCCGAGGCGTGAGCAGCTTGCCTAAAGAAAAAAGTCACTAAACATTGTTATGCAGAATGTGAGTCTGGATTTATGCTCCTATATTTAATTAAATCATATAAAGTTTGTACAATATGATGAGCTTGCAGACTAAAGTGACAGAAGAAGCTGATTTCCCTTTTCTTTGACCTTCTTCCTTCAATTTATTCATTAATTTCCTTTATGGAATCATTTGGTTCCATTCTTTAATTGTATATGGTGAGATTTTTTCTATCCATTTTTTATTTGTTTTGCAATTGAACTTTCCATTCAATTGTAAATAATTTTATTTTCTTATCAGCCACGTCTACAAAGTTCAGTTTTGTGTTGACGCTTTTTATGAAGTTGGAACTATTATAATTATGAATGAAAGAAAATTACACATTTTAAAGGCTAAAACAAAATGCTAAGTTTCCAAAACTTTCAACATTTTGTGGTTATTTTTTTAGCGCCTGAGGCTGTAAGGTCAACAAATGCTCTGAAATCATCCTCATTACCAGCTACATAGTTTATGCCCTGGAACTAATGGCACGTAAGAATAAAACAGGACTAGAAAAATTCACAAAGCTGCTTGCTTTATTTTATAGGCTGGATTAAAAAAACACATTAGTTGAACTAAAATGAAAAAGTTTACTCCCATTTTTGCATCAGGTCACAATTTTTTTTCCATTTACAAAGATGAAAAATATAAAAATAATCAAAAATATGGAAAAAAATATTCTCCTCTTCAAGCACCTGGTCTGTTAATCAGATTATGGTGAAATTATAAAAGCAGCTTCTGACTATATCAAAGAAAGATCATGTTCAGGAGAGCATTACTGAGATAAAAGGCAGTTCAGAGGATTTCATTGCATTGCTACAGGTAGTAAAAAGTAGCAGAGAGCAGCTCATATCTATATAAAACCTATAACTCATTGATTTGACCACAGAGAGGATTGGCTGCAGATAGAAAATGTTCTTCACCATCTATATATAAACCAGCATCTGAGTTTTATTCTACGAATGCAGGGCAGCAGCAGCATGAATGTTGGCAGATTTCACTTTGAAGAATGTTTAACAGCTCATTCAAATGAGCTTTTTGCTGTACACTTTTTAGAAATGAACAGTTATAGATGCATGTAGTATCTGCAAATAGGTCTGAGGTTTACAGGTCTAAGGTTTACATTTTACGGAGAAATGCTGTAAATACACAAATATTAGCCTGATTTAAACTTGAACTCTTTACACCATCAGACCTCTCAGATCTTAATTTTAAATATTCGGTATACAACAAAAGCATTTTGTTTTAGATTTTAACAAATCTAAAACTAATAGATAGGTTATATTACTAATAAATAAAGATATTTATTAGTAATATAACCTAATTACTAATAAATAAAGATATTTATTAGTAATATAACCTCATATAAGAATTGTAAGCACTACCAAAATTTGACCAAACTGGGTGGAGAGAAGAGACCCTGACGAAAGCAAACACCTTAAACTCAATTTATCTGCAAAATTACCTTTTAAATAAGACAGAAAGTGTCTTATTTAGTTTGTAGTTTATAGTTTTTTGATATTTTGCATTCCTGTGGTTTCATCCCTGTCTGGAGAATATATTGTGTTGAAAAAAAACTGAATGTATTGGTGGTTGTTTTGCTCGAGCCACAATGAAAAAGCTCCGTGATGATTTTACAGGAAGTATTTTCCTGCCTGTGGTTTCGAAGGTTGGGATGATGGTATCTGTTGTAATGACACACTATTGTTGTTTGCAGCATGAAAGCAGAGCTGGATTTGAAAGAGCATATTCATGAAGCATCGAGACCTGGATCAAGGCTGTCTGTTCGCCATGTCGCTCTGCCCTACCTGCAGTTTTTGTCACAAAGAAATAAATAAATAATCGAAACCCAAAACAATGACATGCAGACAGAATGCAAAGGAGACCGAATGTACATGAGATTTAGATCTGTGTGCGATGGAGTGAGAGTAACCCTGAGTGTTTTGTGTGGGTGTTTTTATCATTTTTTTCACATGCACTCTGCACTCTTTTATCCTTGTGCTTCGCTTTCTGTAGATATTCAAATGGGTTCATGCGAAAATTAGATGGAGAGGCTGTTGAAGTGTTGGTTCTCCTTTCTGTCTGCAACCAAAAAGTCTTTGATATGATAATGGCAGCTCGCCACAGGGGCACTAAAGGCCAGATGCATTCAGAGATTCAACCCAGGTGTCTGTCAAATTCTGAGCTCTACCTGCTTACAAGACACAGAACAGAAGCAGTCTGAAACATCCGTTTTCTGTTAGTTTCTCAAAATCTTGTCATATTGTGTACCAATCTGCACTGTTTTCCTGTGAAATGAGAGTCACTGTAAATGATATGTAACACTTTGTAAATGTTGCACCACTGTTTGTTTACCAATTAGCTGCTGTTTTGGAATTTAGCTGAGAAGTTGTTGATGTATGCCAAGATTTCTGCTAATAGCTTTTTAGGGAACCAACTTATTAATGCTATAATTCAATAAAATGATTAATAAACTAAAAAAATATGAAAAATTTTACAGGCTTCATTAAGAGCACTGGGTTTTTGGTGGAGCTCATCAGGCTTCTTGTGCCTGATCTATTTGAAAAGGGTCAGGTAGTGTTGATGTATCCATGAAGTGGGCTGCCTTCCCACGATTGTTCTGCACCTTTAGCAAATGGCAACTGTCTTATGATCATCTTCAACCCAGGAGGCAAAATGTATGAATATTAATCAGGCGTTCTGAGCATTTTCTGTGAGCCTTGCAGAGTCCATGCAAGCCGATACTTTTTGTTTCTTGTTACAAATGTCTTCATTTCCAACAATTGATTGACTGAGTGATTAATCTGCAGGCTGCATGGTTGTTAGTACAGACGGTTTCTGAACCCGTCTGGCCCAATCGGAGCAGGAATGCAGACCAGGTTGCAGCTGATCTACCATTAGCGCCCAAAAGGATGTGATAAAAAAAAGCCGACTTACATTTCATAAATATGGAAGTACTATTTGTTCTCCATGTTCTTTGTTTACTTAGAACACTCTGCAAGTTCAGCGCCGTCTTTCTTCTACCTGTTCTGCATTCTACTCAGCAGGTTCAGCTCACACTGTTGTGACTGTGAGCTATGCTTCTGCAGACCAGCTTGTTGCTTTCAGAGGCTGACGGGCGCCCGCTGGTCTTTCTGGCAAACAGCCTGGCACAACAGACATCTGCTGTGCAAAGCTCACACCTCCTTTTCCTTGTGGCACAGGTGCTAAATAGGCTGTTAAGCTCAGTGCAGGTCACCTGGATAGTTAAAGTAGGAAATAAAAGGCTTTATTTCCAATGCAGTGAGAATATTTTTTTCTTTTCTCACATAACTTGCTTCAAAGAGGCTGTTCAAGCTGAAAAGGTGTGTGTAGTGGCAGCAGCATGGAGCCTTGTATTATAAACCTGTAGACTCAGTGGAGTGTCTTGAATATTAAACTGTGATTTTAGCTGGACAACGCACAGCATTAACGCTTCCTGTAAATGCATCACTGAGCAAATGGCTTGGTGATCTAAAATGGCCTGTCTCATCAGTAACGAGTCACGCTTGATTGACCAGGAGTATCTTTGCTTGGTAGGAGTCTTATATTGTGGTTAGGTCGCTAAATAATTACAATGTCACTGTGTTGTAAGAAGGCCTTCAGCAATTACATCCAAAGTTACCTGCATGCATAAATAAATGCATCAGGATTTAATCATGCGATTCTGACATGTCAGGTTGAGGACAGCGACAGCTTAGGACTGTGGTTTAGAATATCTTTGGGTTTGAATTTTTCTCAGAATTCTGACATTTGGTTTTTAAAATTGTTACTTGAATCTCCTGATATCAAAAGTCAGAACTCTGATTTTTTGTAGTTTTGAGTCTAGATGGACATCTTTGATTTAAAAAAAAAATTTTCAGGCTTTTTGCATTGACCCCATAAAGAAAATTGAGACCAACAGAACAAAACTCAGAAATAAAAATGTGCAGAAGTGTAAGTTACGCAAGTATAAGCAGTTTTTTTTTTTTTTTTTTCACTGAACACCTGATTTGCTTAAATCCTCCGGTTTTCCAGCCGCAGCGTCATTCTCCACACACTGCGTGGCATCTGCAGCTGAAGGTTCCTGCTAGCTGGGAGGCTGCTTGCTCATCTGCGTGGCTCATACCGGACTCTGGCCGTCTGACTGGAAGACACAGGCCGCTGTGCTCCACAGGTGGGCATGAAAGGGTTTGTTAGAGCCTGCGAGGCCGAGCCGTAATCACCGCCGCCCACAACAGCAACCATTACAAGCTCACCGGAATATTTCTGCCTCCGCGGACTGATGTGAGCTGCCACCCTGCAGCTGACAGAGCTGATGTGCAGCATGGAGTGATCTGTTTGTACAGCTGTGGTGTGGGTGTGTGTGCAGGCGGTAATGGACAGAGGTGCCTGTGGAAATGTAGAATGCATCTATGTGCATAAAGGCAAACTTTGCTGGAGAGAAGTAGGAACGTAAACAATTCAGTGAGACAAATGGAGGGATCATAAATACAAGCTGGGAAAGTGATTCAAGTTTTCATTTAATTTTATTTTTTAACTTTAGTTTAAAATGTTTGTGTTTATGCAATAAAACTGCATTGACATATTTTTTGTATGTTATTTTAGAAAAAGATATTCAGTGAATAAGTACTGAATAGTGAAATTAGCTTATTGAAGCAGGCTGCAGTGCTGCAATAATAATGTGCAGCACTGGCTGCAATTATTATTCAATATTTGCTTTAAGCTTGCAAAACTATTAAGTTATCACAAATGGATTAATGTTTGTTAGTGCAGCTTTTTGGGCTTAATAAAATATTAAAGATATATTGATCCACTAAAGTCTGATACCAACATAATTCAAATTCTCATTTCTAAAAGTTCCTGACTTCAAGCTTTCATTTAAACAAAAAAGTAAAAAAAAAATCTTCTGGTTCTCAGTTTTTGTGTGTGCAGCTGATGTCATTGTTTATTTACTCATGTTTTTTGTTTGGTGGAGGCGTTGCATGTTGGAACCATCGTTCTCTCTGGTTTTGGATGCTGTGCAGCTGGAAGGATTTTTGCTCTCACTTTTTTATTTCATAACACTCGATGCTTTACCTTGGCAACAAGGTGTTGTTTTTACGACTGGGAGCAGCTGATTAGCATCTCAAACGCTCAAATAATACCTGAACTACGACCCCGAATCCCAGGGGAGTTAAAAGGAGACAAAGAGGAAGTTCAAACCATCTCTGTTTATCATAACGGACTTGGATCACATCCTCAACTATCTTCCTGGTTTTCTAACCAGACAGAGATTTAAAGTGGAGCAGCAAAAGCAAATGAGTCAGATTAGCAGTTCTTAATAACTGATGGTGTCAACCAGAACTTGTAACTTTGGAATCTTGTCTCTGCTGCCTGAGAGCAACAGTTATTAGTCAGAGGCTTCGTCAGGTTTGTCGCGACACTGACTGCTACTGGCGGTTCTTACTTCACCATCCATAACGACTCATTGAAGATACAGAGATATGAGTTTCATTTCATTTTAACATGAGCAAAATAAAAAGGTTTAATCAGTTTCAAACATGATGAAAACACATGGCACACTCCAGCAGTGTTATCATATTTTATATTACAGTTTTCTCTATAAATTTAGTATTTTTCTAGATTATCTGTTTCTTAGCCAGTCTGCTGTCTTCACCTCATCACAGTTTGGGTCACAGGGCAGAAGATCCATTAGGGAACCCCAAAGATCTCTACCCAGCAGCACTCCATCACATTCTGGGTGATCTGAAGGTGCTCTAGAGCTTTAAGGGGTAGATGTTCCCTACAGTGAGTTTCATCTGTCTGGGTCTCCCTCAGTAGGATGAGCCTGCAAAACGTCCAAAGGGAGGAACATAAAGGTGCCTTATAAGAGCCGCGTTCTTACATGGCAAATTGGTCTCAGGGGAGGGAGCGATCCATTCAGATCTGACAGCGGGCCGTGTAGATTGGTGAACCTTGCTTGCATGAAGGGGGCCGGGGAACCAACATGGGGGAGGGGAACTCACCCGAATGCTCGATGGTCAGGCTTTGACTCCTGGAGCTTTTCTCCACCCAAACAACTGAAGAAACAGAAACGTTGGAGTTCATTTAGGATGTTACTGTTGGTTTGTGACTGCTGTCCTTTGATTAAGGAGTGGCTATTATTCTTTATAGTGATAGGAGTGAGACAGTTTGAACTGTTAACGAGTTATTAAAAAAAAATTGATATAAATTATAATTCTGTACTAAATTCTTGGTTCATTCTTTATTTCTGTGTTTTGTAGTTCCTGAAGTCCAGTTTAAACCTGAGTCGAAGTTTTTCCCTTTGACATATGAGTTGCTTAGAAACAAATTCCTCCTAAACTCAGAGTTCAGTTGTTCAGCCAAAAAAGAGCTGAGGTTTTGATACTTGCCTAAAATGTGTGAAAAAAGTCAAAAGAATAACTTTTGACTTTTTTTCTCAAGGTTTTCCAGACCTTGAGAAAGTGTCTAAAACTGTTACGATACATTTAAAAGAATATAAAGAAGATCTGGTTGCTTGGACACGAAAATATAAAGACCTTTTTACAGTACCTGCAAACTATTAAAGCACATTATTGATTATATAATAATCATCTTTTTTGCTTATTTCAGTTTGTTGCACTGCATTGGCCATAAATGTTTGCAGTTCAGCTCAACCTTTCTTTGCATGTTTGAAAGGCAGCTAAATGGTGTTTTTATGTATTTCAGTCAATGTTCAGTGAAGCCACCATGAGCAGGGTGCTAATTGTTCACATTTAGAGTTAATTATGATCTTGGTTGCATTTGCTCATGTCTGTAGTCAGGCCAGTTTAAATGACCTGTCATTGTTCACTTTGCTCTCATCAGTTTTTCTTCTTCTGCTGTGCAGCTATGGACCGCTTTCTACGTTTTACTTCAGACTGTCAGATTCCAGTTTGCTAATGCAGCCGTTTCATTTGCAGCATGAACAGCTTCCTGAGTTATTAACACTAATCTATTCTCAGGTTATCACAATACTGTCAGCTCCTCTGTTTTCCTGCTGAACACAATTGGTAAAAATTGATATCTGTATTGATGATGGTTAAGTTATTCACTCTAATGGGTCTAATCTGATTCACCATTAGGCCTTTTGGTACTTTAACCAATAAAAACAGGTTTAACTACACCTGTAGTGGGATTACAAAAAAAATAACAATAAACAATTGAATATCTTTCCATTATGTTTTAGAAATATGTTCTAATGGTGATGCTCATCTATTGGGTTAAAGGCAAACAGGGAGAACATTTTAATGTTAGTTTGAGTCATTAAAACCAAAATCTAGTATTGGTGTTCTTGAACTCTGAACCTTTTTTCTCACAGAATTTAATTACCTTTTATAAATGTGTATTTTATTTTATTTTATTTTAGAAAGCTCAGTGTTGGAAAGACATTAGGAACCATGTAAGGTCGGATAAAATATTGAGAGAAAGGCAGAACCTGCCCTGAACTAAAAGAAATTCAAGACCAGATCAGAAGCACAATGAATGACATCAACAAATCTTCAAATGGATAAAAATTGAATATTTGAATAGGTAATTGCAGCTCTGTAATTAATTGAAATTGCGTATATTGACAAAATAAATATTTTCAATTCAAAAACCTTATTTGCTCCTCAATTATAGGAGCATTTGAGCTCAACTATTGTTTTAATCTGTTATTTAAGTTTTTCAACCACCAGATTGGGGCAAATTGCTTTTTTTCAGTTTTCCAGAGTTTCAGGAACTCCGGATCAATCATGGAGCTTCTCTGGAAATATGGACTGAGTCAGACACTTTTTCAACACGCTAAATAAATGCTGGTAAAAATGCTGCAGTCTTCCCAGATCCCACTGGAAAAACAGATTGTAGATCTCAACAATGAAAAGATACATAATGACATGTGTTATTTATAACCTAATAAAGGTAACAAACAATGAACTGTAGGAGAATTTAATCTGATTTCATCAATCAGTAATGTTTAGCACTCTTTTTCCACCAGAAAGACTCAGAGTTTTCAAAGTATGACCTCCCTGCCAGGCTGCTCACATTTCTATCCTGGTAATCTGTTTTTATGTTGCCAGATGCAGGAGCTATAGGGGGGCAACAAGTGCATTTTCTAGATGATAAACCAAAACAAAGTGACCAAACTTTGTTTTCTTTTGGGCGGCTGTTTAGCTGTTGCTACAACTGTTTAGCCTTCACAGAGAGGTTTATTATTGTGACAGAATAGCACAAATGGACGTCTTTAAAAGTGTCTTTAAGCTTTTAGATGGACTCAACAGAGTCTTCACCTGACCTGAATGCAACCATTTCGTTGTTGAAAAGTGTACATTATCGTCTGTGTACCAGTTCTTGACTTCATTATGGAGCTCAGGGTGAAACAAAGTAAGTGGTAATGCTGTGAAAATTCTGTTTTTATGCTTTTCTTGAACCACTAAGACATCACATCTGTAATGGTCCTTTTTTTAAAAGACAGTTTAATGCACCAGACATTATTGCACTCCAACTACCTCCGCTGCTGTTTCCCGAGCAGTTTTGCAACTTTAAAAGTGCACTCCAGGCAAACAACACAGTGCCAAATAATGTTTTCGATCGAGCAATCTCCACAGGTCTGACCTTGGGAGCTTTTATCAGGTGATGAATACTTTCAAAAGATTGCAATGGCTGGTTTGTAGCCAGCCTCCATCCAAATACTGCAATTCTCTCTGCCTTAACCTTCCTGCCAATAAAAAGGAAGATAATACTTGATTGTAGATTTCATCGCATTGATAGTTTCATCTAAATTTGAAAAAAAAGAGAAGAACATTTAACTGTTGATGGAGCTTTATCTGCTATCTCTTAAAGGACATCTGTGGCTCTTCCACATTTAAATTCCCGTTCCCGGACACATTTTGCCTTTTCTCGTCGGATCCAATGTTTGCAGCAGTAAATAAACCGTTTGTGTTTTGATAAAGCTTAAACAGCCAATATCGAACATTCAGCAGCCATGAAATGAGAGCAGTGATCAGCGTGATGGATGACTACCTGTCTTCTAGGTGTCTGTCACAACCGAGTGATTGCCGTCAATTAGAAAACTCCACTAGGGAAGGCTGATTAGAGAATTAACTCCAGGAAAGATAAAGGCTTGCTTGGCGATGATTCTTCTTGTTTACCTGATACTTACCAATAGAAAGCCAATTACTTTATTTCAAAGTTTACTTCAGATAAACTCTAAAGGACAAGATGTGAATTCTTCTAAAATAAATCAAACAACTGGTTACTTGGCTTGCTTTTAATTGTTTTACTTGGAATTTTATAAATTAACAGTTGAATAATTGATTTTGATATGAATACGTTTCATTGACAACGTTCACTCTTTGTATTCCCTAGAAAATGTTGTCTTACTGAAACTTTGAACTTTCCAAAAAGCTGTTGCTATTTCCTAATAGACCATTTTTCTTGATTAAAATACGTTGAAGCTCAAAGGAATGAAACAGAGCAACGTTCAGCTTTCCTGATGCCATTGAATCTCAGCCTGAACGAACTGCTGACACGCCTTCATAGAACGTATTGGGATCTTTAAATTTGCTCTCTGCTTGCTTTCTGGTTCCTCTGATTCCTGAAGGTAAATATTCTTTCCAATCTTGCAGCTAATCTGCAAACAAATCATCAAAATATCAATGGAAACATTCAAAAAGCTGATCAGCAATGGACTGATTTCCACTGATTTAAGGAGGTACATTATAGTGCTACTGCAACTTCAACCTGACAAATTTGCTGTATTGTCTGTAACACATTGATAAGGAAGTTTCTGGCAACAGTGTCTGGCTGAATCATGAAGCCAGAAACTTTGCCAAGCCTACCGACTGAGCTGTGATAGTTTATCGTGAAATTAGAGGTTTAAAGGATTGCACTTGCTTTCTTTGGAAAACAACTCCAAACTCTTTGAGCTGCATTCAAAGGAATACAAGTTGTGGTGTTTACTGCTGAATATCAAGATTCATTTTCTTTTCTTTTCAGCGTATTTGATCCCAAGTTTGATGTGGCGCCTCCTTACGAATGAGGATAATAAATGATTCAACTAAAGATTTGCCTCAGGATAGAAATTTCACTTTAGCTGAAAGGCAAGGAATTTCATTGGATGAAACAGTCATAACTCACTTTCATATAATAAATGTGATTTCATTCACTATTCTTTCCTGAAGTTGCTGCGAGCTGCCAAAACTAAAACAAGATTAAAACAAGAAGCACGACCAGATTTATACTCGTCGTCAGTTTGCCAGACTGATGCGATCGAACCCAATGACGTAAATCTTGGATCATTAAAACTTGAAGTTTATTCCTTTGTAATGTATTCTGTTTTAGAGCATTAAAAGCCAAACAGTACCCACTCTGAGGATCGCTCAATTGAATTTTCAGCTTCTTCCATCATTCCAGCCCTTCTCTGGCTTGGATCACACCAAAGAGTCTGGCTGTAAATCTCTCACCACCTTGTCCTGACACTTTTTCTCTCAGCGACTGCTGGCCGCCGGCACGTGCGTCTCATTAGCATTGGCTCAGTTTCCCCAGATTAGCAATAATTAAACTGTGAAATTGGAGCCGTTACCTTAAACTGGGTCGCAGCTAGGACGCCACGAGCGGCGTGACATTGCTGGGTAGGACGCTGGTGGGGGATGAGGGGGAAGACGGGAAAGGCTGGCAGACTGGCTTCCTGCCACAGGTCCTCCCCTCTGCTCTGAGAAGCAACAGACGGTCAGTTCATGAAAAAGGCTTGCCAAAGAGCAGCCTCGACCGAGACCAACTCAAAGCGTTATCTATTCAAATCTCTGTAAAGAAAGAAGGTCACTGAACTTTATGATTCAGTTATCCAAACAGAGACATGTTCAAACTGCTTCTGGTCTTTTCTCATGTGTTTCGGTCCAAATCTTTAGAAATATTCACAACAAAGTTCTAACATTCACATTTTCCTTCTGTTTTTGCTGTTTTGGAATAAAACATAAAGATAACCTGATGCAAAACAAAATGCAGTTTTCAAATAATTAAAGATATAATTAAAGGTGCTTTCTGAAACTTGCATGTTTCAGCTGAAATGTTTAATGCCAATATTGTCCTTGGCCTGTCTTAGTTTATGACCTCAAGTCTCTGTTTCCATTACAGATGTACGCAAATCGTTGTTCATGTTCCACTGATGTCGAGACAATAGTCAAGACAAGCTTGAATAATATGATTTTAAGAAAGCATTTCAATATTAATGCCTTCATTCCCACAAATTATGTAAGGAAAAGTTAAAAACAATGGTGGGTCGACTCTAACAAAAACTTGTGTTTTTCTTGCAGGCCTTTAAGGTTCTGGATTGGTTCTTTTTACAAAAAGGTCAATCTTATTGGTTTTCTATAGGATTCAGGTATGGAAACGCCATTAGGGTACTCCAGCCTGCTTAATGATCTTTTTACCAAAGAAAAATATTTCACTTTCATGTCATAAATGTGGAAAAGCATCAAGATCCCCTATTCTGCCTTTGAACATATATAGTCTTTAGAGCGTTTTGAGCTTTGATGTTTGTGTTTTGTTTTAAAAATGTATTTTGTTGTTTTTTTTTGTTTCAGCCTCCTCCAGCCGGAGGTCTGAGTTGTTTGTCTCCTCTGTTTTTCTTCTCTGAGAATATTTGATGTAAAGTAGGACACAAACCCTCTGTAATATAGATGCAAAAGATTTGATTATACAACAGAAACATGTTTTTCACATTTAGCCTGGACGTCTGAGTTACACTGACCAGAAGCAAGATGAGACTTTTACCATGAAAATAATTGGTAGAGTAATGGCTTAAATAAGGTAGTTAAGTAATTCCAAATGTATAAAACAATAGTTAATAGTTCTTGAAATGGTTATATTAACTATTACATCATTGTTTCCGAGTAGAACAGAATAAAATGGAATAGAAATATCCTTTGTTTTCCCACGGTGGAGAAATTCTGGTGTAACAGCAGGACATTGAGGCATGTACGTTCACACAGAGATAAAGTACAAAATATAGAAAACAATAAGAGTATTATACCGTCACGCAAGGGCAGAATTACAACACAATGTGTGATTATCAAAAGAATACCAAACGACTGCACAACTAAACAGGATAATTTACAGAAAAATTATGTGTATTTGTGAATTTTAAAAAAATTGCAACATATGAAAAAAGATGCAAATACCAGCAGAACTGTTATTTTATATCAATAAAACTGCCTATATGAACAGAGATGAGTTCGTTTATCAGCTGCTGGGAGGAAGGATGTGTGATGACGCTGCTTTGTACACTTAGGATGCAGCAGCCTGTCACTGAAGCAGCTCTCAAGTTACAAGTTTAAATTGTGAATAATAGACATCCAAATGTGTCTGAGCGAAGCTCTACCACTTGAGAACTTTGCTGTTTTGTTTCTATCTGATCCAGAGTTATTGTGATATCAGCTTTTCTCCAGGATGAAAGCTTTGATTGGAGTAATAAAGGTCATCCGGCCCATCCGGCTCTGGCTGTCGTTCCATTGATGAAGCCGTTGGTGCATATCGTTTTCTGATAAGCAGTCTGGGACTTAATTCTTATCACAAAACCATATCTGATTCATATCACACATGCAGAGTAGTAATTGCTGTTCAAGTTGAATAATAAATATGTTTAATCGTAGTTAGTTGTAAATAATTGAAAAAAAATAAACTTCATTAACATTATTAGATTATATCATGTCTTCTAAATGTTTTAAAGGAGCATTTTCACATCTTTGCTGGTAACCTTCACTGTTTGCTGCAGAACAGCTGTATACAGCAGCTTTGTAAATCAATCACATATCTATTTGTAACACGGGGGAAGGAAAACAACCTACAGGGACTGGCAAGCAAATGTAAAAACAGCTTTAATGACGTGAGAAAAGTCATGGTTATCCCCTTCTTCCTCAATCTGCATCTTGGAGGAAAATAACCCTCAATTTATTTTGCAAGGCTCCGAAGCGGCATCCTCCAAGCGGAGAAGATGGCTGATAAAGGTGAATGTTGAAGGAGATCCATCCTTCTTGGCCTTTCTTCCCAACCTCCCTCCCTCTATCTTTTGGAACCAGATAGTGCGTATTATTTGAGGAAGTGGAAAAACAGAGTTGAAACCATTTGCATCTCTTAAGCACTAAGTTTGTTCATTTGAACATCTGTGATTTTAAATTAATTCTACTACTTATTCTGAGGGCGACTCTATTTTTGGTCTAGTTTCTTGAGCAAATATCTCAGCACGCTTGAAATAAGATAAAATTAACTTGCAAGTAACTTTTCAGATATAGAACCTTGTGTTAAATCAATGATCCCTAAATGTTGATGAAAAAGTATGAATTTCACTGGCAGATTATTTCACTTCTAGCATGGGAAAAATGTCTTAAGGGAAAGACATTTTCACTGCCAGTGCAATATTAAAATCAATATTAAGAAGTTGTTTACTTGAAAAAAGTTTCTGTAACTTGCAGAATGTGTTTCTCTAGACAAGAGAAACACATTTTTGTCAACATGTGTTGATCAGCCTGTAGCTTTTATGAAGATGCTTTTCCTCACTAGATCCATTTTGTTGGATCTGGTGTCTTTCATCTTGACAATGCAACATATATTTCCCATCAGGGTCAGGGAAGTTTGTTGGACAAAGAAAACACAGAGAGCGTCGTAACAGCAGGTATTCTTACTTTCGGCAGTGTGGGCAGGTACCAAGTCCTGCTAGAAAATGGAACTAGCATCTCCGCATAGATAGATTAAACATAGAAAAATAGATAAGTATCTGCAATTGTAATGGTTTGGTTTATGTAACACTTCTAGCCAATCAAATCTGTAGATATTGAGGACGTTTTTACAGATCCAAGGCGGGGAGGGAGTGTATCTTTTGCTGGGTGGCCCGTAAAACATTTACTTATTTGAGCAAACGAGCGACAGACGTTTTTATGGCGAGGACATTCTCTCTGTACTTAATGATGGGGAACAGCAGCGAGGACACGGCGCCTTTAAGTCCTCAGGATGTGATTGGACTGGTGAAAAGGAGCTCAGAGACTTAGACAGTCTGACGGTGATGCAGCTCTGTTTGAGACTGTCAGGAGGATTGTTTCATGCTTGTCTTTGTGACTGCAGAGGGGAGAAAGTTACATTGGCCGCTTCTGTCAAGCCATTCTACAGCTTTGTGCAGTGAGCTTAGCCATAGGTGGAGCGTGTGTGTGTGTGTGAATGTGTGTGTGTGTGTGTGGCGAAACACACATGCAGAAAAGAGGAGTGCCTTCCTCTGCCTTCCTCTTGCAGAAAAGAGTGCAAGAAGAGAAATAAACCAAGTCTGTTTGCTTCTAATAAAGACAGATAGACTCTAGAAAATCTCTTTTTCTGTTTCTTCTTTCATAATTTTATGATGTGCTCAAAACTTGGCTATGATCAAGCAGCTGAAAACCAAATGCTTTCAACTTCTCCTGAATTTACTGTATTGTTTGCATGTGTTTGCCTGTATGTTATAACATCCTATGAAGTCTTTCATAGCCTGTGAGCATAGCTGAGCAAAAATGTTTAAACACAGGCAGAAGTACCTGACATATTTTCACTTTCAAAACAAATTTTATTTACATATTGTTCTGTTGTTCCAAGGTTGATGAGCCAGTTTTGTCATTTCCAGCAGTTAAAAACAGTAAGTTAGTGAAAAGTTTGCAGATGGAAGGGCATGAAATGAGATAAAAGTAATCATTAAGTCTTTAGAGCAACAAAACGCTGAAACGTTTGCCATAACAGACGCAAAAATGTTTATTGAAAATTCACTTTATACTGTATTTTCTAGATTATACTTAGTGTTTTAAATTACAGAGACTCATTAGTGTTGTTCTTTTCATCTCACAGCCTGTAAAAGAAAAAAAAAACAATAAATTTTTAATTAGTATCTTTGTACATATAACTCTCTTTTTCTTGCATCTGTAATTCACTCCAGCCGTCTCGGTTGGGGGTCTTCCTGACTCATTACCATGACGCCACTGCTTGATGCAATTAATGACATCACTGGCCTGACCTCTGCTACCAAATGTACTCAATTATTGTAATTTCACCCATCCAAAGACAATACCACAGCAAGAGAAAACCTATGGCATTAAAATAGTTTAGTGTAATCAGTTTGTGCAGTATTCTGCAGGAGATCTTTCACTCTGTATAAAAACAAAAGGTCAGTTCTTAGTCTTTTCTGTAACATTTTATGTGTTTAATAGCATTTTTCATCCATCATTTTGAGCAACATCTTTGATTTTGTGTCTGGTGAATCGTTTTGTAGAGTTGACTAGGTGTTTTAGGTCTCTATCCTACTGAAACACTCAAAGCAGAATCATATTTTGTTTCTTTTAGCGGAGGCTGCTTGGTTTTTATTTAAAATGTTTTGCTGTTTCTCTGGGTTCCTGCACTCCAGTAAGATTTTCAGGGTCTTTGGAAGAGAAACAGCCCCACAGCATAACAGATCCTCCACCGTACAGTGGGTATAATGGACTGCAATCTTAGTCTGATGTGAATAAACCACTTGGTTCCAGTGAAGTTAAGACAGAAACAACCTTTTTGTGGCATCGCTCAAAGTAAAAAGTCTTATTGGTATTTTTTGAAAATACAACTTTTTTTTTTATATGCAACGAGTTTTTAGATTTTTTTTACACTCTTTGTAAAATGAATTCATTTCAAGGCCTTTTACACATTCATATCAGGTGTAATAAATGGGAAGAACATTGCAATTAAAAAGCCATTTGAGATTTGACTTTTTTATAATTTGGACACCAAATTTCTATAAGATACATTTAAACTGTGTTTTGCAGTAGGGAGAGAAAAATATATATATATATATATATATATATATATATATATATATATAAATATATATAT
Source organism: Poeciliopsis turneri (assembly GCA_922788865.1). Taxonomy (NCBI): domain Eukaryota; kingdom Metazoa; phylum Chordata; class Actinopteri; order Cyprinodontiformes; family Poeciliidae; genus Poeciliopsis; species Poeciliopsis turneri. The sequence continues at coordinate 2,486,110 of CAKLNU010001022.1, read as the reverse complement.
ATACAGAAATATGTCTGTCATAAAACAATGTTACTTTTTGATATTAGAAGCAAAACAAATAAAAAATTGCAAAGTAACAAGCTCTTTTTTCTCATTGCTTTGCAGTTCGGCTGCACAACTTTCACAGTCTGTAAAATAAAACGCTCGGTGTCAGTTTGTCAGTCAGACCAGATGTTATGCTTGGCTACTGTACGTTACAGACTCATGTCCCAGGGGGCATCAGGGCGGTGGGGCTACCGTATAATCCGGATGATGGCTCCTTTGTCTTGGGTGCCATCCCCGTCAACAATGAGAGCGAGGGCAGCGCGGTGGGTCGCAGGAATCCCAAATATCTCGCAACACACAAAGGACAACAGTTTGGTGGTCCTGAACTGAATGAGCTGTCATTTAGGTTTGTAATAAAAGGGAGTGAGTAGTCTTTTATTTGGTCTCCGTCAGTAACCGTTTGAACGCAACGCAGGCTGTTTGTGAGTATCCAACCGCTGATGGCCTCTGATGTTGTCGCTGTGTGACGGATCCGACTGCAGAGATTATGCCTGCATTGTTCTGGAAGCATCTGAACAATGGGGCAGACCTGACTGTTTTCACAAGAGTGAGGTGTGTGACGTTTTGTGTGGAGACCTTGAGTCTGAAATCTTTCATCTGTGTATGAAAGATAATTGCACTCAGAGAACAGTTTAAAGATGCAATTCAAGAATGTTTCTCTGTTCAAGTTTTCAATGTCAACGGTCAATCCATTGAGATTAGAAACCTTTCTTTTCAGAAAAATTTTTATCGGTTAGAATGACAGGAAACTAAAAAAAAAATAAATGAATGAATTGTTCAAGATTTTTGCTCCATACTGTTCCTTCTTCGACGACATGACAGTTTTGATTTTGATTCTGGATGAAAAAACTCTGCAGTCAAATTTTTAGAAGACACAGTGCAAATCTCTGACACAATCCGCTCCTCCTCAGGTCTTTTAAAGCGCTCGCATAACTGTCCCTCTATTCACATCAGCACTATTCAGAATATGTGCTCAAGACCGCAAGGCGGAGGTGTTTTATTCCAATTATCATCCAGCTCAGTGTTCATGACCTTACGTTTTTTTTAAAGTACACATTCTGTTTAATAAAAACTGTGACCATTGATTGTAGAAACAGTCCTTGAAACAAAAATATTTTACATATCCAACCCTCTGAGCCAATGAAAAAGACTTTAGATTTTCAAAACTCTTCAAAGTGAAGAGCTTTTACAAAACAGTGGAAGATGTTTCGACATAAAAAGAAAAACACGGCTAAATTTTAAATGGCCTTCTCGTGTTGTTCTGCACAGAAGCACAACAGGCAACATTTCTAAGGTTTGCTGCTGCACTGATTTATTTCAAAGAAGTTGTTGAAAGCTCCCTAAATCGGCCCTTCTTCTCATAACTGCTCCCATACTCATGTTTATAGTTTTACTAGGTGTTGGCTTTGCATCTTTGCAGGGGATATCCAGTAAATTACATAATGCAGAAATCTTTTGCTTGTACTGTGGTGCCTGAAGACATATTTCTTGATACAACAAAATGGATTATAATGGCTATGGTTTAACAGCTCAAGCTAAAGCAAATTATTAATGTAGCTGAGTCTGTCTGACTCTGAGGATGAGTTGTAGAGATAGTGTCTGAATTACAGAAGAAACCTTTAAACCTGTGATTCAGTCACAGTTATTACCCCTTAAAACTTATCTAGAGTCACTGGAAAAACAAACTTTAGATTAATTTAGCAGATACAAACTTTGATGTCTATTGCACTTGAAAAGAGAAAACCAGTCCGGATTCAGCAATAACTTGCATACAAATCGTCAAAAAACAAAAATCTAGTCAGGAACTAAAATAAGTGTTTGATTCCTGCAGAGCCAATAAAAACTTTTCAAATCAAAGAGTACTAGTTCCACTGCCAGATTATTTCACTTATAAGAAAACTTTCTTGCTACAAGAGAAAACTGTTTCCAGTGCAACCAGTACGTTTTCTTCAAATGATAGAAATATTTACTTAGAACAAGCTCCAATTCCTTGCTAAAAAGTGACTTGTAAGAAATATCATATTGGACTAGAAACTGGACAAAAGATACTTGGTGAGATTTTGTGTTTTTGCATTGCAGTTATCAGTTTTGTTGGTTTCCTACATTAATATTTAGAAGTGGTAAGAAATACTTGGAAGGCTGTAAAAAGAGCTTTACTTTACACAATCCAAATTTTATGTAGCTTATAGTCAAAGTAAACATATAATGAAATAGGCATCTGTATTACATTAGATAAAACCATAAAGAACATTATATAGAAACCTTGACATCACTGACAGTAAACCATGAGGGTAGAGAAAATCTTGTGTTTTATTCTCGTATTAATCTATTTCTGATCTTGATGGCAGAAAATAATGCAAAATAAATTTGGTTGATATTTCAGACTTTGCTTAAACTGTGATAGAAATGAGCGGAGAAGGTAATTAAACATGTTCTTTTTCTGAAGATGTTGGGCATGCAGACAGATCAGGTACATCTGGCAGTTTGGTTGCTGGAACCGTGTGGCTGCACTAAATAAAAGCTTTAAATATTTTTTTCTCTCCTACTCAAAGAGAGAAAGAAAGAAAGAAAGAAAGGAAGAAAGAAAGTGTTGGCGCTCAAACTGCCGAACATTTTTCTTCCAGCTCCATTAGTTAGCGTTCGAGGCAGTGAGAGTTAAGCAGGTGGAGGTCGAGAGAAGTGGTGGGGGGTGGCTTGGGCTTGATATAAACTGAAAGGCCCGGCCCCCTCCCAAATCACCAATCACAAAACGAACGCCCCCCCACCCCCTCCACCTCTTACCCCGGCATACTGAGTCTAGTTGAGGGTCTTCGCCGCCTGCCACCTCCAGCTGTCGCCAAGGGGGACAAAAGGTTGCATGGGGGTCTCTGTGAAGGAGCTGGGGATGGGGGGGGCAATGGGGTGTGTTGTGCGGGTTGAATAGAAAGATAAACTGAAGAACCCTTCTCTGAGCTGCACACACACTAACAAGGAAGGACCTTGTCAGCTGCATTAGGCAGCATCTTTTATTCTTCGCCTCTTTCCTTTCTCCTCCAAGCTGAACTGCAAACACTGGTGAGATGGGAGTTATCAGCCTGCGCGCACTCACAGCCAACAAACAGAAAAAACAAAACACTGTGTAAAAATATACCTGAAATCCACGCATAAAAAGCTAACATGTAAACACTTATTTGTCTCATGCATTTGTACAAACAGAGCGACTGCAGCCTGTTCCTGACTCGGCTTATGAATTCTCCGCCTGCACTTGCTGCAGCTGGAAGCCTACCATTGGCTGCTTTGCACCCTCAGCATCTACTAATTAACCTATTTAAATCACACGGGCTTGAGGGTGATGTTTGTATGTGAGGTCATACACCGGTCACCTGTGCAACATGACAACCTTTCAGTTGTTTCTCTTGGTCAACAAAATAGCAAACACATGTACTGATCGAGATGGAGGTTCGTGGCGCCATCTTGACTAACTGGCGACATTTTAGGTAAAAATCCTGGGAGCAGTAACCTGCCTCTTTGGATGAATTATGAGCTGCGGATGCAAAGAGAGACAAGTGTAAAGATCCCGTCAGTGTTGCACCTTCTGTGTTTCCATTGCAAATGTGCGCTAAAACTTTTTGATATTCTGCTAATGTCAAAAAACACAATTTTGCAATTGCGATGATGCCATTAAACAAGAAATGTAATTAAAATGTCATGAATAATGTTCAAATAATAAGTCATCACAAATCAAGTTGATTGATGTAAACAGTTACATGAGATAAATTCATAATTCAGCTATCAGAGGAGACGCTTGCGTCTTGTTGGCATCGGCACAACGAGCTAATTATATTCGGAAGCAGCAACATGTGCAGCATTTTGGTCGCTGGTGATTTTATAGAACAGTGATTATTTTCTTCTTTTTTTTAAAGTGTCGTTTTTCTACCTACATTCTTGATTTTTTTTTACGTTTTACAAACATTCAGTACATGCAGAAGAATAAATATTTAGAAGCACTGACTTAGTTTTTTTGTTGTAAAAGCCAATGACACAGGTAGTGTTTCATATTGTAGTTCCCAAGATGAAACATTGTGACTCTGAATCTTGTAAAATATTGACCCACTGATTATGATTTTAATTGATTAAGAGGTTTAAAATAAACTTTAAAAAGCCCTGCAGAAGTTAAATTATTTCACTGAAAACAAAGACTAATTGATTATAGTTGATATCTTGGGCTGTTATTGATTTACGTGGTTATGATTATTAAAATAATAACCTTTTTATAGTTTTTGTCAGATGTAGATAGTCATTGTCACTCTGAGATTACAGAAGGTTGTCATAAATCCAACAAGTTTTATGATAAAATCAAGCTTCGATTGGGCCTTCCAGTGATCTGCTGAAAGTCTTGCTCTCTCTCGCTGACTAACAGCTGGCAGGTCTCAGTGTGCCACACAACACGGCTTCCTGCTCTGTGCTTCCTCTGACTTCACCTCACTGATGCAGAAAATAGCTGCTGCTTCTTCTTCGCTGAGGATTTTTAAAGACAACCTGGTGGCTGTTTTGCATGATGCATTCACTGCCTGGAAAAGGATTTGACTTTTGACTTTCTGATTGGCCACTGAACTTGGAAACCTTCAGCTGATTTCTCAGAACATTTACTCAAAGAGAAACGTCCAGATGAAGGTTCAGACAACAGAACATTCATTTTTCTATTCATTTCCCCATTTGTTATTCTGCAGATTGATTTTGCATCAATCTACAGAATAATTGTTACAAAACAGGAAAAATAAATTGGTGATATTTTGATTAAATTCCCTTATTTTCTGATCATCCTTCCTTCTTTTTTTTATCTTTCTGTGCACTTTCTTTCCTTTTTTGCCCTCAGACACCCCTCTCTTTACCCTTTTTTCTGAACTCCTCTTCCTCTCACCTCCTGTCGGCAACATGTGGAGCCATCGCCATGGCAACGAGGGGAGGTGACATGTGCTGTAGACAGGCAGGGAATGGAGGGAGGGATGGGAGAAATATAAGGAGGAGCCCCATGGAGCACTTTGTAGCCTCTCTCTCTCTTTCTGTCTTTCTGTGGAGGTAAAAAAAGAAAAAGCATCTCAGTTGTCCATGTGGAAGCGCCGGATGCTGCTGCCTGCAAACCTTCATCACTTTCTAAACATGTACTCAACCTCATCTAGGAACAAATCAGAGTATCCGCATCTTTCCTCTTTTTTAATTTTTCTAATTGAGAAAAGGAGAAGGAAAAGGAAGAACCCGGGAACTTTCTTTTCCATTTTTTTTTTGTTCATCTTCAAATGAGGTAGAAAGGATGATGGGAGGAGATAAATCTCTCTCCAGCTCCCTCTCGCTCTCCCCTGCTCCTCCTCCTCTGCTGCTAGCGAGGTGCTGTCTGTGGACCCAGAGTGGAATGGGAAATAGGAGCAGGAGAAGGTTTCCACTCCATCTCTCATCAGGGATTTTTGGTAGGACTCGTTTCACTTCATATGTTTTTATATGTAAATGCTGAATTTCCATCTGCGGCTGTAAATGTCTCTTCCCTAAAAGTCTGTGTAAAATCTGAGGAAATCAGTCCAGTGTCGGGCGAAGGAGTGTTCCTTATTATTTCCCTTTATTTATATTACAAGCCATGTCTTTTCAGTCATTTGTTGTCCATTTATTTGCGTTAAAATGATTGAAACAGTGTATATTTGTGTGAAAGGTGTGTTGGGAGTATCCTCAGAGTTGAGACGCTGGCTGACTGATGGCTCGCCGGCTCGGGGATTTCACGCAGCTGCATCTCACTGTAACGTTGTAATAACAGTCACTTTAATGGGATTTGCTGCTGTTTTCATTTTCTGGAGCTGCCGCTTTGCACCGCAGGATGTGCGACATTCAAATCATTTTTAATGTCATCCTGGAAGAGTCTATCTGCAGGTTGGCGCCTCACAGAAAAGCGTTCGCAGCACATCGCTTTAATATTTTACAGGCTTTTTTAAATTTAAGGATGAATTTAAAGTGAACTTTGAGTTTGATGATCAGCATTTATGTGCACAGTGTGGGATATGAATCAGTTTGCTGTGGAACGTGACATGTTTAAGGACTCTACGTATATTTGTGTGTGTGTGTGTGCATGCATCTGGTGAGAAAGGGTGTGTGAAGTCCCGCCAGCTTGTGGAGTTGCTGTGTTTCTGTTTGCTGAGAGGTTCCGTTAACACAGAGCTGAACTTTCGTAAATACCCAGGATGAATCAGAGATGAGAGACAGATCTTTGTTTCCTCCAGCAAGTCATCACAGAGGAAAACAATAGCCGTCCGCTGCGACCCCGCTGACCCCTTCGCTTTTCCCCCTTTCTTTAACTCATTCTGAATAAGCCAAAGCCGTGCAAATCCATCTGCCTTTTGTCTATGGGAGCCGGGCTAATCCACACCCCTATTTACACACACACACACACACACACACGCACACGCACGCACGCACACACACACACACACGCACACGCACACACACACACACACATCCACTACCCTAAACACTATTAATCCAGCACATCTTGACATCTTAAAATAACGCCACGTTTAATTTACACATTTCTGCACTACAATTAGAATTTTTTAATTACGTCACTATTAGTGCAGCTAATGCTGATAGTTTAATGAGAAGTAAAATCTCAAATTTATCTTGTCAAGTTCAGCATGTGCTGTCTTTAGCTGGTCGCTGTGTTTTTCCCCGAACAGAAGGTAGATCCAACAGATTCGGTGCAGATAAGCAGACTTCATCCTCGGTGCTTCGCTAAGGCTTTGCGAAATTGCGCACTCAGTGTGATCCACAGATTCTCCTGGCAAATTGTTTGCGAAACCAAAAGATTTGCAAGTACAATGAATTTTGTGAGAGCAGATGGGTGACAGGGGGTGGAAGTCCCTTCAGTTCGATGCTTTTCGGGGTGTCGGAGTTCCTGCTTCATTTTTAAAGCCCCCGGATAAAAATAAAATAAAATGTTTCTGTTGTTTTAATAAATACAAACATAAAAATGATATTTGAGTTTTTCCTCTTTTTACTTGAATGAGTGTGCTTAAAATTCGGTTTGGCTTCGTGCTGACGCTCCTACCTCTCCCCATTGATCTCGTGTGAAATGTAATTTGAGTGAAAGTGTTGAGCCACAGGAGGGATAACAGCGAAAGGCCACAAAGCTGCAGCACCGAGCTGATAACCTCTTATTATTCGACACGTATAGCGCAGTATAGATAGCACATGTAGACAGAGATAGAGGGTATTAACATACTCGCCTGGAGCTGCACATCACACAGGAGGCTGCACAGTTTGATGCATGCATGTGCATGCATCAGTGTTCCACCTCCTATCTGGAGAAAACATTTGATTGCAATTTTCTTTGCTCTGTTTTCCTCCTTAGCGGCTGCAGCACACAGCTTCCCTCCTTCACTGCAACCAAACTTGTTTAAGCAGGTGGGGTCAAGCAACATTTGTTGGAATCAATAGACAGACATGCTAGGCAGCCATGATAAAGAGACCAGAGGAGGAAGAGGAGGAGGAAGAGGGGGAAGTGTGCGTTGGAAATGCCGGCATCTGTCCCGTGAAAGATGACTGAGCTGTTACAGTTAGAGCTCTGAATTATGGGCCATTACTCGCCGAGCAAGGCGCGATGGCTCGCCATGAAACTTCATTTGACAAAACAGTGAGACGACTCGGGGAGGAAAATGACAAATGAAGTTATTTGATCTGCAGTATTGTGGGTTTGAGAAGGAGGGGTGTGTGTGAAAAAAATAAAAAAAATAATAAATTTAACCAAACATTACTCCACTGGAAGCGTGTGGGATCAGCTATAATTCATTATTAATGGCCGTGCCAAGCCCACAACACTTCCAGACTGCAGCTCAGCCACTTCTCTTCATCAGGCCTCCTTAATGGCTGCTATTCCTGCTGCAATCTTTTACATTAAAACCACATTAATGAAAAGAAACCGAAAATAGACACAATCAGTTCCTTCTGCTCCTACAGATGTCTGAATTAATGCGTGCAGCCAGAGAGGTGTGACGTAATTATCCTTCCTGCATTATGTTTGAAGCAGATTGATGCACTTCCATCAGGTTATTTCTTAGAAAGCGCTCGCTCTTTGCGGATCGTCACATCGCGGCCAAGCGGAGCTGTGCGCTAACCGCTGGCCCCCCATTCTGCAGCCGCTCTTTATGAGGTGCTGAATGCAGCAGCAGATGAATGCAATCATAGAGGGGGGTCGGGTGGAGAATTATCGAGTGTTGATGGTGGCAACGGCGTTAAGGAAGGGAGGCAGGGGGAGTGGCACCCTGAAACCTCACAAGAATCCCCGATTTGTGTGCGGCGCTCCTTTCTTTCCCCGTCTTCCCGGAGTTCCTCTGTGCTGACAGGCGGGCAGGAGGGATTCAGGAGGACCGCTCCCCTCCCTCTCCTCCTCACCGCTCTGCTCTCAAAGCCTCCATTCCATTAACTCACCACGCTGCTCCTCACCTAATCTCTGTGACCTCTACTACTGAGGGACGGGGTTTTTTCACCCCCCTCGGTTCTTCTCTTAAACTCGAGTGAGAACCTGCTGCTTTTCTCAGATGTGAAGAGACCCAGCATTGCAAACAAAATTTTCCTAGAAGAAAAAAAAATGAAGGGGATAAGGAATTGCGTTTCCAGAAAGGGACAAGCTGTTTCTGCTATTGATTTCTTTTGAACAGTCTTTGTCAGGCTTGTAATTGGCAGTGCAATTTGCAGCTCTCCTCCTGTTGGTTCTTGCCTCTGTCTTTGTTGCCAACATTGTTGCGCTGCATGTAATAATGGGGAATTATGTTGGCTTTTGTTAACTCTTAGTTTGTCAGGTAAAAAAAAGAAATGCAACAGGCCCCCATTATGTCAGAAAATGAACAGCGAGCAGCAGTTTGGAACTGCAGCACTTAATTAGGAGTTCAATAAAGACTCTCTTCCTCTTTCTCAAATTATTGCAGCCGTTGTTTTTCTTCTTATACGCTGGTGAAGCGGGCCAGGCTTTTATCGCACGCCTTGTGTTCATTGTGTTATCTGGGGCGGCAGAGTGGACTGGAAGGACATTCTTTAATCTCCAGTGTTTGCTCAGGGAGCCGGTTCTCACGCGTTGAGTCAGATTGCAGTCGAGGTCGGCGCAGAATCCCACATTCTGCTCAGATGTACCTGTGGATTAGCTGAGGGTTTGTTAAATCCAACGCTTTTCCTTAAAGATAGTGGAAGAAGCTGTTTTTATCTTGCAAAATTATTTGTAAATTTCCTCCTTGAGGGGAGAATCATTAGTATCAAAAATAGCTTCATGCTCTTAAAGCATTTCACGCAGATTACCTTGTTGGGTTTTCGTGTTTTTGGCCTGTGTTTGCAGATGCTTTAATCCAGGGGTCTGAAACAGCATGCAGTGACGATCCGGCAGCCTGCAGGGTTGTTCCCATCCAGATGTATCCCCAGATTAGCTCCTCTTGTCTGACTGATCAGGAAAATCACCTGAAAGCATGCTCACTTTAAAGCGTGTGTTTTCATACACCCCTGCAGCTCACAAGTAACAAACCTCCGTCACACAGTTTCTAACAGGGCGGATGAATCAGACCTCTCACTGTACATTTACAGAGGCAAAAGCATTTATGAAACGATCTGCTATCAGTTTATCTGGACACAACCAGAAGGCTTTTCTTTTTTTTTTTTTACAAAAATGATTCAATTTGAGCAATTTTTAGCATTCAGAGCCGTCATACATTACATTTCATGCAGGGTTGTAACTCTGAGTACATCAGTGGTTTTCATGCTTTCTCTCAGTAATATTTTATTCAGAGTACTTCAATGAATTCGTTTACACACATTTCACTCAGCATGCAGCTTTTACTGTAAAACTATAACTCTCTCTTTGCTGTAACGGTTCAACCGATTTTTATATTAAAGAAAATCTATTTTAAAATGTTCATGTTCTCCATTAAGAGCACAACTATAACATGTAACTGATGATGCCTTTTATTTATGTATTTTTTAAAAATGTTTTGGCTGTTTTAATTTAATTTTTCAGTGTTTTGTTCTCCTGTTAGAGTTTGCATGAGCTTAATTGAACTCTTGCTATTGGTTAATAATGAAATACTTCATCTAATTTTAGATTATTTAAAACATGAACACTAACACAAAATGTGAAAAAGACTCAAATTGGTTCCTGAAAAAGAGCATAATGAAGAACATGTAAATTATGCAACTCTAATAATTTGAGTTATTAGAGTCTGAAATTAAACTAAGTGGCTAAATTAGGACTGAAATGGATGAAGTGTGATTTGAAATACAGATTTTATAAATACAAAATGTGTCTCTTATTGTGAAATGGCCGATTGAATGAATAAAACTGATCTGAATTTAGACTTTTATCATTTCCCTTCACTGCTCAGCGCCTGATTTCAGTGTTTTTGTTTCATACAACAAACTTCCTAATTCTCCCACTCGAGGAAATTCCAACATCATTTTTCCATAATATTTAAAATAACTGACTATTGCTCATTGTGGGAAGTTCAAATGTGCATCAATCAACAATCTGAGGATATATTTATAATTGATATATATATATATTTTTTTTTTTTTATCGTTTAATAAATCAGGGGTGATATTTCAGTTTCTCAGCTTTAGTACTTTTTCTTTTTTTTCTTTATAGTGTTAGCAATGCCATGCCTCATTGAGCTATGAAACGAGCCACATGAAAAATAAAATAAAGCGAAATGTTGTGAACTCTTTTGTGTCTCGTCCTGTTTGGTGGCCAACAGGGAAGCCAGATCAAGCAGATCCCCACCAAGTACAGCCAGGGGGAATCCACCAAGTTCCTCATCCTCACCGTTGTGTGCATCCTCTGCATTGTGGGCGTGCTGCTGGCCTCCACGGTGGTCTACTGCCTTCGCCATCGCTCCCACCACAAGCTCAAGGAGAAGCTCACCAATCTGGGCACAGACAGTGGCGGCGATGCTACTTCCACCTATCAGGTAGGAGGAGTCGCTGTTTCCTCTGAATCCAAAAAGAAAAGCTTTAAATATTTAATATGTTTTGTGTTACATGCAAAGTCTCTTTTAAATCTTTTTTTTGCTAATGGATTCAAACAAAAGCATCATTTTAAACTGCCAGTAGCACAATTAGCCGTTAGCATTGCAAACTGTAATGTTGAAAGCGTTGTTGTGTTTATGGATAGCAGCTTGAATGAACCTCTGTAGAAAACAATTTGTAGTTCGTCACCTCTCTGCCGCACCGACACTAAACACGTTTAGTGTTCTTCCTTTAGTAACAACATCCACACCGAAGAGAGCAGCTGCTAGCCTGGCCTGTTGTTTCTTAGGTACGTTCCATTCACTGAGTGTGAAAAAAAATTTTTTTTTTCAAATTTAAGTTAAAAAAAAAAGTGAGTTTTCTATTTCCATATCTTATTTGTGCAAACTTTTATTTCAACTAATGCAATGAATAGTAAACAAAAAGACTAAAAAATTTGCTTTGAGTCAAACAGAAAATTAAGAAATTGATTGATTGCCACTCACACATTACGGACCTTATTCCCTAACTTTAAACGCAAAACAAAATACTTGTAATAAAACATACTGTGGCACGTTAACCGACCGGAAAAATTAGAGTTTTAAGCTTCAGTGCATTTAATAAAAAAAGGGAAAAAACAAAACTTAATGAAAAATGGCAGATTTTTATCACACAGTAACTTATTGATACTAAACATAAAAAGACACATTCAGTATTCGGTTTGACTTTTTGTTGAGCTTGATCTTTCAGCTAGTTTGTTGAGTTTGTTGTGTCAAAGTTTATGCTGCTAATGGTCCATTGATGTGGCGACGCTCTCCTCTGATTGGTCAGCCTGAACAGGTTCTGCCCATCACATCTGTCCTGCTGAAAGTTTCTACCCTTTTTTTTTTTAAAATTGTCAGAAAAAGCTAATTTTTTCACCTTTGTTCTCAGTTTTGATTAATATATGATTGCATTATTAATATATGTGACACCAGTTTCTTTTTAAACCTTCTGGTGAGTGAAGCTGATACAGATTTTCTCGTCATGTTTTAAACAAGTGAGTGGTATGTTATGTCTCGCCATTATTTCCTGCTTTCGGCTTGAAGCAATAAAACAAACCCAACAGGTTTTCTGTTTCTTTTTCCTCCAGTTATTTTTATTCCTCCTCGTTTGCTGGTTGCAATTATCCTTTGGCCAGAATAGCCGAGTGTGAAATTTAATTTACAGAATCCAATATTAAGTGGCTTTTTGAGCAAAGAATTAGATTGAGATTTTTTTCCATCCTGACCTTTTCCCCGCCATGTTTTTAAATGAGAGTGGTCCTGTGAGCATTGATTTTATAATGAGCCCCCCCCACACACACACACACACACACGCACACACACGCACACACACGCGCACACACGCACACACACACACACACGCACACACACACATCAGTGCCTACACTTTCTGCTCTTCTCCAGAGATTTTTAACTCCTGAAATAGACTGTAATGCTGCGTCAGGCAGCACAGAAGTTTGACGCTAATGTTTGTGGGTAAATTGTTGCTTAGTTGTCAGGAGAAAGAAAGAACCAACAAATATTAGAGTAAAATTATGGTCTATGATTAGAATTTGACAACTTAACTCACAAAACGTCACTTAATATGGAAACAAATTACTTTAAATTGTGTGTAGTCATAATTTATCGGGGTTATGCCTGACAATAAAGTCACTTTTAGCTGTTTTTTACTTGTTTGACTGGATCTGATCCCCAGAGCTCCCTCTGTTGATCCTGTTCTCTCCATCGTCTTCACTGAGTTCTGGCGTTGTCATCCTCGGTGAAAGACCTCGCTGTTCAGCTCCCGTCTTAGCCGTGTAAACCTCGTCTCTTTGTTGGCACGACGGTGTGGAGGGGTTCCCTGGGTTGGATCCTGCATGTGTGTGTGTGTGCGTGCGAGCGTGTGTGTATGTGTGTGCAGTCTCTGGGGCTACAAGCAATTAAAACAGACAGAAAGCGGCAGGCTGCCTGAAGGCTTTACTACTGCAGCTCCTTCATGCTGACTGTCAAACGTACACACACGCGCGCACACACACGTATTTGCGCGTGCTCACCATGTTAAGCATTCTTGCCCCTGTGGCCCGTTTATTTGAGGCCTCGTTTCGTACTTTTGCTCACACCCACTTCACCTTCCATTTATGTGGCCGCAGCCCCGCCCCCTCCCACTCTCGTCACCGCCCCGTCTCTCAAACGGACCGGGTGTAGCTGCAACATGGGATTGGCCGGCGCAGACAAAGGAGACGTTGATTGACGGGCGTCGACGCAGCATGGCATATCAGAGCGTTTGGCGAAGAATTGGTAGATGAATCTCGTCAGTCGCTGAAGCTCTGGACTCCTCCAGGACTGAGCCGGTGTCACGTTTAGATTGTCTCTAACGCTCATCTTCCATCTAAAGTCCTTTTTTTCTTTCAGCAGATGCTGTTATCATGGGGTGAAATGAAAAAATCTGCCTATTTCATTTAGAGCATCAGCCATTATGCTGATTGTTTCATTCTTTGAGATAAATCGCCTTCATCAGAAGGTAATGCAAATGCTAACATTTCAATCAAAACACTGAGAATGAAGTATAAATTTAACATAAATAAAGAGACCAAGAAGAATTTAAAATGACAAAATTTACCAAGAAAATTGATCAAAAATATTTTATTTTGATATATTTGGTCATTCCAGATCTCAGATTGTTTTATGGTGGTTTGTGCTTCTAAGGAGAAAAAGTGCAGGAGTCATGATATTGAATACAAGGACCTGTCATAAGCTCAGAATAATGCAGTCTAAATTGGCAGTAAAAGATTTAACTGGAGTATAAAAGGCATCATGACGTCACAACTCCATGGCACCATGACCAATGGAGAAGCTCAGTCTGACATTAACCTGTTTGCTTTATAGCCTGATGAAATCACGTAAAAGGATCTGTAATGAGAGAACTATTTTATATTGCCTAACCAACTCAATAAAAACGAGAACATTGATCAATTTTATTACCATTACAGTGGCTCATGATACTGGAAGAGCCTGCCAGAGCACAGGATGCAGAAGGGAAGGAAGATGCATAAGGTTCAAATCTGAAGAGCGGTTAGACAAGCCTGAGAAACTGAAGCGGAGGGGTCAGGTCACGGAGGTCAGGTCATGGAGGAACAAACACAACTGCTGACTGATTATTACAGAGCACATCTAACAATCAAGATGATTTCCTCCTCTGGTACAACATGAACATGTACCTTAACTTTAATTGTAGCACACATTCACATTGCATCTTTAGGACTTAATGAAAAATGTATTTTAGATATGGGAATTGAAATGAAACTAACTGGAGATTCTGCTTTGGTATGAACCGCTTTTCATCCAGACATAACATATTCATTTATTGAGTTATAATGCAGTGAAAAATATGTTTTGTTTTTAGGAATTTGTGGCCTTTAATAATAGTATCAAGACAGGAAATGGGAGAGCAGAAGAGAAGAGAGGCAGCAAAGATTTACTTCTGCACCACACAAAAAACTAAATGCTTCCTTATTCATCAGTGAGATTTGGCTGCATATGACCTACATTAGTTGTTTTCTGATTGTTTAAGAAAGCTAATCTGCAACATGGCATTTTTTTACCCAGGAAATGACCTTCTGATGATCACATCCGCATCTCATTCATACAATTAGTGTTTGATATCCTATCAGTACACATTCACATTCATTTTGACAACACGTTTAATCACCCATAGGAACATTTTTACCTCAGGCATGCAGAAACAATAGGTAATGAGTGCTGACCTCTGATTAAAAACGTCCTACATAAGAAGAAATGAGTCCCAAAAAACCTGCACTGTTTGCAACCAACAGGAAAATTCATGTGCACCCTCCAACCCCAGGAGGGCAGCACTGAGACGGCTTTAGGCCAAATATATTGCAGAATTTAACAAGTTTACATAAAAATGTCAGTGAAACATAAAAGTAGCACTCTTAAGAACCTATTTAGACAGTTTATCTATAAAATGAAGTTGATTTTGGTTTTAATTTAGCCATTTCAAAGCTTTTATTTAAGTTACAACCATTCCTGAGTACTAACATATCAGACTGCATGAGATTAGGAAAGGGTTTAACTTTTATTTAATATTGAATTCTACCAGCCAACACAGTTAAGCCCTCAGATCAGGTAAGGTAAAACAAAGAAAAGCTCACATAAAAAATAAGTATTGTAGTGAGAGATTACTTTTTATCACCTAATAAATCCTCGGCTAAACACAAATCTGTGCAGGATTTTATTTTTCTTTTTTTCTCCATTTCAGCTTCCCTTTAGCTCCCGCCCTCCAGCATATTTATTTTGCCTGTTATTTGTTTGTGCTTTTATTCAGAGTTCCAACACTGAGGCCTCTGAATTTGTTTTGGCCGGAGCAGCATGTAAACAGAGGCAGCCCCCCTTTATGCCTCGATGCAGAGATACGCCTCCTGTCACCTCGTGGTGATGCATGCAGTCCCTGAGCGTCCCCGGCCCGTCGCCTCTAAGAAGTGGTGTTGGGGATGTTTTAACGTTCGCCAGCAGAGACGCGCTGAAGGACACAGATCACACAAACACACCAGTCTGTCTCAGCTTAATTGTAGGAGCCGCGTTCGTGTTTTTTCTGGTCTACATGGATGTCTTCTCTGAAGATGTCATCTGTCTCGACATCTTTCTTCAAGAATAATTGAATTTTATTGATTTCTCTGCTGTTGTTGCCAGAAAATAAATACGGCAATCCACATTCATTGGCTCTATGGGATAAAAAGAAAAAAAAAGCCTTAAAACAAATTATTTTTTGTTGCAGCAGCATTATTTCCCACTGAGAACTGCTCCGGTTCTCAAGCAAGTGAGCTGTGGAGATATTTTTACCTCCAATTCTATTAATCCTCACACCTGCACCATCCAACCTTTAAACGTTTCACTTTAGCTCTGATTGCAGATGTGGTTGAGTCAGACTAGCTTTCTCCTTTTGAACATTCTGTGTAAAGTCATATTTTTACCACAGGAAAAAAGAATCAGACTCTCTGACAGATTATTTTTAATGCTAAAATATAAATTACAAAAATGTCCCAGTTGTATTTAGTTCTCAGGTTCAGATGAGTCTCAGTAAACTGAGACGTCTGAAACGATGAGGTTTGTCTGATGAAAAGAATCTTTTGAAAAAATGTTACCTTCAGCTAATATTTATCTATTAAAGATGTTTTTATTTGAATTTGTTGTATATAATCTATCAAATGTTGTGTTTTTGTAAGGCGTAAGGGAAATTCAACAAATATATTTTAGCTTATTGAGATGGATCTTTTTTGGCCATTAATGCCACTAAATTGAACATCAATTTAAAAGATAAAAAATTATTGTTGTCCAACTATTTCTATTTTATATAGAGGTACAAATACTATAAATATTAAGAACAAATAAAAATTTAATCTGGACTTTTTTTTATTTCAAGTCAAGAAAGGGAAAGTCTTGTAAAGAATAGTCAATATCATTGACCCAGTAAAAACAAGAAGGGTGATTCTTCTGTCCTCCAACTGTAACTTAAGCTTTTATTTTTCACTTTTTATCTAAAAAAAAAAAAAAAAAGATCTGATATCATTGTTATCTGAGAGTCACTTTCAATTTTAACATCGTCCTCCCTTCCAGACACATTCATTCTCATTCATTTAATTGTACTTTAAAGCTGATTTGAAAAGCCTGACAGAGATAAATAATCCATCATTGTAAACATTGATCCACTTATCTTATAAAAGTCAGAGTTAATGTAGTTGTTGAAGCAGCTGATGCAACGTTTTTGATTTGCTAGAAAGCAAATGATTGAAGAGCCGTCCAACACGTTCATGAAAAGGCCGACGCGAACGTCCTGGAAAAGACAATTTCATCTCTGCTTTACAATCACAATGTATTCTCAGACGACTTTCAATCCTCCCACTCTTAGGTTTTTCTCTAAGATATCAAAATGTATTAGAAACATAAAGGTACCAACAAAACTTTCCTGTTCAGGCCGGTCCTGACTCATAAACTTAAAAACACAAACAAAAGCTGTAAGCAGTCTCAGCAGAGCGACCTCCATATCATAAAGCAGTGAGATTAGTGGGATGAAATGTGGGAATCAATACGGTGTAAATAAAGATTCTGGTGGTTTTGCGCTCGCAGCTCAGAGATCCGAGGTGTCAGAGTGGTAAATATGCACTCTTTACACTGTAAAACTGTCTGGGTTATACAGGTTCTTTACATTTTTTCACTCTTTGGCCTCTAATTGGCTCTCAGAGGAAAGCCATTTTGAAGCAGCTTTAATTACATCATAAAAAAAATTGCTGCAGCTGCAAAGTTCATTGTGTCGGGATCGTTCTGCGATTTCCCTCTGAGGCACAAAACCCTACAAACAGCCAGAGAGTCACACTAATTCATTGAGACAATATTGTATTTTTATTAAACATATAAAACAGCAACGTTGTTGGATCCATCTTCAAACCCCTGGTCGAACTAAACTGGAAAGATTTTTTCCAGTTTCTCACCAGTTTGACGTGTGAAACACATCCTGAGCTTCTGCTCATTAACTGGAGAAAAATATGTTTTATTTCAAGATAAACTTTTCTGAAGAGTTAATTATAAAACTGTAGTTGAAATGAAGATATATTCATTTTAGACTGATTAACTCAACTCACCATCTCAACTCATCTTGGGCTTCAGGGGAACAAATTTGGGATTTTTATTGGTTTATTTTAACTGTTTTAATTAAATGATATTAAACACATCAGGAAATTGAAGAAATAGAAATTGGAAAATAAGTCTGGATGAAATAGGAATTATCTTTGATCAACATTTGATAAGAATTATTTGTAAATCATAAAGTATTTTCACATCTCCTCTTCAGTCATTGTTAAATGTTTTTTAGTTAAATGTTTGTTTTTTTCAGACAATAACGAGTTTCTGGCATCATTCTGGCTGGATATTTGGTTACTTTCACCTTACTTTGTTTAAACTTTTGGTTTCTTGTGCAATTTGACATTTTGAAAATAAATTTGCTCAGTGGAAACCTGGTAATTAAAAAAAAAACTACTGTTGAGCTGGTGGCTTTAAAAAGATCTTTATATAACCTTCATATGTGAGTTTATCTGTTTCAGAGCCAGTTCATTGTTCTCTTGGAGCACTGAGTTTATTCCTCTAGTTTAACCATCGAGCTGCTTATTTGTGGTGATGGAGAATGCTGAGCTCGTCCCCCAGTTTTACTTTTTTCTACTTTCATGTAATGTTCTGGTTTTGGCAGTTTGACAGCCAGTTTGTAGGTTTGAAAAACTCACCTGGGCACCTATGAACATCTTTCTTGTCACTGTGGCCAAAAGTTTTGTCTCATCTCCAGAAGACTTTTGGTTTCTGCAGTCGAGCTTTCAGTCCAGCTCATTTCTACAGACAGGGTCTTTTTTTCTCCCTGTTTCTATTGATATAAAAAGGGCTTTCCAGCAGTTTCCAGTTCATGACACACTGGAACCTTGTTGTTTTCTAACCAGTTTCATATCATCTGAACCAACTGCTTCCAGATTCTGGCAATGATTTTAACTATTTGGTTCGAACTGATATTTGAATCTGCAGTTTTTCAGAAAAATTTCCAAAAGATTTTCCTCATGCAAATCAAAATGTTTAAGGTTTGTTGAGTTCCTTGGACTTAGCATTCATAATCCAAAGAGTGCTATAAAAAATACTTTCAGCAAAAGTACTTTTTAATGATTATTAATAAATCATGAATAATTTCATAAATTCATCCCCCAATCCCACATTGGACTGTTTGGTGTGTTAGGAAGCACGTCGGCTCCGAATCTTGTTACAACTCTGTTTAACACTCAGAATCAAGAAGGATAAGAATCATTTTAAATATGTGGTTATGCTGAGAGCCAGTCTGATTTTCTCATTTAGAGAGCTTTATCATACATTAATGGTGCTATCACATGCTTAATTGTTTTGTGCATGAATCATTTGAGTCAGAATATTGATTGAAAGGGCTTTTGTTATGAGATAAGATGATTTACTCATCCAAACGAACAGCTCTGTGGATCAGTAAGCAGAAACTCATGACTAAATCTGAGAAATCCATTAAGTCTGCAGCAATCAGTCAGAACTTTATTACTCTGTTTTTATTTTGTGAATTGCAAAAAGTCAAACGTAAGGAAACAAAACGGGTGGGTGTGTAGAAATAATCCTTTCAAGATACTTCTTGTTGAAATATTTAAGACATTTAAAGCTGGAGATGTTTAGACATTTATTAAATAATGAGGCGATGTTTTAAAATGCAATTTTAGTTTTTCATCTCAAAGAGAAACTAAGAGATGACTGAAAGTCTTTGTATTTTATTTACTGGAATAAGAGTCTTGTGTCCAGTCCAGCCGGTTTTCACCTGCCCTCCAGCCAGAACCCTAAACCCAGGTGCTTTAATAATCTGAATGCGTTTATGAGTCCCTGTCCGAGCCCATAGATCAGTGTCAGCGAGCCGACCTGCAAGAACATCCGTTAGATCTGATACGGACTAATGAAGGCCCTCTCACATTACCTCTGCTGTCAGTCAGACGCGCTGTCGGTTAATCATCGGCATCTCCCTCATTAGGAGACACAAATTCCCACGGAGATCGGCTCTGCTGTCCTGCTGTAGCGCTGTCCTTGCAGGTGGAGCTCCGTGATTTATGAATCTGTGGAATACGATACAGAGTCTGTGCCAGTGTGACAGGTTAAGCTTTTATTTCCATGTCTGTCTGGAGTCAAACACAGTTTTCTGAAGGTGTAATTAGTAAATGAGTGGTTCTTACTGATTATGATCTGAATCTCCACCAAAGTGCTTTTACATCAATGGTGTCAAAAATGCTTCATAGTTACAAGAAGTGTGTTTGGTAAATAAGACATGACAGCGTCATAAACATGACTTAACATCTGTTCTGAACATGAAGACGCCTTCATAAATGTTTATGGCTGTTGTCATGATGTCTCATTTGGTAAATTACAACACTTTTAATGCAAAGTTTACACTTTTAATGCTGGTTTTAATTAAACTTTGCATTTAAAGTCTCATTATTTACCAAATGACACTTCATGACAACAGCTGTAAATATTTATGACATTGTTTATGACAGCTGTTGATGTCAGTCTCATCCACACCCCTTCAAATAAAGTGTTCCTGTATATTTTACTCATTTCGTAGTGAAGCTGCATTTGACTCCAAAAACTTCAGCCTTATTCGTGTAATTGTTAAAGTTAAACAGATTTGGTGATTTCTTGAGATTGCAGAGGTTGATGGGTCCAAGTGTTCCTAAAGGTTCATTGTAAGCTCTGTTAGGTCTCACCTTTGCATTTCTGCTCTTTGTTGACATGATTTTATTCGGGTTTTCAGACAGAAATGAGAGGAGGAATAAATCTGGATCAGTGGCAGAATGTCCGCAGGTTCGACTCACATAGTTTAACTCTCTACGGTGATTAGCCTGAAAATCTTCCCTCCCTCTCCCATCTCAAAAACAAATGAGGAGTTAAGTGTTGTTCTGTCAGGCTTACCAACTCATTTGCAGTGTTAGTAAAATCATAGCCTTGCATTTAGAGCCACATTGTCTCCCGGCATTGTCCTTTCCATCTTCGGAGGGAGGCGCAGTCGCTCATTACAGCAGACTGACGTTACCGCTCGGAGCTCTGCGGAGGAGACATGAACCACAAGTTAGACACTGTGTTAATATTTCATTGTGGTCACGTATCCAGCAGACAGAAAATGACAGTTTGCTCAGGCGTGTGAATGAAGATATTGTATTTGCTGCAAAGAGATTGTGACAGACTGCTTTTCTCTGAAGTTTCCCTTATTTAACCAGTGGAAGCCTGCTGAGCAGCTAACATTAACTGGACGAATGCCAGGAGTTGATGAAGTGCCTGAAATTTTAGGCTTTTCAAAAGAAAATTAGAAAAACTCTTAAATATTGTAAAAGTTGTTTTATTCTTCAGAGGACAAAACTTCTCAACACTTAAAGTTGGGCTGGAAAGTATCGCTACCTGCCACTGATCCCATCATCTGGCTGTGGAAAGAAAACACAGTCTTTGCTATTTGGAGGTGTTGTGGATCTTCTGTGGTGTTAGGAGGTTTCCGGGGTTTAAGCTTATAGAACCAGAAGGTTTTTGAGGGACTCTGTGACAAACAAATCAAATGTCTAGTGCTAGTAGGAGAAATGGATCTTGGGATTTTACCAACAACAAAAAAGAAGAAATCCTATAACTGCTAAAAA
Source organism: Poeciliopsis turneri (assembly GCA_922788865.1). Classification (NCBI taxonomy): domain Eukaryota; kingdom Metazoa; phylum Chordata; class Actinopteri; order Cyprinodontiformes; family Poeciliidae; genus Poeciliopsis; species Poeciliopsis turneri. The sequence goes on along the minus strand of CAKLNU010001022.1, from coordinate 2,464,809 downwards.
TTTTGCCTACATTTTGTGAAGAAGGAAGTTGCGCTCTTGTCTTCTGTGGAGATTCTTGAGTGGTTTTCTTCGGTGGTTCTTGATGCAACGTCACTCTTTAATGTTTAAGAACGTCATAACAGCCATGTTTAAAGTTTGTCCCCAAGTTTTGGATTTCTTCTTCAACATATTTAAGTCTCATGAAACTTAACTTAAAACTAAAATGAACTCTGGTCAAGAAGGTGAAGTTTGTCAAAAGGAACTTTAGATCTTTAGATTTCTTTTGAAATCTTTTTGAAAACTCGTGGCGTCTTCCCAGCTTCCTGTGGCTCATGTTGAACCCCACTTTCCCTAACGTTCATCCCCGATCTGTAAAAAAGAGTCTCAATGTAAAAGTACTTTGAGTGATCGGTAAAACCCTGAAAGTGCTTTATGAATGCCGTCCATCTACATTTGATGTCGTGTTTTACGTAATTAGAGTTAAGTGCAGTTATGGCTCTGGGATAAATCTGGTCTTTACTCTGACTGAGCGGCATTTGATCTGACAGGATGGATATTTTATCCACATCCAACCACATTTGTTATGTCTTTACTCTGTAGTCTCCAGTTGCCAGGTTTCACATGGTCCCTGTGAAGACGAGGTGGTAAAGAGTATCTGTCATGTGTCGTGTAACTACATCACGTCTCTTCATGACTCGTTTTCCATCAAGGTGAGCTGTGATTGATGAGTCCATGTCCTCCGCTCGGCAGGAACTGTGTCGCCAGCGCATGTCGGTCAAACCTTCTGTGGACCGACCTGAGCCCATTTCCTCCAGGATCAACAGCGTCTCGTCTCAGTTCAGCGACGGCGGTCCGGCCATCAGCCCCTCCGGGCGCGGCAGCATCTCCTCCTGGAGCGAGGAGCCCGCCCACTCCAACATGGACATCTCCACTGGTCACATGATACTGGTGAGTCTCCAGCGCCGTCGCTTTACTGTTATTTCGCTCACTCATCTTCCACATCTAAAATCATGCATTTTGTGATCATGAAACATTTCAGATCAATATTTGATACATTTTAAATCTACATTTCATTGTTTGTTGAGTTTGAATATCCATATTTTGGGATATTCAGATTAAAACATACAACTGTTTCAGTAATGAGCATCAAAAGTCATTTCAAAGGGAAGCTTTGAACTTAGATAAAAAAAACCTTTATAAGAGGAGGAATTATGTGCTTAAATACTTAATTCCTAATAAAAACCAAGTAGATGGAGTTTTTAATCCTGCAGATTATATTTCCAAAACTTACATCAGTTTTTGATTTCTAACAGGGATTAAAACAAAACAACAAGAAGAATCTTTTTCTTCTTCTTCCTGCAAACTCTTTGTGTCTTGTTGAAAAGATCCATTCTGCTTTGTAGAACTGACCTGTGGTCTGGAGCAGTGAAAGCAGGGACTTTAAGGACTTCCTGTGGTCAGATGAAAGAGGAAGTGATGTTTCACAACTTAAACTGCTTACAAAGACATTGATGATCAGAAAAATCCGCTGAAACATCATCGCACGTCAAAGTTTCCACTTCAAAAATGGGAGAAACTCTGATTGAAGGGAACATAAACAAGGGAATATCCAGATCTTTCCCCTAGATCATGTTTGTGATTTTATGCTTAAATTAATGCTAAAGTATTTCTACTTTACAGCTCCTTCTCAAAGTTATAAAAAGCACATAAGCACAATGTCTACATATTAATGTCCATCATCCATGACCTGCTAAAGCGTCCTTTACTCCCTTCATCTTCCTCTCTGTCGTTCCTGAAAGCTTTTTTTCAAGAGCGAGCTGAACTATTTTGGCCTCGTGTGAAACATGGCCGTCTACTTTCCTGCACACACAGAACATTCCCTTCACGTGCAAACTCTTGTTCCTCTCATCTTTCCCCCATTCTGCGTGTCTCTGCGCCTCTGTACATCTCATTACACCCACCGCTTCTATAAGCAGCCCTCTCAGCCTCGTCTGAAAATCTCGATTGAACCTCAGTTGCATTCTGTCGAGTGCCATCGTAATTTCGATGTACAGCTACTCACTTCAACAGCCCACCTCCTCTTCATCCCTCCCCTCCTCTCTCGCTCTCCATGTATTATGAAGCTGCCAGCGAGATGTGATAAAGCAGGCTGCTCCTTTTTTTTTTTTTTTCTCCTTTTTTTGATGTGTTCAAAGATTCTAATTACCCATGAGATTTGTGTACGGCTGAAATGACTCCCTCTGCAGCCTCTGCAGTGAGTCCCTCTGTTGTTCCACGCAGGCACACAATCAAGCTAAAATATTTCTTTGACAAGCGCAGCCACAACACAGAACAGCTCCTGCATTTCAAGTGCTCAGGTTATATGTGGCTGTAAATAAATTTGAGTTTGTTGACAAATAGAGGTGAACATGTTCAGGTAGATTTTCTTGTTGAAGCCGACAGGAAGAATAAAATGCGTTATTCATAATTACATACTAAATTAATTCATGTAATGCACGGGGTCAAGATACTGGCTCACATTATGCAGCATTAGAATATTTGTAATATGTAAATAGGGTGAGGAGTTCAGCTGGCATTGAATTGTAAATTATGTAATTCTGAAAATAATATACTATGAAACATTGTTTTAATACTGAGATATTACTATAAAAAATTTGTAAATGTCAGATTTGGTAACGAATAGATTTAAAAAAAAACAGATATTCCCTTATGAATCACATCTGCATTGATTAGCAGAGTCACTCTTAGTTGTAATGTGCAGTTGATCAGAGGAAACTTTGAGCTTCCTTGTTGAATTTGATCTTTCAGCTGGTCTGACCTGCAGGAGTCAGAGCCGCGGCTGCCGTCAGCACCATGGACAGCTCCTCCTGCCCAGCGATGCAGGTCTGGAGCAACGCATCCATTACTGTCTCACAATAGAAGCTTTGAAAAGACCTAACGATCCCTGCTCCGACGCTTTTTATGGACTCAAAACGTAAACTTTTCAAAGCAGAAGGACGTGTGATTTGTTCTCTAATAATTGTTTACAAATATCTTGGACTTACTGGGTTATGAGAAAAGAAGTGGGTTTGCAACCTGCAGCAGAATGAAGATGCAGACAGGATTCCTGCAAGTTCCCAAAAACAGCTGAGAAAATGTTTACAGAAATTATTTTTCATAACATGGGAGAGGAAGGGCAGTTAGTCCTCAAAGAAAGTCACAAACTGCTTCACGGCGTCCTGCCTCAAGCTGTTAAGATTTTATTTATATAACCTGCTAAATGATTGCAGAGAAATGCTTTGAGTTTATTGTCAGCTGTTTGCCTTGCAGTGAGATGATTTGACTGGACGCCTGATGAACGCAGCAGTAAAACCTGAACACAGTTTGTTTCTGGACGTCGTCAAAGTTTTGACTTGTTGCCTGAGGAATCCTCCATGCTTGAAAAGTCACAGTGACTGACTGATATCTGCGCCATTCAAGTCCCTCCTACTGTTGAATGCAGGAAAAAAAAAATCATAAATGTTTAAAATTTGTTTTATTGCAAGTCTTTCAAACTACATTACATCATATATCATCTCCTGCTGCTCCGTTTTCCTCTCCTTTTTTATACTTTTGGATTAGACATTATTCTTTTTTTTTTCTTCTTTCTTTTCTTTCCATCATTTCTTTTTTTTTTTTTTTTTTTTGCTTTGTACCCACGTTTTGGAACAGTGCCTGTTTGTGTGACTGCTCATATTTCCATCATGCAGTCAAAACTGTCAGCCGAACAAAAATATTCACACTTACAAGAGACCTCATTTCGAATTCCCACCGTGATGTTAAGTGCAGACAGGAGCCGCAGGAGCAGAGGGTTTCCTGGTAACAAACCTGGGCCCCGGTCGACATGTTTGAGGGGGAAACTCAAGAGACTGGAAACATTTTTAGCTTTTTTTAGGAGCGATATCACATCAGGAGTCACAATCCGTTGCGAAGCAGCGAGAAAAGAAAAAGTAAATATTTGATCTGACGGTGCGGCCCGTCCTCGGATGAGGCAACTGCTGAGCAATTATTAAGAAACTACGACTTAAGAGGAAGAATTGATATTGCCACTGATGAGTTGCTTTCCCCCTCCTCACCCCCGCTCAAATATTAACTGCCACTAGTAAACCTCTGGCAAATTGTGTCATCTTCTACTCAGTGACTTTAATATGAGGAGAACCAGCTTTCACCATCTTATCCAAGTTAATGTTGCTCCCCTGTGACGGTCTCTTTGAGGACCCTTCACCACCCCCACATCCTCTTTGCCTGTGTCTTAAGAGGATTAGGCCACTCTCTATATAAAGCACATTATCTTGTCCTTTGTTGCTGGCCAAGTAAGTGTCATAGATTATGTTGCTGCTGGAGACTCCGCTGAGATTTGCCTTGCTGGGAATGTGTCTCCTCGCTTTTTCGTTGCTCCCCTCCAGGCCAGGCGGGATGTGATACGCGAAGTTGGAGTAGGTCACAACGCAAATGGGGGGAGGAAGAACCGGCGTCGGGAAATGGATGTTAAATCACTTTAATATGGTCAGCTGAAGAGGGGAAAGACTGAGCTGCAGAGATGATGGACTCATGTAACGGGATGATGTCAGCTTCTAAAACTGAGGCAGCTGCTTCTGCAAATAAAACTGGATGCATTTTAATACCTGAATTATGTTTCTATGGGGCTCAAACTGAGTCTCACTGGATATTCTCTCTTTTTCTGACCTTCATCTGAGTGAGAGAATCCCTGCAGACGCCTGAAGCACTATGATCTTCCTGTCTGCCTGCAGTTTGAACCTAAACACGTCGCCTTCAACATGTCAGGACTCCTAAACACATGGAGGTGAATCCGTGTGATTGGCTGAGTCATCATTTCTTAGGCTTGTGCATGTCTGGCTGATACAACATGCATCTCTGATTCAAGAAAAGAATATGACTTAATATGATTCTCTGCTCTGTCACCATGCAGATCTATTCAGTATTCAGTTAACCAAAGTTACTGATTATAATTGATTAACTCAAACAATCAGCTGAGATTCCTCCTTTATTTTACTGGTTTTCCAGGAGTCAGATGTGGCCACAGGTGAAACTCGACATTCATCAGGTTAGGGATGACAAACACCAGGGAATAACTGAATTCCTCCAATACGTGAAAAGAACCTTCTCTAAAATTGCTTATTTTAATAAATCAAACACCAAATGTACCATAATATGTATTAATACACACAGTGGAAACTGTCTTAACACCACCTAACATTCTCCATCTGTACAGCCAATCAGCATCAAGGAGACGGTGGGTGGTTTCCCTTTTCCTCTTCTGGAAGTCTCAAAAAGAAATGGTTTATTAAGTCTGAACAGAAATAAAACACTAAATAAGAACGTGATGAAGGACAGAGTTGCATTCTGGCCTCTCTTCCTTGCTGAGTAACTGCACCCTGCTGTGATTTCTTCCACCCACTTCCCCTTTTCATTCGCCATCTCAGTCGATCCAAAATGGCTCCTGCATTATGTCACCTCCCATGCTGCCTGGCTGCCATGCTGCTCTTTCCTACAGGTGCTTCTGGATGGTGCGTCAGAGCCACAATGGCAGCTCCGGTAGCGTTTTTTATTGAGCACCTTTGGCAGCTGTGCGCCTCCTCCCCCCCCGCTGTAAGGGGATTATTCAGTGTTTGGCCGCCACATGGTGATCTCAGCACCTCCTGATTGGATTGCAATAATCCCTTTACACAGCCACAAAACCCTATTACTCTGGCATTAGAGGGGGAGAGAGAGGGTAGGGGGTAAAGGGCGGTTGGGGGCGTCTAATTTGGACAGTGCATTTTTGAAAGTGTCTTCTGATGGATTCATGTAAATTTCTGCAAGTTTGTTTCATGTGAGTTGCATTTGATTTCTGCTTCCTGTTTATTTATGTTTTTCTTTGTCTGTGTGGGTGGATTTGTTCTCTGTCATTATTTGGACCTCCTGCCATTAATAAGCACAATTCAGGTTGAGGTTTGCAGCATCCGACCTCCTGTTACATCATGGCTGCTTTTAGGAAGTGTAATGGGGGGAAGCTACCCAGGAAGGAACGGCTAATGTTACACTGTGCATGTCATCACCAACTGGGCACACAGAAAGACCTAAAGGCCAATTTTTCTCCATCTTCCTCAGCTGCTGCTGCCTTTTTATGAACAAACTTTTTTTCATTTCAGCCCAGAGCCATTAGGCCTTTTTTGGAAGCTAATTCTGATTAAGATAAGCCCCTCGTTTGTAATTGTCGCCATAAATCACCGGCAGATCCATTTAAAGAATCCTTTCGGACCCTCATCTATTAAAGACGATGGCCGGTACTTTGCCTGCGTTCGCCGCCGATTCTCGACTCAGAAACAAAGCTGCATCAGATACGGCCAGCGACGACTTTTCCTCTTGTTTTGGTCTGGAGCCAAATTACTTTAAGGGCGATTGTTCAAAGTCACCTTGCCGCCTTTAATTATGAAAACCGGCTGAATGTAGGTAATAACGAGGATGAAACTGGCCATCATGACTCGGAGCAGGAGTAGATTAAACAGGCGCGCAGTGATTAAAATGACATTGGTGCATCTAATAAACTGAATAAATTATGCGTGTGGACATTTAGATATGAGGCTAATAAGGTGTCTAAATGATTTGTTTTTCTTTTAATCTTCAGAGAAGATCATCTGAAGAGAATCTTCTTGTGGTTCAAAAACACGGTTCAGCTCAACTCTTTGTTTATTTGGTGCCACGATTTTTCTGGATTTCATGAACTGTTGAATTTTAGATCATAAATTCTCATTAGAAAGGTTGTTTTCTTTCATAAAAGAACCGGAGCCTTGTTGTTTAAGATAATTCTCAGGAAGTGAAATGTATGTATTTTACTCTGATTAGAGAATAGAGATAATCTGTAAATATCAAACTTGAGGTTCTACCACAGATTATTAGTTGTGCTTGAATCTGAACTTTGACTAGGCCACTCAAACACATGAGTATGATTTAATGTGAGCCAGTCCGTCCATTGTTAACCCCTTAATGGATAACAGCTGATATAAGGACACTTAATCTCTCAATGTTGGGGTTTCAGATTTAAAGAGGCTCATTTCTCCTTCCCAGTCAGTGTGTGATGTTTATTGTTCTGCCACAGAATCAGAATAAAATTCATTGATCTATAGAAAACGCTGGAAAGTTCCTAAAGGAATCGGTTCAATGTTTGTTCTCAGAACTGAATCTCCTTCTTCCCCACATGAATATTTTAACTTTCTGCACTTTCTCTTCTTCCTGTCTCCTTCAGTCTTACATGGAGGATCACCTGAAGAATAAAGACCGCCTGGCGAAGGAATGGGAGGCTCTGTGCGCTTATCAGGCTGAACCCAACGCAACCACAACCGGCCTGAAGAACGGCAATGCAAAGAAGAACCGCTCCACTGCTGTGGTGGCATGTAAGTACAGCTCACACATGTCCTTGCTTTATTTTCTTTTTGATAAGAGTACAAAAGTGTAAAACTTCCCCTTATTTCTTTCCACTTACAGTGAAGAGGCCAGAATCTTAAAGTGGCCTCGATCAATAGTTTTCTCGGTTTCTGAAGCTTTTCCAAAGCTTTTTTTGTAACAAATCTTTAAGACAATACCGGCCAACGGCCACCTAATTTGGGTTCAGGACCTCCTGGCGTCATTCAGACATGGAGGCGTTAAACTCTGTCTCTGTTTTCCAGATAATCAGAAACTAGGATCAGATGCAGCGAGCAGAAGGGTTGTAAATTAGTTTTCTATTAAAGCGCTCCTGGACAGGCCTCATCAATGATTAAAATTTCTAAGCCTTTGTGGAAATGGCTCCATCTAGGAAAAAAAGGAAAAAGTGCCATCCCGGTCTCTGCAGCGGGCCGAGGCTTAATGAAATCCAGATTGTGAACTGGGAAAGCGGTTTGTCGGGAATAAATTGCGCTTCCAATTTGAAGCACCTTAAGCTTCTGTGAGCGTGAAAAAAACTGAACTGTTTTTGCCAATTAAGCTGGTGAGGTTTGACTTCTGTTGAATAATAAAATTTTATTAAAAAATGAAGCAAAGATGATGAGCAGCACATCTGCTTGGAGCTATAAAGAAGCTTTTCAAGTCACTGGATGCACAAGTCACCATCTTAGCCCTAAAATGTCCTTGGATTTCTGCTTGTACTTCTGTAATCTTTGGGATCAGTGTGATATCCCTTTGATTAAACCTTTGACACATCAGTGCACCCGCAGTTTCAGAGCTTCACTGTGGAAAGTTTGAAGTGTGGTGACAATTTGTGAGATCTTTTTGGATGAAGGGAGAGATTTAGGGATTAACTCATCAAACTTCAAGGAGCATCTCCATTTTTTTCTCCACCAGTTCAGTCGTGAGCTGAAGATTAACTTGATTCATTATAAGAGAAAATGCAAGTTATGTTTGAAAAGTTCGGTCAGCAGATATGCCAACTAAACATCCTGTTTTCACTCTAAAACTTGCTTGAGTGAGACAAAAAAATGCTGAATCCTTCATTTTTCTGTTCCAGATGATCACTCCAGAATCACCTTGAAGGTGGAGAACAGCCAAGGCAACTCCGACTACATCAATGCCAGCCCAGTAGTAAGCACCTCATCTGCTTTCTAAACTCTGCATTTCACAGCCCCACCCCCTGTGGGGCGTCACAGCAACACAAGCAGTCTACCGTTGCCCGATGTAAATTTTGATGCAACGCTTGCTTAACTTCGGTGGCAGACTCGCAGTGAGCGCGCGTTCTCCGCCATGAATATTAACGATCTCCATACCACAGACACCCCGGGCGGGTGTTCGTTCAGAGGAAGGACATGCACAGGACTCGCTTTACATTTGGTGGAACTCAAATTGATCTGCGGGGTCTTGGGAAATGATTGTTTCTGACCTTGGGTTATGCTAATTCAACGCTGCTTTGTGTTTACTGTTGCGCCTGTGCTCGGCCTGCTGAGCCCCGTTCCCGGCACTGTACCGATTTAAGGAGGGAAAGCAGCCTGCAGGAAGGAAACGGGTGGGGGAGGGGGGAGAGAAAAAGAGCCATGTGAATTCAGTAAGTGAGGGAATCAATTTGGAAACCAGTGTTGGAATAGTAGGTTTATGCTTCCCTCGAGGCAGATACACTGGTATTCCATTAAAAGCAACAGAAACACTATGCATTTGAAATCTGGGCGCCACACCAAAAAGTGGCTCACTCTCTGCGTGTGTGTGTGTGTGTGTGTGTGTGGTCAGCGAGAAACCAAAGAAATCCAAACTATTGGAGAACAAAAGAGCAACTCTGTCGAACGTCAAAAATGCAACAACAGATCCGACACAGAAACCAGCGCATGAAGCCGCTCATGCCCGAAGAGGAGCACAAGCTCTGCCAGGGCGCACATGCATGAAGCAGTAAACACACACGCACACACACGACATAAAAGAAATAGCAAGCACCCACACTGACACATGATCACTGTCAGGCGTACGCTCCCACCTCCCACACGCTCTATTAATACAGCATGGCTGGATGTGAACGTATGGCGGATGCTGCGCTTATTTGAGGAATTTCCTCCATCCTTCGCTCGCCCACGCTCCGACCAAAGGAAGAGGACCGTGTTTGGGATCTTCTTCCAGCAGCTTGTCAATAACCATAAAACTCGTTTATTAAAAAAGATTATTGACTGGGGAGCTAAATATAATTCGATTCCCTGCTGTCATGTTGGATAAACGGCTTGGTTCTGATGACATTCATTCATTGACTCATACTCGGAAAGATGGAAAAAATGTGATATTTTTTTATTTTACGTATATGTATAAATAAATATATAACCATCAATCTTTTTTCCAGAAAATAAAACAAACGCCTGGAGGTGATGCTTTAATTTAGGTGATTATAGCTGCTTATCAAACATTGCAGGGCCGTGCCTACAATTTTTCTGGTCACAAAAAACAGCAGATTATTGAGGAGGTAAATTTACTGGCTCTAGTCCTCTCACCCCTTAAACGTAACATTTTATCATTTTAAAATCAATTTATTTCATTGATATCACATGTGATGTAGTATGGATAATTAAGATCAATTAAAAGATGCTAAATATTTAATGGAATCTTGAGTTGAAACAAATGAGATAAATTGAGATTTTGGGATTAGGATTCAGTTTGTAATTAAGTTTATTTGACATGCCAAAAGGTGTTGAAACCAGAAATAGTTCAGTTACAGGCGGTTGCTGGAGCCTCCAACAATCAGTCAAACATGAACAACCCACAAGAAACTCTGTATTTGTCTTTGAAAGAAGAAATTTAAAGGGGGATTGCTTTGCGTTGAGAACAAACCAAGTTTTAGAGAAAGTAAGTAAAAATAGACACAGCAAAAGTTCTGTTTTGTCCTTTAATAGGAGCCATTGTCGCTCATCCTTAGAAATGGCCTCAGGTGTCACGCGGCAGTAACAGCCTCCCTCGTTGTCAAACTTCCTCCCAGACTTAAGGCTGAGTGATGGAAACATCCACCGGATTTGACTCTTTCTGTCTTAGTGAGGAAGAGACAAAAAGGCAGCAGAAGGGATAATTACATGCGTCACGTCCCACACGTTAGCTTTTTGTTTAGCAAGAAAGACAGTTGTCCTTTTCCAGCTGCATTAATGGCAAGGTTTTATTCTGGAGACACTTCGACAAGTCAGAAAGCATTTTGCCTCCGCTGAGATGGAAAAGAAGAAAAAGGGATGTTGGGAGATGAAGACAGATGATGAGTTTGCAAAGTCTCCCTGATCCCAGGATCCTGGTTTTCATCATCTTTTTCTGTCAGTTTTATACTTTCTTTATCTCCAACTTTTTTATGCAGCAAAGCTTTTTCCTGAGGAGAAATATTTGTAAAAAGTGTCCAGGAAACAAATTTGGAGAGTCCATGCTGTGTTGAGCTGTAAAAGTTTTAAACCTACATTAAACTAAAAAAAAAAAAAAAAAACACACATTAAATTTAGAAAAACATTTACATTTTCAGAGTTTTTCTTTCTAATATTTAAGAGATAAAATCTTATTTGCAAAACAACTTTGTTTTCTATGAAACCTTTGTTTTACATTCCCACTGCTTTTTGAGTCTCTAGAATTTCAGAGATGCCAGAAAAGCTTTAAAACTTTTCCTTTGCACTTTGACAAACAGAATAAACTAATCAGAAAATCAAATCTGTGTTGACATCCAGATCTGACGAGTCTAAATGTCTGGCAGCTGATCCAGATTTCACCAAAACACTGGAAAATCAGAAGCTAACGTTAGTATTGCTGTTTCACATTTTGATTCATGTGCAGGTGATAAAATGGCAGCCGAATAAACTAACAAATAAGCTGACTATGTCAGCGTTACATTTGGAAACAATAATAAAGTGAGTTTCCCAGACATGTTTTTCCAATAATTCTGCATTAGGTCTCATTTATGGGGCTCTTTGCTCAGGAATGGATGCAGCAAGGTGCAGTTCTAACCTGAAACATCACAAGTTATAAAATAATTAGAATTTCCTTTAATGGAAAGTTCTTGTCACAAACAGGAGAACAGCCCCAGATCAACAAAAGTAGATGTAACTACAGGTTAGACATAAACCTCCAGACCTGCCTTCATTTTTCTGTCCATGCTGCTTTTCTAGCTGATGTTTTAATGAGCAGAAACCCCCAGCAACATGTCACCTTTTTTCCCTTTTCTCTTTCTTTTTTCTGCCTCTGTCTTACTACCTTTTAAGTTCATTAGACATTCATTATTGTTTGGCATTCACAAAAGCCACTGAGGACCATTAAAGACAATTTGGTGTTCGGAAAAGCCCGAGAAATTATCCTTCTTCCTACTGTAATTGCCTCCAGCTAAATTGGTCACGCCAATTATTACATTTACCGTACAATTTGCATGCTAATAAGCGGGGGTGTCACTCACTTCCTGCGCTGGTTCTGCTCGCGCTCCGTCTGCCGTCTCCTGCTCACGACGCCTACACCATCCCTCTGCACTTTTCATTAAGTTTGAGGAGAAGTTGAGTTCCTGTTCAACCTCTTCTCCGCAAAGCTTCCAGCTGTGAACAGGAGAACGAGGAGGGGAGAAATGGAGCTGTGACACGGTAAATGGTCTACAGTTTCAACCCCAAATGGATTCAGGCTTATAAAGTTCCATTCTTCGGTTTATTCCCAACACGGGTGGTATTAGAAATGGTTCCCTCGATTTCTCTCTAATGTTGTTAAAGATTGCATATCAAAGTGACGGGTTTTTTTTTTCCAGCTTCATTTTCATGGCTCTGCTCATTTGATTTTTTTCTCCTTTTGTGTAACAACGTGTAGAATGTAATAATGAACCTGAAGGCAGCTTGAACATGTTTTCAGGCCCAAAATACTTCACATGCCGTCTTGTTGCTGAAGCAGAAAGAAAATAACATGATTCCAAATATTTTTCTTTACAAATAAAAAAAAATATTCAGCCCCCTTTTCTCTGAGTGCAACCAGTTGCCTTCAGAAGTTGACTGATCACTGCCAACCCTTAAACTGAGTCCGCCTGTGTGATCTAATCTCCAGCTGCTGTGCGACGCCTCGGAGGTCGCTTAAAAGAATATTGGTCAGCAAACAGCATTATATTTGACAGAATATGGAAAAGTTCAAGAGATATTAATGCTTTTGCAAGCCACTGTATGCATAGATGAGATTACAACAAGTAAATGAAATGTACTCCTTCAAATTCTAGTAAATTAGACTGAAGTTTGTGGTTGTAAAAAGAAAAACTGTAAAAAGATTTAGAATATGAACTTAAAAAATTAAATGTATTTAAGGAATGAAGAGAACAAAGCAAACAGTTTGTTAATCCTTCACTTCCTCTCTCCCTACAGATGGATCATGACCCCAGGAACCCGGCTTATATCGCCACTCAGGGTCCTCTGCCCTCCACTGTGGCTGATTTCTGGCAGGTAAAAACACCAGAAAATCCACGTGCACAACACATATACACCATTACAACGAAAATCAATACCCCCCCCTTAAACAAGAGCTAGCCGATTTGTTATTAGAGCAGCAACTCACACAGGAGACCGTCTTGTTTTGTGGATGTCATTATTAATCCCTGCTTCCACATAAGGCTCAGCGCCACAGCGGCGCACACAGACAGCGCCATACGTCGTTAACGTAGGAGGTGGCAAACACTTTTCCCGCTGTCTCCAGTGTTGGATTGGGTTTGAATTGGAGAGCAGAGGATCGATAAGTTATTTTAGCCGGGGTTGGGGTGGAGGGTGTTTGTGCCGGGAGGAAAGGTCGCCTTGTCAAACAAGTAAAGTCTCTGTAAGGTTTGGAATTGTGCAGGTAACCGTGAACGAGGAGCAGGAAGAAAATAAAAGTAGTTCAAGGTAGACCATGTTCTCTCAACAACTCTGGATTGAAATCCTCAAAACAAAAGATGAAAACAATATTTTTTTCATCCAATCTGAAATGAAAAGTTTCTGTCAAAGCACAGAAAAACAAACGAGAAAAACAAAGTCATCTTAGATGAAGTATTTTAAATTTCCACAGTCTGTTTGGTATAAATTTTACTGAATTTAATTCAGTTATTTGTAATGATTTCAATCCAGCTCTAGATAATTATTATCCATTTCCAGCTCCAGTTTTGCTTAAGATAATCTAGATAAATCAAAACTCATCCTAAATAAATTTGTCATTTTCCAAAATGCGTTCAGTCAAATGAGCCGTTCTATTGGGACAAATAAAATGTGATTTAATTCCATAAAGTTCAGTCAAATTCACTTGAATATTCAAGGTAATTTAAACAGTCAGCAAATGTATTAATTCTAATTCTTCCCGCCTCAAACTAGTTAAATTGGATTAAGGAGGTTCTGGTTCAAAACAACTGATTTCAAAAATATTCAGTTCTCATTCAATCAATTCCAAAGAATCAATAATTAATTTCAAGCCACATAAAACTCAGATCTAGTCATTATTTTCAGTGATTAAGAGTCACGTTCCAGTCAGTTCAAATCAAATTTAACTATATAAATAATTACAGTGCACTGTGTCTGATGCAATTTTAGCAACTGATCTAATTTCTCAATGACTTTCGAGTTCAGTTGAGCTCAGCGATCTTATATAGAGCTACACTGTAAAACTAATACACATATTTTTCATGAAGTGCACAATTCTGGCAACATATGAGGATAAATCATGCTGCGATTTTTCATTCATACAAAAGAAAATTTCAGTCACCTCACTTGTAAGAGCTGAAATATCTTGATCTTTGTGCGAGGAATGGAAACAAAAAGATGTTGAAAACTCTGTGCTTGAATTGTATTTAAAATAAAGTCTGCTAATAATCTTGCAAACCCAGAAATGCATTCAGTTTCCATAAATTTTGGTTTCAGCTGACCTGAGTAGGACTTGCTGCACGCATCTAAAATGAACTGTGACTGAAAATGGAGCACAATTAAATGCTTCAGTAGTACAAAGACATTTTTGTTATTTTTTTCTTATTTTAAGAAAAGATGAAGGCTAGTTTGCAAATTCCCATCAGAAAACATATAAAGAGCACAAAGTTTTATAGAAGAAAAAGTTCAACTCATATGTGAAAAAATGCATTGAGCATCTTTTAGATTTACCAGATAGTAAAGTGAACCTGATGTTAAAAACCTTGCAGAGTCTGATATCTACTCTGTTCTGAGGCCAGAGGAATCTGCGAAAGTCAGAAGCTACAATACAACAAAGCAGAGTTTAAATTTAAAACTACAGCTGTAAAACACAGAGATGAACCAATTATACTATAGGCTGTTTATGATACTGAGTGAGAGCATCTGTTAATGAATCAATTATTTCTTTAACAAAACACTGTGAGAAATGGTGATTTCATTTAGGGAAGATAGAAATTCAGAAGCCTTTATAAAAATGGATGAATAAAAGGTGCAAAAATATTCATAAAACTATAAATCAAGTGAAAAAGTAAAGCTTCAGCTGTAGGTGAATCTGTTCCCGCAGGTGAAAACATCTGGAGCTGCTGCTCATTGGTTAACCTCATTCACTGTTTCATCAGACTTCAAAACTGGCCAATGTTGTTACGACACATCCATCATGCTGCAGATCAACCTGCCAGACTGAAAGAATTCAACACGAATGGTGCAGTTAACATTTCACCGGAAAATATGGCTTTGAATAAAATATGTATTTCACAAAGCTCAGGTTTTGATAAAGGGAGCTCGTCCACGCGGCTCCAGGAGAGTTCTCACCCTGTCAGCTAAAACAAATTAACACCATTTCTCAAGAAAGTGCAACGTCACGGCTTTGGATCCGCGAGGCTAATCAGTAAAGCAGAAGGGAGCACAGAGGGAGGGGGAGGAGAAGGGGCTGTAACTCAGAACCGACAACAATTAACATCAGTTAAATCACCATCCAATGAAGAGCGCGTGCAGCCATCGAGCGCAGTCATGTGAGAGCGCTATTGTTTTATAGCTCCCATTAACGGATGGCTGTTATCTCTGATCGGAGAGGAATGGATCTCCTGAGCGGCGCGGCCCGCCCAGCTGTGAGAATATCACCGCCATCAGGAAAAATACGAGCGGGAGGGAACGCTTCGCCGTGGAATGATCCAGTTGAGGGACAGAACGGCCTTTACAGCAGCAGTAATTACTTTTCATAGCGCTTGATTTCTAACCAAAGTCTGAGAATGTGAGCGTTCGTTTTCCCTCCCACCCACATAATAGACTCTTCTGTCCTTACAAAATAATAGCAATCTGAATAAATGTAGACTAACATACAACCGTGTGGGTGAGTGTAGATCCGCTGGAGTCCCAGTTGGCAGACTTCGAAAGGCGTTGTTCATCTTCCAAATGAAGCTCTCTGCCACTTCACACAAATGACTCTATGTGCCAATACGATATTAATATCTGCATCGATCCCGATATTAAAAAAATTCTAGTATCAGTGACAATGTGCCCAATCCAGTAGGGCAGATCTACCTACTCTAATTCTATACTTTCTGCTCTGAGTGCTTTATTTATTTTACATTATGTTTAAAATTCCTAATTCCTCTTTCTGAACCATTTGAAAGTTTTGTTGCAGTTTTGTTTTTACAGGTTTGACCAACGCAGTCTGCTCAGTTTCTTCATTGTTCATTTTACATTGGCTGTTATTAGTGAAAGTTTTCCGGACGATCACCGATTATGATATTGAAATAAAAGTTTTGGATGGATGGATGATTTTTGTTGTCTGAAATGTTGTTAAATATGGAAAGAAATGGATTTAGGTGGTAACAGAATCTGCTGGTCGAATCATCAATGTACCTATTTGTGTTGTTTCTACGTGTGAAATTGGCTGAGTTTGTAAAGCTGTTGGTGTATTTAAGTGTGTAGTACTGGTGATGTCAAATCAATTTGTATTTCAGTACATTTATGTCTGTGATAAAAAAATCAATTCATCACCGTTTTTCTGTATCAAATCGGTGTCAGCTGACGCTAAATCTCAGATATTGGTATTGTGCATCCCTAATCTAGATGCTGCCCATCTTAACTGATAAATTTAGATTTGAGAAAAATTGAGTGTCCTGTCCAAAACTGAACCTGAAGGATAATGTGCGTAAGGCGTTTTATTAAAGTGTTTTATTTGCAGATGGTGTGGGAGAACGGCTGTGTGGTCATCGTCATGCTGACTCCTCTGGTGGAGAACGGCGTGAAGCAGTGCTACCATTACTGGCCCGACGAAGGATCCAACTTGTACCATATCTACGAGGTAAAGGTCATAGAAATATTTCAGCTCATACCTGTAAGTCATGCTTGAAAATAATCTAAGATAAATCATTTAAATCATTAATGACGTCCAAATCCAAAGCTTTCTGGATGAAACAGAACCGTTTTAGTGACCTTTATTTGACTCTTTGGTGCCAGATCTGTAAACCATCCTTCAGTTTGAAGGCTCAGCTCTTTAATGGTCTGTTAAATCTGAGGCTCTTTTCTGATCCTGTCCACTTACATCTACAATCCCAACTGGTTTTGGGCCCACAGAGGCTCAGTGCAGCCTTTGACTGCATGAAAATGCATCGACAAAAATCAAAGCACAGGAAGCCATGTCTCCACATGTTAGTTTGATGCTTCTTCTCCACACCTTGAGTTTGTGTTTAGTTGAATACAAAATGCAGAGTTTTGTTATATGAAGAATGTGTGGAAGATTTCCAGGCTCTAATCATCAGTTTTAGCCTTGCTGTGGTGGAGGAAACATTATCAGCATTTCTTTACCTGATAAGATCAGATAAGGTCATCATTTCATTGTGCAGCATCATGCAGCAGCAGCATGAGACGATGATGCAGGTGAAGGACTTCCTGCTTTTCTCTCCAAATGCAAATAAAGACCAGCTGATGTTGGCATCATCAGTTTCAAACGTCTTTAAAAGCCTCAATGATTTTCCACTCCGTTATACGGAGCCCAGTGCCTGTGTTCTGGGACTCTGCACTCAACAGGAAGAGTCATCAAAGACAACACTCCTTCTGACTGTGTTGTGTTTGTGTTGCTCCATCACAGCAGGCTCTTTCTTAATCCAGCATGTCTGCTCGTTATCCTGACAGGTGAACCTCGTGTCTGAACACCCTGAACACATCTGGTGCGATGATTTTCTGGTTCGGAGCTTCTACCTGAAGAACATGCAGACCAACGAGACGCGCACCGTCACTCAGTTCCACTTCCTGACCTGGCTCAACCAGAACGTCCCGGAGACCAGCCGGACCCTCCTGGACTTCCGCAGGTAGTATTCAACCCAGACACTCATGTTTGCTTCTCAAAATGTCTCTAAATGCCGAAGGAACCAAATAGGTTTGGAGTGAACATTTGCACACAATGCTGGATTACAACCTGAGTTTGTGGAACCAGCAAGTAATTTCATGTTTATCTCTGCTCACCTACTGATAAACACTTTCAAGCTGAATTGTATTTGAAGTGCTTACGCTTCCCTTTTAATGTGGATTGAGAAGGCTTTGAGCTTTTGCAAGTCGCACTTTAATTCCTAATGAGTCTAATAAATCCTTTTTAATTGAAGTCCTCGTTTGCTCTTTTTTTACTTTACTTTGATTTGATTGCGCAAAGGAAATTCTAAGAAAAAACTTAATTTGCGGAACAAACTTTTTCAAATTGCATCTTTGGTGCCAACTAGTGTTTACAGTTTCCACACATCTGAAATAAACTCTTAACTTCTTAATTCCTGACATTAACTTCATGAATTAATGTCAAAGTGATATAAACTTACAACTTGGCATATATAATTTGATGTAACATTTATCCTAAAACAAATTCCCTGCAGTGTGTCTAAAACATTTGGTCCTCCTGAACTGTTAAAATGGTTTCCACTATTAATGCATATGAAGCTGTATTTAGTGTCTGTACTATTAAAACAGACATTTATTAATGTTTTTAGATTGGGTCTAATGCATTTATTGATTTTAACTATTTGCATGTATCTCTGACCAGAAACCCGCAGTAAGTGGCGGCCGATTTGATCTTAAGACAAAATGTTAAAAGAGAATCAGGAGAAGGTTAAAAGAAAAATTACAGCTTTTAAATGTCTGGTTATTGCACCTTTATTCTTATTTGTTTTGAATTTGGGGTTGTGTGATTTATTATTTTAATGCACTGTAAAGGAGTCACTCAGCAGACACAGCTACCATTCATCAACAGCAAATTGGAAATAAGTCAACAAATATCCACCAAATAATCGATGTTTCATTTCTCGATAAAACACATTTCAGGAACATCATGCATGCTTAAAAATATTTGACAAGTTTGTTTTGATATTTTTCACTAAGATTCTCGCTTCCAACACTCTGCATGGGACTCTGGTGTTTTACTAACTCTACGGCTCTCCATCCTGTTTTCGATGAATGCAACTTTTACCGCTGACCTTATAAAATGACTTGGAAAAACTAAAGGTTTCAAAAATCCAAATGGCCAATTTTTCATCTTAGTGATTCAGCCATGTAATCTTTAATTTGTGGTGCTACTTCCTTCCTGCTCACCTTTGACCTCTTTTTAACTGATGTACTGTATTACCTGCTAGGTGTGAGCTTTCCTTTCAGAGCTGGTGTCACTGCACATCAATTAGGTGGGATATCGAGAGTCACAGCTTTTCTAAGGGGGCCTGGTGGGCGTCGCCACACACCATCAGTTTGGAAATATTGCCTTTTACTCACAGGGCAGCAGGGTCATGACGTAATGAAGGAAGCGTTCTGGGAGATATTTTTCTTTTTTATTGCTGCGGTTATTTCAAAATAATAATTAAAAAAAAAAAAACCTGACCTGTTTTTCTTTTTTTCCTGCTCTGATGTGTTGAAGATAATGGCTGACATATTCCTGTCTGTACGCTTTGGCCAGCATGTACTCACAGTGGACTGACTGAGCAATCCTCTCCAGCTTCTCCCTTCCTGTTTTACCAGCTAACTAGCGGTTGCCAGTGTCATTTTTGTGATGTTGCAGCTAGTAATATGAGTCCAGTTGCATAGTCACAAAAGTGATCATTGGAGACTGTGACTCTACAACCAAGCACCAGTCCTCTTCCTCCCTCCCCACCTTCCTCCTCCTCCTCCTGCTCTCTATCCTCGGTGTGCTCGGTGATCTGAAATGACCTCTTCCCTTTCTGCTTGCTCCTGGTTTGCTTGACTGCCTCCGATCTTCGCTCCTCTCTCACCATGTATCCCTTTCTTTCCTGGTTGCTTTTGTCTTCCTCTCCCTCCCCTTTCCATCCGTCCCTCAGTGAGTTTCTGCTCGTCTTTTCTGAAAACTTCTGACCCGTTGAGCTGAGAATACGTCCAACACAAAGATGAGGCTCCTCTCTGTTCTGTCGGCTGCAGGCTGGGAGAAAAGAAGGACAATATTTGCTGCCTCTATGTTTTTTTTATTTTATTTTAATCACATAAATTAACTGCAGACACAGGAGAACTTTTATTAACTTTTGTCAATATAAAGTATTGATCCACATCATTGTTCAGTGGCATTTTGGGCAGAGAAAATAAAAAGTTCTTTGAATCCAAGCGACTATAAAATTATAAGACTGCCACAAACTTTTATTCCTAAAGAGTATATTTTCTCCTTTTTTTGCTTTTAAGCTGGCAGAGTCTTGTAATCATTTTTTTTTTAACTTTAGCTGCTTTTTCACTTTGTTATAGTTATTTTATTGACTATTGTGAAATGTTTGCTAAAAGGTTAGGAAACTGGCAGACAGAAGATACATCAGCTTTAAAAGAAAAACAAAGTAGAAACTAGAATTGGAGTTTATTACCAACAATAAATAATCAAAATAGCCAATAAGCCGATCATCAATTCTCAGAAGGGTTTGGTGGCAGTAATATCAATAAAAGTTTTCCATTTATTATTAAGAAGAGTATGGATAATTTGTGTCATGCTCTTTGTAAAAATAAAGTGTAAATAAAAACATTACTTTAAAAAAAACTGTGACTCCTCTAACATTGTTTTGTAATTTCAGAAATGTCTTGCTCTAGTTGGAATTGAGTGAAATAAACTTGGTATGATTCTGTTTGGGCTGAAGGTTTTTCTGGACCTGGACGTTGCATCATCATCACTGAGTGGGAAATTTCAGAACTTTTTAAATCACCTTATTGCTGCTAAAATTAACTGAATCTAAAGAAATGGGACGAAACCAAACTAGGAAAAAATGATCAGGTTTCTACAAGAAATTAATGATGCTAAAATGATCAACACATACAAAAACAAAACAGTTTATTGAGTGTAATAAAGTTAAAAATATATAAATAGGCATAAAAATTGACAACCACATTCTGAAGAGTTTATTTTACTTGATTTTGTCCTTTTGGGTTTTTGGAATCGTTTTGAGAAAACAATCCCTCCTCTTTTATTCTTCTTAGTCTGATCAATTCATCCTTTCTTCAGCTCCATGAAATCTGCCAAAACCATTTGGAGAAACACATCATGACCTGAAACTTCACAGCTGGAAGCCTGCTGTTGGTTTCTTGCTGTCCAGTTTGGTCTCCAAGCCTTGTGTGTGTAGCGACATCCAGAATGTTAAACTGCAGCATTTCCTGGACTAAATGTTGCAGCAAACTTTGATCAGGTTTCAGCTACATTTCTTTAGCAGTATCATACGGTTTTCAAGATAAACATATAAAAAAATGACCTGTTTTGCTTGTGCTTGTTGATTCGACAGCAGAAAACTGTTTGCATGTGTCTTTTGTTTCATAATGAAAGAAATTTGCCCAGAATATAAATCTGGATTCTTCAGTTTAATCACTGAAATACAGCAAGAATAAAACAAAAATGAAAAGAAATGCACATTATTTTACTGAGACACTTAATGTCTCTTAAGCCACAATAATCTAAACTTGTTTATCTTTTCTCCCAGTCGTCACCGTGGTTACGGTTTGGTTCCTTCCTATCTGGTCATCAGTCTGAAAATTTTCTTTATCTGACCATTAATCTGGCTTCTGAAGGCATTTCCTTTGATTTTAGCTCCCCCTCTCCACTTCCATACCCCTTCAACCGCCCACCCTGCTCGTTGGCGATCCTCTCCTGCCTGTTTCCATGGTAACGTCACTAGTGATTTTCCTCAGGGAGCGCCGCCGATTCTGTGTAGGGTTTTGTGTTAGCTGGGGAGACGTAATGACTCGAGTTTCTTTGTGGTTGTTCATTTATTCCTGCCCTGAAATAACCGAAGTTCACGTGTAAAGTTGATGTTCCTCCGTTCGGTCGCTGATGCACAATCCTGCACTGTTAGCCGCTTGTTTATTTCAGAGAAAGAATAATTGGCTTCATATAGATATTCTTCTTCTCCTGCAGGTTTCTTCTGGTTAGAATTGACAACTTGGAGAAACAAAATAATAGGCGACCACTGTTAATCAGATCCCACAGATGGAAACTCGTTTAAAAAAAAAAAAACTCAATCAATGGCAAAGTGGTCACTTTCTTCGACAAAATGATTCTGCTATTTTCTTTTTGTCTATCTGTTAATTAATTTTACCTCTTGTCCTGTAATAAAACTCTGTGTATTCGTACACAGGCTCTGTGTTTTTATACTAATTTAAAAGTTTTCCCTTTATCAGATAAAAGTATACAGACCATCCTGAATAGTGGTGAGATTTCTTGATCAAAAATTAGATGTATCAGTTCAGTCATGAAATAATATTGAGTACAAAACTGCTTCATAAAATTTCCACTCAGTTGTTTAGGTCAGCAGTTTGGACCTCAATTCATATAAATATTCTTTGTGCAATTCTTTTTAAAAGTCGTATTAAACACCAGCTTGTGTTGTTGTTCCAGCAGCTGCTGGGTTTGTGTCTTTCATCAGCAAGAACCTGAAAAGAGACAATTATTACTGTAAATATTTGACAAAAAAGAAGCAAATTGTTTCTTGGCCTTCAGCAATGTAAAATTCAAATTAAAAGTTTTGGATGAAGTGGAAATGAAATAGTTTTCAGACTTTGAAATAAAATCTTCATAATTTCTGAAAGCCCTGAGATATTGAATGAAGTAGCTTTAAATAAATCCTAGAAACCTTGAAGCAGGAGGTTTTATTTTGTTTGGTTTTTTTTTCTTCTTTTTTAGTATTTCCATAAAGATGTGGAGAAAACTAATCAGACACAAAAAAAATGTTATTTTGTATCTATAAAGCTGCGGGAATCTCTTTAATATGGCCCATTTTTGTGTCGGGAATAAATACTAATGGATTTATAAAGATTACCAAAGAAAATGTAAACTGCCATTGTTCATCTCTGTTCCAAATTATTATAAGAGGTTTTGAAACCAGTTTTTAAGTTAAATATTTTTGCTTTAAAAGTTGCACATTTTACTTGAAACATGAATTACTGTACAAAGTGTATTTTTTGGTGTGATTTTTTTGTTGTCTCTCATGCACACTGCCTGCTGTTACATAATTTTTTTCGGCTGAATGTAATTAATCTGAGGTGTCATCTTGAAAATAAAAATCTCCAGCTGTGATCCAGGCGTTCTGCTGGTCAGCCAGCAGCTTCATGTTTTCACAAACTGCTTTGAAGAAAAACTTCTGCTTGTAACCAAACTCTTCAGGAAAGGCTGAAAGCAAAAGACTGCTTTGCTTTTTCATTGTGATTCTGCTAAAAATCTAAAATAAGTTAAATTCAGAGTCTTGAAGCCAAACGGTAAAACTGTAAACGCTACATCAGTTTGTTTCTGTATGAATAACATTTCCACTGACTTCCTGTTTTGTTTTTGTTTTGTCTCATAGGAAAGTTAATAAGTGCTACCGGGGTCGCTCATGTCCCATCATAGTCCACTGCAGGCAAGTATAACATCTACATAAATTACTTCTGTGATGTTTTAACACCAAGTTACCATAGCAACATAGCCTTATTTTTGAAGTGGGCAGCAAAGTGGCTGTTTGAACTCACTGTGGAGTTTCCTTTACAGAAATTCATAATAAAATTTTGATATAAAATATGTTACGGGCAAATTATCCTTGTTTCTAAGTTTAATATAGCATTAGAATAACATTAAAGTCATGTAAAGTATTTACTGCTGCAAATTGCAAATTACAAATTGTGGGTGGAACAAAGAGGTACAGAAGTGAATTTGATTTCACTCCTGAACAAAATTACATTTTTTAATTTTTAACACATTTGAAGGTATATCTGTTTGGGAATATTCCTAATTTCTCCAAAGAGTCCAGATTTACAGGGTCTATATTAACTTCTGGACCAAATCCTTACTGATGGTGACCCCGTCTCTGTACTGGTTCTTGTAGTTTAGTTGGTTGCCTCCTGCTTTAGTCAGTGAGGTTTTCTGTGGGATCAGCATTTAAACATTTACAAAAAGACCAAATGTCTTGAATTCCATCACACATTGATTGTGCTGTGGTACTAATGTCGAGTTCTGTGCAGCAATAAATGATGTTGCCTTGACTGATGTTGATCAGCTGATGCAAAACAGTAAAGAAAAAATGTACAACTACGAACAAGTTTTGATGTTAAGTGGAGAATCTTGTTTCAGGTTGATTTTGTTGAGCAATATTTGAATAATCTCAGGTTCTACACAGCTATTATAAATTTTGTGGATCAAGTCTTTGAGTATTTATGATCAGAGTTTAAGTTAATTCTGAAAGATTTCTAGAGTTACTTTTAGTTCACTTCTGTGTTCTGCCAAACCAGTTTTTACTGGTCGCTGTGCTGCGTTTATACTTTCATTCACTGCAATCATGTTGACTTAGGATTTTTAAAAATATTCCAGGCTGAATTGTTTTGATTTTTAATGGTGCTAAGCATTAGCGTTTTTTCTCTTATTTAATAATCATTTTTTAATCCTCTAAAACAAGGTGAAACTAGACATTATTTGCAGCTGAAATATCTGAAATATCCAGTTAAATGTTTCTTTTTTTGCACAACTCGTAACACTTAAAAAAAAAAAGTTTGTACCCGACCTTGCAATTGCTCAGCCTGACACAGCCCCATCATGGGGCGTCATAAACATGCAGAACACAGAGCTGAGTCGTAAGGCAAAGGATGAAATTGGGCCCATAATCCGTTGATGAATCTAAGAGCAGACCAACCCTGTGTAACGGTAGAGCAAAGAAAAGACTAAGTGTGGAGACTTTCATTTCCAAATGGGTTTCTCAGAGCCAACATTGCAGTGCCATTTATCGCCCTAATGTATACAGAGAGCAGGGTGAAGCAATCAGGAAGAGAAGTGAGCGAACAGAGGAGTAGAGATGCAGAAATTCAATAACCTCGCAGCATCTCTGCTGCTCCATCCTTCTGGTGTCCTTTTCCATCTTGTCTTTTACTTTTTCTTTTCCTTTCCTCCTTTTTTCCTGTCAGTGTCATTGTGCATAGATTCATAGAGTGGCGCAGACATCCTGACGTTCATTCACAGCCCTCAGCTCTGTTCTGTCATGATTGGATATCAGACGTTGTGATCACCTTGTGATGAAAGCACATGCATGCACACACACACACACACACACACACACACACACACACACACACACACACACACGCACACACACGCACACACACACACACACACACACACACACACACGCCTGCTTCCATGTTATCTTTCAATTAATGCAGACTTACCGGTGAAAATGGAATATTCTGATTCTGAGGGCAAAGACATAAAGTTTGTCCTTCTGTCCATATTAGGACTTTGTATCAACTTCCACTCATTTTTAGAAACTCTAAGTTTTCACTAAACACTGACCCAATGCCTATTCATAAACTTAATTCACACCTTATTCAATTTTGACTTCAAACCTTAAAAATGGGGATCCGGTTCATCAGCTTTAGTCTGCATGCGACATATTGCACTTCAGAAGGCTTTATAGAAAAAGATACTAAATAGTTTGCATAAACAAGTCTACACACACACACGCACACGCACACACACACACGCACCGTACACAACAGATGTAGCATCTCCTGAAACAAACTTTTGGGATATATTTATCACTTTCCCATGCTTGAAATAAATCCATAGTACAAAATATTCTTTCCAAATACATTACTTTGTCTAATAAATCTCTCCTCTGTTTCCAGTCTGTTACTTATGTGGAACAGAGGAAAATGTATTTAAGCCTCGTGTTTAAGTGAAATACTCTTCATATTTCAGCTTTCCCCAAAGACTTTAAGCTCTTTACCACATAAATCTACACATCTGCAGCTATTTATCCACTTGCAGTAAAAATAGTAAGTCATAAAAAGAAGACCTCATTTGTCTGCTTAAGTCGGATGACATTAAACCAGAACAGAGCAGCACTAAAAAGTGATGCTCCTGGAAAACGTCCCTGTGAAAACATCTAACTGAATCTTCTTTAAAGTTTCTGACTTCTGCTAACTGTCGACATGGCTTTGCTCTTAAAAACTAACCAATAGTTTAGCATTGTTTTGTGCCGACGCTGAATTAAATAAGTAACTTAATGATCTTCTGATTTTTTTAAGTGGTAGTAAGAACACAGTCACTACCAAAGACGCGACAGAATCCACTTCATTGTATTTAGATCCAAATGAAACGTTTTTTCAATATTCAACGTGACAAGAAATGGCAGGAATTTACCTTTGCTGTTTTGTTATTGTGGCTGAAAAATGACAAATTAGTGATTTGTAATGTTTTCAATATGTTTGAAATAAGTTTATTTATATAGTACATTTCAGCAACAAGGCCGTTCAAAGTTCTTTACATCATAAAAACACAAAGAGTTCATAAAAACATCAGTCACTTTTTAAAATGCATATTTATATATGACAAGTGTAACTTGTCCACAGTTGTTTGTTGCCAAACCCTCATCTGTCTTTTGTTTTTATTTAAAATGTGTATTTGATTTTATTAGTTTTTTTGTTTTTGATTTAATGTCATCCAAAGGAAGTTTTGATGAATTTTCCCAAACAAACTGATGTAACTAATGTCCGTTTCTGTCCATCCTTTGCTGCTTGGCCTCTGCAGTGACGGTGCAGGAAGAACTGGGACCTACATCCTGATCGACATGGTCCTCAACAGGATGGCTAAAGGTGAGCGTCGCCTGCATGTCCTTCCTTCCTGCTGCCATGGAGAGGCGTTACCATAGCAGCATGTCTATCTTCTACGGACTAAATCAGGCAATTTCATTTCCAGTAATGATATTTAATTACATAATTACAGCAATTAGCAGGCAAACATAATGTCACATTTTATGAAAACACTCAGTTGTGTTGCTCGTTACCCTTTGAGCAACAGAAAACAAACTGCTTCTGCATTGGTGATTAAATGTATAAATTTTTATGAGAAAGACGCTGATTGATGCCGTCTGTTGATGTTTTTCTTTAGAGAACATTTTTGATGATCAGTAAACAAGTTAAAAAGATTTAAACGTGAGTAATGTAGTTTGTTTTTTTTTTCTATTTAAGCCACAAAAAAGTACGCTACGCAACAAGATAAAAGTCCTGCAGACTTATTTATTGAAACTGTTGTGTGATGAAAAGTCTTTGATTCAATCAACACAACAGAGAATCTCAAGAACTCTCAGCCAAATGAGGTTTCATGCTGACAGCTAAAAAAAGTCTGAGGTGAAGCTGACGTCAAAATTATTACCACCTCTATAAAATTTTAAGTTACTTTCAATGGTTTTGTTCAATTTCTTAGCAGACCAATGTTTTATTTGTGATAAAAACCAATGTTTTTCTCAAAAAATCCTTCTGTCAAACAAAAGAATAAAAACCACCAGGATCAAAATGATCTGGCTTTTCTTTAAGATCTGGCCGTTCTGTTTAAAAAAAGCACAAAAATCTGCAGAAATGTTTCTCTTGACCTCAGACTCAGAAAAACTTCCTTATTGACAAATGATAGCAAAAGGTTACTTTGTGCAGCATATTTTCATGGCAAGGATTCAGAAACGGACTGAATCTTTCAATGCAAGGAACAAATTAAAAAGAATTAGCTTGTTGATTGTTCATCATGTGCAGATCTGAGACGTTTCGTCTGAGCTGCAGTGATTTCATAATGCTGCTGCATGATCTTTGTGTTCCTTTGTGTCCCATGGTGGTGCTGCCACTGTGGCAGAACGAGCTCCTGTGTCTTTAATTTCACATCAAAGGGTCAGCAGTCGTTTCCCAGGCTGTCACACTGTGATCACACTCTTCAGCACCCAGGGGCCGGGGACCGAGGGGCCGAGCTGGGAGGGACAGGATGGACACCGGGGCAGGGGGCGGTTAAGGATACTTCTGTCTGTCTGGAAAAACAAAACTCAAACTGCGGCAGCACGAACATATTAACAGTTATAAAAGCATTTTTGGACTTATTGTTGCTTTCGGTTCCAGTCTTCCAAACTGCAGTGGATTTCCGTAGGATTTCATGTGATGAGCCGTTATGAGGCAGTTCATATCTGCACCGGTTTAGCATATTCAGAGGTTAAAACTGTCCACCTGAGCCGTGAGCAGCTGCAGCTCCTCCTGTGATTAACAGTCTCTTTGTCCTGCCTCAGTTTAACTAGGCAGCCATGAACTGGTTGGTTTGTTGTTGTGCCAAACTCTTCATTTTAGATGTATTGATTATGGAGATGTTTTATAATCTAACGTCGCTTTAAGAATTCGCCACTATTTTCCCTTTGCTATGTTCTTAGAAAAACGTAATGTCTCAATTGTTTGGTTTTGTTTTTTGTTTTTATGATTTAAAGCACTTACATCATCAAATAAAATTTTACTGATTCTTAATACTGACATTAAATTACAAACAAGTGAACTCTTGATTAGGAGATGTGGTTCTAGAGCTAATATGTTGCGCTAGATTTTATGTAAAGGTGTTAGAGTAAAAGGGGCTAATAAACATGCATTTTACACTTTTTTATATTTTATTTTGAAAACCCTCCCGCACTTCCCTTCCTCTTATATGTGTGTTTGTTTAGACAAACTCTCATCTGTCATTGTTCTTCAGCGGCTTCAAGTTTTCAAAATGTAGTTTTTATTTTTGCTTGTTTTACTTTTTGATGAATTGGCATCGATTTGATTTGATTATATTTCTGACGATGTGAGCAGGTCAAATCAAAATCCAGGTCTTGTAGAAATTTACAATCAAATTTTAGAACATGGTAGATTCTACTGGAAAACTAGAAATGGCTCGTCATTGGCTCTTTATAATGATCCTAAGCAGGATGATCTGGGGAGATTGCTTGCATCAAATGTGAATTTAAGGATTTACAAATTGAATATCTATAACAGATGTGTTGGAGGGCAGTCAGTTTCACTTTAAGTAACCAAACTGTTGTTAAGTCTGATCCTAAAGGCAACAAATTCAAACTGAAAACGGATTAATCATCAGAAAGATGGAAAATATGGGTGTGGTCAGTAAGGCAGCGCCCTCTGGTGGAATCCAAAGAGCCTGCATGTAGCACTGTTGTAATCTGCCAAAGCAAATTGGATAGAACTGAATTTATTAGTGAATAAATCAGCAGCATGATGGAAAGTAAAATAATTTGGATCATTTTAAATATGATCCAGTGTAGCTTTACATAATTCATGCTTTTTTTTTCAAGCATTGCTTTACAGAGAGAGAAGACAAGTGAAAGTTTTAATGTAATTGTGGTTTAATCAGAACAAAGCATGGAGCAGCATCAAGGTCGCAGCTGCAGCTTAGAAATTGTTTCTTTAGAATAATCACATTTTGGATCAGCATATCCCAAGAGGATATGATGCATTATTTGCGTAAGCATTGCATCCCACATATATATATATATATATATATATATATATATATATATAAATGTGCATTTATGTTTATGCACATTTCTGAAAATGCTTTTTAAAAGCTTCTCTGTGTTCACCCTGATCTTTCTGAACCTTTTTGTTTGCATGTGTTCCCCCTCATCCCAGCTCCCACAGCCCTTTGCTTTCTCCTGATTGCTCCAGCTGCTCAGAGGGAATTGTAAATTTTCTGAGGAATTACGGTGAGGTATCAGAGATGAGGAGGTATTGCTCTGGTTCTGAAAGGCTCGCTCCATTCCTCGCCCCTCTCTGTTATCCCCTCACATTCCCCCACCATCACCGGCCACATTTCTCTTCTTCTTAAGACTCTTACAAAGCCCATGAAGTGGTTGAAGGTTTTCAGCTCTCTTTCAATTCCCTTTGAAATGTTACGTGGGTTTTTTTATTTTTTATTTTTTTATTTAACAGTTTGCCTGGCTCTCACCTTCAACTTTCTTTGGCTTTCTCAAGCACCCCAGCTTTATTTTATTTCCTAAATTCTACATCACTGCTTATAAAATCATTTTCTCCCTCGTTTCTTGTCCAACTCCTTGACCTCCACCTAAAATCTGGAGTCTTACAGAAGCTCAAAAAAGCCACTGAGGTTTTAAACTAACCCCCTCCTTGGTTCCTTTTTCAAACCTCAACTCCGACAAAAAGGAGCTGTACAAAAGGAGAGCTTTTTGTTTTGTTTTTCCTTTCATTTCGCTGAGATGCGATCCTTTTTGAGGCTTATCAGAAAGTTTTCAGTTTAAATTCTTTCCCTCCAAATGAAAGAGAAAAGCCAAACCTGTGAGCTGCGTGTTTCCACTTTTCTGGCTGGACAGGAGTCCATTGTGTTTAAAAGAAGAAGAAAAAAGACTGCAGCACAAAAAACCTGTGAAACAGAAAGAGAAAACTCTGAATGAACAGCACTCCCACCATTCATTTTCCTCCTCAGCCAGGCAGGAGAAAGAAGCGTTATTATGTGTCTCAAAAAAAAAGTAATTCTTGTGTTTCTTTGTATCTGAGGTTGGATGGAGGATGCTGAGAAAAAAGAGTCAGAAAACAAATCGAATGTTCTTCACTGCTCATGTTCTTTGTGAATTTAATTGTTGCTCCCACATCATCTTTTCTATTCAACTACTTCTTGTTTCATTGAGTCCTCTACCTTTATTGTAACATCTGCTTAAAAAAAAACTTTTATGAGAATTCCTTTGTCTAATTTCTTCGTCCCCATCAGTGTTTTAATCATGTTCCTCGTCATCTAATAATAGAAGCTGTGCAGCATCTTTCTGCAGACTCTGTTTCACATCGGGTTTCTGGAGACGTACCGTCTGCTCCGTTGCGTTTCTGGTCCAGTATTACGCCAAAGTGAACAGAGATATTTTTACTCTTCCGCTTCTTTTCCCGTGACAGACAAAGTGTTCGACATATTTCTGTTTGTTCTGAAATCTACAATCATCTCCTTTGTTTTGTTCGCAGTAAAACTCAAAGTGGTCAAACAGTTTTCTGTGCTCAGCTTTTCTGACTGCAGATTATCCTAAACAGGAACAGTGAGGTGGGAAAAATGGGGAGAGAATGACGCCCTGAGTTAAAGGTACGGCTGCTTTAATTGTAGTTACAACCCTCTAATCAGCAAAGATGCCATCGGGCAGAGAGAGACACAAAGAAAAAAAAAAAAACTATTAACTACTGAATGGATGATGTCGATACAAGACATGTTTTTACCTTACAATTACGGCAAAACAACCAATTAAAGGACAGAAACAAACAAACACAGGAAACTCTAAGCTTCTCGGCAGTGGCAAAAAAACAAACGTGAACAAGTGAAAGAGGAATCTCATGAGGAGCGCCCCCTGGAGGTCACTGACCATAACAATGGTTACTTTCCTTTTCTAAACCTCAGCAGAATGACTCATGTTTCTGGTGGGACTCGTCACAAAAAGTAACTATTAGGAAACATTTCTGTGCTTGAAAAGGCTTCAGATTATTCTGCTTCTTTCTCACTTCTCAGACAATTTAACCTGAAAAATATTTTCCTCAGATTCGACTAACAGGCTCCAAAGCAAATTAAAGACCCAAGGTTTTACTTTAGCAAGTGGGTTTACAAAGCAATAAAATATAATTTGATCTGAACTGTGATACCACCAGATAAATTTCCCTCTGGAAAATGACCCAGCAGGAATCATTTAATTTAGAAATAATAACTTTGACTGTGAAGTAATGAAGACTAAAAACTTTTTTGTAAACCCTGAAGACGGGACTATTTTTTGTGAGCGTTGACACTAAGGAGTGACGAGGCTCATCATCAGACCATGATGCACCTCAAGGATGGCTGCTGACGGCTTCTTTTGTCAGATTTTTTTCCATCCAAACAAAACATCTCAAGGGGGGTTTGAGTGAAAAGCTTGAATGCGTTTTCTTTTTGCTCTAAGAAAAAAATCTGTTGTAAACGTCACATTTTTTGACAGATCTTAGCCCGATCGTCTTCCCTGCGCGTTCAGCTCAATGCAGCGCCATTTTTCATGCGTCTGTTTTTGTTTGTGTGTCTGACAGGTGCCAAGGAGATTGATATTGCAGCCACTCTGGAGCACCTGCGGGACCAGAGGCCAGGAATGGTCCAGACCAAGGTAACACACCTGAGATTAGGACGTCTGCTCTTCCCCAAACTCTCTTAACGTCTCGCCTGACTACTAAAGAAATGTCATCGCACACATGAATCAATAGGTTGAAATAATTGACACAAAATCCAAAACATTCTTGAAGTGCACTGGTTTTACATAATGAAGCTCAAAGTGCATGATAGAGGATCCATTAATGGGAAAAAATCAGTTTCACTCAAAGAAGAAATAAATCCTCTAACTCAAATACCTTAGACACCATTTCACAATAAAATTACCCTGAACAAACACGCAAAATAAATGCACAGGTTGGTTTGACGTTCTTTTTAATTAATAGGTTTATGCATTGAAGACATTGGTTGGGTGAAGCACAGTTAGTCTTTGGCCAATCTGGTAAATCTGACAGCACACCATATTTCTGACGGACTTTTTTGTCAACTTTTATTGACAAAAAAGTTCAACAAATTGATCTCATGATGTTTGCAGATATGGTTGTTTCTACCCTATTGACTTGAAAATGACTTGAAACCTTTCATTTTTGACCCACGGTTTATATTTTTTGTGCCAGTTTAGTTTTTCAGTTGTTTGGACGTCACTTGTCACGAACAAAACTTGAAAATCTTTATAAATTTATCATAATCTGATTTTTCTTGGCATTTTAACAGAAATGTGTGTAATTCGGTTTACTCAATTTTATTTGAGTAGCACCAATTCACCAGTTTTCTCAAGACAAAAAAGTAAAATTTTTTACACAATCAGTTCCAATCACTGAGACTCAATTCAGTCTGTTAAAATTAAAACTAGTGATAAAACGAAAATGTCAAAATCTGTTTATTTCGCCAGCTGCTAAAAAGGAAAACATCTATTAAAGGAAACCAGCCAGTTTCTTCAAGTCAGACTTTCCCTCATACTGAGCAAAAAAACCTGATTTTAAACATTAATAAAGCTTTAAAAATGATATTGAAAGGGTTTCTTCAAACCAAAATCAGCTACCTGAGAAATAAACGCTCAGTCGTTTGTGAAAAGCTTTTTTTCCCAGCCTGCCCTGTGTTGGAAATTTTTCCTAAAATGAACTCATTTCTCACCACATTGTACACGGAGTGACTCCAGGCTGCTGTGAAAACAATTACTGGCTGATATGAGGACATAATTAAAAAGAAAGCCAAGAATGTGTGTCGAACATCTGCTGTATTGATCGTGACCGTATGAAAGCCTGCGGCCTGAACGAAGTGCGTCGTCACCTTCCCACCATCCCCCCCGCGGTGCGGAGCCCCGGCTGCAGCAGCCACAACCTCAGGTCCAGTTGTGACTGAGACGCTCTTTCAGACATGAATCTCCAGAGGCTACGGTCACTACAATGGAGCACTTCCAAAAAAGATAAAAATCGTCTTTGCTGAAGGAACAATACGGTAACTAGGTCAGGAACCAGAAAATGTTGCGTTGTCGAGCCGGGATCGATAATTCCTCCAGGAAATCCTCTTTGCCAGACGTCCTGAGCTCCTCGTCGCCTGGAGTGTCGCTATTTTTCACTTCGTCTCCTGTTTCTCCTGCAGGATCAGTTTGAATTTGCATTGACCACCGTGGCTGAAGAGGTGAACGTGATCCTGAAGGCTCTTCCTCAGTAGAAAGAAGACGCTTCCTGCTGGAGAATTGATCCTGTTATTTCTCTTCATCTCCCTCCGTCTTTGTCCAGTTATTTCCTGTCTTGTTATTTTGGCGTTTTAGTTTTCCAGCTGTCCGTTAACCCTGTTGGTTTTCCCGACTTCATCTCATAAGAGTTCCTCTCTTTATCCATGTCCTTGTCTGTTTTTTTCCCATATTTTCTTGTCCAAACAATATTTTGGTCTCTTATCTTACTTCCTGTCTTCGTCTCCAGGCGCTGTATCCGTCCTGTACATAGCTGGACTCTCCCTCTGTTATCCTACAACTTATTTTCCAAAGTGACACAGAAAATGATCACATTTTGATTGGCTGACGTCTCAGATTGTCTCTATTAGTTTTGTGTTTGAACCTCCTGGGCATCAGTTGGGTGTAACAAGGTTTGGCAACACAATCAAAATAAAGTTTAGCTTGGTTGTTTTTAAAATGAACATTTATTTCTTGATTACAAAGTGTCTTACACAGGGCTGTACAAATAAAGCATGTGCTGGTTATGGTCAGAATAACTGATTTCTGTCAGATGGTCTTGTACTTTAATTTAGCTCCTTGTTATTTGCCAAACCTGAATGCTGGACTGAACTGATGTGTTTGGGAGTGTCCAGAAATAATTGTTACGCTTCGTCTGATTTTCAGTGCCATGCTCATGTTTTCATGCTGTATCTTAGAGAGTCACAGTAACTCAGTGTTGCTCAGTGTGGTACAACTGATTTAACCTCCAATTAAAGCTTTTTTCATTTCACTGGGATTATAATTTAGAAAACTAAACATGATTCTAATGTTAGAAAGATATGGTTATTTTGTTGTGGTATTTTTAGTGTGAACAATATTGTGTTTCTTTAACCAACATTGTGGCTCGTCAGTGAAGTTACAGTCATGTCAAAAATATTGTAGAAAGACTGTAAAAAGCCACATTGCTATACCTACATTTAAATTGCCCTTATTTCAATTGATTATGGGTTATTTGTGCTCAATAAGACTGAAAATAACGTAATTGTATTTTTGTTGTGAAATGACTGGTGTGAGGGCAATAGTGGGTTTTAAATAAGTAAATGTATTATAAAATGGTTTAATTTTGCTTCTCAACAGATCTCATATGTAGCATAAATGGATGATTTGTAAATATGGAGTAGCAAAATCTGTTTTCCCTTAAATGCATCCTAAAATTGTTTGTTGATGCTGTAAATTAAAAAGGCACAAGAAACCATGTGAGATGTTTTTATTTTTCATTTGTTTTTTCATTTTCAGAACAGACATTATTAAACATAATGAACAAAAAAGTAGCCATAACTATGATAATCAGCAAAGTAAAAAGACTTTATTTACAGTCTATGATGTAAAAGGAATCAGTCAAATCTGTACCTGGGGTAACCATGGTTACAGCAGAGCTGGCTCCCAGGCAAAAGGATATTGTATGAACACAATCATTTATTGGGCAAAAATCAAAGTCATTGTTAGAACAATGCTAAACATAAAGCGTTAATTTGTCCTAATTCAGTCTTTGCTCAAGCCTGTTTGGATCCAGTTTTAATGTAAATGTCTGATGATACTCTGTCGACAAACGCTGCCATCTCGGATCGGATCAGCCGGTTCCTCCTCCGGTTCAGTTTCCTACTCAGTGTTCATGCGATTATCACTGATACGACCCAAACGGCTGATTTACAGCAGCACCGTCTCCACGGCTCAGTCCAATCAGAACCACTAACCCAGCCACTCATGTATAAACAGGAAAATGATAGTTTGAGCACTAAAGTCTTGATGTTATGATGTAGAAATGTTTCCTGTCTGACGGGAAGCTCAGTGTTTCCATAATGAGCTGCTGCTGAACCAACATGATGCAACTCAGCATCAACATGGAGTCATAAGTTTTATCAACTTTCCTGATAAAATGTGGGAAATACTATGAATTATAGTTTTCTACAGTAAAAAAAACACCTGGATGCCTCAGAATATGACATGAAGCACTGCAGAGGTTGTGTTGAAGTTAAATCTAAACTGATATTTCCGGTTTGGTTTGGGTTTTTCCCTTCAGCTGGTTGAAATGTTGCTTTGACACACAGAAACATTTAGTTTGTGAATGAAGTCACTGATTTGTGCGTTTGCCACCACTGTACACTGTTTGGAAGGCAATTATCCAGAGTCATTTTCACCATCTGGGTGGGCGTTCAGCCATCTGTTTTATGGAGTAGCAAACAAACAGCTGTGTTTTAAATCACAAGCAGCGTCATTAGCTTTAGGTGTGGGGCAAAGTGGAATCCTGCAGTAAACTGCATTTTATCCCAAACGCCACAGGAGGCAGTTTTACTGTTTTGTAAATATTATGCATGAGATTCCACAAACATCCATCATTTTTGTGAAACCTCATGTTGTTTCATCAGGTTTCTACATGACGCCTCATGAAACAACAAGAGCTTTTATGAAGTTTCACTGAGAAATCTCCTGAAACACTCCATTTGTTTTTTACTTCACTTTTAAGAATTGCTTTAATTCCTGTAATTTATTCATAAAGTAGAGGGTAAAAGGCATCATCCAAACCTGAAGCAGAAATATTTCTCCTCATGTATTTAATGAAGCCTGAAAAGCTTTTTTATACGTTGAACTCTTGATAAATATCAAAGTTTCTAGATTAAAATAAAAAAAAATTCAGGTTCAATAGCAGGAAGAAAACTTCTAATGTAAAGATTTTGAACAATTTCTCAAAATATACTCACACTTCAACGAAGATCCACATCCATAAGGCTTTCAGCCATTTCCTTTTGTATTAGAGCAACATTAGAAAAGTTGGTTAAACTGAAAGTCATATTAGTGATAATATACAGTAAATGTTTAAGTACAGATTAATGATATTTAATGAAACTTAATCCAACTTCAGATTCATTTGGAAGCACCTGAAATGCAGGAACTTAAATCTTCATGACTTCTTCTTCATATTCTCCATCTTTTATCCTTTCTACCTTCACTTCCTCCTTCAACCTTTTTACTTTCTGTTGCTTTGATGATCATTAGACTTTCTGTACAATGACGTTATCATTTCCCAACACTGTAGTCCTGCCTGAATGCATCACCACTGCAAACGATAAGGGCTCAGAGTTTAGGTCTGATGTAACTCGTGCTTATCTGCAGAAAGTGAAACAAGCAAAACAGAACTGAGAATCCACAGCAACAAACAGTAAAAGCTCATTCATAATAATTATTAAATTTGAATGAATGGTGTGACATAAATACTTTCTGTAAAGGCAGATTGATGTCGAGCCTCACACCAAACCTGTTCATCCTCAATTACCAGCTAAAGTTTAATTTGATTTATTTTGGTCAGAGCAACATTTCCTCAGCTCTAAATCCAATTTCAACATAAATATTCAGGCTCCGTCTTCCAAGCTCAGGAGGCTCTTACTGTGTATATCCTGATGAAAAAGGCTTTGTGATAAATTAAGGGGATTGTTTTCTCCCTTCTAAGCAAACTCATCGCTGAATGAATGAAGATATAATTGGAGGAGAGCACCACGAACTGTCAGCTTTATTTACACAACTCTCTTTGATTTGGCTCAGTTAACTGAGGATACAAATCTCATACTCATTTAGAGAAGATCAAATATGCAGTTGAATGTGGCTGTTTGCCTCCAATTTATATCAAAAAGTTATTTTTACTCTTACTATAATGGTGGATTTATTTAACTGCTCTTGGTTTGTTAGGGTCCCTCATTAAAATGATTATTCTGCCAAAGGTGTTATCCAACCTGCAGGTTATTACCTTATGGCTCAAATAGGGAACTTTTCACTGCATCTGTGGAAAGTCCAGTGAAATTTTCAGGGTTGGAGCTAAAAAAGAAAAAAATCCCAATCAGAGCAAAGCAGAGACATATGCTCCTTAACGATGCACAAATTTACTTAAATCCACTGATTGTTTGTCATTAATCGCTATATTTCTTTTAGATTAAACCATTAAAATAATTTTACAAACAGGCATCATTATTGTCAGATTCTTTGTAAATGTAACATGTTGAGTTTTGATCATTTAATCGTTTTAAGATTCTAAATAACACTGAGCAGATCGGTGCAGCTCCAGTCTAAGATCATGCAGGTCTACATCACTTAATGACTGCATGTTACATCAAAGAAGCTCAGGGTTTGCACAGACCGCCTTTTCATATAGAGCCATCAAACAACACTAAACCCTCCCAGCTACTCTGAAATGATGCCCCAACCTGCATGATTTATCACAAAGTGTTAGAAATTATTAGGAAACCTGCACAGTCCATATATGGTTATTGTTTGATCATTCCAATAAAGAAAGAAAACACTTATTTTCCAAAAAACCCCCGTGTTCCCTCTGTGTTTTTACCTCATCTGATTGCATGGCTGTCTCAGGCCTCGTCCTTCTCTGCCAGCTTCATCCGCTGCGAGGACGCGTCTGGCATTTAGTTGATTGTATGACTCGCTGTTGCACGTTTGATGACCCCAATATTGCCTGCCGTCACTCATCATTTTCATGTTTGTAAGCGTGCTAACAGAGGCCCTCGTGGGGAATTTAACCGTTTGTGAGCAAAAATTGCTTTCCTGCAGTGGAGGAGGGAGGGAGGACTGAACCGACAGGTAGGAGTTTTGGACTGAGCTGTGATTAAATGCAAACGTGTCAGTCATGGAGTCTGTCCGATTAACATGAATGGCAGAAGATAGTTTTTCTATTCTTGATATTAATAAAAGAGAAAACTAAGATTTTTTTAACTGAGTTACAATTAATGAGAATTTTTTTAGATTTAGCACTTTAAAAAAAATAAAAAAAACTTGCTAACTGCATTATTTACACTGTCTAATTATTAACACTATTAAAAACCTGATTGTTCTGAAATTATTTTAATCCAACCTCAAGCATATAAAACAATCTACGTAATGAAAACTAAAACTGAAAACAGGTCTATAAAGAGTCTGAAGCATCGTGTAGCAACAATGCTTCCAGTTATTACTAAATGTGAGAACTTATATAAATGCAAAACTTGTAACAGACAACAGCAGCTGAGACCAAAGCAGAGACGCTCGGTCAGGAAACAAAGGGCTTATTAGAGAAACCGAAGCTTCATATCACCACAGATAACTTGCAACAGCTGAAGTTGGCAAAGGTGGGATAATAATTTTAAATCACTTTGCATTTATCTCAGTATTGTGGACTCCTACACTGAGAGGGGGTCCAGTTTCTCTATTCACAGGTGTTTCAGCAGCACAATCCTACCAGACATGCTATTGGCTGGCACTTGTAAAGCATCCAATCCTTAACTACCATTTATTTTTTATGTTGTCGATTGGCTGAGATAAGGAAGACTGTAGGTAAGTGCTAAGACAATTTCCACAGCTGTTTTAGGATGTAAGGTTGTTGTTCCTATTAAATTCAGCAGTTATAAGTGTTTTTAGTGGAGAACTGATCCAAACCAAAGTGCACAGAGTTGCAGAATTTCCCACCTGTGAGCAGAGAACAGATGAATGTTCAGAGACATTAGCTGGAAGCTCATCTTTACTTGACCTGGTTCTCATTTGGAAATAGCCAGACTGGATTATTGCCCTACATGGTTTAAAAGAACCATCAATGCTAAAGTTTCTAATGTTCTCATAAGAAAAAAGGACCAAAAAAATTGTCAATACCATCACTTAGAATTGGCAAAAATGACTATTTGTTTTCATTTGATAAAAAATTTGAGACAGCTTTTTCTTTTCTTTTTTAGCTTTTCATGTTCAAGGTAACACAACACCAGCTAAATTGAGTCTCTCTCAGATTTCAAAGGCAAATAAATGTGCAAGTCATATTCAAAGCAATGAAATGAGCGTTTATACCAGGGACTCAGGGGATAATTTATATAGAGCAAACAAGGCTGAGCCTGAAGACAGCTGTGCAGAAACAGATTTCTGCAGACCTCAAAGAACTGAAGTCATGTTGGGTTCAGTCAGAAAATGACTGAGTTCATCTGCTAATGCTGGTTCTACAAACTGGTGAGTCAAAGACTGGATCATTTACAGTTTTATCTTACGCTCTCTTTGTCTCACATTTTTTTCATTCCTGAAGTTCTCTTTTCAAGTCTCTTCATGTTTCAGTTTTCTTCTCTGCTTTTGGAAGAATTATTGCAGCACTAAGGTTGTTCCTCATCTGGCCCGTCCACACAGACAAGCCTGAAAGATGCAAGAATGCATCCCAACGTCTGGCCCTCCTCAGATCATCGACCGACGTTAATCTGCTGTAATGTGGCTGCTCCATGTTTGTCAAATATCTGAGCAGAGTTGCACCAGGAGCACAACTTCCCATCAATACCATTACTTGGCCAACTTTCCTCTTAATCTGTCTCGCCCCGGTGCTGTTGGCAGTGGAGGAGAAGACTTAACGGTGATAACAGAGTCACAGATAAAACGGACAGAGGCAACACGCACACGACGAGCAGCAGCGTGTTCAGAGGGATGTGTTGGAGAGCTATTAGAGCCCGTCACAGTTGGCTTGTAACGGATCAGCTGTACACACACATTGCACAATACTAATTCTGTGCACACATACGAGCTGACAGGCCCCCCTGCTGTGGCACTGATGCAGAGACATCTCTGGCTCAGTGTTACTGACATGTACACTGCCTGCCTTCTGTGGAAGTAAGACAGCAGCAGCAGGTATTTCTGATGTGCAGACTTGAGCAGTCTTCAAAGATAAGAGCTGAGGCTGAGTAGCTATGCTGCCATCTGGGTAGAGAGGAGAGAGAAGGAAACACCGGCGCTGGATACGTTTTGCTGAGACCTGCGAAAGAAACAGGGTTTTACCAACTTCTAAGAGATTCTTCCCCATCAGAAACAAACAGTTTGGTTGTGAGTGAATTTACTGTGAATCAACACAACAAATATCAGAAGGGAAAAACATGTAGAAATGGACGCTTCTTAATAAGATCTAAACTAAAATATGTTCAAGACTGAAACAGTTGGATTCTGGCAGACTCAAGCTTCTTGTGCATTTTTAAACCTTCATTCAGAAATCCATCATTTTTCTTTCTGAGGTATAAATGTGATGCGACACAAACCTATTTTTCTCAGAGGAGGTCAAAACTCAGGGTTGCATCCTTCAAAGCGGCCAGGCTGATCGGGCTGAGCGGGCTGAGCGGGCCGAGGGCTTCTTCACCCGCAAAGACCAGAAATGAGCGGCCGTGCAATTAGACAGTCGAGCTTCCAGATTTATTCCGGCCCAGACTGTGGCGTGGGTCCCGTCACCTAGCAACTGTGACGGCACCAACCACAATGAATGCACAAGGTTCGTTTCACATTTAGAAAGTTCTGGTCATTTGCCGAGTCTTTTCAGATGATTCACCAGAAAAACAATTGAGACTACCAATTATATTTTAACACCTAGAGCATATTATGAAATCATGGCTGCCGAAACCCGAGCAAAAAACTATTTTAATGACTTAAGCAAATTTTAAATGAGAACAGAAAGTCAACTAATTAATGAAAAGCAGTTCAGTTGGATTATCTACGGTACCTATGTCTAAAAAAACAATTGTTTATTGTTATCAAGCTGAATAAGTGTTTCATCTCTTACATCAGTTCTCAAAAAAGAAATTAGAACTCAGTTCCTGAAAGTTTTACAGAACCGGAAAAAGCATTTGGAGCAGAAGCAAAAGACACTGAAGATTATTATCTAATCAATACTTTAATGGTGAAAGTTTATAAAGAAAGATACAACCAAATTATTATTATTTTTATTTTTTTTCTTACATGATTTTGCTTTTCTTTATAAATGGATGTTAAATGAAACATTCAGTGCTGTGGTCACTTTAAGATGTGCATGTGTTTAAATTAGATTGTAAATTGATTTTTTTTTTTTTAGCCTTAATAACCAAATTAAATACAACTCAAAGCAACCAAACAGAAAATGTCCCACATAAAGAGTTTAATACTCACCAGGCAGGGAAATGCAGCTCAGCTTTTAAGACAAATTTACACAAATTTACACTCATGAAGGATTATTAAAAGGTTGACCAGATTAAAAATACATCATCATACTGGTTTCCTCCTAGTCCAGTTTTGTTTGGCATAACTATACAGCCAAATATAATTTAACACGTTTTCAGACACCACCACAATGTAACATGGTCAGAATATTTCAATTAGATTTTTCTTTTATAATGTAATATTGGTGGTTCAGATTCCATCATAATGATCCATTGTTACTTGTACAGTACAATATATTTTAATTAAATTAATATTTTTAGATATTTTAACATAACAGAATCTCCTTCTCTGCAGCAGTTCTGTGAATCCAAAACCATGAGTCTTCGTGTTTTAAACCAGATTTTGGCTCATCAAATCAAGCCTCTGACATCTAAGAGATGGAAAAATTGTTGCCTTCCAAGTCAGCAGCAGGGTCATGCATTGCTGTTTTCCCCTCAATGCAAAGCTGGCTAAAGCATCCAGGAGTGGCTGCAGACGTCTGGTGCCAAACGTTTCCGACAGGACAGTGTGAGACGAGGAGACACTGACTGAGATGCTGGGCTGTCTCCTTAATGAGGACAGGAAGGAACTTCCTTTTACATAGAATATAAATATATGTGAATGAGTCTACGTGCGGAAACGGCTGCTGTTTTTTAAAAACATTGCCTAGAGCCATGAAACTGCAACTCTGTGTCGATCAGTCTCATATGAATGTGGTGTTTGAGAAAAAACGAAAACAGAAAGATGGAAATGCAGGAAGAGGAAAATAATGACAGAGTGAAAAAAGGACAACGATGGGGGCTCAGAATCGCTCCTCCATGAGGAAAGCAGCCATCCATCCATAATGCATCACAAGTCTCCTAGCAACAGCCAGAACCTAGCAACAGGATCTTAGCAACAGCAACAAACGGCCCCCTCTTTGTGTACTGGCCAATAAGGGCAATGTGAATCAAATTCGAGGCGTCCAATCACAAGCCTCAGTGCTGCAACAGGAGTAGAGTGGGTGTGCTGCTTCACACGGCTCTGCTGGGCTCACCAGCACAGGGACAGTACAAACACAAA
This sequence comes from Poeciliopsis turneri, assembly GCA_922788865.1. NCBI lineage: Eukaryota > Metazoa > Chordata > Actinopteri > Cyprinodontiformes > Poeciliidae > Poeciliopsis > Poeciliopsis turneri. The sequence continues at coordinate 2,422,427 of CAKLNU010001022.1, read as the reverse complement.
CAGGAAATCATGGTGTCAAAAGCTGTCAGGGGTCTCAATCAGTGCAAGTCCCGAAACACACACAACCCAACACGGGATGATTGGGACGCCCACACTTAGAGGGTGGAGCTTTCACACACACACACACACACACATACACACACACACACACACACACACACACACACAACACACACACACACACACACACACACGCACACACACACTTTGTAAACAGGTTTAGACTGCAACCTTATGCTGCAAGAAACTGATTCCATTTTATAATTTGTGGAGTTCGTCTGGATTTTGTTCTTAGATCTTTTCTTTTATATTAAAAAAATGGGCACTTATTAATTGTAAGATAATTGATCAGTCTGCATGCTCTGTCTGATAAAGCCTGTGTGAAGATGTTTGACCCAAAGACGACCTGCAACCAGGAGTGTCTAATCTCCACCTTCCAGGATGTTTATTTTGTCTCTCTGAGCTTCGAGGAGGAGAAGATGAGGCGAACAGCAAAACACACAAACAAGTAGAAAACACACCGATGAAAACGCCAGAGAAGTTGAACATGAACTATCACTAAAAAAAACATAAAATATTAACATGAAAAAATGTTTTGATGATGACGATGGTTCAGTTCAGTTTATTTCTTTAGTTCTGACTCTTCATATAAATCCAGTCAAAAAAATCTGGTCAAAAACACCTTTACATCTTACCTGTACACTTTGCTCTGATTGGCTGTGTCCTGTCATGTGACTCAGTGGTTCAGCATAGGTCACCACTGATGAACTGCAGTTACATTGAGTAACCTGAGGATGGCGCTGACTGCTGCTGTTTCTGTTTCGATGTTATTGCTTCACCATGGAGTTTGGATGGTCAGCTCAGAGCTGATGGAGCTCAGGAGAGCTCAGGGTGGGACACACACACACACACACGCACACACACCCACCTACACCCACACACACACACACGCACACCCACCTACACACACACACACACACACACACACGCACACACACAAGTTTTACCAAGCACTAACACTCCCATTTCTTATTCACTGTTTAATATAGAGCAATAATAAAGCCCATGATGAATCTCTGTCTGGTTCCACAGGGTGTTTGTTGCATTTTGGAGCTCCAGGTTTCATTTCTCAGCAAAAATAATCAGAAGATTAGAGGATGAAGTGGGCGAGTTGGTTCCTGTGAATGGATTGTAACCCCAATAAAACGTCCCGTTCATGCATCAGTCTGTACAGTTTGCTGTGAAATGATACCTCATTTAATCTCATTAACAAATGCTGCCTATATAAATCTCAAGAATTAATGTCAACAAATTATCTGAAAAAAGACACTATTGAAAAAAACAACCTCTAAGTGGCTTCAAACTATCTATTAAAATACATAGAAGCATTTTATGGACGCCTTCATACTCAACATTCGATGAATCCACATTTGGATGCACATCTGTGGTCATTTTTGTTTCATTAAATAATGGAAACAGATCTTGGGAAATGGATGTGGATAATGCTAAATGTTTGCATTACTGATAAATTTATTTGTCATACACAGATAAAGTGATTCATCTGTATTTGGCCGACAGAAACATTCACTTCCTTCTCTTAGTGGGATTCCTTCATCGCCGTTATTCTGCCTCATTCAGGATTTCATTACCTCCCTTCTCTCCCCTGAAACGTCCCTGATCTCCGTGAAAAGGCTCGGCAGCCGTCAATGACGCAGGCCGATTTGCAATTCAGATGCATCTCAACCAGGTGAGAGAAAAGGTTTAAATATTAAATATCCTGAAGACCAAACATGACTCTGGCTGATTGCATCTCATGTCAGCTGGAATCTTTATTTAATTACTTACATACAGAGAGACTCGCATTGAGGCGACTGCAAACTTTATTTTTATTGAACAAATGCATTACTAGAGATGACCTGGCAACACAGACTGTAAATATCTGTATGAATTACAGTTAGAAAAGTTGAAATGCTGGACATTTTGATGTCAGCTTATGCATTTGCCAACAAACCACACATTTAATTTCAGATTCTCAGATTTTCTGGAGGTGAGAAACATGCAGCTCGGTTGTTGGACTGCTTGTCATTCTGCAACACCAGAAAGATGAACTTCTGTTGTTTTGGTTGTTTTGATATTTTTATTGTACTTTTTTTATGCCATCTTACAAATTCTTGCATTTAAAACTATTTGCAAATCTTGGAAAATCTTAACTTTTGCTCGTTTTATTTTTATCACATAAAACCACCAATGGTCTTGTAATGGTGGTCTTATCTTGAAGTAGTTCAAATATAATACTCAAAGGGAAGCCAGGATTCTGCTTGGTGCTGCTTCTTTTTCCTTTCTGTCTAAATCCACTAAACAGTGAAACTTTCTCCTGAGTAAAGTCCAAACAAGAGTTTCCTCCCAGAGTTTTGTGTGATGTTATGGAGATTTGACCTGTTTGTGACTGAGAGGTAGACCATCTTTCACTCATCCTTCCTCCATTCCTCCTCACGCGCTGCTTCAGACTCCTCCATCACTCCTCAGATTAATCTGAAGCTTCCTGCTGTGGGCTGACAGTTTCTTCCTAGTTGTGGAGTTTTCATTTCTGAAAGTGTCAGACGGTGACTCCGCTGTCCTTAACAAGTATCTGAGTCTCTGTCAGAATTGCATCAGTCTTATTGCTGGAAACCTGCAAGTTATTTTACTCCCATCTCAGCCTAAAGCTATTTAACCAGTGGACGACTTTACTGTAACATTGTTGTTTTTTTTGCCAGAATGTAAAACACCAAGAACTGATCATAATCATCCAAATAAACTGCAAATCAAACAAGCAGGTACATTAAAGGTTGAAGCTTCAAAAGTCTTTAAAATTGAAATGAACTGTACAAATTCACACACTTAATCTCAGCACCATTTGCCCGTGTTGCACTCTGTCAGAGTTAACCTTAAGTTAATTTAGTGAAACCTAATCACCACCTCTACATTCGTGACTCGTCATTCCTGCTCTGTTTTCTCTCATCTCCTCCTCCTCGTCCTCTGAATCGATGTTTCCCTGCTTCTCTCTTCATCTTCTTGCTTGGCATAAGTACTTTTTTAATTTGGTCTCACATTAAGATCGGGGAGGAGAAAGTTAATGACAAAGCATTTTGAATTATGAATTGCAGTACAGTTTTGTACCATATTGCCTCATTTCTCACTGACGGCGAGATGAGAATCTGCAGGTATGGAAGGTGGTGCAGTGTTCGGAGTGGTCTTCTATATTAGATGAATTTTATATTAACTCGATATCATCTTCTGACAGATGAAGGCCTTTATTCCAAAATGATATATAAATTAAAGACGAAGATTAAAAAAGTGCTAAGTGACATTTGTTATAGGCATTTTTTCTTGCTTAGCTGTAAGTTATTACTCAAACTTTCACACTTTACATTATGTTGATCCAAGATGAAAATTGAATTCAATTTAGTTTTACTATTAAAATCCCTACTTTTTGGATACACATTTCATCGTGTTTTGTTTGTTTTTATTTACAAACAAACCATAAGTAAAGATGTTACTCACTGTTTGACATTTGGATCAGTCACCCAGGAGATGATTGAATGAAATAGAAAAGGTGGTTAAGTCAAGCACAAGTCCACTCACAGAGCATAAAACCTCCAGAAACACACTGCTGCTTATTTCTGCTGTGAACATAGAAGTGGATGCATCTGAAATCATTAAACAAGAAACATACAAGTTGAAACAAATCTGAGCTCATATAGTTCCTTGTTGTTGTGGCACCACTTGCATTTTAATTGTAGTTGTGGGCAGTCAGCTATAGAGAGCAAAAATACAAATGTCAGGACTTCCACCACCTCAACAAAGAGTTAAAAACAAGAACATTGGAAAGACAGATAGAGTCAAATGAAACAGATGTTGACCTGAAGCTTAAACTTCAGAACAAGCAGCTCATTCTGATCATTTAGAAAGGAATACCTTTCCTAAAGGAATACCATGTTCCTAAGATTCAGATTAAAAACATAATAAATTCAGTTTCTCAAAATTGAAGAATCACATCGAAAATAAAGAATATTTTTTCATTTTTAATGATGGAACATAGTGATATCTATTCCTATTTTTCTCAGACAAGCCGAGGAAGAAGAGAATGATTGTGTTAATTTGCTGAAAAATTTCAGTCTTCATTTTCCTTTAATCAAAACAGAAGGTGTTGGAGAAATTCCTCAGATGACTTGTGAAAAAAAAAAAAAAAAAAAAAGACAGTCTGTGAAAAAGATGTAAACGCTCTCCTCTGCCTTTTCCCAGTGCTCCCAGAACCAACTGCAGGAATACACCAGAAACAAGCAATCAGAGATGGGGCTGAGGGGGATTTTAGCGCTGGCAATCATGCTTCTGTATGTGCTGCTCACACTCTCTCCCTTACACTCTGCTACACTGCAGCCTGTCCCCATCAGCAGAGCGTGGCCACCAATGACGTCGCATAAACTTTAAGTTGCATTTAGCACATTGAGCAGCATGTAGACGAGTATGATTGACAGCACAAGGACACTCCTCATTGCTCTGATTGGTTGTTTATGACCAGGAATGGTGCATTCCTTCAGATCACATTGGACATGCTTGTAATTTCTGGTCTTTGCAGCCCTCCTCTGGCAGGTTGAGGGCAGTAGAGCTACAAACACAGACACTCAGAAACAGGGATGCAGGTTTGCTGAGAAATTAGACTTCCACTTTCACACTCTATACTCCTCCCGAGCCCCTTCTCCCGCCCTCCAGTCATTTACATTTATATTGAATTAGAAGCCATGGTGGAGAGCGAGTGGAGGCAGCCGAAACTGATTATAATGGGAGATTATGGGCCGACTGCACCACCATTATGTCGTGTAATTACAAAGAGCTGGATGGGGGGAGCAGGAGAGGGAAGGGGCACTGGATTCCCAGATGCCAGGATCTATTTCATTTAGGGAAATACTGTCTCTCCGCTTTCTCCTCCACTTATTCTACCTGCAAGTACTATACAGGGCTGAAAGCCTCCTGCTGTTACATCTTTATGGGTCACAATTTATTGAAGACAAATATCATGTGAGGCACTAAGAAGGAAGTGTGGATTCTCCCCTCCATAAGGTTTTACAGCTGCGGCTCGACCCACTTTATAGTTTCATTTGATTGCATTGATCTGGTGGTGTAATGCATGTAGGATTACTGGTCATGCACTCCAGAGAGGCTCTAATGGCTTCAACATAATGTAAAGCCTGTTTTAAAAGATCATCCATTGTGTTTCTGCTTATAAACTAGGTGGCAACTTGAATGAAGAGTGTCTAGTAATTCTATTGGCAGTTTGAGTAAATTCTGCATTATGTGAGCAGTAATGGGAAGGGATGCACTGCTAACTTAAATAGGAAATTACAGGGAGTGCAAATCAATTATATGCTTACATTTAAAAAGCACCTAAGAGTTAAAAGCCAGCAAATAACACAACCTAATTTACCCATCTCCCATCAAATCAAATACAATTAACTCAATTTGCATGGATGTTAGAACAATATGTCTCACAGCAGTTTTAACACCTGGACAGAAAACAACAACTGGGTGATGGAGTCTCATCCTGGATCATATGGAGGTGTTGCAGAAAATTAAAGGCGGTCCACAAGTTATCTCTGGCAGACAATTAACACAAACCAGGAAGCAATTGTGTAGCTAATGATAGGTTTAAAGAAGAGAAGAAAAGACAAGTCTTCCATTTTTTCAAACCTAAAGCTTTACAGGCTGGATCAAGACTGGACAGCAATGCCAATATATCAAAGTTAATCAATAAACACAAATGCTTTGAAGTTTTTCTGAAGTTTTAGTCCCATTACTTGCAAATAATTTGTTTCTTGCCGTCAATTGACTAACAAAGTAAAAAAGTGTTTCATGTGTTTTTTTTTTGTCTGCAACTAACACTTGAGCTGTTTGAGTTCTCTAATACAATGATACTTAAAAAATAAACTGATCAACAAAAAGTATGATAGCATTTAAAAACAGATCAGCCTAAAGAATGGAGATATTTTGAAAATATGTTCTGTTAAAAATTTAATGGCATTACATTGCTTAAATTCCCACAATTACTGTTTTAGTTCAGGAAAGTAACCTATAAGTAAATCTATGTGTTACATATATTCACCAATATTTGGGGTCAGAACTTAAAAGAGTCATCTTACTTGATACAGAACAAAAAAACTGATTATGGAAAAACAGGAGTACCAAAAGTGTTCTATTATGAAATCTGCAATATTTGAAAGTGATCAGAATGTCACAAAGCAGATTAGCAGTGAAGCTTAAACAAAGTAAACAGTCTGTGCAGAAGTTCTTGAACTTTTGCCTGATTTAAGTCTTAAGAACAATTCCTCTGTCAGAGTTCAACTTCCTGACATTTTCCTGCTTCAACACATCTGATCCAGATATTTGCTCATCAATAATCAATAGGATATTCTTACAGACACACAAGATGATTTTTAATGACATATTGCATGACAAACTTATTCAGGTGTGATTTTAATTTAATTTCTGATTTAAACACAAAATTGTGTTTTTTGACATGGGCAGAATATCAACAAAGATTTGCACACATTTGTAAAGGAAATGCAGCTTCTATTACCAGCTGAAGACGTGTTGTTTGATAATATAATGGCAGTGCGAAGGAGTCTTATGGTGCTGCACAAGCTTCTGTCCTAATTGCCTTTATTGGCTGTACCTCTGAAGGTGTGAACAGACAGGGGAAGACGGCAGAGGGGATTTCACTGTGGCTGCAGTTCATTCTGCCATTCGAATGCTGAAACACACAACCATGTGTTTAGCCTGAACAGTGCAGTGTAACAATCCCAAAGCTCTCCGAAGGGTTGCTGTTGCTCTGACTATCAGCAGTCCAGCAGATAGAGCGGGATCTGCTGTTCATTATCTGTTCTCACTCAGGGATCAGTGGATGATGTTCAAAGCAGTTAGCACATTAGAACATGATTTTCTCAATACCGTGAACACCCAGGAGGAAGCCTGCTCACCGCAGGAGTGTAATCATAGCATCTTATGACTTCCACATATAATATGGTGGATAATTAAACTAAAGAGCAGTCAGTAATGCTTAGGAGGCTTTCTAACTACCCAAATTAGTTTGTATGTATCTAAATGGTGAGTACTGGATGAGTTCTCTCAATTCTGCTGAATAAAAGCTTCAGCAGTTCCATTATTGTCTTTAAAAGCCTCTGGTGCATGTTAGTCAAAGAAATTCAAAGCAATGCAGACTCCATCAGGAACACTTCTTCTGAATCCTAGTAGTGGTGGTTATGTGCAAGATGTCGAGGCTCAGGTGAGGATAAGTGGGAACCTTTGAGTGACTCTTTCTTCCTTCTTTTGGTGATGTAGTTCTGAAGTTTCCTCAAGTTCTGACCCACAGCGTGGTGAGTGTCAGTTCTTCCTCAGGTTTATACATTCTCCACCAGATGAGAGAAATATGTTCTTTCTCATGGGGCGGCAAGAAAAAATGACACCATTCTGTTCTTGCAGTTTGTTCTTGACATATCATCCTGGCTGAACTTTTCTCTGCTGTGGGCTCTGACAACCACTGCACCATTAGTCAGAAATTTGAAGTGGGCGAGGTTAGCACTCTGATTCATGCAGCAGTATGAAGGGCTCTGTGATGACTTCCCAGGAGTTTGGCTCTTGGGTTTCTTGTAAAGTATAAAATGTGCTGGCCAGAGAAACTCAAATAAAAGAATAAATTTCCGTGTTCTTGCAGACTATGTGCAAACCTGAGGTCTAAGGATGTTTCTTTACCAGGAATGGTGGACTGCTCCTTCCAGGCAGGAGGCCAGTCTTTGCCTCATGCAGAAGAGTTAAACTACTTTAGTGTCTTTTTTTAAAGTGATGGCAGAATAAAACAAGACTGATAATGCATAAGCTTTTTCTTTTAGAGGAGTTTCATTTGCTGTTACGCAGGCTTTGCTCCTGTCTGCTGTGGTGAAGAAAAACCTGAGCATTACATGAATCATAACTAAAATGTCCTATTTCAAATGAGCTTCCTTTCTAAAGCATGGCAGAGGTAAAATGATGGTGTAAGACACCTGGACTTTAACTCCTTTGCTGTTTTGTACCTTTATCTATCAATATCTAGACAATATCTATGGACAAAGCATAGAATGCAGAGTCAAGAAATGACTTTAGGTCTGTTTCAACAGCAAAAACCTTTGAGGAATTAGAGTAATTTTCTGATCCAGTTTTTCTAGCTTCTGCATTTTCACTGCAGGAAACAGAACTAAATTAGACAAGCTGGTCAGATATATGCCTTGAAACCAGCTCTGTCAGGAAGGCAGTACTTTTGGATAGGACCTGAACTAAACATAGAGCTTCATGGTGGGAGTATGCAAAATATCACTGGTTGAATAGCCTCAGTATTTTATTTCAGTCCTCCACTGCAGGAGTTCTGCAAACATAACATTGAAACCCTGTCACTCAAGATATCAGTGTATTGCATTCAAATACACTGATACGATTTGCCAACAATAACAGAAATATTTAATTGTTAATGCTTAAGCTTTTGCTTTTAGCATCTTTCCAGAGACTACACTTTTCTTCAAACCCCTCGTAAGAGTTGTTAACTGAAACAAACATATTTTTCAGTGTTTATGTTCTGAGATACGGACTAAAGCCCAGGACTGTTAATAATTCACCAATCTTTGATTAGACAGGACTGGACACTTTATGGCAGCAGCCTACCACAAGGTGAGGAGAGGAGAAACATCCAGCAGGTCACTGGGGGATTACTAACTTTCTGAGTCAAAGCTGAACAAAAGTTCAGCAAGCCCAAATTCCAACATCTGCCTAAAAAATGAGTTCACCGTAAGAGACAAATAGACTTCAGCTTGTATCATTAAAATAAACTGGAAAAACTACACCAGTAATTTAGATCCAAAAGTTTTTATTTTCATTTTTATTTGATAAATAAAACACAAGCCTAAAAGATACACCAACCACTGTACAATAAGAATTATTTTGTCTTTCAGGAGTGAAGAACAGTAATTACAGGCATCCAGTCATAAAGTTTTATGACTTAAACTTTGAGGGAGCTTTGGAAACGTCATCGTTGTGAAACTCAATCAGGATCTATTTATGTCACTATTTTAAATGTGTGACAGTTACAAAACATCTGCTTTAAACCGACGTGTCATTAAAAAACATCTCTATCACATAAAAACAATTTATAGGGAGGCAAACAAATTGTATAAACTGATCTATGGCGCCACCTAGAGCTTTTTTGTTGTATTGAATGCAAAGTTTTCACATCTCCAGCCAGAAAAAACGACTGTAAAAATATACTCATCCAAAAATCAAGGAAAAAAACCCAAACGAAAATAACAATTACACAATGCAGAACGACATTTTTATAATAGTCAATTAGTATTAAAACATTGTGAAGGCGTAAATATGGTTAACGCTGCAGGAAGAGGACCGGAAGTCCCACAGTTAAACATGACCTGGTTTGATAAAAATGCCAAAACAAGACATTGAACTCAAACGACTAGATCATTGAATTTAACTCATTTTACATTTTTAAATTAGACTTGTTTTTGGAGCATAATCTAAGTCCCGAAGCCTGTTGCTTGTTTTCTGTCAAGGTTTCAAAATAAAATAGACAATAATTATCAATGCAAAATAGATAACACATTTTTCATTTTTATTTAAAATATTTAAAAAACTTATTGACTAATTGGAAAGCTTTAAAAATACAATTAAAACGTTTCATATTTGGATACGTAGAGCCCTAAACAAAGCTTCATATTTCCATTTTTATTTTGGAGCATATACTTTTATTTTTATTTTTTTTTAAATGCAATTGTAATTCATAACCTATTATTTTAGCAATGTTTAATTTTCATTTCTTTTTTTTTAAAACAAATATATTCAAACCAAACATTTTATTTTGAAGCGGGCACATCCACCGGAAGTGAACACGTGCGTTTCCTGTTTGCGACGCTGTAAGGGTTCTCTTCTGAACTTTTAGCTGTTGAATTGGGTTTTTGCTGCAGGGGAAGCGTCGTGGCGATGAGCGCCATCATTCCTCGGATAGAGCAGCTGTCTGCCAGAGTAGTTCGGGTTCTGGGCTGCAACCCGGGCCCGATGACGTTGCAGGGAACCAACACCTACCTGGTCGGAACCGGGCAAAGGTGACTGCTGTCGACACGTTAGTTCGTGCATTTGGGCTTTTATCGTTGTTTTATTTAGAAATAACCGTTAAGAAGTCTGAGGAAAACTGCATGTTCTTATTTCAACCAAATTCAGCGGGGAAAAAAATCCTAAATTTAACCAATACTTGCTCAAAAATACAGAAAATGTGTATAATTAGTATGAGAACGAGTGCGTTATGATTGCGTCAGCTTTTATCCCCCTATAATACTCCTAAATCATATTAACATTTCTGCACAAGTTGTATTCTGGGGACATGGTTATTCATAAAAACAGCCAAGTAGTCCAGGCTAACTCTGAAGGATCAGGTAGGAAATTATGCATTCCACAAATCTGACCTTCATGGAGCAGTGATGCAAAGAAAACCGATGGCCTACATTCAAAATGCTGTCTAATAGAAAATAACCAGCATCCCCACAGTGACACAGCAGCGGCTGCATCATGTTGTGGGCAAGCTGGTCAGAAATGATAATTTTGCATTAACTGTTTCTTTTATGCAATATCTTGAGATGGCCTGTAACATTTCAATATGTCACTATTCACTAACAGTTATTTGCTGAACTTAAGCTCCTTGAACTTCAATCAAACAACAAAACATTGAATTTCTTTCTGATTTTGGTTTCAGACGTGTGCTGATAGACACTGGGGAACCTGCTATTCCTGAATACATCGGCAATCTGAAAACTGCTTTGGGACAATTCAGCACCAGCATCCAGGAAATCATCGTCACTCACTGGCATCACGACCACACCGGCGGAGTGGAAGACATCTGCAGAGACATAACAGGTTTGCTTCTGTGGGTTCAGACAGGGCAGGGCTGTTTGATTCTGTTTTTAATCATTGTGTGTTCCTGCATGATTGCTTACTGAAGGGGGTGAAATGAATGAAAACAGTTTTTCTATCCTGCAGGATCTGACGTTAAGGTCAGCAAACTCCCACGGGCCAACCAGGTCACAGAAATGGCTGGAAGCAAGACGTACTCTTACCTAAAAGACGGAGACGTTATCCAGACTGAAGGAGCCACCCTCAAGTCAGTTCACATCTGCATATCGAGAAAACTAAAACATGAGTCACTTCTAAAGGTGAAACATGTTTGATGGGAGGTCAGTTATATCTGAGCCAAATTTCCACATTTCAGAGTGCTTTTCACCCCAGGCCACACTGACGACCACATGGCTCTGGTGCTGGAGGAGGAGCGGGCTGTCTTCTCCGGAGACTGCATCCTGGGCGAGGGCACGGCCGTGTTCGAGGATCTCTACGACTACATGAAGTCTCTGAAGATCCTGCTGGACACACAGGCTGACCTCATTTACCCCGGTGAGTAGAAAATTAGCTTTGGCGACAAGTTTATACATGAAAATTATTTTTTGGACACGTTGCAATGTGATGTCGCAGATGCTTGAGCCCGCCCCCCCTCTTCCTGCTGCAGGGCAAAAAGCTGCTCACCGACGATGACAAGCATTGGTTTTCCGCTGCTAAGTTGTTCACATAACGTGTTAAATCTTAAATGTATGCATGCTATGTAAAAGAAAAAAAGGGATGCAATGCTTTTCTACTAATTGTCAACACTCTGACAAATGGATAACAAGATCAGGAAGAAGTTTTAATCCAAAAAATAGCAAGGAAGAGAGAAGTAGGTCAGTTTTGGGATCTGTGTGTCGCATAGTCGCACTACACTACATTGATAATACCTACATCTCCAGGTTTTATTTAGTTAATGACATTGTTCGACCTCGGCTGCACGGCTATAGATGGGAAGTAAAAGAAAAGGTCTTTTTGGCCTCCAGCGCTGTGTGCATGCCTGAAACGTCCACATGTAAACAATAACATGCTGTGTGTCTATACTAAACTGCTGAGAGCCAAGAACACCAAGTTTTTCACTGCACCGCTGGGTGGTGACAGTGTAGATAGCACTGTTTTCCTCATGTTCCTGTGCAGGACATGGACCTGTGGTTCAGGATGCTGGCGCCAAGATCAAACACTACATCAACCACCGAGACCAAAGAGAACAACAGATCCTGCAAGCTGTTCAGGATGGAGCAGGAAAGCCTTTTTCTTCAATGGAGCTTGTAAAAATCGTCTATAAGGTCAGGAAGAATGCTTGGTCTGTTTGAAGCTTTTTATTTTAAGCTCTTGAAAGCGTACAGGTGTGAGTGGTGCTAAAGTCGTTACTGTGGAGCTCCAAGCATAAATAAACACACATGGTCTGCTTTTCTAAGTTAGATTTGTCTATTAAAAAACCTCACACTTGCAGAACCAGAGTTGGTAAGGAAATATTTTAAAACAAAAAAGTATAAGTGATCCAATTGTTTTGATTACAAACTTTAAAATAAAAATGGCCTACTCCTCCCTGAATATTTCAACACATTACAGGTGTCATAGTGTTATTCCTACCACGTATGTATCATTTATTTTGATAAACAGACTTTCAGACTCAATTCATCAAAGGCTTTCAAGTTAATGTGCATTATTTATTAAAATTACTCAATATCCTCCCTTTTAAATTTCACACTGTATTTTACGAAGTTGGAAATATTTTCTGATGAATTTGTCTTGTTAGTGAAGGTTAACTGAACATAAATGGCCAAACCTTCATTCCCTACTCTGTATTGTGTTCAAAGCAACATTACATTTAACCTTTGTGCCTGTTTTTCTCCAGGACACCCCTGAAAACCTGCACCAAGCAGCTAATGTCAACCTGGTTCATCACCTCAAGAAACTGGAGAAGGAAGGCAAGATCACTTTAGGTATTTATCACTTCCTCTGCTGCAATAGCTAATGCAACAATTCATGAACCACTTCAGTTCTCATTCTGGGTTAATGCAAACATGTCCCCCTGCAGTGGATCACTCTTCTACGAGCAGCAAGTGGAGAAGTAATCTATGACATCCAGCCGAACTGAGATGAAATAATATAAAAGCAACTTGCAACCCGAGTGATGAAAGTCCATCCAGACGACGTCTGAGAATCCTTTTTCAAACCAAGTGATCACATGACAAAGTGATGCATGTAATTGAAAGCACGGGAATAGAAAATATTGCATGTTTTTTTTTTTTTAACATGTTGCTTTACATGTTTTTTTAAAGGGGTGCACATCTTGTATTGTCCAAGCTGTTGCTTGCATCACAGATTTAAAATGAATCAAACGGTCATTTACAACCTTGACTTAGAAATCTCCTACACAGTGACCTCCTGTCTGCTTGAATTTTCCAAGCTTCTTAAATATTATTTTTATCATTCATATTTTCTACAGACTTTTCCTGCCCAACCGAAAATTTGTTTTACTCTTAATTGCTTATCAATTATCTTTATGCCTTCATACAGATGGATTTTTTTAAACAACTGTGGTTATTATTTTTTTTACAACACCAATTTCTCTCCTTAATTTGGTAGATTTCTTCCTCTAAAAACTTGTTCTGGACTTTGTGACGTCTGTATGAAAAAAGGTGAACTCATATCCAGGTTACCACTAGGTGGCAGCATCTGTTTAATAACCTGATCTGTCAATTGTTATATTTGATAAAATAAGAATGCAGTAATATGAAACAGAGTAAAAAGGTTCTATTTTTCTTGATGAGGTTGTAAATAAATAAGACTCACATTGAGGCTTATTGTCTGTCTTTAATGCATGTGTTTTGTGAGTTAATCTATTTTTTATTGTTAAACTAATGTTTAACTAATTTAATTCTAATAAAATATATTTGGAATTTTAACAGCTGAACATGATTTCAACTGAATCGTTATGAAGAATCACTATTTAGAGTCCCCTCATTGGTTCTGTTGGGTGACCTCTTGAATTTTGTGGATCTCATCTGTCTGTATTGACTCATGCCGCTGATGCAGTCTTCCTGCATGGGGACTTTCTTTGTGTCAGAGCTGCTGTTTTGAACACAAACCTTTTTAGTATTTGACTGGTGATTTTACTTAAAGTTCGCAAAGGTCATTATGAAAGACTTTAACAACAGAAACATGGAGAACACACAGGTCGATTTGCATTTGGATACCAGATTACAGAATTTAACGGTTTCCTGACTCTTGGTTCTAACTTTCACTGTCCAACTTTCAGGGAACTTATTGGGAGGTTCCCTGAAAGCTAATTTAAGATTAAAACATGATGCATGTTTCCTGATAGGCCTAGTGGTTTTCTGATCATTGCTTATAATGTTCAGAGTGTGGCCTTGTGGAAACTTTCCAACAATATTCTGTGAAGATTTCAAAAATGCAACTTCTGCCACAAGATCTTTGAAGAAACTTCAGGTAACATTTATTAAAAATGTTGTGAAGGTTAGATCCAGCAGCCATAATAAATCTTTATGCACTTTTCCATGAGAATATATTGAAGATCAGTTGCACCAATCGTAAGTTGACCTGGGAACCTTTCAGGAATGCTCTCGAAACTAGTTTTAACATATGTAGTTTGAATTTGTAGGAACCTCCATGGAACTTTTTCTGAAAGTTGGTTGCAAGAATCTTAGTGCTGGCTTTGAAGAACACAGAATGGTCCTTAAACGTCTGCAAAATGCTTGTTCCATCCTTTCTTGACCTTCAGGGAACCTTTAGAAAACGTGCAGGACTGTTCCAACATACCTTCCTCCAACAACGATTCTCTAATGGCTTCCTCAAGTTATATTGCCTTGAAGGAAACTGAGTGATTGTTCCCTGAAGATTGGTTTTAAGGAACTTTCTAAGTTGTCAGTTGTGACATTAAGTGTTTTGTTTTCCTGAAGGTTGACTGCCACTTTTCAGAGTGACTTTTAGGGAAGTTGAGAGGTTCCTTAAAAGCCCACAAGTTGGTTGCCACATTTGTAGGGTAGGTTGGTTTCCACTTTCAGTTTGACTTTAGATAAATCTTAATTAAATGTTTCTCAAAGTTTAAAATTATGTTGGTGCATGGTGTGACCTTCTGGGTATCTTTCCTAAGTGATGTTTTCCTTAAGTTTGGTTGCAACATAGTTATAACAACAAACTTTCTTGATTTAACAAGATGATGCTCCTGTGTTTATTTCCCAACTGTAGCAGATAAATGCTAATGCTTAACTGGAATATTCAGTATGATGTTCTGAATGTTATTTACTGTATTATTCAGAATATTGGTTGCAATCCCCCAGTTTGAACTTCAGGAAACTTGAGGGAATGACCTCAAAGGTCACTTGTAGGGTTACATCAGTCATACAAGAATTAGACTATAATCCTTAAAGCGTTCCTTGAAGACTGATTTTAGCTTTGACTTTGAGGAAATACTCTACAATGGGTTGTTTTATCTTATTTCCAGCGTTAATGCTAATGCTGTAAATGACATAATATTCAAAACAGCAAATCATCAGACACAAAGACTTTCTGTCTCAAGTTTAGTGTGAAAGTTTGGATTCAGAGAAGCAGCTGAGCTGGTGGTGTTGGGAGGAGAGGAGGTGGAGGTGCAGCAGGAGGAAGAGGAGGAGGAGGAAGAGGAGGAGGAGGAGGGGGGTCCACTAGTAAAGATAAACAGCCGAAGAGCCAGATGAACATGGCGGCTCCGGTTCTGGACGCTCCTGCCGCTCCGTCCCGCTGACCGTCACAGCACCGACCAAGTCCCGGCTCTCCAGCCGCCCATGGCGCCTCAACTCCCAGGTAAGTCTGTGCTCGACCCCCCCTCTGGCGCTCCAGTCCCGCCCCCGGCAGCGGCGGAGGGGCTGTGCAAAGTGTCTGTCAGTTAACATCAAGGTTAACCTACTTTGGGCTGAATTTATCTCGCGCTGTCTGCGGCGCGACGGTGAAGAAATGACATTTATGGTGCGATAATAAAGATTTAACATGGGAATAACAGCCGCCTCCGGGAAATAACGTTTCTGACCGAGAGAAGCGGCAGCTGCGGGGTTTTATTCATAAGCTCTTCTCCTGCAATTCATTCAAGTTGGATTTAATCGCCAACAAACTGAACTTGTTTGAATTCAACGTGGATGAAACGAAGACGCTCAGGTTTACTCCTGACATCTCAAGTTATTTCGTGACAGGTTCGTTTATCTGGGACTTCCTCAAACATCTCAACCGTCAAGTCAAATCAACGCAGCTCACGACTTCCGGTTTCAAAATAAACGCGAAATGGTTCTGATCCCTAACATTTTACGGTTTCACTTCGATTGGTTTGAACAGAAATTATTATTTTTTTCCAGTAATTAAATTCAGAAAAAAAAATTAACATTATTCACACATTTATATATTTTAAAGGTGAAGTTGTAACTTGCAGTGCAACTCCATCTGTACCTCAGAAAAGTTTCCAATACTGTTTTTAATAAATACATTTCTGCTTTCTGACAAGTTTTTTTATTCTGAGTTCAGTATTTGGTTCAGGCTCTTTTTGCATGAATAGCTGCATCAGTGAAACTTGGCACAATAGCGCCACAGATGATCAGCCCTGGTTTTTTCTGGGATCTCTCCTCTGACTCTTGGCAAAAAAACATAGATTCAGTATGGTGCTAAGGTTGAGGCAAGCTTTTCACATTTGACAAAAACCATGTTGATTCCCAGGACTTCTGGAAAAACAGCAGCGTCACAAGTCACCAAAGTGGAACTTTTTGGGAGGTGTGCTTCCAATTTGGAAAAACAACATCATAGCAAATCTGGTGCTAGTAGTTTTATAGTCTGCATCCTATTTGCTTCTCCAGGTCTGCATATAATTTAGAACAATAAATTCTGCTGGTTATACCAGGATATCTTGAAAGAAAATGTCTAGACATAAATTTGTGCCACTGAACTCAAGCGAACAGTTCTCCAGAGGACACCAGCAAGTTCACTTCTGAATAGCTCAAAGTAAACGAGTACATCAATAAAATTAAATTAAATTAACTGAGTATTTTGGAGAGGCTTAGTCAAAGTCCTGTGCTGTGGTTTGACCTTCTTCAATAAATTCAGCATTTGTAAGAACTATTTTCATAAACACTTGTATGTCTTTATGCAGCAAGTATCTTAATATTATCATTTAATATGCACTTATTTTGAAAGTACATATCCGGTGTTCCTCTAAATAACAAAGTGATATTTATAGAGATTTGTTAGGACTTTGCTAGAAAGCATTAATACAAAATTCAATTTAGTGTCAGGTATTTTGTTATTTTACTTTATATGTCATTTTCTTTTCAATAATCTATGTAAATGAATAATGACACTGTGCAGAAGGAATCTCTGGACTGCTGGCCCAATATGTTTATTTTACTATAACCAATAAAGACTTCAACCTCTTCAATAAGAAGTGACAGGTTTCTGCACAGGTCTCCTGGTGTTGCTGAGAAGTCCCATGCACTCTGTACAGAATCCGACACGGATGTCATGTCTTAAAAACACATTTTTTATTGATATACGACTGCATGTTTTGCATTCTTTGTGGTGGCTGGTTAAAGCTCTTCGAAGGCAATTGACATACCAAAACATAAATCATTTGCTCCGCAGAGAGTATTTTCCCGTATTTTCCCAGTGACATTCTTCCTCTCAGAATCCCATCTATCACATTGTGCTTGAATTCTTGGATCTGAGGAGGATCGTGACACCGGCCAAACGTGTTATTCGGGTTATTACAGACTAGAAATTAAGTGCAGGTTCTGACTTATTGTTTAACTCAGAGGTTTCGCTCTGTCAGCGGAGGAACAAGAATGCGCCTGTGTTTGCTGTTGCGCTGGTATGTTCATGTAAGAAACCTGTCAGTTTGCCTACGTGACAGGTACCATCTGACTCGTCTGGTTCTGTTATCTTTGAGGGCTGGACTCTTGATTCAGTTTTTTAGGCTCTTTTCAAGGCATATTTGCGCTTTCCAGCACCCAAAGGTGAACTTTGTAAAGAATTACAACAAGTATAGCAGGTTTCCAGAGCCTCTTGGCATTTAGCCTCCTGCCTCGGAGGATACCTGATTCTTCAGATGTTTTGTTCCCTTGTTAGGATTTTGGAGCAAGTGTGAACTTTGACTGTTCCACAAGATGAAAAAAAAACTCTTCCACTGTTTGTTGTTGTTCAGGGATCCACTGGATGTGACATAATTGTGTTTCCCAAATGCTTTTGGTATAATTAACCTTACTTTCACTGCCAGGGTAGTAATTTCACCCTTGAAGCATGTGGTTTAGAAAAGTGTTTGTCTATTCTAAAACCAACCTGTCGTCCCGCTGGAAGAGTGCAGGAATGTACTTCAGATCAAGATCTTAACTTCAGGTTGGCAGCTTGCCCAGGGAGGGATCCTTAGTGGCTTGAATTGACTGAACCACATGAGAGATCAAGTGACGTCCTGGCCAATGACAGACAGACAGACAGACAGACAGGAGGAGGAAGGGCTGAGGACGGGCTCCCTGTGCAAACAGCATCTTTGCAGACAGTGAAGTTATAAAACTATATGACTAATGTCTTACTGAGCCCTGTTCAATTCATCATTTTAAAGTTGGAGAAAGTATGGCCCAAGTGCATGCCTACTAAGACATCCCAGTGGTGATGCATGGTGGTGGCAGCATCATGGTGTTGGAGTGTTTTTGTTCAGCAGGAACAGGAGCGTCAAGAGTTTGTGGAAAAATTGATTGAGCTAAATTCAAGCTATTCTGCAGAGAGGAATGGACACAATTTTAGCGCTAAAGACTTTTACCTGGAGTTCCAGAGAAAGGCACGCCACACTTTTCAGATTTTTATTTGTGAAAAGGTTCAAATTTCACATTTATGTGTATCTAACATCTCACTGGTGTTAGGAATACCCATTTCCTGTAGTTATAGCTCACGTTTAGAAGTAAAGTGATAACTTTACTTCTGAAACTGCAGTTATTTGGCTGTTAGGTGTTTTTCTTTATATTGGTATGAAGCTTTTCAGTGTCTGGTGAACCACAAACCACCCTCTGCTGCCATGTGCTGGACTCTGTTAATAACAGTGTTACAATTTCACTTTTGCTTCCTTTTTTTTCCAGGATTGTTGATGGATTTATAGACTGATAACCAAATGTATTATATTTTACATATTGGTCTTTTAGGGATAGTTTGGAAGCAGTGCTTCGCCCAAGGACACTTTGATTATGGTGCTGGGCAAACCGCTGTGTAATCAACAACCTTGTGATTGAGAGACGCCTGCAGCCACTGCCACTGCAAATTATCTTCAAGTTTAACAGAATTTCATGTTTTCCTCTTTTCCTAGAAATGACTTTCCTTTTGTTTCTTATCCTCTTTACTTCACAGAGCAACATCCTCACTCCAATTGCTGAACTCCTAATAACCCATCAACCAACACTCAAGTAAATGCATCCTTACCACACAAAAAGAGATAACTTTAGCATGTGTGTGTGTGTGCGCGTGTGTGTGTTTTTCCAGGTCCACTTTGTCCATGAAGTTCCACACGTCCGGTTCATTTTTACATTTATTTAAATGTACCATGTGCGTATGTCAGCTTGTCTGCTAATCTATGTTTGTTTACGTCCAGCCTTTCTTGCTGCCACTAACTAATCGACCGCACGCTGCCCCTGGCTTTCTGTCACGTAGCAGAGACAGTCGTCTTCCATGTCTGATCCTCCTGGGACCAAGTGCTCTAATTAACCATCACAGGCACATGCACAGACGCACTCGCTCAGTCCCAGAGCCGTGCCACGGCTCCTTTCAGAACCTCCTGTAGAACTCCAACACCACAATCAGCAACATTCTCTCTGCAAAGTTTAGAAAGAGCCCCATAAGGACATTTAAGGGTGTTATTTTTTAAATTTTAGGAGGCACATGGAGCTTTTTGGATAAACTATGGCATTAAAAGTCCATCCAGGATTTTAATAGCATGTGTGAACAGGAAGAAAATGTGTTTGTTAGGTTTTTTTTGTGCAAATTTGAAGCTGGCTGCATTGTTGAATTTTCTATGTATTTTTACAATGTAAAAATTGTCCTCCCTATTGAACACAATGAATCAGTGTAAATGAGCCAATCTCTCCCCCTCAGTATATTTTCTTCCAGAAAAAAATCAATCATTTCTCATATTCCAACAATTTATTGTTGAAACTCTGACTTTCTCATTAAATATAAGAATTATTTAGGAAAGGCAGCAAAGTTGCTTTGCTTACGGGACATGAACAGTTCTGTTTCTACAGTCTGCAGGAGCCTTCTACGTGCAGACCACCGTACTTAGAGCTGTGCAGGATTACGCTCCAGACCAGGGAGCCAAGTGCAGCAGGTTGCATAACAAGTGCTAATTTGGTTAGCTGGATCTGACGGCGGCTGTAATTCTCCAGCACTATGACAGCAGAGCAGAGGTGGAGGGAGCGAGTGACTGCACAGGCCTGCAGTTGGATGTTACAAGCTAATGGCATAACAAGCTTTTGCAGAGCAAACACTGCCGCTGGCCAGAGCTCATTCAGATGTTCCCCAGTGAGATGGGTTATCCACACAATGGGCAAAATTCATTCAAGCCAGATTGTAATGCCGCTGTTCGCTACTGTGAGCTTTTTTTTTTTTTTAGTTTGACTTTTTTTAAAGATGAAAGTTTTGTTTTTGTGTGTAGTTTTTTATTTAGATGAATGAGTCAGCACAGAACTTTCCTGTCCCCAGATGACGTGAAAGACTCGTAGAATGTGTCGCAGCTTGGTTTATTGTTTTCATTTGTAGCTGGAGGGCACGCGCTGTAAGGTATTTCAGGAAACAGAACAATTGTAAAAATGAAATGGGTCTCACAGCAAAAGAGACTCATCTATACTACATTAGCACTGAGAATCAACGAGCAAAGAAGAGACGAGACAAGAAGAAAATCTCTAACAGGGATTATATTGTGATTTTTAAAACCGATCCAATACAAACTCTTCCAGATATTTGGCTTCGATTTATTTTTATGACTTTTATCCTGAAAAGTAAAGTGATGCATAGAGTTCACACAGTGATCTGTGTTTTACATTTCACAGTCCAGAAAGATAACTCAAAATATACTTACTGTCAAAATGAAGGTGTTTTGATGAAAGCATATTCATGTGTTAGAATGGCTCAGTTAAAGTCCAGAGAATCTGAGGCACTCACCATCTAATATGAAAGATCATGAATTATGTTGCAAAGAAGAATGGAGAGAAAAAAAGTGCATCTTTAACTGTAACTGTAACTGCAAAAAAAGGTTCAGAATGACATTTCAACTTGTCACTACTTTGTATTGGTGAATCACATATAAATAAGAAAAGCTTCTGAACGTTGTGGTTCTAATGTGACACAATTCAAAAAAAGGTGCAAGAATACATTAGCACATCACTGTGTTGTGCATTTTTCATAAATGTAACTCTGACCAGGACTGATGCGTGTCTGATGTGTGGTTGTGCTGCAAAGCAGCTCAGCGCAGCTACTGATGTCTGTGTTACCATAGAGCTGCTTGGTAACAGAAATTAATCACAGCCAGGAAGTAGGCCGTCTCTCTGCGTGGCCCTCGTTGACTCTCCACAGCTCCCCTGTGCTCTCCCATCAACGCGTGTGCCTGCGCCGCAGAGTTTTTCTTACCACAGTGTCGAGTATGCAAATAATTAACAGTCAAACGCTCCACAGCATCCTGCAGCATATACCTGTGGCTTTGTCTGTGCAGGATGAACTTTGCCTTGTGTTGAAACATGGGGATGTTTAGTGAATTAAGCTGCAGGTAGCAGAGAAGGAACAGACACAGGAACATTTGCTGCCATCTCCAATAAAGATGGATGTTGGAACATTATACAACTCTTACACATGTAAAAAGTTAAACTTTCAACTTTAATGCATTTATTCAAGAGGGAAAGAATTCCATCTTAATAAATATATTTTTTGGCAAAGTTAAAGATGGTACAAATATTAATATCCCTAATAATCTTGCATCTCCTACTGCAGCCATTTGGGGGTGCCTTAATAACTGCAACAATCAAAACTCTGTCTTTGAGCATCAGTCCCCCCACACAGGGGGGGGTGGCAGCTCCCACACAGCTCCTCCAGACTAGTGGTAGCAGCAGATAACAGCTTATGCGAACTGCAGTGTTCCTTAGAACAATTAACAACATCAGTGGGCAGCATATAGAAGTGTTGGTGTGACGACCTGCTGAAGGGGGCGTGTCGGAAAGAATAGGAGGTTCTTAAAGGAACGGAATCCAATTTAAAGGCATCAGGTATGGCTATAATGCAAAGTAAAACATTGGCTTTGATGTACACAGCATTTTATTACAAGTGTAGGTAACAGAGTTACTCGATTCTGGTATAAAATAGCAGTACGTTCCCGGAAAATAAACGATCAAACTCTAATACTAAGACACAAAGAAGGTATAAACACAACC